>JAXQQM020066277.1:0-654880 GCA_034641835.2 Pinus albicaulis
TTCTATTAAAAAGCCATTGAAATATTCATCAAAAACATACCTTTTTAGTACTCCACACTTAACTCTAACATCTTCGAAAAGTTTGTATGAATGTTTGGTTTTTCCACAGAATAAGGTCGAGACAATTAAGACCCTGGGACTTCTACAACCTTTTATCCATTCCAAGTCAACGTTGGAGGAGATTTCAATGGATTTTATCACAGGTTTACCTAAGTCCGAAGGAAAGAGTGTCATCATGGTGGTAGTTGATAGACTTACCAAGTATGCACACTTTTGTGCATTATCTCATCCATTTAAAGAAAGTACATTTGCTACTACATTTATGGACAGAATTCAAAAGCTACATGGAAGCCCAAGGGTTATTGTGAGCGACAGAGATCCCATTTTTACCGGAAATTTTTGGACGGAGTTATTTTCTTGTTTGGGTACTCAATTAGCTCATAGCTCATCTTATCATCCTCAATCTGATGGTCAAACCGAGATAGTAAATAAATGTTTGGAAGGATATCTTCGTTGTTTTGTATCTGATAAACAAACACAATGGGTCAAGTGGTTACCTCTCGCTGAATGGTGGTATAACACTTCCTTCCATACTGCAGCAAAAATGACCCCATTTATGGCACTTTATGGATATCATCCACCATCCAACACATCATCTTTAAGGGAAAATTCGAAGGTTCAAGCAGTGGAAGATCACATCGAGCATCAGCAAGAAGTTCTCCAACTCTTAAAGGATAACCTGAATTTGGCACAAAATCGAATGAAACAACAGGCAGATCAACATCGCACCGAGAGAAGTTTTGATGTAGGAGATTGGGTATTTTTACGGCTACAACCATATAAACAAATGTCCCTCAAGCAAGCTAAGAAGGATAATAAATTATCGCCAAAGTACTATGGTCCTTACAATGTGTTGCAAAAGATTGGTACTATGGCATACAAATTGGAGCTTCCTGCTTCTTCACGAGTGCATCCAATTTTCCATGTTTCATGCTTAAAGAAGGTTATAGGTGAAAATCTTCCAGTTCAAACAATATTGCCAGAACTTGATGAGGAAGGAAAAATCATATTGGAACCTAAAGCGGTCACAGAAACAAGAACTCAACAGCTACGGAATCGATCAATTTCAGAGTATCTCATCAATTGGAAGAACTTACCCATTGAAAATTCTACATGGGAGGATGAGAATTTTATATAGAAGCACCCAGAGCTACTCAAGCATTGAGGACAACACTTTTCTGAAGGAGAGGGGGATGTTAGGTCCCTATATTACTAGTATAATCCCTTATTAATGTTAGTGTAACCCCATTATTGTTATTATTGTACCCTTGTAACCCCCATATTGTTATTATTGTGCCCTTAATTTATTATTGTTAGGTCGGCTAGGATTACATTGTGGCCCACTAGGATTACATTATGGCCCCATGGACTCCTATATATAGAAAGGAGGTTTTGTAATTTAAATCATCCAAGAATTGTTCATTCATGTAATGTATTGGAGGTTTCCCCCTCGAAGTGGATTATTTCTAAGGCATTGATATCTCTTTTCTTCTATTTTTGGAGCTGGTTTCACAACATTTTCCCAATTATGGGGCTGAGATAGTTGTAGGTCCTAATTTTATGGACTTTGTTTTTCCTTCCTTGTAGTTAGGCCCTACAATTATGGTTCTTGTAATTAATTCTCTTTGTTGGAGAGTGGGTGAGGAAGACTATATATATTCCTTATGTAAGCCATGAGAAGGGGGAGAAGACGGGAGAGAACACATAGCCATTGAGAACCATAGTGCTTTGCTAATGCTCGGCCAGAGAGCTTGAATGTAAGAAAGCTTACTTTGATGAAGGAATATAGAAGATCTACATTCCAATTGAAGCAGATCCAAAGATGTAGGCCCAGAGAGATGTAAGGGTGAACTCTGTTACCAATTGGTTGTCTCTCTCTTATGTGTTTTTTTCTTCTTGATATTTTTAGTTCATTTATTTATGTTTATGTGGACTAATATGCTCATTTAAGCCTGTATAAGCCATAGTCAATTAAAACATCTTAATACCGTACACGATGGTTAGAGTAGTGCTCGACCCGTGATCAGATCATTTACTCATCAATATACATCCATCCATGTAAATAGATCACAATTTGGATGCCTCCAAAATAAAACTAATAAAATTCTATTACCCTTTTGCAATGATAAATTTCCAAAATTCTGCAAAAAATCATATAAATACCAAAATTGCTCAAAAGTTCTCAAAATTGGTTATTTGGCACCCAGAAGAGATAGGCTACATATCTAAGGAAGATTCAGCCAATAAATCCAAGCTATCCTTCTCCTTGAGCTTCAGTTGCGCCTCTTTAAACCTCTTCTTCAATTGTTTCAACCTTATTTCAGAAATGGTGTCCCTGGTGCAATAATGGTTTGCCATGTGTCTTTACAGCTTGTTATCCGTTTTAGCCTTCTTCAATAGCTTCTCCAAATTCCCATTAACTCTTGACAACCAAATCTCTCTATGTTGCATGGAAATATACCCGAAGGTCTAGGTTTAGGGACCTAACAGAGCATAAGGCATACAATCACAAGAAGCATTCAAATTACAAGTCCTAGTGCTTAAACTAGAAAAATAGGGATAGGTGACCTTACCCGTATGTCCTACATTTGAGGTCGATCCTGCAGGGTGTAAACCCTCTAATACTCTTCGTGATTCAAAACCTGCAACTCTCTCAAGACAAAGCACAAATACTACTTGCAAAACATATATATCCTAAATTTCAATATCTTAGATCATATAAACTCATAAAATAATCATGAAATAACAATTGCAAGATCATTAACATGTATATGAAACATATAATAACATGACATCGCGAAGCAGAAAAAGCTTCTTTTATTGATGTATGTAAAAATAAAGTGGAGATATCACCTGAAATCAACCACGGTTCCAAGCGAAACTGTCCTCCAGATCCATCTAGCCCAAGCCTCAACAATCTTCTTCCATAAGAGGTGCACAAAGGATGTCACATAAAATGGGGTGATCATCACAAGGAAACAAGGGTTTCCTGAACCTGGGAAGTGAAGGAGGAAAAGGGATGATCAGACTTGATATGGGCTATAACAGGCTATAGTATCAATAACATTCTCTCCCCTCCCTTAGGCCTTCCTAATGAGGTGTATTTATACTCCTTAAATCAGTTTTTGAGTTGGGAAATAGTTTGGCCATCGGATGGTGTAGGTGGTTCTCAGGTAAAACCCGTAAACTCTACCCAATTAATAGGGAGTTTATATTTTTTTAATATTTTAAATTTTATACGCGGGTCAGATATGAGCGAACCCATGTCTGCACGCATAAAAGTCTGGGCAGAGTCACGTATGGAATTCAAAATAATGTTTTCTAAGAAGTTGACCAAGTCTGAAAGGAAAAGGCTTCCAAGGCCAATACATAAGTCATCAAGTATATAAAGGTGAAAAATGATGCTATAACACTATGCCCTCATTTATCTCCATGGAAATAAGCTCATCAAATGTCAACTCTTCAGATTGATGAATTGACTGTTTTTATCGCTCCAACACCCTTTTGAGGCCTCTTTTTCTTAGTCTTCTTGTGTGTGTTTCAGCATCAATATCCTACATTTGGTAAAAAAAAACAATATTCTTGCCTTTACCTTTGTTTTCATTCATGTTTTATATGTACTGGCTTCGTAGGAGTTGATTCACTTGTAATTGAAAATTTTCCCGCTGAAGGAAATTAATTTGGGATTGGGAAATGGAGAAGGATTCTTTCAATTCTGCTATCTCTTTATCTTTCTCTTTGATGATTTCTTAAACCAATCTAACCTCCCCATGCTCTGATATCTCAGCCTCTAATGGACTCATTATGCTGATGGAAAAAAGGTTGCTCCTCTATCTCACATGTTTCAACATGGGTGCCAAGTGTAAGAAAACTCCTGGTAGACTTAGGCAAAAATACTTGTCTCTTCCCCCTCTCATAGGTGTGAGAAAATTCCACAAACCTATGAACATTTTAAGGCTGAATAGGCATGCTAGAAGAGCCAATCTCCATTGGTTGTGCTGATGATGTAATAATAAAGACAAAAAGAGTTGCTGACAATCTCTCGAAGAAGTTTTCCCAGGTCATGTTTATGGAGGAAAAGTGATGAAATACAATTATTTTGATTAGGCCATGATGAAAAATACTAGTATGATGATATTCCCTTCTAATCTGAACCTTCTCAGCCATCTTAATCAATATCCTGTATAAATAATTAGGAAAATAAAGTGTTTTGATTGAGGTAAAATGCATCAAAAGTCTAATGTGATACCTGTACAACCTGGAGAATCTTCCTTCGCATGTGAAGTACTTCATTATGAACATCATTAGAGGAGCATACTTGTTTCTAAGGTGTCTGAAAGGAAACATAAATTTTGGCTCCTCTCTAACATGAGGCTTGAGGAATTTCTTGTAGTTTTCAATGTCTAGGTTCATGCCTTTGAACCACTGCTCTCCATGAGAAGGGATACCTGTAGCTAAAGAAATTACATCAGATGATGGGCTGATCTCCATACCTACAAGAGTGATCTTTATCATACTATATCTTGTTGCAAATAGGCTGGAAAAATGAATATTATACCTCCCCTTCCATCATCCTTTCACAAAAATTCAAACATTCAACTCTTTCAAAGCACCTTCTGGCTAATGGCGAAGTATTAATCCCATGCATGGTGAATGGCTCAAGCCTGAAATGCCACCCTCCCTTGAAGCTATTTTTTTCACTTTCCATTATATTTTTCACAGTAATGATGAAAGCCCTAGGGTGTTAATGAAATGAGTGAATGAATGGAAATATGGAAAAATATAGTGTGCGAAAGTGTGAGTTTGGTGGATGAAATGAAGGGTCTTGAAGCTGATCAAAATTTTGGGAAAATTTGAGTAGGTAGTGTTGTAATTTAGCTTCAAGTTTTAGGTGGAATGAGAGAAAATGGATGTGAGGAAGGTGTCAAAATGTCTAAAACATAGAGAATTCCCAATTTTGACTATAAGAATAGCTCGTGCAATAGTAGGGTAAGTTGGTAAGATGAAATGGGGCTCATGGGATTAAGTAAAAATTTTGAGAAAAATTGAGTGGATAGGGTAGTGTCTTAACTCCACAATGAAAGTGGAATGAAGAGAAATGGGTAATTTTATGGTGGTCAAAACCACAAAACACAAGAAATTCCCAGTTTAGACTATGGGAAACACTAGTGAAAACGTTTTTTTGATGTTTGAGGGTTATGGAGCTAATTAAAAATTGTGATGACCATTTAGTGAGGAGTATTGCACCTTATCTCCAATGTGCAAGTGAAATGAAGGCAAATGGATGGGTGTAAGGTAGTCAAAACCTCAAAACAGAGTCAACCCCTATTTTGACAGTTTTCATTGTGTTGAAAAGCTAGAATGAGGGTTTGATTGTATTAGCAATGCTAGGAATGGTAATATAAGTGATAGGAGTGTGGTAATGAAGTATAGAGAATGTATGGTTTAGGGTTTATGTAATGGAGTTAGGTTTTAGGTCAAATATGGTAGGCTAGTGTTTGTAAAAATAAAAAATTTTATGTAAGGACAATGAAAAGCATGGAGACAACCATAAAATGAACATGAAATTATTGAAATCCTTAGTATTTGATAAAAACCAAGCATGAGATGATGCCTTAACTGGTATGGATGCCATGCCAAGGATGAGAACATAATATTTGAAAGGATTGAGGTTATCTGAGCTTCAAACACCGGAAACTGTACTCTACAGGAGCGTAACACCTCCTTACAGAAGCGTAACAATGCTCACAGGAGCGTAAAAAATAAGGTAGAAGCATAAAAAATATATGTGTATCACTTGTGAAACACCTGCGTAGTGCTCTAAAAGGGTAACAATTCTTTCTTAGCACTCCCAGAAGTGTAACAAAACAGTTCGAGAATTCAATAAGATGCCCAGAAGCGTAACAAAGGTAGTTTTTGAAGGACTACAAGTGGTTTTAATGATATTTTAGGGTTATGCTTTGGAGTTCAGGAAATATGAAGGGAAAATGAAGAGAAGGGCTGCTCTCACACTCATGGAAAGGATAAAAATGAGTAAAAATAGGATTTCTTTTCCTTTTATAAACTTTGATGAACCTTGCCTTTTGACACTTGTAATGACGTTTTTGACCCTTTTTGCAACTTGGAAATGGATTTTACTCCTTAAAATGGGATAAGAAGGCAGAATGAACCTCTTTCATTCTTTTTGACACTTGAGGTGAATTTTTCGGCATTTGAAATGAGTCAAGAAGACATAGTCTACCTTTTTATGAAATGAAACTTCTCCCTTTAAATAAGACAACAAGACTACTTTTAAAAATTTTCAAATATTTCACCTTTTGGATATGACCCTTTTCAAAACAATATGATGTGTTTATAAGATTGGAAATGAATCCCTTTGCATTTGCATGTAACAATAGGTCAGATAGACCTCCTTTAAAACTCTGACAGTCAATAATGACTTTTTGGTCCTTTAATAAGACAATGAGACAAAATTCTTCTTTTTTATGAGATAGTGAGACAGAAATGAGATGCTTTGAAATTTTTTGGAACTTGAGCCATATAAAAAAAGAGAGGTGGTTTCTATTTCATCTTCATAAACATGCTTCTCCTTCATTATGGTTTTATGAATGGAATTGAGGGTTGTTGTGTTATTTAAAATGAGAAAATGAAGATTTTTCAAAGGAAGAAATGAATCTAGACATTGACCTATATGAAATGGAGTGACCTAACCCTAGACCTCTTTGGTGATGATGATTTTTGAACTTGAGACTAATGATGGCAACGAATGAAATTAAGGAGATAAAACATGATTTATACCTCTTGAGTGACCAAATTTTGTTTTCTGATAACATGTTAAAAAAAAAGTAAAAAAAATGGACATATGACTTCATGGAAAACAACTGAAAGAGTTATTTGATCACTGACATACCTAAGCTAACATTGGCTCCAGCTGGGGATGAAAGCTCCTTCAGGAGGTGTCAAGAACACTGTAGATTAATTAGCCTTACCATTGGGTGATGGAGTCAAAATGGACTTTGAAAAAAATTGACAAACTGGAAATGATGAACTAATTCTGGAAATGACTTTGACTAGAAAATGCTGACTTGACTTTGACTTGAAAACTGACTGAAACTTTTTTAATTTTTTTGAAAGAAAACATGATCTAAATGTATAAGTCTCATGGCCTTCTCCTCGGTTTTCAAGATTCTGCATCAACTTCCTTATTGCTGGGACATCAAATTTAAAATTATATGTACAATGACAGTGAATTTCTTCTTCAATGATCAAGTTAGATAGTGTTTGAGGAACCTACCATTAATTGGTCCTCCCAACACTTCTTGCCCTTCAATATCCTCTAGTAGAAATTCTTTTCTACCTCTCAATGTAGTGATCTTGTAAGTTGCTTTCCATAGATTGTCGAACTTTTCATGCTTACTATTGTCTTCATTCCAGGAATCCCAACGAAGAACAACATCCCCAAGCTTGAAATCATCCGCTTTGGTCTTCCTATCATAATTATGGTTGAAGAATTCATCTCTTGATTTTTGTAGATGGATCATTTGGTTGATTCTTCGTTGAATGTCATTAGGCTCATTGTCAATCTCTTGCATAATTTTTATCACTAGTATAGATAGAGAAGTAGGGAACACCATGTCAACACCATACACAAGTTGGAAAGGTCAAATGTTGATTGATATTTTTTTGCTAACTCTATCCGCCCATAGAGCATTCATGAGATTTGTGTTCCAATTCCTCTTATTTTCTTGCAACATACTCTTGATTATGTTCACTAAAAAATTATTTGACGATTCAGCAAGCCTGTTGCCCCGAGGATAGTATGTTGTTGAATGACCAAGACTAATGTGATACTTGTCACAAAATTCAATCATGTTCTTGGACTTGAAGGCATATTCATTATCAGTGATGATATTGTGTGGACGGCCAAAATGATAAAAAATATTGTTCTCAAGAAACTAAATGATAACAGTGTCAGTAGCTTGCCTCGTGGGGATGGCTACAATCCATTTGGTGAAGTAATATGTGGTAGTGAGTATCCATATGTGTTGAGATGATGATGGAGGATGGATCTCGCCAATGAAGTCAAGTCCCCATTGTTGGAATGACGCTTGCACTTCAATTGGTTTTAAAGGCAAAGGCAAGAGCTTCCTCTTTCCCTAAAATATTTGACAATCATAAATAACCAAAAATACATCCTTTTCATTGGCAAAAGAAATTTCCATTGCTCGCTGAAAAGTGGCACCCGCATTCTTCAATATGAAAGTAATTTTGGCATACATGAAGGTAACCCAAGGTGGTGTGAATTTTGTGTTTTCCTGATCATTCCGATGGAAAAGAATCTAATTATAACTAGAGTATCCATCCAGTAATGAAATTCTACAAGATCCAATTACCCTTTGCATAATATGGTCCATCTTCGGTAGTGGGTAATTTTCCTTCAATGACACTTTGTTTAGATTTATGAAATCAATGCACAAGATAATCTCTCATATTTTTCCTTAATGAAACTAGATTAGACAACCAATTTGAAAAGCGTAGAGGAACTATAATACCATATGTAAATAATCTAGTTACCTCCTTCTGAATAGAGAGCATAAACTTAGGATTCATTCTTCTTAACTTCTGGTGGAAAGGTTTATGATCCGACTTCAAGGGAATGGTATGCTAAATTATGCTCTTATCATAGACTTTCAAATCAAAATATTACCAAGCAAATACATCAGAAAATTGAGACATAAGTGTTGCATCTTTACCTTTCATTTCTGCACTCAAATATTTTAAAATTTTTACCATCTTTGGCTTTTCTGGAGTGCCAATATTGAGATATTCCACTCCCACTTCTGTTGATAACATGGTCGGTTTGTGTGAAACATCATATTGATCAAAAATCTCTTCCAAAGGTAACAAACCTCTTAGACTAGAGTTATATTTCAGCTAAAGCACTTGCATCTCTGTTGCATGGATTTCTTGGTCATCTTCATATAACTGGTTGTCCATTTGAGAATTCAAAAAATCCTCTTTTGTCTGCAAGAAGTTGCTGATATATATATCATATTGAAAGACCTACCAAAACTTAACATTGTCTGGGACATCACGGCGGTGTTTTACATTTATCTCATACTTCTTATTTGGCTGGCCGAACTAGCAAGAGAATCAGCAATAACATTGTTGTCCCTTGGGATTAATGAAAAGTGTACTCGGAAAATGTCTTGAGAATGTCTAGCACTACATTTTGATAAGATCGCATTCTTTGATGCTTGGCATAGTATTACCCTTTGACTTGCTTTATTACTAACTCAGATTTTCCATATACAAAAATCTTCTTTGCACCCAGCTTCTTGAGAATTTTCAGACTAGCTATCAAAGCCTCATACTCAGCTTCATTGTCTGAACATTCGAAAGCCAGATTATAGGAGGAAATTTGAACATTGGGAGGAATGTTTAATGACTAATTTATATGGTTGTTAATCCACACTCCAATACCAGCCCCTTCTTTGCCCAAAGCTCCATGGAATTACATAGTCCACAAACAAATTTCCTCATCTGGAAACTGCAAATAGGATGGCTAAACTTTTCTTGTTGTTTGATAGACTTCTACTATACCAAAAAAATTCTATTTATTTTGTTGTTTCATCAATTTTTTGAGGTGATGCATTTTTTTCCAAACCATTTAGAACTTTTTTACAAATTTCTGCATTTTCCAATTCTAAAACAGAATTAGAAAATTCAGAATTTTCTGCATTTTCTTCAATCAAAACTTTGGAAGACGTTGAACATTCATCATTGAACAAGATAAAGGAATCTAAATTTGTATGCACAACATGTATAGGATCATTATTTGTCTTTTCTGGGTTGTTGATCATGTAATTCTTCTTACTTTCCCAGTATAGTTCCTAAGTTTTCCAAAGACATGAATGGTATCATATGTAAAATCAAGCAATAAGGTACCTCTAAGCTTCGCTCCCCATGACCGAGAAATTAGAATTCCATATGTAGGTGGGATATCAGCCACAACAACGTCCATGAGGACAGTCTTGGCTAGGATTTTCTCTAATGACACCACTAGGTCCTTAATGAGGCCAAGAAATTTCACCCTCCCTAAATCAAATGAGTAAAGATCATGATAAGGTCTTGTGATGTCCAGTCCTAATATCTCCATAATGGCCTTATGCATGAGCTTGTGAGAGGCTCTAGAATCAAGCATAGCGTTATGGAGGATAAATTCATGGATTTTGAGGCTTAGATAAAATGGAGGGACTTCACTATCTTCTAAATCACCATCAACAATCGGACCAAAAAGAAGCTCAGGGTGGTCATCACTCACATGAACCATGTCAGACATTTGATCAACTCTAAGAAAATTAGCAACTTGAAAATTGTACTGATCATTGCTAACTATTTTAGTTAGAGGAATGGAGACTTTCAATTTGGCAATTTCATTTTCAGGAGAAGAAAGAGCATAATGTTTTTCTACCTATTTCTATGGTGCATATTTCTTCGGGCTAATATTTGTGTGAAAATTATTTCTTCTGTCCTCCTTATTGGACTTATTTATCTCTTCTTTGACTTTTGGAAGAATTTTCATTTCCTTTATCATGATTAGGAACAACTGGTCCCTTGTCTTTACTTTGATTTGGGGCAACAACTTCTTTGTGATGAGCATCTACTTGAGAGTTTTGTTTTTTTTCTTATTGGAGGTTATAGGATCATTCCTATTCCTCAATCCATATTGTATCTACAATTGAGAAAGAGAAATTTGATATCCCCTCTGATTATCTTCCATGTGCACTAATAATATGTCATCATTTTACGAGACAAATTTTTGATCATCTCATGCACAAATTTCTGCAGAAAATTGATCTTCTTCAATGAGGAAAATAGGCTGTTGATTTTCCTCAAATAAATGGTTCTCACCATAAATTTATTATTCATATTCTTCATAAAGGCCTTCAGTATAATTCTACTGAAATGGAGTGTGAATTTTCTATTGAATTTGTGGATCTTGACCCCTTTGTTCCCTTTGCTTAATCCTATATTGAGGCTACTGATTTTGACCACTAAAATTGGGATTTATAATGGAGGGTTCAGCTTGTCAATCAACAATGGAAATTGTATCCTAATATTCTCCATGGTCTTGATCAAGGTATCTAATTTTCCTTCTGATGAAGTGGATGTTTCTTGTTTGATAGTAACTCTTTTTTCTGTCTTGATTTTATACTTCTTAATGATCAAATTAGCTTCCACACTCATTGTGTTTCTCTACATTTCTTCAAGAGTTTATGGGTTTCTTTCCCTCAATTGATAGGCCATGTCAGGATCAAAACCATGAGGATAATGAAGTAAAGGAAGGGCTTGATGAGGCTTAATATTCTTAGGAATTGAATCATCTATTTTATTGAATCTAGTTGTAACGTCTTGGACATACTCATTGGGATTCATTTTCAAGGCATTATACTCAGCTAAAATATATAATGGATTTTTCTTCTCTTCCCATTTCACCATAAACAAATCAATCAATTGCTGTGAAGTACCTATTGAACCAGTTGTGAGTGAGTGAAACCATTTCTTTACCTCTCCAGAGAAACTTTGTGTAATGATGTGCATCTTGGCATTTCCATTGTCGATCTATTCAAGATCTATGAAGTCAATCGCTTTGGAAACATGCTGATAAGTTTTAAACTTTGATGTTCCATCGAAAACAGGAAGCCTCTAACCATAGTTTTGAGGTAGTGGAGTGAGCTGAAGCGGTAGGATCAACGGAGAAAATCCGACCATGACTAATGGAGGAGGTGGTGGAGGCGCTGATGGAGTGAAAAATTGCAGCGGTAATGATGAAATGAAATGAGGGATTGATGATGTAGATGTATGGGAAGGTGAAATGACAGGTGAAGCAAACGCTTGCTGCTAATATTTAAAATAATCCTTCTCTGAAGTTTCTTGAAATTTTTCTACCAAGCCTTTGAGTTTATGAAAATTGGACCAGACTTCACTATAGACTTAGAAATGAAAAGACTCTGAAAATGGTGCAAAGGACTCTAAATCAAAAGGATGAAAGGTGGATTCTGAAATAAAAGTTTCATACTTAGTTCTAAACAAATATTTTTCAGATTCTGAAATATAGATAAAATCTTGTGCAAAAAATCTCTTAAGCAGATAATGTGATTTGGCAAGTGGAGGAATATCTCTTCCAACCTTCTAAGACTTGGTTTTATGCTTTCTAAAAATACTCTCAGGGTCATACAAAATTGGTGAGGGATTTGGTTCTAAATTTGACTTGGTATGTCTTTCAGGAGCTAGCTTAAGATAGGATTTTTGGACTCTCGCTCAGATTTTAGAAGTCAACCTGTTTTGAATGCTAGACCTTGTCACCTACAAATATAACTTTCATAGGATTAAAGAAATATTCCCAGGGAATGTTTAGCAATCACTCCCCGGAAACGCCGCCAATAATGTTATCACTCTCCCCAACTTCCC
This sequence comes from Pinus albicaulis, assembly GCA_034641835.2. Taxonomy (NCBI): domain Eukaryota; kingdom Viridiplantae; phylum Streptophyta; class Pinopsida; order Pinales; family Pinaceae; genus Pinus; species Pinus albicaulis. The sequence goes on from JAXQQM020066277.1 coordinate 12,535, forward strand.
AAGGCTGATAGTAGGATTGGAGAAAGGTAATCACAGACCAAAATTTAGGTCAAGTAGCTAGCCCTACCCAGACCAGAGATGGCTCTCCCTTTGTCACATTAATCATTCAAATGAATGGCTGAGTATCTAATGATTTTAGGCTTGTTATGTAAGCTTAACAAATAGAATTTGTTTGATGTTTTGAATTCTGGGTAGAAAAATCAGTGAGTGGACTTTGTATAAGGATTTTAGGTATGAACTTCAAGGTGAACCTGAAGAGAATATGTGAGGCAGTATAGGTAGTTTGAAAGCATATTAATCATTCATTGAGTATAGGATGAAAATGGATAAGATTTTTAATGAGAACTGAGGTGAATTCATTCAGTTTAGAATAAAATAAACATAATATGATGAATCTTGTCTAAAATAGGGCATGCATAAACATCAATTATGCTCTCAAACTTACAAGGTAAACATATATGAAGAATAAAAAAAAGTATTAAGCATAAAATTATAAACATACATGAGAAACATAGATGCTCTAAAGCATACCACAAGTATCTCAACACAATTCCTACAAATTTGTCTCTGATTTCATTCCACAAGCTGATTACAAAAGCTCCACTGCAATATGAGACTATCCAACCCAAAAAAAGACTAAAGAGAGTCTAATTATATAAAATATATAATATTACACCTCATTAGGTCAAAATCCCATAAAAAATGGATCATAACTGCAAAAGATGAGTCATTTCCTAGTTTCTAGGGAGGTTAGAAACCATTCCCTGTATTTTAGCTATAAACTAGGAGTGTTTTTCCCTTACATTAATTACAAATTCCTTCATGATAGGAAGCCAAAAAAAACTTGATAACTCTAATTAAAACTTATAAGATAGCATTTTATCGAATTTGTGACCATTTCTGAGCTTGACAAGTGTCCTGAGGAGTCCAATGTTGATTTGTGACAATTCTGACAAAATATTTTAAAAACAAATTGTATAAGAGTAATAGAAATTTGGAGGAACTTTTGAGGAACTTTGAGAAGTCCAAATCCACTTATGAAAGAAATTTCAACTATCCCTATGTTTCTAGCTTCCATAACATCTTGAATTTTTCAAAATGGACCACGGGAAGGCCTTTAAAAGTCCATTCTCCCAGGGTCACTCAAAAGCATAACATAGGGTCCAAAAAGGAGGCATAAACATGAAAAATGAGAGGCTTTTGAGCTTTTTCTCAAAAATTGTAGCTTTTCATGCCATAAGGGTTCCTGATTTGTGATTTACTCATAAAAATAAATCCATCCATGTAAAGATATCACCATTTGTATTCCTTCGAAATAAAAGTAATAAAAGTTTGTTACCCTTTTGCATTGAGAAATTTCCGGAATTCTACAATAAATCATATAAAATACCAAAATTGCTCAAAATTTCTCAAAATTGGTTCTTTGGCACCTGTAATAGATAGGCTACATATCTAAGGAAGCTTCGGCCAATAAATCCAATATATCCTTCTCCTTGAGCTTCATTTTCACCTCTGTAAGCCTCTTCTTCACTTGTTTTAACCTTATTTGAGAAATGATGTCCCTGCTTCGATAATGGTTTTCCATGTGTATTTGCAGCTTGTTATCCCTTTTAGCCTTCTTAAATATCTTCTCCAAATTTTTATTAACTCTTGACAACCAAAGCTCTTTGTCCTCATTGATCTCCATGGCAATAAGCTCATCAAATTTCAGCTCTTCAAATTGATGAATTGAATGTTTTTCTCGCTCTAGTGCCCTTTTCAGGCCTCTTGTTCTTGGTCTTCTTGTGTGTGTTTTGGCCTCCATATCTTGAATTTTTTAAACAAAAACAATATTCTTTCCTTTACTTCTATTTTCCTCCATGTCTGATTTGCACTTTTTGTAGGTGTTGATTCACTTGCAATTGAAATTTTTCCCATTGACGGAGTGTATTTTGGGATTGGGTAATGGAGAAGGCTTATTTAAATTTTGCAATCTCTTTATCTTTCTCTTTGATTATTTCTTTAATTTTTATGAACTCCTCATGCTCTGATACCTCAGCCTCAAATGGAATTGACTCATTATACTGATGGAAAAAAGGTCGTTCCTCTAACTCACATTTTTCAACATGGGTGCCAAGTGTAAGAAAACACCTGCTAGACTTAGGAACAAATACTTGTCTCTTCTCCCTCTCATAGGTGTAAGAAAATTACACAACCCTAGGAACATATAAAGGCTGAATAGGCATTCTAGATTAGCCAATATCCACTGGTTGTGCAGATGATGTAATAGGCAAGACAAAAAGCGTTGATGACAATATCTCCAAGAAGTTTTCCCAGGTCATGTTTATGGAGGACAAGTGATGCAACATAATGAGTTTGATTATGCCATGATGAAAAAGACTAGTATGATGATCATACATTCTACTCTTAACCTTCTCATCCATCTTAATCAAGCTCTTGTATAAATAATAAGGCAAATCAAGTGTTTTGACTGAGGTAAAATGCATCAAAATTCTGATGTGATACCTATACAACCTAGAGAATATTCCTTCACACGTGAATTACTTCATTATGAACATCATCAGAACAACATAATTTTTTCTGAGTTGTCTCAAAGGATAAATAAATATGGCTCCTCTCTAACATGAAGCTTGAGGAATTTCTTATAGTTTTCAATGTCTAGGTCCATGACTTTCAACCACTGCTCTCCATGAGAAGGGATACCTGTAGTTGAAGCAATCAAGTCAAATGATAGGTTGATCTCCATACCTACAAGAGTGACCTTTCCCATATTGTATCTTGTTGTAAATAGGCTAGAAAACTAAAGATGATACCCCCCTTCCATAAGCCTTTCACGAAATGTCAAACACTGAGATCTTTCAAAGCACCTTCTGGCCAATGGAGAATCATTAATATCATGCATGGTGAATGGCTCAAGCCTGAGATTTTAACCTCCCTTGATGATATTTTTGTCACTTTCCATTTTATTTTTCATTGGACTTATGAAAACCCTAGGGTGTTAACGAAATGAGTGAATGAATGGAAATATGGGAAAAAAAAAGTGTAGGAAAGTCTGAGTTTGGTGGATGAAATGAAGGGTCTTGAAGCTGAGAAAAATTATAGAAAAAAATTAGGAGGTAGTGTTCTATGCTGAATTCAAGTTTTAGGTGGACTGAGAGAAAATGGATGTGAGGAAGGTGTCAAAATGTCTAAAACATGAGAAATTCCCAATTTTGACTATGAGAATAGCTCGTGCAATAGTAGGGTAAGATGGTAAGATGAAATGGGGGTCATGGGGTTAAGTAAAAATTATGATAAAAAATTAGTGGATATTTTAGTGCCTTAAATCCTCAATGAAAGTGGAATGAAGAGAACTGAGTAAATTTAGGCTGGTCAAAGCCTCAAAACACAGGAAATTCCCAATTTATACTGTGGGAAAAAATAGTGAAAAAGTGTTTTTGATGTTTGAGGGTTATGGAGCTAATTAAAAATTGTGATAAAAGTTCAGTGAGGAGTATGGCACCTTATCTCCAATGTGAAAGTGAAATGAGGGCAAATGGATGGGTGTAAGGTAGTCAAAACCTCAAAACATAGTCAAACCCTATTTTGATTGTTTTCACTGTGTTGAAAAGCTAGAATGAGGGTTTGATTGTATTAGGGATGCTAGGAATGGTAGTGTAAGTGATAGGAGTGTGGAAATGAAGTATAAGGAATGTATGGTTTAGGGTTTATTTGATGGAGTTAGGGTTTAGGTCAAATATGGTAGGTTAGGGTTTGTCAAAATAAATTTTGTTATGTAAGGAGAATGAAAAGCATGGAGATAATCATGAAATGATTGAAATCATTAGCATTCAATCAAACACAAGCATGAGATGATGCCTTACCTTGTATGGAGGTCACACCAAGGATGATAGCACAAGATTTGAAAGGATTTAGGTTATCGAAGCTTCAAACACCGGAAATTTCACTCTACATGAGAGTAACACCTCCTTACAAAAGCGTAACAACACTCACAGGAGCATAAAAACTAAGGTAGAAGCGTATCAAAGTTGTGTGTAGCACTTGCGCGGCACCTATGCATGGCTCTAGAAGGGTAACAATGCCTGCGTAGCACTCCCAGAAGCATAACAAAATAGTCTGGGAATGCAATAATATGCCTAGAAGCGTAACAAAGGTAATTTTTGAAGGATTGCAAGTGGTTTTAATGATATTTTAGGGTTATGCTTTGGAGTTTATGAACTATGAAGGGAAAATGAAAAGGATAATTTCTCTCACACTCATGGTCAGGATAATAATGAGTAAAAATAGGGTTGAATTTCCTTTTATAACAGGTACATGTTGTACTATACAACACCCCCCATTTACTTTCAATACATGGGGACCCTTTAAAAATAAATAGAAATTTATGAGCTTGATTTTATCTTAGCCTAAGTCTAAAACTTTAGGAAACAAAGGTTTTTCTCTTTTTGCTATGATTTTAAAAGTGCTCATCACAAATCACATAACTTATAATTCGAATAGGTTAAAACATATATAAGTGTTGTGAACTGCAATATGCACTACAAACTTTTTCAAGTCATATAGAATTCCCGTTTCAAATGATTTAAACACCCCTTAAAAAATAAATCACATCGTGCCTTTTAAAACAATCAACTTATGGAAATTTGGTAAAGATTTTGATGGACTGAACCCAATGAATAAATAAAAGAAACAATTATAAAACTCCAAAGATCCGATAAAGCACATCAGCATGATTCCTTAGCACACTTTGCATTTCACAGCAAATAACCAAATGTAAAGTTTATTACCGCATGAAAATTGCGATCTGCGATTTGCATAGATCGCATTTCATGAAATTCATCGGTGGCGAAAAACCATTAACTAATGGTAATGGTTTAGAGTTGCGATATACGATATTGATACTTATTACTCAAGTGTGCGAAACGATTCATATCTAATCAACCAAATATAAGATCTAACATCTTAAATTGATAGATCAGACATATTACATAAATGTGTGTAAGATATTTGATAGGAAGAATTATGGGTGATTAAAGGCATTTAATGGGAGTTAGGATCGAAAGATTGATATCCACTTCGAGCATTTTTTGAATAACTAAGTGCCATATTTTTTATTATATTGTTTTATCTCTATCCTTCTCTCCATTCATATTAGATCTAAGTTTACTCTATTCACTTGAATTCAAGAAACTCCCTAACAAAGTAAGTATAACTAGAATAACAAAGAAAGGCAAGGAAATTTCCCAAACATCAGTTTTTCAAGACTCAGACATGTGTCCATTGTTCTCAGATATGACTTGCAACAAGGATTGCAGCAGTTCCTCATGGGAAGAAATGTACCAACTCTTCAAGGATGAACAGCCAAGGGTGATAGTCAAAATAGCTACAGCAAACGCGTTAGTATCCTCAAACCCGTCCTACTTCGACGTTGCATGCTCATTTCTTCACAAAGTAGCAACAAGGCTAAAGATTTTCCCCTACAAAGATATGGTAAATTGGGTAATTTACCACCTTAACATAGCAAATAGGACATTTAAGAATACAAAGCTGGAGAATATTGGTTCATTCACTGCAGAAGATTTTAGGACATGTACCACTTACCCATGTCGCAGCAGAATTATGACAAAGCTTTTGTCCAAAGCTTTACAAAGAAATATACATACCTGATGAAAAATATAAAGGGATGGAAAGATGACCAAGGCAAGCTGAAATGGGACAAACTCGATATGTACCCAATAGCACATTTACCCTCCCCTTATTTCTATGCTATTAGAATGTTATGCAGATTGTTTGCAAAGCCAAATACTACTAGGTTTTCCGTAGTCTGGGTCTCATTAATTGACGCAATCGTCAATTATTCAATTATGAATTGGGTGAATATATTGTCTAATAATATGGCCAAAAATATCGTGGATTATAGAAGTAAAATAAGAGTTTCCTCTAGGGAAATTCCCCCCTTTTACATGAGTGCTTATGTTATGGATGCAATTTTCTTTTGTTCAAGATTTCCTACCATGGGATGGAAATGGACAACCAAAGATCCCACTCCAATCCATATTTATGACAGAGCCCTTTGGGAGTTAGATTTTCATTTACAATTTTATAAAATTTTCAATGGAGTCATGTTACCTATGCATCAGATTATCCTTAATGAGAAAGCCCATAGGATTTCTAAAGAGACTAGTACACACATTTTTCCCATTGCCAGATGGTTTTCCAAAGATAAATTCACCTATATCAGAGTTTTCGGGAGTCATGCTTCTCCCTACGTTTTGCCCTATTATGTTCCTCATAAGCTACTAGCTAGGGAAATCGCTTACCAACTTGTAGTAAGTGGTATTTCTAAGCAACTCAAAGATGACACGAAGGCCATTTGGCCTAATTTCCCTTTGTAATGTGGTACTTTTGTACTTTTTGATAATGGTCATAATTTCAAGGAAGTTTCAAATGTTACTTTATTAAATTTGGTTGTAATGCCAAAGAGGACATATGAACCCAATGATGTGATTAAGAATTTTACCACTAAGCTTAAATTGAAACCTTTCTTAAATGAGATAGATATATTTGATTATTTATTTCAAGGCATGGATAAGTTCACAGATGTACTAAAAAATGCATCCATTCAACTCAGTCAAAATTACTTTGAAGCTTTCAAAACATATAGAAATAAGATGCTGGAAAGAATTCCTTTGGATTTATTGTTTATTGAAGATGTCAATCGATTGATTCTAAGCATTAGCCTGGATAGTGAAGCCAAAGACATGTCTGAAGATGAATCCCAAGAGAAATATAATCATGAGTCAGGGCAATCACAACTTAATTCTCAAAATTCGGATCACTCTGATAATGAATCTGAAAACAAGAATGAGAGCCCAGATAAAATAATTGATAAAGTAATCAAAGGGACTGAAATTCAAATGGAAGGAGGAATTAATGGAGCTGGATCATTTTCTTAAGACATTTAGCATATTCAGAATACACTTGGTCAGGAAGAGAAGTCTCAGCCAAAATATTTGAAGAATGAATGGGAAAATTTTTCCAAGGCACTGCAAACACCACAACCAAAGCCTAATATTGTTGAATCCACAATTTTTCAAATGCCAGAGCATTCTCAAAATTTAGTGAAACTCCAATTCCGCTACTACAGGTACTTGAAGTTCATGACCAAGATATCATTCTGGCATACCCTAAAGAGCAGATTGATTTATAGATTGAAGAAATACCCTCACTTGATGTCTTCTACAGTTCTAATCATAAGGTTGTAGTTAAGAGAAGAAAAAGGAGAAGAATGGATGAAAAAAATTCTAATCTTATGAATGAATCTGTTGACGTTCTATGGAAAGACCCCTTGTCTGATCCTACAGAACATCTAACTAAGTTATCACAATACACAATAGCATGTGCTATTGCCACCATTGATAAAGCCACCAAGGTACAACTTCTACTAAAGAAAAAAGAATACAAATTACAAGAGTTAGAGAGACTATTAGAGCATGAAAATATTATCTCCAACAGGCAGATGGAATTGAAGATGTCTCAATTTCAAGACGATTTTGAAAGAATGAATTTACAACACCATGTGCAGATTACAGATAAAGAAACACAACTTGAAGCAGTAAAGAACAAATTAAAAATCCAGCCTCAGTTAGAGATGTTCATAAGATAAGCACTAGAAATGAATGCAAAGCTAAAGCAACAACAAGAAACATTTTTTCAACAAGCTTAAATTACCAACTCTTACTTTGATACAAGAAAAATCTTGATCCAACAAGCGGCTAATGGGAGACTTCAATGTGAGAAAATTGATAAAAAGATTAATGAGCTCATTTAGTGGCAAGGATCCAACTCAGGAAATAAAACTGACCTATCTCAGATAGATAAATTTCACAAGGAGATTTTATTTAAGGATTGGTAAGTACAGCTGAGACAAGGAGAAAAGGCAACAGCAAAGGCGTCAAGGTTAACAAATGAAATTACTGAATCTGTTAATGAACATATTTTGAAATTTGAGCTTATTAAAGAATCCACAACTAAATTTCTCTCAGAACTCAAGCCATTAGAAGCACAGTGGAAAAAAAGGACTGAGGTGCATGAGGAAATGATTAAAAAGGTAAATAAGTTTGATCAAGAAATTTACTGGAATTTTCTGATCAAACCTTATCATCAGTGCCTAACCCTGCAGTCATTAATTGATTCACCAAATAAGTCGCATCCAACACTTTCGAATGCAATATTCAAAGGCCATATCAGATCAGGAATTTCACAGCCAGCTAAGCGAAATCCAATGGTGGATATTTGTCAACTTCAAGATAAAATGCACAAAAAGGATCAACACACATAGTCATGTTGTTACTTTATTTTCCTAGATTGTAGTTTAAGTTTTATCCTTACAAGGATGGTTGTTTGAAATCTCCTCTATTTTATGTAATAATCTATTTTTAAACATATTGTAGTTTAGTGTTTAAATCCTTCTTGTGCATTTAGAGAAGGGTCCAAAAATTTGTCAAAACAAATTGCCAATAATGCATTTATGTAAGTTTTTAAATGCTTTGATGGATTAATGGAATGAAACATGTTATCTTTTGACATTTGAAGATATTTAACTGATGTTCCACTATTGTACCCTTTAAATTTCTTGAAAGTGAAGAGGAGCATAAAACTACTGTGAGTTTATATGAGTAGGACTTCCTATATATGGTACTTCTACACATTATATTAAGTTTTTCTTTCTAGATTGACAGTTATCTTTTTATCTGCATTATATATGTGAACTGTTAACATAAATGAATGCTAAATGCACTTTTTTACTTATATTTGTTTATGATCTCTTATATTGTATATAATCACACATATAAATGCAATATACATTTCATAATTCTTTTAATAAAAATATTTTGTTAAAACAATTATATTTACACAATTTTCATCTCTTTCAACTGTTAAATACTCTTCATTACTAATAGTTGGAAGATACCTTTTTAGATCGCATAAAGGAAGAAACACCCCGGTTATATAGTAAAATAGATAGTTTTAGATAAATGCATATGATAGATTAAAATAATTTCCCATTTTCATGTTATATAAACAAAACACACCCCAAAATGATCCTTATTGGGAAAATGGTCCCTTTATTCCCAGTCAGAGCCACCACACCAAATGGAAAAGGACTTGCTCTAAGTTCTAGACTGGGTGGTTCTCCCCCATGTTGTTGCAATGGAATTCTAAGGCCTCAACATTTTGGCGCTAGAAGGAGGGCCAATTGTGAATGGAAAGAAGATCTGATCAATCTAAAAGTCAATCTAAGAATCTCTCTCCCTCTAGATCCCCTTCAACTTCTAGAACATTAGCTAGATATAAATCTTTAAAATCTAAAGTTGGACATACTTCTCCTAAGTCTCCTAGTGAAACTCAACCCATACTATCTCCCGATTTTCATCAAAATTCCCTAGAAGTTCAGTCTTTGATAGAAAAGTTAGAGAGAGTATCCATTTCAGTTGAAAAGCCTGAAAGTTATCAATCATCCAATATTAGTGTTTCATCCTCTTTACAACCTAGAAGAATATTAACTCCATTAGAAACTCAAAAGATGGGAATTCCTCCTTTTTAATTTCCTATCGATACTTCTAGAAGGAAAACAATGAAGACGGAATCAGAGTGAATCACCAACGATATCTTATCAAATAATCCAATCCATTCACCTTCATCACTTCCACTCACTTCCACAAATTCCATTCCAAAAATCAGTGTTACTTTAACTAGTTCCAGTACACAAAATACTACTCCTTCAACTAGTTCTAGCACTCAGCCTCCCTCTTCTTCAACTCAAACACAATCCATCACCTCCACCCAAGGTCCAATGGCAAGCCAAGTACCTCCACCAAATGTAAAACCATGGAACAATCCAGGGTCTGTACAAATGCCTTCTCCTCTTCATCTTCTCCCAAAATACCCTAAAATATGGTTACCTAAATTTAATCCTGATGATGGTCTTCCAACTGAAGAACACATTCATAATTACATGTTAGCCATTAATTTAAAGGAGGTGGTTAAATAAGATTGTTTTGTAAGATTATTTCCATATACTCTCATAGGATCTGCATGATCCTGGTACTTTTCATTACCTACCCGCTCTATAACCAACTGGAAAATGTTCAAAGAATAGTTTTTAGCTAAGTTTGTAGATGACAGAACCACTGCATCACTCATCAATGATTTATCAAATATAAAGGCTAAAACAGGGGATAAAATAAAATATTTTAATTCAAGATTTAATAAATTACTCAATAAAATTCCTACAACATCAGTTCCTGATGCAGAAGTTCAAATTGATTGTTATATTTCATCTCTCCCATCTAATATAACCATTTTTGTTAATAGAGAAAAATTGCCTACATTGGCAGAAAATATGAAGGAATATTTATCCATAGAGAAACAAATAATCTCTCTTGAAAAGAATAATTCCCAATAATATAGGAAATCAAAGAAAGTATCCTTCAAAGATGATTCAAAAAAGAAGCCATCCAAAGACCCTTTTGATGTAGAAGGTCTTCAGAAAGTTTTAAAGACTATGACAAATGAAATGGTAGATATCAAGAAACAAGTTGCTGAAAGTTCTAGTTCAAAAAATATTTTCATACCCTTCAATAAAAATCAATCTTCTAATTCTCAACCACCCAATATCATATCTAATCCTGAGTTTGATCAAGATACATATGAAGAGAAGACATAAGAAGAAGAAAGTGAAGTAGAAGAAGAAGTTGAACTAAATGGAATGTGGGATTTTATCCTACCAAATGAGAAACAAAAAGAAGCTTTACCTGTAACTACAAAGAGCAAGAATACCACTGAAGAAATGCAGCCAAATCAAAAATAGAATAATTCAAAGCCTACTAAAGATAAAATAGTAAGTAAAAATGCTACATCTAAGGTGAAACAACCTAACCCTGCTACTTCAGATGTTCCACCTACATCAAAGAAAATGGTAGTCTCTGACACCATTGAATATAATGTAGTTGAGGATATGAAAAAGAACAGGGGAAAATTTTCAATTCATGAACTTACTAAGTTAAAACAATAGTAGAAGATCTTACTCAGAGATTTAAATGCAGATCTCGCTTCAGCCTTACCTGCTCCAGTAGTAGTCCAAGCTTCTAATCAAATGGGTAAACCTCCTTCTCCTTCAACTAAAATATATGCTACAGATTTTATTATGATATGTGATCGGTCCATCTCTCATACTCCTCCATTATTTTAACCTATGAAATATATAATAAAAATTTCCATAATTGTTTAATAGACTCAGGGGCTTCCTCTAATATCATGCCAAAATTAGTATGTGCTAAGTTGAACATAACTCCTCAGAGTTCTCCTGTTCATATAATACAACTTGATAGAACTAAAGTAGAGGTTGTATGAGAATAAATTATGTCACTATCAGATTGTCATAAAACCCTAAGGTTGCCCAGATAATTGATATATTGGTTGTTGATATTTCTGATTTGTACGGTTTAGTGTTAAGTAGAGGCTGGTCTGAAAAGCTTGATGGATATTTCGCAACAGACTGGTCACATATGTGGCTACCACACAATGGAAAGCCAAATCAAATCTGGGTAGACCAAGAGAAATTCATGAAGCATACAGTCACTGATCTGGAAGGGATACATTAGATGAATTTTGAGGTCTAAAATGGGCCTCCTAAGGAAATAATAAAATAATAGCTAAACCAATAAAATAATATTTATGAATTTGCAATTCACTTTTTGCACCACAATCCATGTAACCATAGTTAAATTCAATTCAAAAGTTGTACCAAAATAAAATTAATAAAAAAATTGTAATGATGTGACTATAAATAAAAATGAGCTTTTCCAGAAAAATTCATTATCATTAAACAACTAATGCATTTGTCCTTTGTACTTAAATAACTTAAAATAAAAATAAAAATAAATTTATAAATTCTTAATTATATTATATTCTATTAATTAAAATTTTTATTATTTAAATTGTATAGTAACATGTAATTAATATCTCCAGATGCAGATGTTAGCTATGGTTGATGGGACGTCAGTCCCTACGCGACTCCTGAAGGAGCTCGTGTGGGGTGGCCATATGGACCCCTGCACATCCATTTACATTGCCTTAACTCCGCCAACTTGCATGGCATTAATTTCTCCTACTCGGCTATTACTCCACCCCACTCTGCTTGCTCAGTCTGCAATGGCGTATGTCTTTGGCTGTTCGGCTTGCTACGGTGACGACTGCAGCTCCCTACCTCCTCTGAGTGGTTCTTGCCCTCCTGGTTTTGCTGAGCCTAGCGCTCACACACAAATAGGGCACTGCTGCACGCTCCTTGGATGCCTGGAGACACTGCCGGGTCACCATGTCACCCAGAATGTTTTTTGCTATGCTAATTCCTTTCACCATGCTCAGTCTATTGATATATGTAGGTTAAATTCGCTCTCTGCTTATTCTTCCTGTAAAAGGCACTACCTGCATGCCTCTGCATCCATGCCGCGCCTTCACCATAGGATGAGATGTCGGCGTGGCTCTAGCAGGGGCCGTGTGACCCGCTCTCGGCCCTCAACTAGCTCTGATTCTGATTCCTCCTCAGAGGAAACCGCATGGGGTCATTACCTAGAAACGCGCAGCATAAGAGGCCGAGCCCGCCATGTGTGGAGTGTGAATTTTTCCCAGCCAACCCCGCCTCCCTCTGTTGACCCTCCCAGACCTGTCGTTTCCCCTGCCTCCCGTGTGTCGACCAGTATTCCCATTTGTCAAACTTTCCAGAGAGCATATTTCTACTTTGAATGTTCTCTAGACAGGCCCGTTATTACAGCTTTTGTCACTGTGACCCTCAGAGAAGATTTTTCTAACCAGGCCCCCTCCCCTGTGCCCTACCCCCTTCCCACTCCGGTCAAGAATGATGCTCTGAGCTCTGAGACACCCGTCAGTATCGTTCTTTCTGCCCAGCGCAAGGAACACAAGCAGGAAGATGTTGCCGACAAGGAAGGCATGCCTAATGAAGATAAGGAAGCCAGCAGGGACGAGTACTGGTACAGAATTGTGGAGGAGCTACCATCCCCATCTCATGATCAGAGATTATCTCGACCTTCAACCTCCATTGATACTATTGGTCAATCATTTTGAAATTTTTTTTCTTCTATGTATCACTGCTCAGCTGAAAATGTTGAATGTTATTTTTAGTATATCCTTTTCTGCTATGTCAAACTGTATAGACTTTGGGCCAGTTTCCGTTCTAAGGGTGGCCAAACTGTTTCTTAAAGGACTAGTTTCCCACTCAGGAAGTCCAGACTTTTTGTAAATCATGGCTATCAAGCCCAGCGTTCAGAATTTTACAGTTGAAGCTGAGGCAGTTTTGTACCAGTAAATTATATAAATAGAATTAGCATTATTCAGAAAAAATAAATAAATAAATAAATAAAAACATGTAATTAATATATTATATAAATATAATATAATATAATAAATGTATAGGGATATGAATTGTTTCTTTCAAGAAATATGAAATGACAATAATATATTTTTATTCAAAAAGTGTGGAATGACATTTATTATGAGTACTTTACTTTGACTTTAAAAGTACTTAGAACACTACCACGGTTAACCATGAGTTTTTATCCACCATTGAGAATGTGACAAGTAAGTACCTTTAATTCAAGAAATGCCACCTCAACCATTAGAGATGATGTCATCCCCTAAAATGTGATTGGTTCTCATAAATTGAATTTTGATTGTACATTTTCCTTAGGAGGCCTATTTTAGACCTCAAAATTCCCCTAATGAATGAGCTAGTAGCATTCAATAATAATATTATTGGAAATTACTCAACAAAATCTTTTCTTGGGAATTTTAATGCAACCATCACCCTTTTTCGATAATGCAGTTATCTCTCAAATCGAGAATTTTTCCCAGACTGGCACTTCTAAATGTAAAAATGTTGTAGATAAACCAATAGTTAATTCTTTATTTTGAATTATTTATTTTGATGGCTCTAAATCATAAGATGGTGCGGTAGCTGGCTATATTTTAATAGGCCCAGAAGGAAAAAAAACCATGTTAGCCTTCAAAATTGAATTTTATTGCACAAACAATATAGCAGAATACGAAGCATTAATTCAAGGTTTGTACAAATCAATTTATCTCGACATCAAATATCTGAAAGTCCTAGGAGATTCAGAAATCATTGTCAAACAAGTAATAAATACTGTCCATTGTCATTTTGGACATTTAAAGCATTACCAATCATTAGTCCAGGAATTGACTACTTATTTCTTAGCTTTCAATATTTCTTCTGTACCCAGAATACAAAATGCTAATGCACATTTACTGGCTAATGTAGCACCGAAATTATTTCCATCTCAAGAATTTAGTCCCGATATATTTTCCATTGAATTTATTTTTAGACCATATTTTCCTGACAATATTACCAATTGGATAGTATTTAATAGCGATTCTCATATCATAGATTTCCTTACATATGAAGGATCTTATGATAATCAAATTATAGATAAAAATGAACATGAAACTCAGATAAGGGAAGAACAAGATGAAAATCCAATTCCTAAGTCAGTTGTCAAATTAGAAGACCTTTATGATCTAAAAGATAGGTTTAAAAGAGTTACTAATTTTAAAACTCAAAGTTTAACCTTAAGATTTGAGTTAGTAAATTTCGGAACTAATGATAAACCACAAAATGTCAATTTAGGTCTTGGTATATCTTCTAATGAAATATTATCATTTGTCAAGTTATTAAGGACATACAAAAGAGTTTTTTCTTGGGATTACACTGATATTAAAACATATGACACTTATGTTATTCAACACACTATTCCTATGATTTTAGATGTGAAATCAATACAACAAAAGTTGAGGAAACTTCACCCGAATCTTGAAAATCAAATCAAAACAGAGTTGAATAAAATCCTCAAAGAAAATATCATCTTTCTAGTTAGAAATTATAAATGGGTTTCAAATTTGGTTCATGTCAGGAAGAAAAATCGTGACATTAGGATTTGTATCATTTTTATAAATTTGAACAAAGCATGTCAAAAAGACAATTTTTCATTACCAACCATGGAACAAGTACTGCAAACAGTAGCTAGTTCTGAACTTATGTCTTTTCTATATGGATTTTCATGATATAACCAAATCCTCGTACATCCAAATGACAGATTAAAAACCACATTCAGGACTAAGTGGGGAACTTATGCCTATCAAAAGATGCCATTTGGGTTAATCAATGCAGGTGCCACTTTTCAAAGAGACATGGACACAAATTTTAGAGGACTCATTAAAAAATCAGTGGCTATTTATCTAGATGACATTACAGTCTTTTCTAAACAGCAACTAATCATGCAAATGAACTAAATCAAGTCTTTGAGCAATGTAAAAAGTATGAAATTTTATTAAACCCAAAGAAGTCATATTTTTCTTTAGATTAAGGAAAAATTTTAGGATTCATTGCATTTAAGAGAGGTATCTATATTGATCCTAAAAGAATTGAAGAGATTAGAAGAATTCATTTCCCTCATAACAAGAAAAATATGTAGTTGTTTCTTGAACAGATAAATTTTGTAAAAATATTTGTCCCCGAATTTTCACAAATAGTTTTACCTTTACAAACCATGATTTATAAGAAATCAGTCTTTAAGTGGGGACATAACGAAACGGAATTATTTGATTTAATCAAACAATCCATTATCAATGCTCCATTTCTGACTACCCCCAATTTTCTTAATCCTTTTACTTTATATACCTTCTCATCAGATACATCTTATGTTGATGCTCTGACACAACTTAAGGAACAACAAATTGAAGCACCAATATCATTTTTTAGTTCCAATTTGCAAGGCACAGAACTAAATTATTCATCTGTTTAGAAACAAGCATTTTTTTTCTTTAAAGCTATAAAACATTTTAGGCCATTTCTCCTCAAAAATCACACCAAAATAATAGTTCCATTCTCTGTAGTGAGACAACTATTGATGCAAAGAGAATTAGGAGAGAAAAGGGCTAACTGGGTTACTGCTTTACAATAATATGATGTAGAAATTAGACCTTCTAAAATTGTTAGAGGTCAAGGTTTTTGCAGAATTCTAACAAGAGCATCCCATTTATCATCAGAGGCAGATTTAGGTAATAATGTGCAAATATCAGAGGTAAGCCTCAATGATGTGAAGTCTCAATACGCTGATCTCGAGTTTTATTTGAAAAATGGATATGCCCCAACTCAACTCGGTTATAAAACAAAACGTGCTTTGAGATTAACGTCCAATAAATATGAAATAATCAATGATGTATTTTTTAAAAGAAACTTTGATTCTGTGTTATTAAGATGCTTAGAGAAAAGTGAAGCAGAGAAATTTTTGCAGGAACTATATGATGGACCAGTTGGAGGACATTTTTGAGTAAATACAATAGCACATAAAATCTTGGATGCAAGTTATTATTGGCTTACACTTTTCAAAGATGTTCATGAATATGCAAGAAAATGCAAAATTTGTCAAAGTGTATCTGGAAGACAAAGGAAACCAGCTTTCCCATTACAACTAGTTAATATCGAACAACCATTTGAACAATGGGGATTAAATAAAATCGGTGAGATCATTCCTAACTCTTCCAAACAATATAAATATATTCTCACAGCTACAAATTATTTTACTAAATGGATGGAGGCAACTCCACTAAAGGTAGCCAACTCTGAGAATATTATTGAGTTCATTGATCAATTTATCATAACTAGGTTTGGTATACCCACTGCTTTAATGTTTGATAATGCATATTATTTCTCAGGAGCTGCTATGATAGAATTTGCAATCAAAAGAGGTTTTAAACTTAAGTATTCTGCTAATTATTATCCGCAAGGAAATAGTTTAGCAGAATCTATAAATAAAAACCTTATTAGAATCATCAAACAAACTTTTGATCAAAACAAATGAAATTGGCACAAGTCATTGACATTTTCTCTTTGGGCAGACCGAATAAACCATAAGGCCTCCATTGGCACTTCTCCATTCAATAAATGGTGAAAATGTGAAGTTGGGTTACACTTTTTGCCCTTTTTTGAGAAAAAAAATTCATTTTTTCTGTTTTTCAACTTTCTGCAAGGCAAAACAATTTTTTTGTTTAGAATTTCATTTTGCGATAAAAATAAAATTTGTTAGAAATTTTATTACGTTTCTATTGCTTATTTTTTGGAATTTTTTTATACACATTTGATATGTCAACTTAGCATTTCTTTTGGTGTTTGTTTTTTAACAATCAAAGGATTCATAAGAAGTCATGTTAATATGCACTGTTGTATTCTTAGAAATTTTGTGTTTTTGAGAAACAAAATGTATTACTACAATCTAGACAGAGTCTACTTCGATTTTGTCATATTTACAAAGCCAACGGATGCATATCATAATTACTAGAATTTTTTGAACTGGTCCAATATGAAAACTTGCATATTTTGAATATTTTTTACGACGCAAGAAATTTCTTAACATATAAATTATAAACTAAAATCTAAAAACTACCCATTACAGATGACGGACCAATGTAATGCACCATAATTTTTTCAATTTTTTTTACAGTGTATTTTGGAAGATACAGAATTATGATTTCACTGAATCACAATGACCTTCAGAAATTGTTTGCACCCGTTTTATTACAAAATTAATTAAAATTAGTAAATATTTATGAAATTCCATAAAAGTTATATTTCCTGAAAGTAGATTGAATGTTGAAAATTCTTGTCTTGGTTCCAACAATTAATTCAGAATGTTTCATGGAGTTTAATCAGTCCAAAGTTGAAGATATGTATTCAAAGCTTGGATCTGTGTAATTGTTGACGTGTTAGTTCGGCCAAACTCTTAAAAAAAGTTCAGCTGAATTTTTTTTTGCGCAGATAGCCTGTCAAGTCTAACGACATAAAAGTTCTTCTGAACTTCTACCCGACTTTCCTTCGGCTGGAAAATACCATGAAGCCCTATTGTTTATGGAAAATAAATTGTTCTTCCTACCAATGTAATTATTCCTTATCTTGTCTTAGTTCAATTTATTGATGAATCCTCTTCTTCTTCCTTGCAAGTAAGACATTTTAAAATTCTTAAGCTTGAAGAAGAAAGAGAAAAAGCTAAAGTTACTCATGCACATCATTAGCAGATAGTTAAATCTTGATTTGTTACAACTTCTGTCACTCCAAAAAAATTTCAAATTGGTGATCTGGTATTGAAATGGGACAAAGCACGTGAGGAAAAAGGTAAACACACCAAATTTCAAAGACTGTGGCTAAGTCCATTTCAAATCATTGAATAAATAGGCCCATCAACATTTTTATTGCAAGATCTATAAGGCAAAAGAGATTCTTTACCTGTAAATGGGCATATTTTAAATAAATATTTTTCATAGGAGGTAACCCCTTCAATTACCTGTATATTATTGTCTTTTCTTTTCCTTAGGAAAATAAAAGTTGCATAGTATTTATTTTTTGGCTTTTCAAGTAAACGTCTCAAAGAATCTTTTTGATTTATCGCTTATAGAAATAAGAATTGTGAAGAAAACAATCGAAAGATTCAAATATCAAATAGATTATATTTTACTGAAAGATGCAATTTCACTGAAGTTATTTATTCTATGATGAACTCTCATCTTTGTAAAGCATGGTTACTCTGTTATCAGTCAAGAAAGTAATCTTTAACATAGTAAAGACTCCTTTATAGATAAGCAATCTTAAAACTCTAAAAATTATCATCTAGAATATTCAAAAGGACCAATGATTCACCCCATCCGGGAAATTTATCAATTTTTAGAAATAAATTCAAAATTATGCTAAAAATCTTAGAAGATAATAATTATCATCAAGAGCTTTTTTACCATGTTCATACGGAAATAGTTGGACTAACATTACCAATAGTGCCTACCAAAACAAGGTAATGACTTGAGATTATATCAAAAGGACAAGGGGTCTCATCAAGAGCCAGCTTGACCAGTTTAATTACAACCACTGAATGGCATTTTCAATATTTGGTTACCAAGCCAAGACAATGGATTTTTAGTAATTAAAAAATACAATAGAAAATATCTACAGAAAACAAAACAAGTTCCAAAAGAGATCAAGTATATAAAATTGAACTTATTTTTGAAAATTATAAAAGTCACTGGACGGGACAATGAATCATTGTTGGGTAAAAGGTAACCATGCCAAAATATTAATTTTCCTATTGGATCAGACGCTCTACCTGTGATAAAAGAGTATGTATTTATAAAGCTAATCTTAAAGAACCACCTGCTTCATATTTTTGAACTTAGTAAAAACTGATATAGATATCCATAATTTTATTTTTAAAAGAGGAATTATTATGAATTATAAATAAGAGATATTTTATTGCTTAGTGAGATGATATTTATTGAAATTCATTCCTGCAACTATTTTTATTTCGATTTTTTTTTAGAAATTTCAAAAAACTAATCATAGATAGTTGGTTCTCCCAAGTGAATCACCATTTTTTGTACTGTACAACACCCCCCATTTACTGCCAATAAATGGGGACCCTTTAAAAATAAATAGAAATTTATGAGCTTGATTTTATCTTAGCCTAAGTCTAAAACTTTAGGAAACAAAGGTTTTTCCCTTTTATTTTAAAAGCGTTCATCGCCAATCACATAATTTACAAGTTGAATAAGTTAAAACATATATAAGTGTTGCGAACTGCGATATGCGCTACAACCTTTTTCGAGTCATATATAATTATTGTTTCAAATGCTTTAAACACCCCTTTAAAAAAGAAATCGCATCGTACATTTTAAAACAATCAACTTATGGCAATTCGGTAAAGATTTCAATGGACCAGAATTGATGAATAAATAAAAGAAACAATTATAAAACTCCAAAGATCCAATAAAGTGCATCAGCATGATTCCTTAGTGCACTTCACATTTCACAATGAATAACCAAATGTAAAGTTTATTACCGCATGAAAATTGTGATCTTTGATTTGCGCAAATCGCATTTCGAGAAATCCATTAGTGACGAAAAACATAACTAATGGTAATAGTTTAGAGTTGCGATATCTAATATTGACATTTATTACTCAAGTGCGTGAAATGATTCATATATAATCAACTGTATATAAGATCTAATGTCTTAAATTGATAGATTAGACATATTACGTAAAGGTGTGTAAGAGATTTGATAGGAGGAATTATGGGTGATTAACAGTATTTAATGGGAGTTAGGTTCGAAAGATTGATATCCACTTCGAGCGCGTTTTGAATAATTGAGTGCCGTATTTTTTATTATATTGTTTTAGCCCTATCCTTCTCTCCACTCATCTTAGATCTAAGTTTACTCTGTTCACTTGAAATTAGGAAACCACATAATGGATTAAGGATAACTAGAATGACAAAGAAAGGCAAGGAAATTGCCCAAACATCAGCAGTTGAAGGCTCAGACATGTCTCCATTATTCTCAGATATGACCTGCAACAAGGATTGCGGCAGTTGCTCATGGGAAGAAATGTACCAACTCTTCAAGGATGAACATGAAATGGTAATAGTCAAAATAGCTACAGCAGACGCATCAGTCTCCTCAGACTCATCCTACTTCGACGTTGCTTGCTCATTTATTCATAAAGTAGAAACAAGGCTGAAGATTCTCCCATACACAGATATGGTAAAATGGGTAATTGACCACCTTAACATAGCAGATAGGACATTTAAGAATTCAAAGCTGGAGAATATTGGTTCATTCACTACAGAAGATTTTAGGACAATGTACCACTTACCCATGCCACAGCAGAATTATGATAAAGCTTTTGTCCAAAGTTTTACAAAGAAACATATAGACCTGATGAAATTTATAAATGGATGGAAATATGACCAAGGCAAGCTGAAACGGGACAAAATCAGTATGTACCCAATAGTACAATTACCCTTCCTTATTGTTATGTTGCTGGAATGTTATGCATATTATTTACAAAGCCAGATACTACAAGGTTTTCCGTAAATTGGGTCTCGTTAATTGATGCAATCATCAATTCTTCAATTATGAATTGGGTGAATATCTTGTCTGATAATATGGCCAAAAATATCATGGATTATAGAAGTAAAAGAAGTTTTTCCTCTAGGGCAATACCCCCCTTTTACATAAGTGCTTATGTTATGGATGCAATTTTCTTTTATTCAAGATTTCCTACCATGGGATGGAAATGGACAACCCAAGACCCCACTCCAATCCATATTTACCACAGAGCCCTTTGGGAGTCATATTTTCATTTACACTTTTATAAAATTTGCAATGGAGTCATGTTACCTATGCATCAGATTATCTTTAATGAGAAAGCCCCTATGAATTCTAAAGAGGATAGTACACAAATTTTACCCATTTCCAGATGGTTTTCCAAAGAGAATTTCACGTATATCATAGTTTTCTGGAGTCACACTTCTCCCCACGTTTTTCGCTATCATGTTCCTGATAATATACTAGCTAGGGAAATCGTTTACCAACTTGTAGTAAGTGGTATTTCTAAGCAACTCAAATATGCCAAGAAGGCCATTTGGCCTAATTTCCTTTTCCAATGCGGTAATTTTGCACTTTTTGATAGTGGTCATACATTCAAGGAAGTTTCAAATGTTACTTTATTAAATTTAGTTGTAATGCCAAAGAGGCCATACGACCCCAATGATGTGATTAATAATTTCACCACTGAGCTTAAATTGAAACCTTTCTTAAATGAGATAGATATATTTGATGATTTCTTTCAAGGCATGGAAAAGGTCATAGATGTACTAAAAAATGCATCCAGTCAGCTCAGCCAAAATGACTTTGAAGATTTCCAAACATATAGAAATAAGAGGTTGGAAATAATTCCTTTGGATTTATTATTTATTGAAGATGTCAAAAGATCGACTCCAAGTATTAGCTTGGATAATGAAGCGAAAGATATATCTGAAGAGGAATCCCAAGATAGATATAATCATGGGTCAGGGAAATCACAACATAATTCTCAGAATTCACATCACTCTGATAATGAATCCTAAAACAGGAATGAGAGCCCAGATAAAATAATTGATAAAGTAATAAAATGGATTGAAATGAAAACAGAAGGAGGAATTAAGTGATCTGGATCATCTTCTCAATAAATTTGGCATATCCAAAATACACCCGATTAGGCAGAGAAGTCTCAGCCAAAATATTTGAAGAATGAATGAGAAAAGTTTTCCAAGGCACTGCAAACACCACAGCCAAAGCCTAATATTGTTGAATCCACAAGTTTTCAAATGCCAGACCATTCTCAAAATTTAGTGGAAACTGCAATTCCGCTACAGCAGGTACCTAAATTTCATGATCAAGAGATCATTCTAGCATACCCTATAGAGCATATTGTTTTACATATTGAAAAAATACCCTCACTTGATGTCTTCTATAGTCCTAATCATAAGGTTGTAGTTAAGAGAAGAAATAGGAGAAGAATGGATGAAACAATTTGTAATATTATGAATGAATCTATTGACGTTCTATGGAAAGACCCTTTGGCCGATCCTAAAAACCATCTAACTAAGTTATCACAATATGCAGTAGCATATGCTACTACCACCTTTGATAAAGCCACCAAGGTACAAATTCTACTGAAGAAAAAAGTAGACAAAGTACAATAGTTAGAGAGACTGTTAGAGCGGGAAAAGATTAACTCCAATAGGTAGATGGAATTTAAGATGTCTCAATTTCAAATGGATTTTGAAAGAATGAATTTACAACACCAGGTGCAGATTATAGAGAAAGAAACACAACTTGAACCAGCAATGAAAAAATTAAAAATCCAGCCTCAAGTAGAGTTTTTCATAAGAGAAGCACTAGAAATGAATGCAAAGCTAAAACAAAAACAATAACTATTTTTGCAACAAGCTTCAATTACTAGCTCTTATTGTGATACAAGAAAATTCCTGATCCAGCAAGGGGCTAACAGGAGACTTGGCTGTGAGAAAATTGATAAGAATATTAATGATTTCATTCAGTGACAAGGATCTGACTCAAGAGAGAAATCTGACCTACCTTAGATAGATAAATTTCAGAAGGAGATTTTATTTAAGGATTGGGAAGTACAGTTGAGACAAGTAAAAAAGGCAGTGACAAAGGCATCAAGATTACCAAATGAAATTACTAAATCTGCTAATGAACACCTTTTGAAGGCTGAGATTACTAAAGGATCCATAAATGAAGTGCTCTCAGAAATCAAACCATTAGAAGCATAGTGGAAACAAAGGACATATATGTAGGAGTAAATGATTAAAGAGGTAAATAAGTTTGATCAAGAAAATTACTAGAATTTTTTTATCAAACCTTATCATCAGTGCCTAACCCTGCAGTCATTAACTGATTCAACAAAGAAGTCGCATCCAGCACTTTCGAATGTAGTATTCAAAGGAAAGATCAGATCAGGAATTTTGCAACCATCTTAGCTAAAGCCAATGGTGGATATTTGTCAGCTTCGAGATCAAATACACAAAAATGATCAACACACATAGTCATGTTGTTACTTTATTTTCCTAGATTGTAGTTTAAGTTTTCTCTTTACAAGGATGGATGTTTGAAACCTCCTCTATTTTTATGTAATAATATATTTTTAAACATATTTTAGTTTAGTATTTAAACCCTTCTCATGAATTTAGAGAAGGGTCTTTTGTCAAAAAAAATTGCAAAGAATGCATTTCTGTAAGTTTGTAAATGCTTTGATGGATTAATGGAATGAAATCTTTTATCTTTTGACATTTGAAGTTGTTTAAATGATGTTTCACTATTGTACTCTTTAAATTGCTTGAAAGTGAAGAGGAGAAGAAAACTATTGTCAATTTATATGAGTAGGACTTTGTATATATGGTACTTCTACACGTTATATTAAGATTTACTTTCTAGATTGACAGTAATATTTTTATCTACATTATATATTTGAAATGTTATCATAAATAAATGTTAAATGAAATTATGTACTAATATTTGTTTATGGTCTCTTATCTTATATATAATCACACATATAAATGTGGTATACATTTCACAATTCTTTTAATGAAACTATTTTGTTAAAATAATTATCTTTACATAACTTTCATCTCTTTCAACTGTTAAATAATATTCATTACTAATAGTTGGAAGATACCTTTTTAAATCGCATAAAGGAAGAAACACCTCGAGTATATATTAAAATAGATATTTTTAGATAAATGCATATGATATATTAAAATCATTTCCCATTTGCATATTATATAAATTAAACACACCCAAAAATCATCCTTATTGGGAAATTGGTCCCTTTACCCCTAGTTGGAGCCACCACACCAAATGGAAAAGGACTTTCTCGAAGGTCCGAACTGGGTGGTTTTCCCCCATGTTTTTGGAATGGAATTTCGATGCCTCAACAGAATTATAAATACACCTCATGGGAAGGCCTAAAGGGAGGAGAGAGATAGGTATTGATACTATAGCCTGTTAGTCCCATATCAAGTCTAATTATCCATGTGCCTCCTGCACTTCCCAGGTTGAGGAAACTCGTGTTTCCCTATTTGAGATGTTCACCTCCTTTATGTGACATCCTTCTGCACCCTTATGGAAGAATATTGTTGAGACTTGGGCTGGACAGATCCGGGGGACGGTTTCACTTGAAGCCGTGGCTGAATCAGGTGGTATCCTTCCACATATTTTACATACATCAATAAATAAGCTTTGTCCCATTCCTGATGTCATGAACCTTAAGGTTTTTATACATGTTAATGATATTGTTACAGTAGATTTCATGTTATTTTCAATAAGCTTATATGATCTAACAATTGACATCTAGAACAAGTATGTTGTTACAACTAGTATATGTGATTTTCTTAAATGAGTTGCAAGTTTTGAAGCACATGGAGAATTAAACGGTTTGAACCCTGCAGGAACGACCTCAAACGTTGGACATACGGGTAAGGTCACTTCTCCCAAGTTTGTTATTTCAAGCATTAGGACCATTATTTTTCTTGCTTATTGCTGTTGTATGCCTCTTACTCTATTTGAGTCCTCAACCCAGGCCCTAGGGTAATTCATCCCATAACAGAATTGGTGACTCCACTGGGGTTTACATCCATGTAATTCCTATTTTGGGTTGTTTCTATCTGGATTTGGGTTTGCTGATTGGTCTGATCACTTTTCCAGTCTTATTGGTTCTTTATCCATTCAGGAAAAGGCTCAATCTTCTGGATCAAGGTTGGATTTTTTTATTTTTCTTTGTTGCATATTTTAGTTTACACAGTCACATATATACGCATTTTCATCCAAAGAAACAAGCATATACGTGAGTTTCATTTTACACAGTCGCGTCTGCACGCTGGTTTTTCACTGCCAAGTTGCGTATCGGCAGTTTAAAATGAAAATTTGATTTTTGGAATCCTGTAAGGTATTGTTCCTGTTCTTGGCCACTATTGTGGAACCTTTGATATGTCTGGGTAGTGTTTATTTTTGAAAAGTGTAACTAGGATGGTCTTCATGTTGACTATGTAATTATGTATTTATATAAAGAAGATGTCAAAGATAATAAAATGTATTTTTGGTGTACTTACTTCATGGGTTTCATGAGAAATATTTTTATTATGTAGATAGAATTATTCTTGATGTCTATTAGGTTGAATTAAGTGTCTCATACATGAAGGATCTAGTCTAGGTATTTATGCTCCAAGACCTTGTGGAAGATGCTCACAAACAACCCTCAATGCATTGATGAAAGACAAGATTTAAAAGAAATAAAGAAGCACCTTATCAACTCTAGAATATTACTTGTTCAAGTCGGCCTAAAAATCATAGAACAAGTCGGCTTATTTACAAACAAAAACAACTATTTATAGGAGCATGCAAATTTCAGTTTGGATGAGGATTTTCGGACATGTTCTTAGATTAAATGCGAAGTGCAGGAATGAACCATATGCGGATAAGGAACAACAATTAGGAGAATTGCAGGTAAGACAAGACCTACTATATGAATGAATGAAGACAAGTCTAAACCTAATACAAGAGGCATTGCGGATCTACCTCAGGAGGGATTGCGGATAACATTGTAGCTAATACGGAGAAAATCTCAGGAAAGACTGCAGACACATCATAGTCAACAAGTGTGGACAGAATTGAGAATTATGGTTTCCTCTGTATGCGGAAAAGTGCAGGAAGGGTAGCACAGAAATATGGATAGTTAAGGAAAGTTTTTGGACAGTAAAGGATAACAAGGTACAGTGCAGATATCCTTGAATTTTAAGGAGCAGACGTAAGAAGATTGTTACAAGAATAATTTGTTGATATACATTGTTAAAGGCTGTGATTACAAGATAGAATTAGCATAGGTTGAGACTGTGAACATAAGGAGAAGAGGCAGTAATTGTGAGGATTCACCTTCCTACTATTCAAGAAAATCAACTACAAACATATGTAAGGTGAAGATCAAGGTCTCCATTGTTGATACATAACTAAGTAATTTGGTGAAGATAAGATTCAAGGTTAAATAAGTTGGATCAAGGTCTTGGAAGCACATCTAGGTCAAGGGTCTAATTTTGGGTCATGGTACTTGTCATTTGAAGATCTATAAGAAGAATTCTTTGTGGGTTTTCCTCTCCAAGAGGGAGAGGTTTTTCCCTGGCTCTAGGAGCCTAACTTTTGTGTCTTCTGCATTTTGATAATTGACTTGATGAAATATTAACTAAAATAAAAGAAGGAGAAGACATAAGTATCACAAATAAGGTCACAAGTAATTATCAAGAAGAGAATTTGTATTAACGTACAACCCTCCAAATTCTCAACATGGTATCAGAGCTAAGGTGTTCAACACAACGTCTTCTTGTCAACAAAGACACTCAAAGAAACGAAGATAAAAGTTTGGGTTGGAAATTCAAATTAGTTTGCCAGGAGGAATATATAGCTACTTCAAGGTTCAAGTACACCAACATTGAAGAAGCTCATATCTTCAACAAAACCCTTGAATTCACTTTCAATCATCATCAAGGAAGCTGCAAGCCAATCTACTCAAGTAAGTATCCATGACCCTATCTGTCAAGATGCCTTATTGTAAAGAAAGCAACATGTTGGTTGGGTCATCAAACTTTAGTGCATGGAAGAAGAAGAAAGGCTTGAAATTAATTGAAGATGAAGAAATGGAATATATCGAAGGATCCATTATTCAACCCCCAAAAGGATATGCTCCCACCTATGCCAAGTACATGAAGGGAGAAATTAGATCCCAAAGGATTCTCATAGAATCCATTAAATACTCTCCCATTCCCTATGTATCAAAGATAAAGACTGCAAAACAAATATATGAGAAATTGGTGGAGCTATTCTCTGTGAGTACTGCAGGAGAAGAAATCTCTCTGAGGCAAGAACTATATAAAATCAAATTATCAAAGGAAGAAGGAATCAATCCATAATTCATGAGGATTTATGAAATAAGAGATCAACTGTAGGAACTAGGAGAAGTGATTTCTGACACTGATATGACTACATTGGTGCTGAATTCTCTACTAGAGGAATGGGAAAAATTCACTTATATTATATACGGGAACAAAGAAGCCACCCCATTCCATGATTTATGGTATCTATGTAAAATAGAGGAAACAGAATAAAAGCCAAATTTGATACAGGACCAAGTGAAGAGAATCATGCCTTTGTAGCCTCAGACAGGAAGAAAGGAAGATTCGGAAAATTTGGCCCTCATAACAAAAGAATGAATATGGACAACGTATGATTCTTTGGATCTAATTAACTTGGGCATTATAAAAGAGATTGTCCTAAATATGGAAAGGACAAAAGGAAAAAGGAAGAAGCCCGTGTCTCTAATGAAAGAGAAGAACCTGATGCTAAAAGATCCAAGAAGGAGGAAGAGAGATATCTCTATTATGATTGAGATCATCTTTCTCTTTAAGTGATCTCTGATTGATTGTAAAATTGTATAATAGAAAGCAATGTGCATTAAGAAGCATCTCAATAGAAGAATGAAAGGAGATTTCAGTGAAACAAATTATGGAAAATATCTCTACTAAAGTAAAGCAGTCATCAAATCAAGGTTCATAATGGAGACAAAATTCTGGGATGTGATGACATATTGATGAAATAAGACAAAGGAATGAAGCTCTTAATTCTAGAGAAATTGCTACAGGATAACTCAGGAAAATATATATGAGGTATGCAGACATATGTGTTGATATTGGATGTTGTGAAGTCATGTCATATGGTTGCAGGTAATAGACTTCCATATTTAGAAGTATGATCTATGAAGGAGGATCTCTCAGTGCACTGAGAAATGAAATAAACATAATATGACCTCATAGAATATGAGGTGGTTGTACATAAACAAGAAATTGGAAAATTTATAATATCCTCGGAATGAAGAATGTACAGAGAGGAAAAGATTATGAAATGCAACCATGTCAAGAGGCAGTTATCATTTGGAGGCCAAGAATATGTGACTAGGATATCTCCTGGGAAGATATGTAGACTCTGACGGAAGTCTGGTAAAGAAGAAGACCCTTGGAAAAAAATATCATTAGGAGATGTGTCAATATGTATGAAGGATGTCGATGACTACAGGAAGATGTCATGGTGAAATATCATCACTAAGGTAAATTTTGTTCTAAAAATTTCATATATATATATGTTTATCTGGATGAATTTTTGCAGGGCTGCTAATCATAAGAAAGGATGTATGATCCTTGGGGATGATTTGAAGGAAATCAGCATGGCATAAGAGTGGACTAGATGAGGAATACTGATGAACCACTTTTTGATAGTGGACATGACTCAAGACTGAAAGTGATGGATGATCTGTGCCCTATGAAGCCAAAAGTTGAAGATTCCTCAATATCGAAATCCATGACATCGAGGGGAGGAACTCTTCATGAGTAGATAGAGTGCTGCTATAGGATCTTGGTTGATGAGGAGCCTGGTGATAAGTTTCTTGCTTGGAAGAAACTTGAAAATTTTCCTTCATGTGTTAAGAGGGAGTGACGTATGTGATTCTCTATTACATGTGTCATGCACTAGACCAGGACTAACATCCGTACGTCTTAGTGAAGGCCATGTAAAGAGAATAGATAGACACATCATTCTGGTCTTCACCTGGAAGACAAAATGGAGGATTGGGTAATAATTTGGCATTCGATACTCTTTGAGAATGAGATAGGGCATCAAGAAAAGAGTGGTCGTGGACAGATATTATTTGAGGGCTGGCTACCCAAGAGAAGAATAATCCAAGAAGGTGATACTATGTCAACACCTAGGTGGGGTATGTACCTTGGCAAGACAATGACTATGGTGTCTATTAGTCATGTGTCTTGCCAACATTGTAGCCCATTGTCTCGTTGAGATATGGGGATGTTAGTCAAGGCCTTGCACTAGGAAAATGCTGGTTGATATGATGCTATACATACGTGATTACCAATTTGATTCTTCTTATGAGATTCTTTAGTTTGAAAGTAACCATGTACCTGTATGAATACCTATCTAGTTAAGAGGCAGTGTTGAAAAGTGTAACTAGGTCGGTCTTCATGTTGACTATGTAATTATGTATTTATATAAAGAAGATGTCAAAGATAATAAAATGTATTTTTGGTGTACTTGCTTCATGGGTTTCATGAGAAAGATTTTTATTATGTAGATAGATTTATTCTTGATTTCTATTAGGTTGAATTAAGTTTCTCATACATTAAGGATCTAGTCTAGGTATTTATGCTCCAATACCTTGTGGAAGACGCTCACAAACAACCCTCAATGCATTGATGAAAGACAAGCTTTAAAGGTAGTAAAGAAGCACCTTATCAACACTGGAATATTACTTGTTCAAGTCGGCCTAAAAATCATAGAACAAGTCGACTTATTTACAGATAGAAACAAATATTTATAGGAGCATGCGAATTTCAATTTGGATGAGGATTTTTGGACATGTTCTGAGATTAAATGCGAAGTGCGGGACTGAACCTTATGCAGATAAGGAACATCAATTAGCAGAATTGTGGACAAGACAAGACCTACTACATGAATGAATGTGGACAAGTCTAAACCTAATACAAGAAGAATTTTGGATCTAATTTAGGAATATTTGTGGATATAATTTAGGAATATTTGGGGATCTACCTCAGGAGGGATTGCAGATAACACTGTAGCTAATATGGAGAAAATCTCAGGAAAGACTGCGGACACATCACAGTCAATAAGTGCGGACATAATTGAGAATTAGGGTTGCCTCTGTATGTGGACAAGTACAGGAAGGGTAGCAAAAAAATACAGATAGTTAAGGACATTTTGTGGATAGTCAAGGATAACAAGGTATAGTGCAGATATCCCTGAAGTTTAAGGAGCAAACGTAAGAAAATTGGTACAGGAATAAGTTGCTGATATACATTGTTAAAGGTTTTAATTACAAGATAGAATTAGCAGAGGTTGAGACTGTGATCATAAGGAGAAGAGGGAGTAATTGTGAGCTATGATTTACCTTCCTACTTTTCAAGCAAATCAACTACAAACATATGCAAGGTGAAGATCAAGGTCTCCAATGCTGATGTGAAACTAAGTAATTTGGTGAACAGAAGATTCAAGGTTAAAGAAGTTGGATCAAGGTCTTGGAAGCACATCTAGGTCAAGGGTCTAATTTTTGGTCATGGTACTTGTCATTTGAAGATCTATGAGAAGAATTCTTTACGGGTTTTCCTCTCCAAGAGGGAGAGGTTTTTCCCTAGCTCTAGGAGCCTAACTTTTGTGTCTTGTGCATTTTGATAATTGACTTGATGAAAGATTAACTAAACTAAAAGAAGAATAAGACATAAGTATCACAAATAAGGTCACAAGTAATTATCAAGAAGAGAATTTGTAACCTACATCCCTCCAAATTCTCAACATTTATGTCTGTTGTGTATCAATTTCTCTCTTTCTTGATTGAAAACCTAGTTAACCTAGGGTTTACCTTGCTTTGTGAAGTTTCAGTTTTGGGTTTTGCACCAGGACTTATTTCTAAGTTTCTTGGTTGTTCTGACATTTCAGAACAATGATTTTGTCTTGGTTTACTCATTATTAGCCTTGTTATCGCTTCACTCTTTGCTTTTTTCTTTTTGGCTTTCTTGGTTTTCTTGGTTTCTTGAGAAGAGCTTTTCTGGAAAATCTTGAATTGTATTCTTGTTTTTCTTGAAGTTTCTTGGATTGCTGGAGTTTTATACTGTTTTTTAGATCATTTTTTTGAGTTATTTATCTCATTCCATTTGTTAAGTCCAGTCGTGAAAGTGACATTGTTAGCTTAGTGAATTTAAGGTCTATTTTTGCTCAAAGGCTTGTGATTTGTAGTTTTGAGCAGTTTTTTCTTTCTCAAAGAGATTTTGTTGCTTCCTTAAAAAAAAAAGTCTCAAAAAAATTTGTTGTTTCCCTTTTCTTTTTCTTTTGCTCTTTTTTTTATGGCTTTTCATTGATTTTTGAGCAAATTTGAAGTTTTTCATTTGGTCTAATTTTCTTGGTTTTGAGAGAAGTTCTTGATTGAATTTGTTTCTTCTTGTATCAAGTTGTTTTTGGAATTTTTGTTGAGGGAAGTTCTTGTTTTGGGCTTATATTTTCCTTTATGTCAAGTGTTTATACCTCTCCGTTGAGAAATTAATTTGCTTGTTCGATTAGATTAGTCCTAAAATCATGCATTTGGCATTGGTAGTTTTGTATTAGAGTAGTTTCATTGTTAATAATGTATTTTGTTAGATTTTTAGTGTGTGAGCGTGAATCTTGAAAAGAAAAGAAAATTTCTTTCTTTCATTAGTTGTTCCTAGAACCTGTGTAGAAATCCCTTATCATCGAAGAAAAAAGTCTCATTTCCATGTAGCAGGTTTTTATTGATTTCTCTTTGTGTCAAAACATCACAAGTTGCATCTCCATTTTCCCTTAACTTAAAAAAAACAACCCTTAAAATCAAGAGCATAATTTAAAATGAACTAGAATCTTTTTGAATTGTCATTAATTTACATCAACTAGTCTAGGTCATTAGGGCCTTGGAATAGGTGTGTGGAGAGTTAGCCCTCCAAGGCCACTCAAAATTTCAAGCTTAGAAGTTTATTAATGAGTGAAATCCAGCCTCGTTAAGTTGTCCGGGAAAGCTCTCCTCTAGAGAGTCAAGTGCGAGGGCGAGTGAAAGGAGAGAAGAGAGATACCCCCTCTCCTATTTGACGGATCCCAACCAAAGACCATTCCACCCGATTGCTGATACAAACTGGTGACCATAGTTTCTATTCATAGGTATCACATAGGTGACTGTGGGGGGGGAGTACCCGTGGTACCTAAGGCAGACATTGCATCACATTCATTAGTAATTATGGAGGGTGCCCTTGTGAAGATTGCGTACTTTCACCAACAAAGGCTTTTGTTTAGAGGTCAGCATAATTGTCTCTCTTACCTTTGCTAGTCGTCCTGGGGCATAATTACCCCATAATATTTTCGGAAGGTCCTCATTTTCGCTTTCTTGTATTTTGGTGTCTGGTCCTAATGAACCAGAGTGGAAATACCTGAAAGCTGCTTGATTGCTGAATATTGGGACATTTTGTAGAGAGTGCTCTTTGCTCCTACACTGCCATATCTTTGTAACTTTTTGAGTCTGTATAAGTTCTCATAATAATTAAAAGTGGTTGATCAATCAGTTCGTCGATCTAGGAGACTTCGTGGGTTTTTTTCCTACGAGTGCCGATCCTTCTTCTAGAAGGCTTAGGATAAATTTCACTAGTGATTTCCAATCAGTAGCAGTGAATGCATTGAAGAGTGATCCTCCGCTTGGGGCTATTATTTCTAAGGGTATTCCTAGTGCTAGTCGTGATTTAGAGAGGAGTACTCTAGTCCTTTCTAGGGCCCTTTTTCTGGTAGAAGAAGTTGAGGTTGAATAAATTCTCGAACCTCTATTTACTCCTTCCTCTCCTCTTCCTGCTATTTTTCTGGATGTCTTATTATACGTTGGGCCTCCGTCTCACATACCAAATAGCCCTCATATTTATCCTTTTTTTATTTCAATGGCCACTGCTGGGAACACAACTTCGTCTATGATTACTTTGAGTGTATATACTCCTCTTTCGACAGAAGGAGGAGGTACCATTTCTATATCGACCACCACTCCTAGTACTGCAATTTTTGGCTCTACCTCCGTTCCGTCTACGAGTGGGGGCACCGAATATTTTGCTTCCCATAATGGTCCCTTTTCATTTGGGATACCTTCTAGTGCAATTCCCTCAGTTTATTTTAGTACTGCATCTGTTATCTCCACGTCCATGTCTTCTATGGCTAGTGGATCAGCCTCTTTTCAGATTTTCCCTTCGGAAGTGGTCATATTCCTCATTCAAACCCTTCCTTAGGTTATTTTTCTTTCTTCGCATAAAGTCAAGGTTTTAATCCTTTTCTCTGAGGTCAAAGTTCTAATGCTTTTCAAGGCTGGAACCCTGGTTTCAGTGGTTTAGGAACTGGGAATTAGTTCATGTATGGTCAACAGGGGAATGTTCATTTCTCCTCTGTAGGTGCCTCTCAGGCTTTTTCTCATTTTGCTAATGCATGGAACCCTTACCAAGGGGTCTCATATTCTTTTGATACTTCAATTCGGGGGAACGTTCCTGTTTATGGTAATCTGGAGGTACGAGGAGGTCCTACTCTGAGTTTCTTTGGAACACAAGGATTTCCTTACGGTCCAGCTTCTTCTACGAACAATCTATGGCAGCCTAGTGCCTCAGGAAATCTAGTTTATTCTTTTCATAATGTTGGGAATCCTTCCCCTTATGGATGTAATTCTCAGGGTCCTCTATGTTTACCATTCCTGGAAACCCTAAATTTTCTAGATCTATCAAAGTTGACTAATTATTCTATCCAATATAGCCTAGGTTGACCTCCAGTTCCTACCAAACTTCCATCTGATATTGAAAGATTCAAAGGGAATACTGGTGAGGGTCCTACCAACCATGTTACCAATTTCCATTTATGATCCTCATCGAACTCCCTTATTGATTATTCAATTAGGTTGACATTATTTCAGTGCAACTTGACTAGAAATGTTGCTAAATGGTACATTGAGCTTACTGGGAACACTTTTTCTTCATTTGGCAAGTTGGCTACCATGTTTTTGAATCATTTTTAGTTTCTCGTTCGTTATGATGTTGGAAATGACCTTTTGGCAAACTTCTAGCAAGATAAGGCAACGCACATTTTTTACCATATTCAGGAATGGAGGAGAAGGAAGAACTTCATTGAAACCTATATTCCCAATCAATTTCTTATCAAATGTTTCCTCAAATCTTTACAACGAGAAATCTGAAAGGATGTATCTCTTTCTAGGGTATTCACTGAGGAGCAAGCCATCTTTAGATCCCAACAATTGGAACTTATTTATTCTTAGTTTGGGATTCTTGATAAGATATTTTTTGATGCTCCTCATTCCAAGATACATTTAGTGAAACCAAATCCAGTTCCCCATTGTTGGGCCTCTATTTTGCCTTGCTTTATATCACCTTTTACTTGAAATCACTCATGCTTTTGTTTAGCTTGAATAGTCATTGTCATGGTTTTTTGCATTCTCAAAGATAATAAGTAAGTATTTGCTATTCCTTTGTTTTAATGATATTTAAACATTAAAGGCATATTTAATAATAGTTTGTGTGTTTGCAGGTTTACAAAGTTGGTTATATTCCTATTCTGATAGAGGCGAAGTTCCTGCACCACACATTCTGGCACTAGTACCGGTAGAGTTCCTACAGAACACATTCTTGCACCAGCATTGCAAATTAATAAGTCTACTCAAAATCCGCATAATTTCTAAATGGACAAGTTTGACCTCGTTTTTTATGAAAATGGAGGTGAATTATGGAAATCTGAGCAAATGGGTTTTTCACAATTATAACCAATGAATAATAACTGAAACCGTTTCATGAGATTCAAAGTATTCCAGAAGTTATGAATAGGTCTTTGAAGCACTTTTATAAAAAATACTGCTTTTTCCATAATTCTACAAAACATAGTCAACAAGTTTCCATACTGCCAACTTTTGCCTTAGTTTTTGTGCAGATGAAGGTAAATAAAGAAATTCTGCGACATGGGTTTTTTTCCCAGTATAGGAAATTGAGTAAGATGCAAACCGTTTTCTAAAATATGTAATGGTTGAAGAGATACGAAGGGTGCTCTGAAGGCAGTTTGTTAAAATTACCAAATTTTCCAGAATTCTAGAAAAATCCCAGAATTGGAAAATTTGTATTATATCTCTATTCTTTTAATAGGGGAATGGTTGTACTATTATACTATGCAATTAGAATTGGTTAGGATTCAATCCCCTTAATCCTTGCAAAGGAAAAACTTGTTTTAATCATTATGAAAGATTATAAAAGGAGGAATGATGCACGTAGAAAGGGGAGGTGGAGGAGAGATGCTACAACAGTGTTGTTGTAACTTTGTTTTGCCGGTATCGCCCAAATCTGGGCTGGACTCTGTATTTCATGATGTAATTTGCCTTTGTGAATTAATAGGAAGAAGGAGCTCCACCTCATGCTTTTCAAATCTTATTTGTTCCTTTAAACATATGAGTCTGATCTGAGTTATTGAGAAGCGTTTCTACTTGAAAGGGAAACACATTGGTTGGCTAGGGCCCAGCCAACCCAGCACGTTTACCCTATTTTCTATTTTCTATAATGTGTGTTTAAATTATTAAAGTGTGATTTAATTTTCAGCACATGCATTCCTATCTTATTGAAAACGGATCCGTTGTGTGAAGTAGTTACATTTTCTTTCCCTGCAATTTACTTTCCTGCATTTAATTTCAGATTGGATTTCCCCGCCTGGTACAAGCAGGAGAAGAAAACATGCACTAGTGCATGTTGGTGTGATATTTTTTTTTCCTGCAGTTCTGTTTATTTTGATTTCCCTACCTGGTACAAGTAGGAGAAGCGAACTTGCACCAGTGCATGTTGGTGTGATATTTATTTTTCCTGCAATTATGTTTATTTGGTTTTCCACCACCTGGTACAAGCAAGAGAAGCAAACCTACACCAGTGCATGTTGGTGTGATGCGGCAATTTTTCTTAATCTACTTTCCGCGATTTTATTTCTTTCTTTAAATGCTTACGATAGGATAAATGATTGTTTCTTTACTTCTGCATTTTATTAAAATCAGAAACATTCATTTTTATGTGTGCAATTTGATTTCCTAGTATAATAACACTTGCAGCAATTAAAAACTTATTTCAAGAAATAAATGCTAAGTGCAAGAAACTCTAATCTGGTGCAAGAACTAGTTTCTTGCCACGGGATATGAGTGCTTTGAACCTGGAAAAGCTCAAGCCCTTGCATGAAGTAAAAATCCTTTGGTAAAGACACCATATATACCTCCTGCATAAACCTCTGTTCCTACACTATTGCAAGCAGACTGTGATAGTGCAGGACAGATTAGTGCAAGAAGGAAATCTCTAAAGAAGCAAGTTTAAGGTCCCATTCTACGAGACTGCCAAGTGTTTTTTCTAAAGAAAAACATAACATATACTCAGTAAATAAAAATTGATCAGTTGGAGTGATTGCCTTTTTATTTTGATTCCTTTGCAAATGCATTCTTTCTTGTTCCAGCACTAGATTACTTTGATGATTCAGTTATATTTTCTGCAAGCTTTTCTTTAAAGTAGGAATTTCTATCAGGAAAATTCATACCATCTCTACCATTGCTTGTGTTTCGTCTCTAAGTTTACGAATCCCCCGGGTTGACAATTAAGTGTTGAGGAGTTTGCTGAAGTGAAATTCCTACACCCAACATTTTGGCACCGTTGCTGGGGAGGCGATTTGATTTGGTAAGAATTTTCTGTTGATGCACTAGGGGTAAGTCTGCCTTTATATTTTTGTATTTTTTTTATGCAAGTGTGGTGAGCTTTATTTCAGCCAATAACTTTTTAAATCAATTATCTTTAGATCCTAATCTTTAATGTTATATAATTTTTGGGGTGTTGTAAGAACCCCTGTTACTAATATGTGTGTGGAGACAGGGACTATCAATCAACTAGATGGACTTGAAGATGATAAATATGAAGGACCTCTCACAAGCCCTAGTAGCTACTGGGATCTTGACCTCTACCTCTCAGGAAGAGAACTTTTTGAAAATATTCAAGAACTTGTCCATTTCTCCACCACCACAAGAGGATTTGGAAGTCTCTTTTGATTTCCCTGACCAGTCATCTAAGGAGACAAATGAATCATGCACTATAATCAATGGAGAACATCCATTGGAACCTGAGATCGAGGAGTTCTTGGCATGTCTATCAGCAGATCCATAATCTAATCAAGAGACTACTCACCCTACGGAGAACAATCAACATGACATGGAAGAAGAGGATGAGCAACATGGGCCAAATCAAGAAATGGACCAAGAATACCATGATCATATTGAACATTGGTTCCGAACAATGACTCAAGCAAGGTAATATTATTCTCTTTTAAAACTCTTGTTGTCATATCAGGTACATTGGTTGGTTCTTCATGCTCATGTACACTTTCAAGTTTGTATGATAAATTTGAGCATGAATATATATTTTCACCTTATCCGCAGATGGCTTCATTGGAAGTACTCCTATGCATAAAAGGAAGTCTTTCGCCTCTTACGTAAAGTAGGGTAGGTGAATAAAATGCTATTAGGGTTTTTTATTTTTAAAGTGTAGTCACTAAAACTACTTTTGATCCGCATTGGTTGTTAACACATACACCTGTGACACATATTTTTGAGTATGATTCAATCTAATACCTCATGATTTTTCAAAGTAACCATGACTAATCACTCTAAGAAGTTGTCATCTGATATATATAATTTCAGTTTCCCTTAGAAGGTAGTCTTGGAAACCCCCTATGGAAGACCACTCTTGTTAAGATCATATTAAGCTATTCATGAGGAAACTAGCATTCTTAATTCAAGGAGTCTTTTAGTCATTATCTGGGATATCTTTAATAAGTATTTGGGGCAGGGGATCTAGTCAGTAATGATTAGTCATTAAAAACTTTTCACGCCATCCCATGCTCTTAAGGAGTAGATCTGTCTCCCCACTTATTAAGTAACCTTTTAGAGTAATCATAATCAGAGTATACAAAATATTTAGGGGAGGATAGGAGGTCTCGTGATGAGCCAAACTACCACGATCATGAGACCTAGCATGCATGACATTACTACTTCTGGTCACCAAGCCAGAGTAATGGCTTTCAACAGAAAATTTGGAAGACAGGAGGTCTCATCACGAGTTGACCTGTTCATCCATGTTACTTCTTATGAGTGGCACTGCCATTAGTTTGTTACCAAGCCAAAGCAGTGGCCTTAATATAAAATTAAAATAAGATAACTCTGAATCCATGCCTAGTAAGTGGGACACAAACATTTCGATGGGTCAAAAGACACCCCTGCCGAGGTTATGGACACCTGCGGGCAGCAGGGCTACGTCTGTGGTATTAAAGTTAATTGCATACTATGATTTTCTTGGCTATCTTTCTCTTCCCCTAAGCTTATCATTTTTTTCTTGGACAATGGTTTTAAAGACAATTTGAACATGATGCTTTGAGTTATATCTTTCAAAAATCAAGAATCTTTAAGGATGTGGTACCCGTAGTAAAGCTTATGCTTTGTGCTATATTAAGAGGAAATTTAGTTTGAATCCGGATGAAAACAGAATTTAGAGTGTTTAATAAAGAGGTTGCTAATTAATATCATAACTCATTTTGACTTTCATGGTATTTAGAGTGATGAATTACTCAATGATGACTGCTCACAAGATGTTGGTTGGCAACAATGTGTATTTGTGGTGGTTTCCTCTAAATATGTGCTGCATAATCTAGAAACAAAACAAGGAATTCATTCGAGACAAGGTAACAGGATCTACTGGAGAAAGAGCAAAAATATATGCTCAGAAGCGTTAAAGAAATGGCGAAGCAAACCTTCCGTATGATTGAGGAAGTCATGTTAAAGTGCAGCCCACATTTTACCAAAATTCCCTGTTTTTTTATTTTTTAGCAGATTTTATGCTTGCACCAGTGCAATCACGTTGTAATATACAGTAGTGCAAGTAGAAAAGTGCCAGAAAAGTAGTGCAGTTTAGGTGGTGTAAGCAGATCAGTGCAAGCATGCACCACCCTTGCAATTTGGTATTTTTTTGTGATAATTTTTCTTGAAATTAGTATAAATAATCAAAGAGTCCAGCAAACACTTTGTTCTTGAAACAAGCTTTATCTAGCGTAGGAAATGTGATCACATAGAATTGCAGGAAACATCATTACGAATGCCCATAAATGTTTTAATCTTACCTTTTGCAAGGGAGTAACAACGTGACAATTGATTTCCTTGCATGAGGACATGCAAGAAGGTCAGCATGGGGGGATGTTGGGCCTCTATTTTGCCTTGCTTTATATCACCTTTTACTCGAAATCACTCATGCTTTTGTTTAGCTTGAATAGTCATTGTCATGGTTTTGTGCATTCTCAAAGAAAATAAGTAAGTATTTTCTATTCCTTTGTTTTAATGATATTTAAACATTAAAGGCATATTTAATAATAGTTTGTGTGTTTTCAGGTTTACAAAGTTGGTTATATGCCTATTCTGATAGAGGCAAAGTTCATGCACCACACATTCTTGCAATAGTACCGATAGAGTTCCTGAAGAACACATTCCTGCACCATCATTGCAAATTAATAAGTCTGCTCAAAATCCGCATAATTTCCAAATGGCCAAGTTTGACCTCAGTTTTTATGAAAATGGAGGTGAATTATGGAAATCTGAGCAAATGGGCTTTTCACAAATATAACCAATTACTCTTAACCGAAACCGTTTCCTGAGATTCAAAGTATTCCGGAAGTTATGAATAGTTATTTGAAGCACTTTTATAAAAAAGACTGTTTTTTCCAGAATTCTAGAAAACACAGTCAACAAGTTTCCAGACTGCCAACTTCCGCCTCAGTTTTTGTGCAGATGAAGGTAAATAAAGAAATTCCACGACATGGGTTTTTTTCCCATTATAGGAAATTGAGTAACACACGAAAATTTTTCCAAAATACGTAATGGTTGGAGAGATATGAAGGGTGCTCTGAAGGAAGTTTGTTAAAATTACCAAATTTTCCAGAATTCTAGAAAAATCCTAGAATTGGAAAATTCGTATTAAATCTCTATTATTTTAATAGGGGAACAGTTGTACTATTATACTATGCAATTAGAATTGGTTAGGATTCAATCCCCATATTCCTGGCAAAGGAACAACTTGTTTTAATCATTATGAAAGATTATAAAAGGAGGAATGATGCACGTAGAAAGGGGAGGTGGAGGAGCAACGCTACAACAGTGTTGTTGTAACTTTGTTTTGCTGGTATCACCCAAATCTGGGACGGACTCTATATTTCATGATGTACTTTGCCTTTGTGAATTAATAGGAAGAAGGAGCTCCACCTCATGCTTTTCAAATCTTATTTGTTCCTTTAAACATATGAGTCTGATCTGAGTTACTGAGCAATGTTTCTACTTGAAAGGGAAACGCGCTGGTTGGCTAGGGCCCAACCAACCCAGCACGTTTACCCTATTTTTTGTTTTCTGTAATGTGTGTTTAAATTATTAAAGTGTGATTTAATTTTCAGCACATGCATTCCTGTCTTATTGAAAACAGATCCATCGTGTGAAGTAGTTACATTTTCTTTCCCTGCAATTTACTTTCCCGCATTTAATTTCAGATTGGATTTCCCCACCTGGTACAAGCAGGAGAAGCAAACCTTCACCAGTGCACGTTGGTGTGATATTTATTTTTTCTGCAGTTTTGTTTATATGGATTTCCCCACCTGGTACAAGTAGGAGAAGCGAACTTTCACCATTGCACATTGGTGTGATATTTCTTTTTCCTAGAGTTCTGTTTATTTGGTTTTCCACCGCCTGGTATAGGCCAAAGAAGCAAACCTGCACCAGTGCACATTGGTGTGATGCAGCAAGTTTTTTTAATCTACTTTCCGCGATT
Organism: Pinus albicaulis; assembly: GCA_034641835.2. Taxonomy (NCBI): domain Eukaryota; kingdom Viridiplantae; phylum Streptophyta; class Pinopsida; order Pinales; family Pinaceae; genus Pinus; species Pinus albicaulis. The sequence goes on from JAXQQM020066277.1 coordinate 53,533, forward strand.
TTCTTTCTTTCTTTAAACTCTTACGACATGATAAATGATTGTTTCTTTACTTATGAATTTTATTAAAATAAGAAACATTCATTTTTATGTGTGCAATTTGATTTCCTAGTATAGTAACACTTGTAGTAATTAAACACTTATTTCAAGAATTAAATGCTAAGTGCAAGAAACTTTGGTTTGGTGCAAGAACTAGTTTCTTGCCATGGGATCTGAGTGCTTTGAACCTAGAAAATCTCAAGCCCTTGCATGAAGTAAAAATCCTTTGGTAAAGACACCATTTATACCTCCTGCATAAACCTCTGTTCCTGCACTAGTGCAAGAAGACTGCAATAGTGTAGGACAGATTAGTGCAAGAAGGAAATCTCTAAAGAAGCAAGTTTAAGGGCCTATTCTACGAGACTTCCAAGTGTCTCTGCTAAAGAAAAACATAACATATACTCAGTAATTAAAAATTGATCAGTTGGAATGATTGCCTTTTTATTTTGATTCCTTTGCAAATGCATTCTTTCTTGTTCCATCACTAGATTACTTTGATGATTCAGTTATCTTTTCTGCAAGATTTTCTTTAAAGTAGGAATTTCTATCAAGAAAATTCATACCATCTCTGGCATTGCCTGTGCTTCGTCTCTAAGTTTACGAATCCCTTGGGTTGACAATTAAGTGTTGAGGAGTTTACTTAAGTGCAATTCCTGCACCCAACACCCATGCTGATAGGCTTGTTGGTTCGATCGATAGTAATACGACTAAAATTTTGAATCAGTTGTAGCAGTTGTCTTTACAACCTACTCCTTCTATTCAGGCTACATCGTTAGTGTCTACCCCTTCCCTTCCCTTAAAGATTAATTATGTCCAATCCTCTAACCCCAAATGAAATTAACAATCTGATGGGAAGAATAAGGGACTGAATAAGAAGAATGATAAAGTTGGGAAGGGTAATGCGAACAAATCAATCGATAATGTTGGAGAGGGTAAGATAAAGTCAAAGAAGAAAGTCAATTTTCCTTGAAATTTATGCACTAGAGTCCACCTCACTCATCTCTTCCCCAAGATTCAGGATCTTCAGCGCTTGTTAGCTTAGCATGGTTCCTCTAGTTCCCATGCTGTCCTGACAAACCAATTTCCCAAAGGGAAGCAAATTCTTGTTGGTGCGAATGAAAATACTCGAGCTCACATAGGGGGAAACCAAGAAGGGGAAAATAGTTCAAATGTATACATGGTGAGTGCTCATGTTGATGTTTCCATGAGATCACGTGATTATGGTGAATCCAAATATTCAAATGCTAAGGCCGCTCCTGATACTTCTGCACCACTCCATATTGAGAGGCCTGCAGTTGATCCTATACCTCGCATGCTGAAAGTTTATGTTAAACATTTGAAAATCAACCCTAATGCCAAGGCGGATCAGAACTACTCCATTGCAGAAGATTTGGCTCAGATTCCTTATGCTATGTCTGGGTTGGAGGTACTTCAGTTGTGCCTAGCACAAAGGAGTGTGTTTCTCACTACGATCGGGGCGATATATCCAAATAACTCTCTTATGATCACATTTGATATGTCAAATATTAAGAAGAGGCTTCCTCATCATATGGCTTTTTAGATCAAATCTATGTATCGGAAAATCAATATTTTTCGAACGACAGTCGATGAAGGAGCTTCCACATGTGCCATTTCTATCTCATGTTGGAAATCTATTGGATATCCTCAATATGTTCCTTCACCTACTCTCTTGACTGAATTTGATGGTCATTCTCATAGGCCACATGGCATTGTTCCTACTTTTCACATCTGTGTTGGGGGGAAATTTGTCAATATCGAAGTAGAAATAGTTGATGCAAATTTAGACTACAACCTTCTATTGGGACGAAATTGGATTTATGAGATGGATGCCATTTCTTCATCATTATTTCGCATTCTATGTTTTACCCATGAACGGAGAATTGTTACACTTGATTTGTTGGAATATTCTCCGATATATCCCAATGCATCTTCTAACTCTATTGTTCCCTTGGTGAAAGATGCCAAGCAACCTATGGAGAATCTAGGAGTCGGTATGTATACCTCATTGATGCGTACCTTTTATCTTCCAGCTCATTTTGTTAATATCAATGTTATTTCAACCTCCAAGGCTCCTACTAGAAGATATTTCTTCCGAACTCATTATTTTTCAGATCCTTGGACCTTACCCTCTCCTACGACCACATTAGAAGAGGGGAAAGTGGGTGGAATGGCATATCTTATATCTATAGAAAAAATTTCTTATCAGTCTATTGTTGAATCTGCAGATTCTAATCTAGTTTCTCTTTCATTGGAGGATTTGGATGGAGATGTGGCTCTGGCTTGGACACTTAACTCATCTTCTTCCTTGGACTACCTCGATATTGTTCTACCATTCGAGGAGGAAATCCTAGAGGTAATGACAGGTCTAGAAAGACCGTGGGATGATTTGAATCATCGGTCATATTTTCTACGTGATTTACGTGAAGTTGAGTCAAAATTTTCTAGCCCTGTATCAACTGGTCATGTTCACCCGATTCTGAACCCTTTGGCTCCAACAATTTTTTTTTTCAAAGGTAATATGGTTGTTATTTCAGAAATGATTCTGGTGAACATTTCTAGGGATCCCAATGTTATAGAGAATGTTTTCATCCAAGCTGAGTGTTCCCCTAAACAGATTCAGATCTATACCGATCTCTTTAAAGAGTTCAGTGATGTGTTCGCTTGGTCTTATGAGGAAATTCCTAGAATTGATCCATCTATTGTCAAGCATGAGATCAAGACTTATGAGAATGCTAAGCCTATAAATAAAAATATTCGACCTCTCAATCCTAGGAAAGCCGCAACTATCAGGGCCAAGGTTGATAAGCTTCTCAAGGTGGTTTTCATATACCTCGTTGCTTTGAGTCAATGGGTTTCTAATCCAGTTCCTCTCGACAAGAAACAAGGAATGATCCGTATCTCCATTGAATTTAGAGATTTGAATAAGGCATGTCTGAAAGATAATTAACCCACACCCTTTATTGATCATATTATTGATGAGTGTGTTGAGAATGAGATTTTATCCTTCATGGACGGTTTCTCTGGATATAATAAGATTAATATCCATCCTAAAGATAAACATAAGACTGCTTTTATTTTCCCCCGAGGTACATTTTAATACAAGAAGATGACTTTTGGTCTTAAAAATTATGGAGCTACTTTCTAGTGGGTCATGTCTTATGCTTTCCACGATATCAATCATATCATTGAAGCTTATTTGGATGATTTAGCTTCTCTTTCTCGAAAGAGAATTGATCATCCTTCTCATCTTCGACAAATTTTCGAGAGATGTCATCGTAAAATCCAGTTGAATTTGAATAAGTATGTTTTCCTCCTCACATCCTGTCAGTTTTTGGGATTCATTGTGTCTACTGAAAGGATTCATGTAGATCGCTTCAAGGTTGAGGCAATACTTCAGTTGCCTCCCCTGTTTTCTATTCGTCAACTTCAGAGTATTCAAGGAAAAGCCAATTTCTTGAGGAGATTCATCATTAAATATGCTGATATTACAAAAGGGTTTATGATATTGTTGGAGAAAGGAATTTGATTCCTGTGGGATGACTTCGCTCAATGCTCATTTGATGCTTTGAAAAAGGCATTGACCTTTTCTCCTTTATTGATTCCACCTGATTATAGCAAATATTTTCTTTTGTAACTTTCAATGGAAGAATCTACTATAGTTATGGTTCTAGTTTAGGAGGATGATGCTCTTTGTGAGCATTTTATTTATTATCTAAGCTAAGGCTTGGTAGGTCCTGAATTATGATATTCTCCCATCAAGAAGTTAGCTTTGGTAGTCGTCCATGATGTCGAGTGACTTAGGCATTATATTCTTCTTCACAAAACTTATGTTTTGGAAACCATTAATTTGTTTCAATTCATTCTCAGTAGGTGAGTGATTGGGGGAAAATAAAATATATGGATTTTCATTTTACAAGAATTCGATCTCGAATTCCTGTCTGCCAAATCCAAGAAATAATTGGTATTTGCGGAGTTAATCTCTGAGTTTCCTTGTGGAGAAGAGACTATTTATGAGGAATCGTTCCGTAATGAACATATTTTCCTCATTTATTCACAAGATCCTTGGTATGGAGATATTATTGTGTATCCCCAGACTTTGAAGTTTCCTCTCACTTTTTCGAAGGATGAGTGTAGAAAATTGTGTCACTTGGCGAAAAGGTATCTTATCATTGGTGACATTTTATATCGTCATGTTGTTGATTCAATCCTTAGATGTTGCTTAACCCTAGAAAAAGATAAGGTTGTGCTAAATTATTTCCACTGTGGATCTTGTGGTGTTCATTTATCCGGGCTTGCTACAACTCAAAAAATTCTACGTGCTGGATATTTTTGGCCCTTTATTTTCAAATATTCTCTTGAGGCTATCAAAAAACGTCATCCTTGTCAAGTTTATACTTGGAAGATGCGTGCTCATTCAGCTCCGCTCTTTCCTGTTATCACTTTTGCTCCGTTCACAAAGTGGGGAATTGATTTGACTACTTGTAACCCGCTTTCGGCAAAGGGTCATAATTACATTATTGTAGCATTTGAATACTTCACAAAGTGGGCCGAGGATATGCCTAATTTCTCGAATGATGGTGAAACAATAACCCTAATTCTGTTCAAACAAGTCATTTCTGTCTTTTGTATTCCTAAGGATATTTTCACTGACCATGGCAGTCATTTTCAGAACTCCATGATGGTTGAATTGGCTCTAAAATCAGGTTCCCGACATGAGCATTCATCTCCTTTTTATCCTCAGGCCAATGTGCAAGTGGAAGTCGTGAATAAATCCTTGAATTTTATCCTATAAAGGATGATCAATAAAGCTAGATCCAATTCGCATGTCATGTTTTATCCCACACTTTGGGAATACCAGATGTCAGTTAAGACTGCAACCGGTTTCACTCATTTCCAACTGCTTTATGGATTGGAATCAATCTTCCCTGTGGAATGTGAGATTCCTTCCCTTAAGCTAGATGTTGAGCTTCTTCCAGACACTTCAAGTCTCAAAGAATACCTTGTTTAGCTGGACTGTCTTGATGAGAAACATCAAGATGCATCCACAGTTAATGAGGCTCATAAGAAAAGAGTGAAGGTTTAGTATGATAATATTATGCGACCTAGGGTTTTCTATGAAGATGACCTCATCCTGGTCTATGATCAAGAAAAGGATTCGTTGGGGGAAGGGAAGTTTAAAGCCATGTGGTACGGTCCTTTTATTGTTAAAAGAGTCCTTAAAATGGAGCTTATTATTTGGTTTACTTTGATGGAAACGAGTTGGCGAAGCCTAGAAATGTTCTCTATATTAAGAAATGCTATGCCTAGGCTTTTTCCTAGCATTTGTTGGGTGCTAACATGTGGCTTTAAAAACTCCTAATTGCCTCACATTAATTATCAACCAGGGTAAGTCCTTTTATCTCAAGTGTGTACACAATATGTGCAAGCTATTCATACAAAGAGTAATGCTAAAGCAAATCGTTTAATATAGTGTAATCATAAATCTTGAAGCTTTAAAGAAAGTGATTCAACTAAGAATTATAACCAAAAACTGTAATTCATTCTTAATTCAACTAATTCAAATGACAATCAACCGAGAGCATTGAAGCATTAACCGAGCTCTTTCAGCTGGATCTAAACTATTGAACAGAAGGAAAGTATTGAAAATAAATGTTTATGCTTTAAATAATCAAAACCAATTCTTTTAAATAACAACTGATTCTGTAAGGAGATAAATTGGAAATGTGCATTCAAAGGAATAAACACGAAAAATATGAATTATCAAAAGCACTTCAATTACAACGCGGAAAAGCAGAATATACTTGCAATAAATGGAAAATTATAACACAGGAAACAGTAGTGAAATTCACCAGAGACCGGGCCCTTAGCCACCAATGAATACTTCTTAACTACTCTAGAATACTTGAATGAAAAATAACGTGAATTATATATTAATCATCACATTCAATTAACATCACAATCCGATCTTGTTGTTCAGAACTATGTTCTATGAATTACAATTAAAAAATATGTAGAAGTAAAAGATACATCATATCGATTATCGAGAACTAGCTCTCCCTGTCCCTTTATAGCTAAAAATGAAGGATAAATGTGATCCCTCAGGATCAGGGGGTCCTAAGGGATCCATAACAAAATGCCATCCTCAGATAGTTCGTTCGTTCTTGTGCTAACCTTGACTGATTTATCTTCCGATTCAATCATGTTAAATGCATCTTCTTTCCCATGATTAGGTCCTACTATTTCTTCTTGTAAACAATCATTGTTTCATCTGTTATTTTCAGCATAAAACAATGGGAATTAGTTTGGACGGTTAAATCGTATCAGGATCATTTTTCATCAAAATCATTTCATTATATTATTATATCATGGCACAAGATGGATAAGGAAGAGGAAAAAGGTTAGTAATAAAAATTAGATACATACCTATTGCAAGTCTCAACATACTCCCTTGCTTATCTTTTTTCATGTCCTCATGAAAAATGAATAATTCTTATGCAAAGAAGTTAAAGAGTAGGTTGGAGAATATTTGCCCATAATAGGCCTGAGACCATGATGTTGTGCTAGGTTTGCAAAGGTTGTCGCTTCTTGTCCTTCAGGTAACTCATATTCAGAGCGATACCCTTCAGGAGGATACCAAATAATGGGGCTTCTAAAGTGACATCCCACCCAATAGGGTCCTTCTCTTAAGAGAAGATTGTTGTATGGGACTAACTGTTTCGCAACAGCTTTGAAATTTCCATAATTAAATGGTTCTCTTTCCTTAACATTGTTGCTTAAAACCATCCATCTCATTTTGGATGCAACCAAGGATCTTTCCTTAATGGAGAGGAAATATGATGTTCCTTCCAACACAATTTCCTTATGTGTGGGCCCTACAATTTTAAGCACAACCTCTTGTGTCATCAGTCTTTTATGCTTAGTAAACAATTGCAGAGGGTGAGTAGGTTCACTTCTTACCAAACGATCTAACTTGTGTTCCTGTCTTTGGAACGAATTATAAGCCTTCAACCACTTGAGTTGGTTGACTGCAAAAGAGATAAAAGCCTGAAATTGAAAAAAAAGGGCTAAGATTCACATCCACTTCTTTATCTAATATGAAATTATGCAAATAAAATTCACAAAGAAGCCTTTGGACCTTTACTCCATATGTCTTACAACAATTTTTAAAATCTTCCATTGTCTTCAGCTCAACTGACTTGCCAGTGTTGAAAATGGCTACAAGAAACAGTGAAGGAGGCCTCCTGAAACATCTTTCCTGATCCTAGTTGGAAAGTGATCACCTAAACTAGGTGGGGACCACACATGTGATTTTTGTCGAAAAATCTATTTTTAGACTATGTCTATTTTTAGACATATGGAGCATGGTACAGGGGTTGCAGTATGTTATTCTTGGAGTATTGTTCATGTTGGTAAAAATATATGGACATCTATTTTTTGGACCTATAGGTCGAAGTCTATTTTTAGACTGCCTCTCCTTAAAATAGGGAAGTCAAATATTATTTACCCTTAATAATATTTGGACTCTAAACCTCAGTTTACTCTCTTGGAGCACTTCAGTTTGACCCCCGGAGGTGGGGCATGCAGCTGCCAGAAGGAAATACGCTTTTCCTATGGGTTAGGTGAGCTAATGCATGGTTGACTTCAGTTAGAGCTCAAGTGGCGGAGTTCGGTGGAGTTGATGCGACAGTTAATGGAGCTTGTGTTCTAGTTAACTAGTTGAACTAGTTGTATTTAGTTTAACTGGATAATACACTAGAGATGAGTTGGGTGAATTAAATATTATTTAATTCAAAAAATATTAACTCATTATTCAACTAAAGAACACATCAGTTTAACTCAGTGCATGGACAGTTCAGTGGCGACAAGTGAAAGAGGTAGATGAAAGGGTTGAGTTAGCTATCAATTGCGACATCAGTTGTGCATGAGATTTGCACCACACTTGGAGGAAATTACCAATGACAATTGCGCAGTTGGAGCCAGTGAGATTCGAACCTGGATCTCTATTTAGACCAGCCTTGATTGCGCAATAGAAGCAGAGAAGTAGTGGGTGTGTTTTGAACCTGTGACTTGTTCAAAACCAAGCTAGTTTTTGTGTAGCTTTGGGAGATAGTACTGAGTACTTGTGAGGAGTTTGTACTATGTATTTACTGCATGTTCTCTCCATTTATAATATACTATAGCTGGGGGTTTTCAGCTATAAGCTTTCCCCATACATACTGTGTTAATGTGTGTGATGATTTGATGTGCTATCGCTTCTATTCTTTCCGCATGTGACAATTAATTATAGAAGAGATTATGTGTTATGCATGCAATTCGAAATTGATGTGTGATCAGGTTAATCTCCATTTAATAAGTGATTTATTCAGCTAATTTCTACATGGTATCAGAGGAAGATTAATTGTCGAGATCTATTACGGTGATTGCAAACTTATTTCCTCGGACAGAGTCTGCATACGGGCCAGGAAGCCTCCGGATTCATCTTTCTTCGGAAAGTGAAAGGTCTGGTAAAAGCCCCTTGCAGTCAATCTCTGATTTGGAAATAATTTTTTCTCAAGTGTAGATCGGAAGCGATTGAGTTATCAGCTGGTGGTGAAATTCGAATTTGCAGATTTGTGTTCTTGGTGCCGCGGCGAAAATGTCTTTCAACGGTTTGCGACTCGAATATGCCTTGGAAGGAAGTTCGAATTATGTTGCATGGAAGGACCGCATGGAGGTTGTATTAGATGATAATGGGCTGTTGGAATTCATGGAGAAAGAGATTCCAAAGCCTACTTCTAATGATGCTGCTGTTGTGGAAGCCTGGCGAAAGAAACAAGAAAAATGTCGAAGGATCCTGTTGGAGGGCGTAAAGGATCACATTGTATCCAGCCTGCATGGAAAGGCTTCTCCATATTTGATGTGGAAAGCTTTGACGGATCTGTACCAAAGCAAGAGCGACCAAAGGAAGCTGGCGCTCAAGGATAGACTAAGAAACATCAAGATGGAGAAAGGTGACAGCATCGCAAAATACCTCACGAAGTTCACTCAGTGCAGAGATGAGCTGGGAAGTGTGGGGGTGATTTTCGAAGATGAGGACATGGTGGACCTGTCTCTCCTTGGTCTTCCAAAGGCTTGGCATTCCTATCAGGATAGTGTCAATTGTCGGGAGAAGTTGTCGGGATGGGAGCGACTGTGGTCGGATCTCATGCAAGAGGAGATCAGGAGGACTACCAGGGACGGATCTTCATCAAAGGTATCTGATGAAGAAGACTGCGCTTTGGCTGCCAAAGAAAGGAAGGGGAAGGGCAAGGAGAAGGCTTATCAATCCGGTGCAGATGGTAAAGAGCGTGACATTTCCAAAGTGAAGTGTTTTCACTGTCACGATCATGGACATTACGCCACGAATTGCCCAAAGAAAAAGAAGAACAAGCAGGCTGCTGGAGCTGCAGCTGGTGAGGCTCTTGCCTCGCAATTTGAGCTGGACTTCTCATTGATCGCATGCATGTTGTCTAGTGAATTGGGATCGGGGTGGTATATTGATAGTGGCGCTTCCTTTCACATGACGGGAGATGCAAATATTTTCAGTGACTTGGTGGAGAAAGGTCTCCAGATGCATGTTGAGTTGGGCGACGGTGGAAGATACAATGCGACCGACATTGGTACCATAACCTTTCAGAGGGAGTCAGGTAAACTCATTATTTTACAAGATGTATTGCATGTACCAGGTCTAACAAAGAATCTGATCTCAATCGCAATGTTAGAAGATAAAGGGTATGAAGTTGTCTTTAGAGAAGGAAAAGTTTTCCTTCGGCACAAGGCAACGGGACAAGTCAAGAAGGTTGGGAATCGGGCAAAGAATCTCTACAGACTTGAAGTAGACGGGATTTCTACGGAGCTTCCTACTATTGGGAAGCGGAAGGAAGACATGCAACTGAAGCTTGAGAGGGAGCAAGTGTTGCATGCAGGCGAGAAAGACATGCAATTGATGCTTGAGAGGGAGCAAGTTTTGGATGCAGGTGATAGTGAACCTCGAGATGTGGATTAGCCACAAGAGGATCATGGAGTGGGAGAAACCACTCATGCAGAGAAATTTCGTGCCAGACGGGCAGAGGGAGTGCATGCAGCTATACCACCAGGTGTAAGGTGGGGCGACATGCATGATTAATCCCATGAGGAGATTTCTGGGTAGATTCATGAGATGGTGTTGATCTCATGGATTGAACCTGGCTACGAGGTGCCCACAGCGGAGCAGTAGCAATATCATTTGGAGTGATGCAGGCAGATCAAAGTGACAGTGTCGGATACTGGAGCGCGGATCAGAGTTGACAAGCAAGTGCAAGAGTGCATGGGTGCAAGAGTTCAACAGCGCAGTGGTTCCTAATGACATGTGCAGTTGGCCAAGCATAAGTCGAAGACTTTGATGATAGATGCTAGATGCATCAAGACTGATTGAGTTTTTTGGAGCCTATTCAGTTTCAGAGGAGTTGCAGAGCAGATGCATGGAGTTGCATGGCGCTTGTGAAGGTTGCAGGGCGAATGCATGGAGTTGCATGTCGCATGCAAAAACAGTCCTTTCTTGTTGAGAGGGAGTGTTGAAAATGGCAACAAGAAACAGTGAAGGAGGCCTCCTGAAACATCTTTCCTGATCCTAGTTGGAAAGTGACACCTAAACTAGGTGGGGACCACACATGTGATTTTTGTCGAAAAATCTATTTTTAGACTATGTCTATTTTTAGACATACGGAGCATGGTCCAGGGGTTGCAGTATGTTATTCTTGGAGTATTGGTCATGTTGGTAAAAATATATGGACCTCTATTTTTTCGACCTATAGGTCGAAGTCTATTTTTAGACTGCCTCTCCTTAAAATAGGGAAGTCAAATATTATTTACCCTTAATAATATTTGGACTCTAAACTTCAGTTTACTCTCTTGGAGCACTTCAGTTTGACCCCCGGAGGTGGGGCATGCAGCTTCCAGAAGGAAATATGCTTTTCCTATGAGTTAGGTGAGCTAATGCATGGTTGACTTCAGTTAGAGCTCAAGTGGTGGAGTTCGGTGGAGTTGATGCGACAGTTAATGGAGGTGGTGTTCTAGTTAACTAGTTGAACTAGTTGTATTTAGTTTAACTGGCTAATACACTAGAGATGAGTTGTGTGAATTAAATATTATTTAATTCACTAATTATTAACTCATTATTCAACTAAAGAACACATCAGTTTAACTCAGTGCATGGACAGTTCAGTGGCGACAAGTGAAAGAGGTAGATGAAGGGTTGAGTTAGCTATCAGTTGCGACATCAGTTGTGCATGAGATTTTCACCACACTTGGAGGAAATTACCAATGACAATTGCGCAGTTGGAGCCAGTGAGATTCGAACCTAGATCTCTATTTAGACCAGCCTTGATTGCGCAATAGAAGTAGGGAAAGTAGTGGGTGTGTTTTGAACCTGTGACTTGTTCAAAACCAAGCTAGTTTTTGTGTAGCTTTGGGATATAGTACTGAGTACTTGTGAGGAGTTTGTACTATGTATTTTCTGCATGTTATCTCCATTTATAATATACTATAGCTGGGGGTTTTCAGCTATAAGCTTTCCCCATACATACTGTGTTAATGTGTGTGATGATTTGATGTTCTATCGCTTCTTTTCTTTCCGCATGTGACAATTAATTGTAGAAGAGATTATGTGTTATGCATGCAATTCGAAATTGATGTGTGATCAGGTTAATATCCATTGAATAAGTTATTTATTCAGCAAATTTCTACAGCCAGCTCTAACAGCTTTGATTTTTAACAATAAATATCGTTCTAATACAAACAAGGCATAGTTCGTAGCAGGAGATCGATAGGTCAAGATATTCGAATATAATGAACAAATGGTGTCCAAATGATTCCTGATGCTATTTAGCTTAGTTTTCATCCTCTTCAGTTTTTCATCTTCCTGTCTAGCCTTATCAAAATCCTCGTTCTCTGCTAGGGCTAATTACCTCAATTTTTTTTGTAACTTCTGGTATTGTTGCAGGGAGACTATTTGTTGTTGATGTTGCTCTAAAGCAAGATGGGCTTACGTCAGTTCTTCCCAAAATTTTAAAATAATAGGTCCATTCCTTGACAAAAATTCCTTGGATTGTCATTCTGTTTGAGTGTCGATGCTGTGAGATAATACCTATTCACTATTTATTTTCTTATTGTGGGAGGACCAACCCTCCATTTGAACAGTCGTATTTACTAGGTTTCCATGCAAATTAACCTGGATGGCTATTGTTTGAGTGGAAGAGAGTTTGGTTTGAATTCCTATTGATTTATTATCGCATATTCTTGTTTTTGTAGCTATAGAAGTTACCTAAGGAGCAGTGTTTTGAGTTTTACAGTTTTTAACTTCTCGTCGTAGCCTTTTGACTGTCTTCTGGAGCTTTCGGTATTTTTTTCACAGCTTCTTAACTTTTTCTTCATCTCCTTGGCTCTTTTGAGGAGCGTCAGCTCGAGTAACAGGTTTATCAATGATTTCTAGAGCTGCTTGTTGGTCATCAAGGTTGTGTTCCAAAAGAATTGTATCGCCTGACTGATTGTCGGACTAGTGACTAACTTCTATATCTGCAGACTTCTGTCGGTCCTCATGGCTATATTCCAACAGAATCGTGTCACCAGAATGGTAGTCAGATTCCTGAACAATTTCTGTGTCTGCAGCCTCTGGAGATGGCAGTGATTCTATATGCCTGGAATTCTCTGAGAGTTTTGTTTCTCCAGGTTGCATATATACATTAATATTTTCCAGGACCTCGGCCATCCCTATCTCAAAATCTTCCAAAGGATCATCTGGTCCTGCTTCACTTCCCATTTCATTATTATAATTATGTTCTTGTTCTTGTTCTTGTTCTAAATTGGCCTCTTCTTCGGGCTCTTCTTCGGGTTCTTCTTCTGAACCAGGTGCCTCTTCTTCAGGTTCTGATTCTGATTCAGCCTCTTCTTTAGGCTCTAATGTGGAATTAGGTTCCTCTTCTTCGGGCTCTTCTTCTGAACTCGGTGCCTCTTCTTCGGATTCAGAATCTCTTATCCTAACTGGACTGGCTGTCTCCACTGGTTGATTGCTTTCATATTGAATATTTGCAGACATTCTCTGGGCTAGTTCAATTCTTACAGACTTCCTACGTTTATGGGGTTCAACCTTTGAATGGGCAGTATTTTTTCTTTTCGAAACAAGGCTCTGCTGGCTTATCTCCGAAATTTCATGATGTTGGATTACAGGTTTTTGCATGCTCTTTAGGGTCGGTATGAAACCATCCCAAGTTAAGTTTTAATTGTTGTAACTCCTAGAGACAACCTTGAGTTGTAAAAAGACCAGTGCCTAGGACATCTTAAATGCAAGGAGTTTCTGATATAACTGATATCAGTTGACAATAATATGGCTTCCTTGCTACTAAAAAATGGTGGAAATTTGGTGATAGTGGGACCAAGCCTTCAGAGATAATCATATAAACTAAGAATACTTATGCGGATTTTGTACGAGACTAGCTAAGTAGATGCATCAGACAGCTACAAATCATCTTGTTGTAAAGAGGGCCGAGTATTAAAATGATAAAAAATTATCAAGGTATGCATAAGAGGAAACTATGAAGGAATATGGAGTGGGATATACATTGTGAATGGGCTTATATTAAGATAAGAATCCATAAAGTGCATATCAGAATAATTGTGGAAATGGGATAGAAAGTGAATAGAGTATCATGCCTGAGCCATATTTAAAGCGCTATAAATGTAAATATATGAGTACCAACTATGATAAATTCACATCTAATACAAAGCACTCGCGTTCCAGAACATTTAGATATAAGAAAATGGATGGAGATGAAGTGAACATTTATATATAATCAAACAGGAAAGAGTACAAACTGTATAGCATTTCATGTGGAGTCATTTTCATCAGCATAATTCTTTATACCAAGTCCCAATAGGTTCTTTAACATCAACTATCCAAACCATACAAAAATACATACAGAGAGCGCTTTTAGTTGATAGTCTCTCAGAAAATATGGAACCCTATATAAGTCTTTTCTCTTTGATTTTATAACTTCTGATTTCTATGCGCGAAAAGATATTTTGGGAAAATATCTTTCCCACGTGCTTGTATGTTGTTCCAAGTCTTAATAAAAAATAAAAACTAATGATGGGGTAGAATGCCTCCCATCATCTTACAAAGTGGGGTTGAAGCCATTTCTAACAAAAATACAAACAACTTGCTAATTGAAAGTAAAATGCAGGAGTGAAATATGAATTTCACTCGAAATTAAAAAGTGAAAAGAAAAATAAGGAAAGAGGCCACGTAGGCCCAGTCATGAGTTATCATTACTTCTGGTGAGATGGAGTCGTGGCTGCTACTGGAGAAGGTGGTACTGTAGTTGTGGAAGAGATGGCTTTCTTTTTGGAAGACGGAGTTGACAGGGACACAGATGCGGTGACTGGAGCGCTCGTATGATCGCTACACCTCTGCCAGATGTCAACTGCAGGACCAGGTATTACAATGAAATCATTGACTAGGGCATGTAATTCTGTCAATTCGACATAGTTCGTTTGAGTAGGCAACCGCTGCTTAACTTGATAGAGAAGGGAGAACTCCTTACCAAGTGAGGCAATTATTGTTTCGGCCTTAAGTCGAGTGGTCTTCTAGGATGATGTATCTATCTGATTCATCACCTCTATCATTTTTCACTCGTATACCTATAATGGTTGAAACACTGCAGTTGTAGGCTCCTAGCATGATGGGAGGCCCGCAAGCATTAGTTCTGTCCATTCCCTTTCAAACTTTCCCAAACCCGTCACCATCCGTTCCAAACTGCCCAGTGCATGATTGTGCACGGCTTCCTTTTCCATTACCCTTCTGCATTCTACTACCTCCTTGAACCTGTCTTTAATTCCCCGGTTGGACAATTCTTCTGAGCTTGAATTATTCAGGAAGGTAATATAACTTCTGGCACTTTCAACCTTAGTTGGAGCGTCTATATGCCCTTCATGTAGACCCCTTCTGAATTGACGAGCCGTAGCCTTTTTTTCTTAAATTAAAGTAAGAAAGGCCCAATGCTTCTTTACCTCCATGATGATGTCCATCTAGATTAAGCGTCTAGCTTCCAAGAGGGTGATATTTCTCTTCATTCGGCTTGTCAGGTCCCTCATATTCTTTTCCTGTTGTAGCTTCTCTTGTTTCGCCTCTTCTATTTCTTTCTACAAGGCTGTTACCATTTTGTTATTCTCCTTGAGACGGGCCTCGAGCTCATGAATATTTTGTTGTGCAGTTTGAGCCTGCTTCTCTGCCACCTGAAGGTCGGCCAGTGCTATAGTTAGCTATTCCAGAAGTGAGCTGGATACTTTAGGAAGTGTCATTCAGCATACGTGCGTATCCTAGCTTCTTTGCAACTCGTCCATCTTCTGCTGGAGGGTAGTCATCTCGCTAGTAATCTTAGCTCTCTCCTCTTTCTCTTTAGCTAGGGAGTCCGCTAGGTCAACCTTGTCCTTTTCCATTTGGGCTAATTCAGTAGTTTGGACATGTTGAAAACCGGGCATATTCAATTTATGTTTCAAAGCTGCGACCTATTTTTGCAACTCCGAAATAACATGACCCTGAGGATCAACTTTATTGCTCCCTTTTCCCTTCATTGGAGACTCCGCAAATCATTTGAAATTGCCCAGGAATTAGTCTTCTCTACCGTGAGGTTCTCAACCACTTGGTTATACTTAGTTTGCAGCTTCCTTAGGGTGAGAGAGAGCTTCACGACCTCGCCTTTCATCATGTCACCGAAACACTGAAACAAATTGCATTTGTCGATTGGGGGGACTTGTGACATGTTCACTGCAACCTCCAGAGCTCTGTAGCTAGTGCTCCTAGCCTTTAGATCTATAACTTCTTCTGTCATGGACATCAGCAGCTGCTCCTTATCCATATCAAGCTCGGCAATAAGCTGAGTATGATATTTGTCTACATATCCAGATAATTGAGACCAAAGCTTCTCTCTGATAGTTCTGTTTTTTCCCTTTATTTCGTCTCCCACCTCGGCCCTGTTAATGGAGATGACTTGTGAAACCTCTGAGAAATCAGATGAAGATGGACCATCATATCTCACTGTAAAACCTATTTTTCCTTTGTCTGACTCTCCATACAGTGCCACTTTTTCTAGCGGCGGCTCTTCCTCAACATCTTCCTCATCGTTTTTTCTCTGCCTTTTAGGGGGCTGAGAATCTTCTCATGTGTCCCCATGTACTTGTTCTCCTGTGACTCCGGCTTCTTCAACTTGTTTATTTCTTTCTTCTTGTGTTGAAGCAGTGTCCCCTTTTTCCCCTGTCGCTGATGAATCAGTCTCCATCTGTGAAAGAAAATTCCATGTATCAATATTTTCTCTCCACTCATTGAAGGGCCTAGTTTCGTGAGCATATGCAGTTGACTTAATCTTCCTCCTCGTGTTAGAGATGATGCCTTTTGGGTCATAAGGCCAAGATTTCCCTTGCCTTAAATCCCTACCCTTGAGCAGGGTTTCTACTATGGGGAGGGCATGCCTTGAGTTAACAATAAAGGGGCCAATGGTGGTAGGAATTTTAAGAATGGACCCCTTTTTTGCAAGGGTGAAGTGTAGATGGTCAGCCTTCAAGGTTTTCCAGAGGTACTCCAAGGCGAAAATCCGCATGGCAGGAAACACTGGCAATCTGTAAGGAGAAACCGCTGCATCGTAGACCCTGATCTCAGTCTAGTCATCAAATAGGTACCAATCTCATTTTCTTTCTTCCCCACTGAACTGTAGCTAGTTCCTCTTCTCATGAAAAATCTTAGGCATAGGGTTGTCATGAATAATAGTATAGGCTATTGTCATGAATTTTTTTAAGAAGTTTGAATAACCCACCCCATTAGCCAACTGATGCACTACGGGATTCCACTCAAAGACATTTCTTGGTTAAGAATTTATCCTAGAAACCTTTTCCAGACCCAAACCCTCAAACTTATCAGCCTGTTGGAAGAGGAAGAAGTAGAACACCATGGAGCAGAAACGAAAATGGCCTGTTGCTAGGAGGTCTTGAAACTGGGTTTGGATGGCAGAGGCCAAGAAACTAGGGATATCCAAAACAACACCTGATTGTGACATCAATCATAAAAGGGCTACACATTCCTTCAAGAATCGCTCGACCCCCTCTATACCTAGTAACCCCGCAACAAGAGCAAGTGTTGGCTGAAGGTTTTCCTTGAATGTATTAAGAGGCACCGAGTTTGAAGACGAGAAAGCTGTAAGGTGGGAGTTGGAAATAGCAGCGATGAAATCACTCTGTTGCCTCCAGAGTAACTTGGAAAACTAATGGGATAACGACATTTCAGTGAAACTGACATAATTTTAACTGGGAGGATAACAGAGGGCTTTCCTGATGATCTTGGGAGATATACTAAATATCTTGTTCCCCTGAGTTGATAGAAACATATCTCAGCGCTCATCATAAGCTTCTCTGAGCCATCATATTAATTCCACGACTAGGTAGACGGGCAGAGAAATTTGGTGGTATAGTCCCGAAAAAACAACTCTGAACCTATCCCTATTTTATAATTTTTTCCTAAATATGTCAAGTTTGACGCTACTAATGAGGAAAGGGTGTTATGAGTCTTGAATGTGGTCTTGCATGTCTGTGAATGGCTCAGGTCCAGGGGCAGCCCTAGACTCGCGAACTTGAGGGGTTTCGAGCTCCGACTTATTAATATTGATTCTACCCATGACCATTATGATAAATTAAAAGCAGAAGGAAACTTAGATAGCGAAAGAGGGACATAATACATGTGCAGTAAGGAAAATGCTCAGGAGAAAACGATGCATGGAAGTTGAAAGCGACTTGGTAGACTTGGTACTTAGAGCTCACGCTTTGGCTCTACAATATCTTGTAAAAGAAAGTATTTTACCACAGTGAACATAGAACAGGTTTAAACAGCTTTAGATTACCCGAAAAACGAGGCTAGGATGACACCTGTAGGGCTGACGTTATAAGGACATCGACATTGGGACGCGTGGAATTTGGCTATTGGTTATCAAAGTTTGGTTAGGTGTATACCACACACCGAGTTAAATACCGGTACTGGTCGTGTATCGGGTGTCCTAGGACTTACCTTACCTTCATGTTACTTGTGACAGATATTACTCGAATGGGCCCACTAGGTAGTCCGGCAAGGTCTTGGAGCAGCTCTAAGCCCACGGCCATCACCCCACAGAATACCTATCTCATGTCCCATAGTTGCTACATCACCACCATTCCGGGGGGTGAGCTTCTGCCTTCCCCCTGCCATCCTTGATACCCTCGAAAATGCTTAGCACTGCCTTCTTCTTTTGACTGTTCATAACTCAGGCGGGTCCCACTCTATCCAGCTGTCTTGCACATATATACTCCTTTATTTTGGGTAAATTTTTACCACAAAGCTAAAAATATATGTCATGTCCCCCTTTTTATATGAATTTTCATTCGCACCAACCGACTCACTCCTTTAAGTATTTCTCCCCTTTATGTTTCGAGTGATCCCTTTTTTTAAGTTTCCTAGGGTGGTGGTGAATGATATAACAACATTGGCTCCATTTTGGGATGACACGCTCATCCTCGAACATTTCGAGAACTCTGTAGACCATCTGTTAACTTCTTTCTATGAACACAGCCTCGCTGGCACTTCTACCTTCCTTAGGTCTTAATAAAAAACAACAAACATAAGAGTAAAAGGAAATAGATATGGTACAACATATATACAACAGGCTTCACAACCTGAATCAGTACTGAAAATAAGGTTTTAGTAATTTCCCATTTACAGGGGCTTCAAGTAGATCACCTTCCAAATTTTCCAGCCTAAAAGTGTTATTTCCTCCAGCTTCTACAATTTTAAATGGCTCAAACCACAATGGATCGAACTTCCCATGCTTTCCTTTCTCGGCTCTCCTGATATCCCACCTTAGTACCAGATCTCCAACCTGCATTTCTTTACCTTTGGTATGTTGGTCTAACAAGTCTTTCATTTTTTCTTGATACTCTGTCAACCTTTGATTTACTTGACTCTGGGTTTCTTCCAACTCAACCAACTGATTCATTCTTCTGATAAGATCATTTGGCTCCTCATGACTGTCTTGCAGGAAACAAGCTACAGGTATAGCTAGCTATATTAGAAACATCATTGCTCGTCCATAGACCAATTCATACGGAGAATTTCCAGTTGATCGTTTGTTGGTAATTCTGTTTGCCCATAGTGCAAACTTGAGCTGCGAGTCCCAGTTTTTCTGGTTTTCGTTTATGGCTTTTTTCAATGCTCTGACCAATTTCTTGTTAGAGGATTCCGCCGGCCTGTTTCCCTATGGATAGTATGCAATCGAGTGTCCCAACAAAATATTGTATTGCTGGCAGAAGTTAATGAAATTGGTAGATTTAAAAGCTTGTGCATTGTCAGTTACGATCTTAATAGGGCATCCAAACCTGGATATGATGTTATCCTCCATGAACTTGATCACTACTGCATCTGTGGCATTCCTCATTGGCACCGCTTCTACCCATTTAGTAAAATAGTCTATGGCTATCAGGATCCACTTGTGTTGTCCACTGGATGCAGGATGTATCTCTCCTATGAAGTCAATTCCCCACTATTGAAAAGGTTCTTCTATATGTACTTGGATCATGGGCAAGGGTGCAAGCTTTTTCTTCTCAGCAAATATTTGACATTTTTCGCAAGCCCTGACCCGAGCATGAATGTCTCCAAAAAATTTAGGCCAAAAGAAACCCGCCTTCAAAATTTTGTGGGCTGTGGCCCTCCAACTATAGTGTCTTCCACAAATGCCTTCATGGAATTCAGCCATAACTTCCTCCACCTCGGTCTCTGTGAGACATAAGAGCAGGATTCCTAAGGGGTCCCTCCAGTACAACTGGCCATTTTCTATAAAAACTTTTGGGATTTTAATCTCAGAGTTCGGTATTTCATCTTATCACAGCTTGGGGGACACCTAAGAGTTAGAAGATACTCTACAATCTCCTTGTACCATGCACTAAGTAGGTATTTCATGTGAGTTTTCTGAATGGCAGTTTCTATGTCAGGTTGCTCGCCTGTATCATCAAGTACCTCTTCAACTCCCATGGTTGAGTTTATTCCCAAGGCTTGACATTTAGATTCGGACATGATCTTTGCTAGTCCTTGTCCCTTTATAAGCTTGGTGGGGAAAATATCCAACTCATATTCTTGGATCTTTGCTATCCACTTTCCCCTCTTACCCTCGTTTTCACCTTGGATCAAAATATCTTTCACTGCAACAGTGGGTACGAAAGCAATTATAGTTGATTGCAATACGTACATTCGAAAAGCCTTCAGGGACTTGACCAGGGCATAGGCTTGTTTCTCCAAAATATTATATTTCAGCTCAGCATCTCGAAGCACCTAACTAAAAAAGGCAATGGGTTGCTCATACCCTTCTGCATTCTTCTGTAATAATACCGCTGCTACAGTGTGAGGAGATGTAAACGAGAAAATCATAAAGGGCTTACTGTAGTCAGGACCTGCCAGTACAGGGGCTTCTTCAAAAGCACTTTTTATTCTATTAAACTCTTCCCTCGACTCGGAAATCCATTTCACATCATTATATTTCTTCAACATCTCCATTATATACCTAACTATCTCTGTGTAGTTCAGTATGAACCTCCTCAAAAAATTTATACGTCTAAGAAACACTTGAACTTCCTTCTTGTTTCAGGGTAAGGATATGTTGTTTATTACTTCTACCCTTTTTGGATCAATTTTGACCCCAGCTTTAGTTACTATATGGCCCAACACCTTTCCTTCTTCTAAAGAAAACAAATATTTTTGTGGGTTCAAAGATAGCCCATACCTGCGACATTTTTCAAAGGTTCTGCACAAGTGATCGATATGCTCAGTATCATCCTTGGAGAAAACTGTGATATCATCCATGTACAACACCACAAATTTTTCATGCTCACCTACAAAAGAGATGTCCATGGCTCTCTAAAATGCGGTGCCCGAATTTATCAACCCAAATGGAATCCGGGCATACATGAATGTACCCCATGGAGTGGTAACTGCTATTTTCTTTTGGTCTTCTGGAAGAAATACCACTTGATTGTACCTTCAGCAACCATCCATCATGGAAATGAGTGAGGATCCCACCACCCTCTACAATATGTGATCCATTTTTTGCAGTGGATAATTGTCTTTAAGGGATGCTCTATTTAAGTTCTGAAAATCAACACACAGTCTTATCTCTCCATTCTTCTTTCGAACTGGGACCAAGTTTGCTACCCATTCGAAA
Organism: Pinus albicaulis; assembly: GCA_034641835.2. Taxonomy (NCBI): domain Eukaryota; kingdom Viridiplantae; phylum Streptophyta; class Pinopsida; order Pinales; family Pinaceae; genus Pinus; species Pinus albicaulis. The sequence goes on from JAXQQM020066277.1 coordinate 74,865, forward strand.
TACCTCAATGTTACAATGATTTTGGCCTTCAACAGTTTCTTGATCTCCTTTTCTATGGATGGGAGCAGTAAAGGATTAATCTGTCTCAACTTTTGTTTGTGCGGCTTAGCATCTCCTCTTAATGGGATCTTGTGTTGTATGATGCTAATGTCAAAAGTTTTTAGGTCTTGATAAGACCAGGAGAACACATCCTTGTAGGACTGGAATAATTTCAGATATTTCTCATTGTACTCTTCAAGGATATTCTTTGACAGCTTCACAATTTTGGGTTATGCCTCTGTCCCAAGGTTTAACTCCTCTACCATCTCCTCTTCGACCACCTTATTATGACTGGCTGGGACATCATTTTTGTCAAACAACCTTTCCAAAGGCACCAATCCTCTAGGGATCACATTCCCTTTGATTTGGAGTACCTTATGGCCAACCACAATATCCTGACACTTATTCGTGGGTGAATCTTCAATCTCTTCTTCTTATACATCTATGGTCAAATTGGAGAACTCTCCAATAGTCTCCATGAATATTTTCACTTTTTCTTCATCTTCAAACACCTTCCATTGTTTGATATTATCTAGGATAGAGGGACGATAACAAACCTCTATTTCATACCTCAACAGGGGGTTCTGAGGAGGTCTAAAATTACTAGCTGCAACAACAAGAGAATCAACCATTCAATTTTGGTCCCTTGGCATGAATTGAATGTTGAATGCCAAGAAGAAATTTTCAACAAGATTCCACACTTCATTCTGTTAAGAAAAATACTGAGAGGGGGGGGGGGGGTGAATCAGTATTTAGATATGATTGAAAAATTATGCATTTAATTCTTTACTTAGGTTATTGCATCATTCATTCATCAGAAGTTTAGTAAGTAGTAAGCATGTGCAGTAATAACAGAATAAGCCATCACACATAAGAAACACACATGAACACCATTATTTAAGGTGGAAACCCAATTTGGGAGAAAAACACCGCTGCTGTCATCTCTGTCTTCAATATTTATTATAAAGAAAACTTCTTACAATTTTTGTGCTGGCGCAGACTTATACCAGCACGCAGGCACCTACCTACAAAAGGCTACTACCTTCTCTTGTTCTCCAGTCACTACTGGAAGGGAGCTCCAACCCCTTGATTTTGACACCATCTTGTACTGGCAGAAAGCTTCCACTTTCATGCAAAAGACTTCAACCCTCAGATCCACCAAATTTCTTCAATTTCTTCATCAGACTTACGTCAGGTCTTCATTATTTCTTTGCAGATCTTCCTAGAGATTCATCATTTCTAGATCTAGAGATCTTGATCCTTCATCAAATCCATAGGTGCATCATAGATTCAGATTTATCAAAAAACAGAGTTCAGTCATGCAGATATCTCTTAAAGAGATTTATTCATTAACAACCCCTCCACATGCACACCTTGAACTATAAACCTCTTCTCCTTATATAGTTTTTTCCTTTATTAATACCATGAGTCAAAACCACCCAACCGCTAATGGTATTCCTGGATGAGATCAATTAGATAATCCAACGGGGTCTACCCAAGCCCCAAACAATTTCTCATTGTTCTATTTCCTTGGTTTTAGCAATTAGATAATTAATCTAAGGATTTTTAATATCTCAATCTGAGATTGAGATATTAATGCAATTCCTCCTTTAGTTATGAACTCCCCAAGGCATATATATATCGACCCTAGGTTTATGTGTTTGAGATATCAACGCATATATTAACCCACGTTCATTGCATTATAAGTTTCATATTTCGCCAACTTCACATATTCAACATCCTTTATTAACCCCGCAAACCTTAGTTTAAAAGGTCCCAATTAATATAATTTAGAACCGGGCCCACATATATAATCAATCACATACTCGCACCGTACCATGGTTATCCATCATGCACCTTCCTCATACAACCACCGCCCGATGGCTCCCCTCCAGATCGACGGCGCACAACAATATCACGCGGCTTCTTTGGTCAGACATTAACGCACGATGCCACGCAGTGATGGTCGTTTTGCAAATTCGTTCAGGGACGCGTGTCGCTCTTTCTATGGAATCACTCCCAACCACTTGAATACTGCTTATCCGTCGAAAGCGGTGCGATGAAAATCGGAAACTGCTCGTGGTTCCTTCCGCTCATGGTTCCTTTCCGCTCGCTTCGCTCAAGGTTTCGTTCGCCTTTATTCCGTCATCGCTACGTTTCTCCATGAAGGCATAGCCCTGTTTTAATTGTTCTTCCTTCGCGTGATTATGTTAATGTAACTCAGGTTAAATATATATATGTATTCCAGTAAACATTCTTTGCGATCATGTGTCCATTCAATTGCATTCTTCAGCAAGCAGGTTAACCCTATCGATTCCACCATACAGAATTACATCCTTTACCGATTTGCTAGCTCGTGCTTTTACATAAATCGAATCCATCAGCCCTTTACTCAGATTTACTCAGCCATACTTAACACATATTGCGAAGAGTCTAGAACCCTCCAAATTTAGAGGTCTGTCAGGATGTATGAATACATCGAACTCATTCACACATGATTTAACATGTCCTTATTCACATCGATTCTCCCAGAGCTTCAATTAATGAACATTTTGTCTTATATTCTACTTGTATAGAACTGCTGATGGTTTTTTGAGTTAGTCATTATCTGCATCCTGTGTCAGAGAGTTTCCATCAAGGACAATCATATTATAGGATACAAGAAACATATTGCCAACAATCTCCCCCTTTGGACTTGATGGCAACCATGACCAGAAATACATTTATCAACATTCTCCCCCTTTGACATCAAGGGAAAAGGGTAGATCAAGATCCTTTGTATCGACAATACCATGCTCCCCCTGAGATCAGGCTACAAAAAAATATTTAGAGTGCCAATAATGCATCATTTCCATATGGCCAATGCTCCCCCTTAGCCTGTGCATCCTGAACACTTTCAACAGGAGCGTATCCAATTTAATCTTTTGAATTTAAGCAGATCTGATCTTCTGCATGGAAAAGACTACTCCCAGCTTCTGTCTGAGATATTCAAATGCTTCCCTAGGTAAAGGTTTGGTAAATATATCAGCAACTTGTTCTTTGGAGGGAACATACTCCAACTTCACCTTTTGTTCAAGCACTTGTTCACGTAAGAAGTGATACTTGATGGGAATGTGCTTTGTCTTGGAATGCATAACAGGATTCTTTGAGATACTAATGGCACTTGTATTATCACACATAATGGAAATAGGAAGTGAACATTTGATTTGAATGTCTTGTAAGGTTTGCATCATCCAAAGAAGTTGAGTGCAACATGATGCGGCAACCACATATTATGCTTCTGTTGTAGATAAGGCAATAGAGATTTTCTTTTTGCTGAACCAAGATACTAACCGAGGCCCCATATAAAATGCACCACCACTAGTGCTTTTCCGATCATCAACATTTCCAGCCCAATCTGCATCAGTGTAAGCATGAAGAGTAAGATTAGCATTCTTTGGATACCATAGTCCAAAGTCTTGAGTTCCTTGTAGATATTTGAATATTATTTTCACAGCCTGAAGGTGAGACTCTTTTGGATTAGCTTGGAATCGTCCAACAATCCCAACTGCATGCATAATGTCTGGTCTTGTCCTAGTGAGATAAAGTAGACTTCCTATCATAGATCTGTATTCTGGTTGATTTGTCGTGGGGGAATCATCATTAGAACTAAGATTACATCCGGTTATCATTGGTGTACTTACAGGTTTGCAATCTTCCATGCCATACTTCTTCAAGATTTGCTTAAGATATTTTGCTTGTGATAATAATATGACATCTATTTCTTGTTGCACTTGCAAGCCAAGAAAGAATGTTAGTTCCCCAAGTAAAGACATTTCAAATTCTTGTTGCATATTAGAAGCAAATTTCTGACTCATAGACTCTTCATTACTTCCAAAAATGATATCATCAACATATACAACCACAATCAATAGTTTGTCATTTTCATTTTTTGTGTATACGTTTCTATCCGCAGACCCCTTAGAAAATCCTTGTTGATGAAGATATTTGTCAAGATGATAGTACCATGCCCTTGGAGCTTGTTTGAGACCATATAGAGCCTTTTTAAGTCTACAAACAAGTTTTTCATCATTTCCCAAAATGAATCCTTCTGGTTTTTCTATATAAACTTCTTCTTCTAGATCACCATTGAGAAAAGAAGATTTAACATCCATTTGATAAACTTTGATTTGTTGGAAGCTTGAAAAAGCAAGAAACATTCTTATGGCTTCAAGTCTAGCTACAGGGGAAAAATTTTCTTCAAAGTCTATACCTTCTTGTTGAGCATACCCCTTGCAAACAAGTCTAGCTTTATTTCTTATAACATCCCGATTCTCATTTAACTTATTTTTGAATATCCATTTAGTTCCAATGACATTTTTGTCATGAGGTCTTGGTACTAATTCCCAAGTGTGATTCTTTTCAATTTGATCAAGCTCTTCATTCATGGCTTGAATCCAACATTCATCTTTTCTGGCTTGATTGACATTTTGTGGTTCAATAGTGAATAGAAATGCCAGATAGCTAGAGGATCCCACAAGATTCCTTCTTGTTTGTACACCTGATCCCTTTTCTCCCAAAATTTGAGATTCTGGATGATTCTTTTGAACATATCTGGATGGAGCTTTTTCAGATAAATCATCTTCAGGTTCTTCATTGGGTTCACTGTCTATATCATTCCTATTTTATGTAGAAGGATATATGTCATCATCGTCTTCATCTGTTGCTTGTTTTTCTTCATTTGGAGCTGCAGGAGACTCATCAATAACAACATCTACACATTCAACAATCTTCTTAAGTCTTTTATTGTAACATTTATATGCCCTACTCCTAGAGGAGTAACCAAGAAATATTCCTTCATCTGCTCTGGGTTAAAACTTGCCAAGTTTTTCATCATTATTTTTGATAAAGCATTTGCTCCCAAAAACTCTAAAGTGCTTCACAGTGGGAGGATTTCCATACCATAGTTCATATGGAGTTTTATCACTATTTACACGAACATGTGCCTTGTTAAGAATATTTACCGTTGTATGTGCTGCTTCTCCCCAAAATGTGTCAGGTGTTCCGGAATCATCAAGCATAGCTCTATCCATTTGTTGAATTTTTTTATTCATTCTTTCTGCTACGCCATTTTTTTGTGGAGTGCCAGCTACAGAAAACTGTCTTTTTATGCCATGTTGTTCACAAAATTCAAGGAATTCATCTGATGTATATTCTCCTCCTCGATTAGATCTAAGAAACTTGATTTTTAGATCTAATTCATTTTCAACCAGTGCTTTGAAGATCTGAAATTTCTCAAATGCTTCATATTTGTGTTTAATCAACCCAATCCAACACATTCTAGAGAAATCATCAATAAATAAGATATAATATTGTTCACCACGTGGTGAATTTTTCTTCACAGGTCCACATATGTCAGTATGAATGAGTTCAAGAGGCTTACTTGATGAACCTTCCTTGGCATTAAATTGCACTCTGGTTTGCTTACGAATTGGCAAGATTTGCATATGATACTTTCAGGTGGTGTAATATTGGGAAGATCACGAACAACTTTAAGTCTACTTGATTTTTTGATTTGAGAGAAGCTCAGATGCCCCAACCTTCTATGCCATAGCCAGTTTTCTGAAGATTTACTCATGTAACATTTTTCATTGCAGTTCTTTAATACATACATATTACTTGGAGTTCTGTTTCCTTTTATAATTGTTTTACCTATATCAAGATCACGTACCACACATTCTTTTGAACTAAAGACAACTTCAGTTCCTTGATCACACATTTGACTTACACTTAACAGGTTATGCTTTAATCCATCCACATACATGAAATTATTAGCTTTCACCTTTTCTTTTAGAAAAACAGATCCTTTTCCCTTAATGACAACAGGAGTATCATTTCCAAATGTAACATTATTTTCCTTTTCTAGAGCACTATATGCAAGAAGTTTGTTTTTGTCACCTGTCATGTGTTTTGAGCATCCACTATCAATGTACCATTGATTTTCTTCTCCTTCTGCAAATAAAGCTATGCCAAAATTTTCAACCTGTAATTCCTTCTTTTTCCATACTTTGGAGCTTGAAGGAAGATGCTCTTTTGGCTGGACTTTGCTCCTGCATTCGGATTCTTCATGGCCAAAGTTATTGCAATAAGCACATTCAACTTCATTTTGAAGAGGAGAAAAGTTGTTATATGTATTATTATCTTTTCCAATATCAATCCTTTTCTTTCTTTCTTCTCTTGTCATGATGGTTTTATATGCAACACATTGAACAACTTTATGACCAAAATTGTGACATGAGAAACATTGTCCATTGAAGAAGAAATTTCTGCGATTATGAAATCTTCTACTTGAATTTACCTGTTGATTGGTGTTTCTTTGAAAGGTACTCCTATTATTGTTCTTTGAATTGAGATGGTCATGCTTTATCTGTAAAGATTCTTTATTCCCTTGCTGAGGGGCAGAATGTTGTGTACTGGCTGTAGCTGCTTTTAGATAATTTGGTGCTAAAGCCTGAGAAGATTCTTCGACATATCCAGGACCTGTCTTTAGAAGAGGAGAGAATTGTACCTTGATAATCTCATCTAAGGTTTCAGATCCTTTAGCAAATCTAAGATTCAAAGTCTTTACTTTCTCAATTTCTTTTCTTAGACTTACTATTTCACATTCTAATTTCTCATTATGTTTCTCCTTTTCTTGAAGCTGGTTTTTCAAAGTCTCTATGGTTATTTTACTTTCTTCTAAGCATATTTTGAGTTGATTGATTTCATCAAGAAAATCATTGTCCTCTAAAGCATCCATAAAAGTATCTTTTTCTTCTCTAGACTCCTTTTCAAATGCCATGAGAAGTCTAAGATCTTGTTCACATTCTTCCTCACTGTCTGATAACCCATCACTGTCTTCATGAGTATAGTAATTTTTTTAGTGCTAAACCGATTCTTATTCCTTCTTGCTACTTCCTTTCCTTTTTCTTGTGTTTCTTTTTTAGGACACTTAGCAGCATAATGTCCAACTCTTCCACAAGAAAAAAATTTGAAAGGAAGCTTACCTCTGAATCGTCCTGTACCAAGTTGGAGTTTCTTTACAAAATTTACCTCATCTTCTCCTGAGATATACCCTGGTCCTTTTGTCTCTTATTTCCCTTTTGTAGAATCTCTAAAGATGAATTCTTTGAATTCAGATGGTCCTCCTCTTCTCATTTCATATGCAGTTAGTATGCCATGAAGTTGCACCACAGTAAGATTTTGAAGATCCTGCTTTTCTTCAAGAGCAGAAACTTTTGACTCAAATTTTGTCGTTAGTGATCTTAAAACTTTCTCAACCAAAGTAGATTCGGTTATTGTTTCTCCCAGATTTATCATACGATTTAAAATATCATCAAGACATAAAAATAAATTAGCAATGCTCTCCTCATTATGCATTTTCAGGTTCTCATATTGAATTCTGAGAGTTTGGAGTTTAGCACTTTTTACCTTTGCATCACCTTCATAACTTAGAATGATTTTGTCCCATATTGCCTTTGCTGTATTCAGCTGCATGACTTTGACACATTCTGATTTAGTTAGACTTCCCAATAGAGAATTAACCGCCTTTGCATTTGTTTCATAATTCTTTCCTTCCGTTGGATCTGTTGGTACTGTGGCTGGATATTGATATCCTGCTTCAACAATAGCCCATACATCTGCACCCAGAGACTGAAGATAGGATCTCATCCTTGTTTTCCAGAATATTAAATTGTTTCCGTTGAAGAGTGGAGGCCTGATAGAGGTTATTCCATCTTGATTTCTCATCTTGATTGATCTTCCTTCTAGCGGCTAAGCTTTTCAGAAGGACCTACTCTGATACCAATTGTTGGGAAAAATACTGAGAGAGTGGGGTGAATCAGTATTTAGACCTGACTGAAAAATTATGGATTTAATTCTTTACTTAGGTTATTGCATCATTCATTCATCAGAAGTTTAGTAAGTAGTAAGCATGTGCAGTAATAACAGAATAAGCCATCACACATAAGCAACACACATGAACACCAATATTTAAGGTGGAAACCCAATTTGGGAGAAAACCACCGTTGTTGTCATCTCTGTCTTCAATATTTATTATAAAGAAAACTTCTTACAATTTTTGTGCTGGCGTAGACTTATACCAGCACGCAGGAACCTACTTGCAGAAGGCTACTACCTTCTCTCGTTCTCCAGTCACTACTGGAAGGGAGCTCCAACCCCCTGATTTTGACACCAGCTTGTACTGGCAGAAAGCTTCCACTTTCATGCAGAAGACTTCAACCCTCAGATCCACCAAATTTCTTCAATTTCTTCATCAGACTTATGTCAGGTCTTCATTATTTCTTTGCAGATCTTCCTAGAGATTCATCATTTCTAGATCTAGAGATCTTGATCCTTCATCAACTCCATAAGTGCATCATAGATTCATCTTTATCAGAAAACAGAGTTCAATCATGAAGATATCTCTTAAAGAGATTTATTCATTAACAACCCCTCCACATGCACACCTTGAACTATAAACCTCTTCTCCTTATATAGTTTTTTCCTTTATTAATACCATGAGTCAAAACCACCCAACCGCTGATGGTATTCCTGGATGGGATCAATTAGATAATCCAGTGGGGTCTACCGAAGCCCCAAAAAATTTCTCATTGTTCTATTTCCTTGGTTTTGGCAATTAGATAATTAATATAAGGCTTTTTAATATCTCAATCTGAGATTGAGATATTAATCCAATTCCTCCTTTAGTTATGAAATCCCCAAGGCATATATATATCAACCCCAGGTTTACGTGTTCGAGAGATCAATGCATATATTAACCCACGTTCATTGCATTACAAGTTTCATATTTCGCCAACTTCACATATTCAACATCCTTTATTAACCCCGTAAACCTCATTTTAAAAGGTCCCAATTAATATAATTTAGAACCGAGCCCACATATATAATCATTCGCATATTCGCACCATACCATGGTTATCCATCATGCACCTTCCTCATACAGCCACCGTCCGATGGCTCCCCTCCAGATCGACGGCGCACAACAATATCGCGCAGCTTCTTTGGTTGAACATTAACGCGTGATGGTGCGAAGTGATGGTGGTTTTGCAAATTCGTTCAGGGACGTGTGTCGCTCGTTCTATGGAATCACTCCCAACTACTTGAATACCTCTTATCCGTCGAAAGCGGTGCGATGAAAACCGGAAACTGCTCGTGGTTCCTTCCGCTTGTGGTTCCTTTCCGCTCGCTTCGCTCAAGGTTCCATCCGCCTTTATTCCATCATCGCTATGTTTCTCCATGAAGGCATAACCCTGTTTTAATTGTTCTTCATTCACGCGATTATGTTAATGTAACTCAGGTTATATATATATATATATATATATATATATATATATATATATATATATATATATATATATATATATATATATATATATATATATTCCAGTAAACATGCTCTGCGATCATGTGTCCATTCAATTGCATTCTTCAGCAAGAAGGTTAACCCTATCGATTCCACCATACAGAATTACATCCTTTACCGATTTGCTAGCTCGTGCTTTTACAGAAATCGAATCCATCAGCACTTTACTCAGATTTACTCATCCATACTTAACACATATTGTGAAGAGACCAAAACCCTCCAACTTTAGAGGTTTTTCAGGATGTATGAATACATCGAACTCATTCACACATGATTTAACATGTCCTTATTCACATCGATTCTCCCTGAGCTTCAATTAATGAAAATTCAGGCTTATATTCTGCTTGTATAGAAATGCTGATGGTTTTCTAAGTTATTCATTATCTGCATCCTATGTCAGAGAGTTTCCATCAAGGACAATCATGTTATAGGATACAAGAAACATATTGCCAACAAATTCCTGTAGGCCCTTAGTCGGGGGTGCTTTTCTTGACAATGATTCCTGATCTGCCTTACTACTAGCTCCAAATCCCCAAAGATTTTCAAACTTTGGATGTTCATGTTTTTGGCTGTCTGCAATCCCAACAACAACGCTTCGTATTCAGCCACATTGTTCGTGGATACATACTCCAACTTGAAAGAAAAAGGGACTAACTGCCTAGTAGGAGAAATCAAAAGGACACCAGCTCCATTCCCTTCTCTGGAATTCGCTCCATCGAAATGTACAGTCCAGATACCCCTTTCTTCCCCACTTGTCATCTGTTCAACCTTCAATTGGCAGAATGTCAGCTCCTGTATGAATTCTTCACCTTCTTTGAGCATAAAACAAGATAACTCACCGTATTTTCTATATATGGGTGAATTAACGGAGTTATCAGCCCTGGTCACCATCTTTACAAATCTTGTCTCCCTGTATAACTTTCTCTCTTGGCCTCCAAATATAGGGATGGTTGCGTATTTCAGATCCAGCTTGATGGATCCCCCAATATTTGTCCCCTATGATCTGGATAATAGCATCCCAAAACAGGTCGGGATATCAGCAACCACTATATCCATTACCACACACTTGGCTGGGATTTGAGCCAGCTTTACAACCAAATCTTTGATCATCCCAAAACATTTGTCTCTCTTAGAATCAAAAGAGTATAGGTATTTGTATGGACGAGTAATCTACAGTCCAATTGTTCCATTACTGATAGAGGTAATAGGCTATGTGATTCCCCTGAGTCCAACATGCATTTATGCAACAACAAATCATGAATCACTAGGGAGACATAGAAAGGAGGGGTTGATGAATCCAACTCCTCCACATGGGTACCAAACACTTCCATGGGCCTTTCCTCTTGGAGTTTAAGACTATTTGGGATTTAGGTTACTCCCTGAGGAATCATGAACTGAGACACTTAAGCTTGTTAGGCAGGCTGTTTCAGAAGATCACCTAAGGGGACTCAGATCTTGACTTTCTCCATCTCTTTTTGAAGACACAAAATAGTAGGGGAATTCTCTATTAGGTTTTCCTTCAGTTCTTTTGGTATGACTGGATGTTTCTCCTCCGCTAGAATATGTTTGACCTTTTCATGGGAATTAACTATAGGCTTAGAAGAAGAGGGGGTGGAAACATTATAATGTACAGGTTCATTGATAGGTTTCTTACCTTTGCCTTCAACTTTTTGAACAACTGAATCTTTTTGAAGCAACTCTTCTTCTAGCTCTTGTGTTTGGGTCCTCCTCCTGGAGGACCAGAGATCATACTTTCTGTGAAATTGGGCTTGCATGAAGTTCACAAATTTTTTGCAGTAATCATCAATATAAGGATCTTCAACAACACTTGTTTTGTCAGCTTCTTCTTACAAAGGAAGCTCAACCTCCTCATCTTCTTGCAAAGAGAGTTCCACCTCCTCACCTTCTGAGTAGGTGAGGTATTGATCATCTTGTCTGTCAGGAACTTATTTAGCAGAGCCATCCATTTTCCCTTCAAGATACAACAGGGGCTATATGTGATCTTGTTGTTCCTTCTGGTCTCTCTGCAATATTTGTAGAGGAGGTTTTCTATACTAAGGGTTATAACCCCGGCTTGGAGCAGCTTGGGGTGGCCTCGGTGATGAATTATTTACTTCCAGATCAAGCTTCACCAGCTTTCTTGAGAGGTTCTGGATCATCTTGTTCATTTCCTCGATCGTATAATCCACTGCCTCCCTTTCTTGATTTGAGGTAGAGGTTTCTTCTTTACCTCTTCATCTAGAATCATGGTCCATCCTCCCTTTAGATTTTCCCATAGAAGCAAAGTTAGCTTCCACTTCTAAAGCATTAGTTTGAGCTTCGTCTAGGGTGGCGTACTTTCTTTCCCTTAAGGAGAAACTGAAATTTGATTCGAACGCCGCTACAAACACCACCTTAGCAGCGATTTGGTGAGGCTTCATTTCTGCAGGTAGACTTGTATATATTTTATTAAATATCTTAATGAATTTAGACACATCTTCGTTATGTCTTTTCCTCAAGGCGTTGAATTCAGTAAGACAATATCCATGATCCTTTTTCTCTCCCCATTTCCTGGTGAAGGAATTTTCCATTTCCTCCCAGGTATTAATAGAGTGGTCTCCCAAGGTCTTGAACCATTTACGAGCATTTCCATCTAAATACTGAACAAAAATCCTCAACACAACATCTAGATGCTCAACAATGAAGTTCTCTGCAAAAGCACAAAAAACTTCCAAGTGTTTTTGGGCAGCAGTGTTATCCTCCCCGTTGAAGCGAGGTAGGACCTTCAGGTAATCTTGAGGCATGTCATTCAAGATCTCTGGTAATGCCAGGGGGGCATATTTGTTCAAAAAGAAACCAGGAACAACCATGATAGGTGGTGGAGGTGGAGGAGGGTTTTGATGAATAACAGGAGGTGGTGGAAGGGGAGTGTGTATAACAATAGGGGTGTACTGAACAATGGCTTGTGGGGTTTCTTGGACAGATGGAATATGTGAAGTGGTAACCTCTGTGACTTCTTTCACTTCTTCAGCTTCAGGAGTGGGATGCAGAAAGACGCTTGAAGTGTCTACAAACTCAGCCTCATCTTATATTTTCAATGGAGGAATGACCTGGAGAGTATTCAAGGATTCTGGCAGTGGTCTTAGGGCCTTGAACTTGAGCCAACTGTGAGGAAGATGGAGAGTCTTCCAAGGAGAATCTTGGTATATCAGTATAATAAGTCTGCTTTTCTCTCCAATTTATTTTGTGTAATATATTCTCAGGGTCAGATACTAAAGGATTTCTCAGTTGAGACATATCCGACCTCAGGGGGGGCTTATTTTAAGCCAGGACTGAAAAATGGATTTAAACTTTGAATTATAGTGGAGTTTCCAAGGTGAGGGATCTACAAATATCAACCCTTCCTACTCACCTATTTTGAAGGGTGATTGTGTTTTTGTCATATCCCTGGGATTTAAATATTTAACTTTGTGTCCCTGGCAATGGCGCCAGAAAGATGTTGTAACTCCTAGAGACAGCCTTGAGTTGTAGAAATACCAGTGCCTAGGACATCTTAAATGCAAAGAGTTTTTGATATAACTAATAGCAGTTGACAATAATATGGCTTCCTTGCTACTAACAAATGGTGGAAATTTGGTGATAGTGGGACCAAGCCTTCAGAGATAAACGTAACAACTAAGAATACTTATGCCGATTCTGTACGAGACTAGATAAGTAAATGCATCAGATAGCTACAAATCATCTTGCTGTAAAGAGGGCGGACTATTAAAATGATAAACAATTATCAAGGTATGCGTAAGAGGAAACTATGAAGGAATATGGAGTGGGGTATACACTGTAAATGGGATTATATTAAGATAAGAATCCATAAAGTGCATATTAGAAGAATTATGGAAATGGGATAGAAAGTGAACAAAGTATCATGCCTAAGCCATATTTAAAGCACTATAAATGTAAGGATATGAGTACCAACTATGATAAATTCACATCTAATACAAAGCACTCGCATTCCAAAACATTTCGATATAATAAAATGGATGGAGTCAAAGTGAACATTTATATATAAGAAAACAGGAAAGAGTACAAACTCTATAGAATTTCATGCGGAATCCTTTTCATCAGCATAATTCTTTATACCGAGTCCCAATGGGTTCTTTAATATCAACTATCCAGACCATACAAAAATACATACACAGAGCGCTTTTAGTTGATAGTCTCTCCAAAAATCTAGAACCATGTATAAGTCTTTTCTCTCTGCTTTTATAACTTCTGATTTCTATGTGCGGAAAGATATTTTGGGAAAATATATTTCCCGCATGCTTGTATGTTGTTCCAAGTATTAATCAAAAATAAAAAATGATGATGGGGTAGAACACCTCCCATCATCTTACAAAGTGGGCTTGAAGCCATTTCTAACAAAAATACAAACAACTTGCTAACTGAAAGTAAAATGCAGGAGTGAAATATGAATTTCACTCGAAATTAAAAAGTGAAAAGAAAAATTAGGTAAGAGGCCACGTAGGCCCAGTCATGAATTATCATTACTTCTGGTGAGACGGAGTCGCGGATGCTGCTAGAGAAGGCGGTACTGTAGTTGTGGAAAAGTTGGCTTTCTTTTTGTAAGATGGAGTTGACAGGGATGCAGACGTGGTGAAGGTAGTGCTTGTATGATCGCTACACCTCTGCGAGACGTCAGCTGTAGGACAAGGTATTGCAACGAAAGCATCGACCAGGGCATGTACTTATGTCAATTCGGCATAGTTTGTTTGAGTAGGAAATCACTGCTTAAATTGATAGAGAAGGGAGAAATCCTTACCGAGTGAGGCAATTATTGTTTCGGCCTTAAGCCGAGTGGTCTTCTCAGACAGTGCATCTGTCTAATTCATCAAATCTGTCATTTTGTAGTCGTATACTTGTAACGGTTGAAACAAAGCAGTTGTAGGCTCCCAGCATGATGGGAGGCCTGCAAACATAAGTTCAGTCCATTCCATTTCAAACTGTCCCAAACTCGTCACCATCTATTCCAAACTACCCAGTGCATGATTGCGCACGGCTTCCTTTTCCGTTACCCTTCTGCATTCTACTACCTCCTTGAACATGTATTTAATTCCCTGGTTGGACAATTCTTCTGAGCTCAAATTATTCAGGAAGGTAATATACCTTCTGGAACTTTCAACCTTAGTTGCAACATCTGTATGCCCTTCATGTAGAGTCCTTCTGAATTGACGAGCCACAACCTTCTTTTCTTCAATTAAAGTAAGAAAGGCCCAACGCTTATTTACCTCCATGATGATGTCTATCCAAATTAAGCGTCTGGCTTCCAAGAGGGTGATATTTTCCTTCATGTGGCTCGTTAGGTCCCTGATATTCTTTTCCTATTGTAGCTTCTCTTGTTTCGCCTCTTCTATTTCTTTCTGCAAGGATTCTACCATTTTTTTATTCTCCTTGAGATGGGCCTCGAGCTCATGAATCTTTTGTTGTGCAGTTTGAGCCTGCTTCTTGATGCAGGGGAATTAGACACTAGCCAACAATGTAGGAGTTTTGTCCACATGTTGTGGCTAGGAGGGTTTGAAAAAATTTGGATTGTGACAGCTAGGTGTCAATACCTCAGCTGACTGTATTATTTAGATCAGTTAGAGTTAGTGGAAGTCGAATAGTTAGTCATCTGTCATATTTCAATTATTTGAATGAATTGTAATTAGACCTTTGATTTCTCGAACGGTCCTCTCAGAGGAACCGAAGAGTCCTATGTTTGTGTATATAAATGTAATCCCTCGGATGTATTGGGAGAAGAGGGGAGAGAAGAAGAGAGATCTCTGCAATAAACTCTGTGTGTTCACAATTGTTTCCAGTTAAATGATTTCGAAGCTTGTTACCATTGGATTGACTCGAACCTTTGTCTGTGAAGAGGTTGTTTAATTGTGAAGCAATTGAATTCTGTGTATATATATAATTACTGTGTTGAACCATTGTATCATCTCCGCATCCATCTGTCTATTATTTCCCTTTAATTTATTCAAATAAACCCTGTTAAATCAATACTACCACAGGCGAGGTTTGTGCAGAGGAATTGTGGTCGTGAATGCTGTTTAAATTGGAAGATTTCCCGCTTTGTAAAGATGTATATTTGTTGCTTTCGAAACCGGAACCATGGTCTAGATGTGAGTTAATGAACGAGAAGGATAGTGCAACAGGCGTGAGCCATAGTTAATCACTGTACAAAAACCGCGAGTGGTTTTGCTAGGTGGATTGCCCATATCGCACCGCTTTTGGGTGAATAGGTGGTATTGACTGAACGCGAGCGATTCCATAGACCTGTTGACGCGTGGCGAGGTGGACCCCCGGAAAACCACCAGTCAGAGCGCGCCATCGTGTGTTAACGTTCGTACTGGGAGGCTGAGCGATATGCGTACGTGCCGTCAATCTGGAGCCTTGCGATCTAACGGTGGTTGCCCGATGGACTTGCCCGACATTTAACTAAGGTACGGTGTGGTTGATTGGGCGATTGTTGGTAGAGGTGGGGCCCGGAGCCAAGGTTTATTACACAGTAAATTATTCAAAACAGAGCGGTGGATTTATATAAAGCGCGAAGGGCTAACCCTTGATTATAAGGTTTGGAGATAATATATATATAAGCCGGGAATATAATATAACATTCGAAACTTGCGAATATGTTTATTTTTCAATTTCTTTGAAATTGATAAATTAAATAAAAGGAAGATAAAGAGCCACATGGAATAAACCAGAAGGGAAATGCTGACAGAGCCACGCTATAGTTGACCAGCTCTCCGTGGGGCTGACTTTCAGCGTTGTTGTGTCATTTGTGGTATCATAGCCATTGTTTTAAGGTTTTTTTTTGCAGAAGAGCTGACATGGCGATCCGAGTTGGTAGAGGTGTTGGCAAAAGGAGGCCCGTTGCCAACGCAAAGGTGTTGGGGATGTTGCAGAGGGTTGAGGCCAGAATGGATGCCATGGAGCAAAGACAGCCCAGAGATCTAGAAGACATCAGTGAGCCTGAAACAGAAGAAGCTGAAGAAAATGATGAGATTCCTCCTGACATGAGGCTCCTTAGAACTGTTCTGGGGTCTGCAGTTAAGCCCAGAATTGAAGTGTCGAGTTATGAAGGGGGACTAAATCCAGAGGAGATGGTGGACTGGATAAATGAAATGAACAAGTGCTTTGATTATGAAGAAATAAGCGAGGATAATAAGGTCAATTTTTCGGTGACAAAGCTGAAAGGACATGCTGCACTTTGGTGGGATGGAGTGCAGGCAGAAAGGAGGAGAGTTGGCAAGCAACCTATCAAGAGCTGGACCAGAATGATGGCTAAATTAAAAGGTAAATTCTTGCCTAGTGATTACCAGCTGACATTGTATAAGAAAATGCAGAACCTAAGACAGAGGTTGCTGACAGTAAAAGAATACACAGAGGATTTCTACAGAGTAAGCATAAGGGCTGGGCAATTCCAAGACACACCAGAGAAGATTTCCAGATATGTGAATGGTCTCAAGCTGTAGATCCAAGATGATATTGGTCTCCTGTCTCCTAAGACATTGGAAGAGGCCTATCAGATGGCCTTGAAAGTAGAGGAGAAACTCCTGAGGAAACTGTTTGCCAAGAAGAGAGGTACTTTCCGTGGGAAGGGAATTCAGGGTGGTAGAGGAAAGCCTGCTACACCCAGGGATGGAGCTAATAGTAGCTCACCTCAGAATGCATCTACAGAGGATGATGCAAGGGGAAGAAGGGATTCTTACAGAGGAAAAGGAAGAGGAGGCAGAGACAGAGGCAGAGGTAGAGAATTAAGGTGCTATAGATGTCAGCAAGTGGGACATAAGCACTATGAGTGTCCAGAGAATGTGGGTGTTGGTCCAAGAAATTCTATTGTTGCCCAGGCTGGAGAAGAGGTAGAGATTGAAGAAGAAATTCTTCCAAAGAGGGGAGAATTCTTGGTGGTAAATAAGGTCCTGTTGAAGCAAGCCAAAGAGATCACTGAGCCTGCACAAAGGAAGACTTTGTTTAGGAGCATATGCAAAGTCCAAGGGAAATTTTGCCAGCTAGTCATTGATAGTGGCAGCACGGAAAATCTGGTTTCCACTGAGGTAATAGAAAAGTTGAATTTGAAGACAAGGGAGCATCCAACTCCCTACAGGGTGTCCTGGTTGCACAAAGGGCACCAGCTGGTTGTAAAAGAGCAGTGTGAGATAGAGCTGCAAATGGGAGAATACAAAGATAAGGTCCTGTGTAATGTAATGCCCATGGATGTGTGTCATATACTGCTGGGTAGACCTTGGCAATTTGATAGAGCAGCAGTGCATGATGGAAAGAAGAACACTTACAAGTTCTTCAAGGATGGGGTACATCATACATTGATACCCATGGAAGAAGGAGAGCCATCCAGTAGAGTGATTGATCCAAAGACCTTGTTGCTGAGCGTGAAGGAATATCTGCAGCAAATAGAAGAAGAAGAGGTAAGTTTTGCTTTAGTTTGCAAACCTAAAGTAGTTCTTACTTCTACAAAGATTTATTATTTACCAGTAGAAATCCAAGAGATGTTAGATGATTACTGTGACATTGTTGTGGATGATTTACCTGATGAGCTGCCACCTGTGAGAAAGATCAGTCATCAGATAGATTTTATCCCTGGTTCAAATTTTCCAAACAAGGCAGCCTACAAAATGACTCCTAAGGAAAATGAGGAAATCAGGAGACAAGTATAGGAATTGGTGGACAAGGGGCTGATTAGAGAGAGTTTGAGTCCATGTGTTGTACTAGCAGTATTGAGCCCAAAAAAAGATGGAGGCTGGAGGATGTGTACTAATTCCAGAGCAATTAATAAGATCACAATTAGGTACAGATTCCCTTTGCCCATAATTGAGGACTTAATGGACTGTTTGAGTGGTGCTAAATATTTCTCAAATATAGATTTAAAAATTGGATACCATCAGATTAGAATAAGAGAGGGTGATGAGTGGAAAACTGCCTTTAAAACAAATGAAGGGTTGTATGAATGGATGGTAATGCCTTTTGGGTTGTCAAATGCACCTAGCACTTTTATGAGACTTATGAATGAGGTATTAAGAGATTTCATTGGTAAATTTGTGATAATGTACCTGGATGATATATTAGTTTTCAACAGAACTAAAGAAGAGCATTTAAGGCATCTTAATCATATCTTGAAGAAGTTGCACCAAGAGAAACTGCTGATAAATTTGAAGAAATGCTCATTCATGAAGGAAGAGTTGGTGTATTTGGGGTTTTTTGTTTCTGCAGAAGGATTGAAGATGGACCCTGAAAAGGTTAAGGCAATTGTGGAGTGGCCTTCACCCAGGAATGTTTTTGAGGTAAGAAGTTTCCATGGACTTGCCAGTTTTTACAAAAAGTTTATAAGAAACTTTAGTAAGATCAATGCACCCATAATTGAGACAATAAAGAAGAGAAAATAGCCATTTAAATGGACTACTGATGCAGAAAGAAATTTTAAAATTTTGAAGCAAAAGATAACTGAGAAGCCTGTTTTGATTCTGCTTGATTTTACTAAACCATTTCAAGTAAAGTGTGATGCCAGTGGAGAGGCCATTGGAGCTGTGTTGAGTCAGGATGATAGGCCTGTGGCATATTTCAGTGAAAAGATGAATGACACCAGAAATAATTATTCCTCTTATGAGAAGTAATTCTATGCAATTGTTCAGGCATTGAAGAAGTGGAGACACTACTTGATGTCCAGGGAATTTGTATTATATTCTGACAATCATGCTTTGTATTATATTGTACAGCAGCCCAAGTTGAAACATAAGCATTCTAAATGGGTTGAGTATCTCCAAAGTTTTAATTTTGTTTTGAAACATATAAGTGGTCAAGCCAATAAAGTAGCTGATGCTTTGAGTAGGAGGCACATGCTTGTTCAAGAAACTAATTTTGAAGTTGTAGGATTTGATTTTCTGAAAGAATTGTATAAAACAGATCCAGATTTTAAAGAAGCATTTGAGGCATGTAGTAACCTCGTTTTAACAAGTAGAAGCTAGTGGCTGGATTATTTCCTGCAGGAGGACTTGTTATTCAGGAGAAGCCAACTGTGTGTACCAAGATGTTCCATGAGGGAAAATTTGATCAAAGAGAAGCATAGTGGTGGACTTGCTGGACACTTTGGTACTGATAAGACTTATGAGCAGCTGAGTCACTTTTATTACTGGCCTAAGATGAGAACAAAAGTGGATAATTTTGTGAAGAATTGCAAAATCTGTCAGTATGCTAAAGGAAGGAGCCAGAACGCAGGATTGTATACTCCCTTACCTATTCCAGACAGGCCTTGGGACATGGTTAGTATGGATTTTGTTCTAGGATTGCCCAAGACTCAGAGAGGGAATGATGCAGTCTTTGTTGTGGTGGATAGATTCTCCAAAATGGCACATTTTGTTCCATGCTATAAAACTAGTGATGCCACCCATGTTGCTAACTTGTTTTTCAAAGAAGTTGTTAGATTGCATGGCTTGCCAAAGAGTATTGTTTCAGACAAAGACACCAAATTTGTGGGTCATTTTTGGAGGACACTATGGAAGAAACTTGGTAACAAACTAAGTTTCAGCTCAGCTTATCGTCCCTAGACTGATGGAAAAACTGAGGTAGTGAATAGGAGTCTGGGAAATTTGTTGAGAAGTCTTGCAGGAGAGCATCCCAAGCAGTGGGATCATATTTTTCCCCAGGAAGAATATGCATACAATGACTCACCAAACAGGAGCATAGGGCAGAGTCCATTTCATATTGTTTATGGAATGCACCCCAGAGGAATATCAGAATTGAGAAATCTGGGGAAGGCAGAGCTAAGGAGTGCAGATGGTGAGGAATTTGCTTCAGAGATCCAGGTCATACATGAACAAGTGAAACATAAACTACAAAGAAACAGAATCAGATACAAGAACAAAGTAGACTTGAGCAGAAAAGAAGTTCATTTTGAAGTAGGAGATCAGGTTTTGGCACACTTGAGAAAGGAGAGATTCCCGAAGAATCAGTACAACAAATTGAAGTTCAAAAAGATTGGGCCATGCAAGATACTTAGGAAGTTTTCTGCAAATTCTTATGAGATTTAATTACCTCCTAATGTTGGAATATATCCCATTTTTAATGTTGCAGATTCGTACAAGTATGAAGATGATGGTGCAGAAGAAGGATTAGCAGACAAGGAACAGATTGAGTGGAGAGAACAGCTACCTCCAGTGCAACCATTGCAACCAGAGAAGATATTGGATAAAAGATCATTCAGAAGGACTAGAGGAAAAGAGTACTTTCAGTACTTGATCAAATGGAAAGACAAGCCAGGGGAAGATGCCACTTGGATGACTGAAGAAATGTTGT
The DNA here is from genome assembly GCA_034641835.2 of Pinus albicaulis. Taxonomy (NCBI): domain Eukaryota; kingdom Viridiplantae; phylum Streptophyta; class Pinopsida; order Pinales; family Pinaceae; genus Pinus; species Pinus albicaulis. The sequence goes on from JAXQQM020066277.1 coordinate 95,635, forward strand.
AGAAGATAGGCAGATCAGTGGAAGAGCTCATGGATAGGAGCCCATGAAGAAAATTTCCCTTAGGAGTCTAATGCAGGGGAATTAGACACTAGCCAGCAATGTAGGAGTTTTGTCCACATGTTGTGGCTAGGAGGGTTTGAAAACATTTGGATTGTGACAGCTAGGTGTCAATACCTCAGCTGACTGTATTATTTAGATCAGCTAGAGTTAGTGGAAGTCGAATAGTTAGCCATTTGTCATATTTCAATTATTTGAATTAATTGTAATTAGACCTTTGATTTCTCGAACGATCCTCTCAGAGGAACCGAAGAGTCCTATGTTTGTGTATATAAATGTAATCCCTCGGATGTATTGGGAGAAGAGGGGAGAGAAGAAGAGAGATCTCTGCAATAAACTCTGTGTGTTCACAATTGTTTCCAGTTAAATGATTTCGAAGCTTGTTACCATTGGATTGACTCAAACCTTTGTCTGTGAAGAGGTTGTTTAATTGTGAAGCAATTGAATTCTGTGTATATATATAATTACTGTGTCGAACCATTATATCAACTCCGCATCCATCTATCTGTTGTTTCCCTTTAATTTATTCGAATAAACCCTTTTAAATCAATACTACCCTAGGCGAGGTCTGTGTAGAGGAATTGTGGTCGTGAACGCTGTTTAAATTGGAAGATTTCCCGCTTTGTAAAGATGTAGAGTTGTTTCTTTCGAAACCGGAACCGTGGTCTAGACGTGAGTTAATGAACGAGAAGGATAGTGCAACAGGCGTGAACCATAATTAGTCACTGTACAAAAACCGTGAGTGGTTTTGCTAGGTGGATTGCCCATATCGCACTGCTTTTGGGTGAATAGGTGGTATTTACTGAACGTAAGCGATTCCATAGACTTGTTGACGCGTGGTGAGGTGGACCCCCGGAAAACCACCGTTCAGAGCGCGCCATCATGCGTTAACGTTCGTATCGGGAGGCCGAGTGATATGCGTACCTGCCGTCGAATTGGAGCCTTGCGATCTAACGGTGGTCGCCCGATGGACTTGCCCGACATTTAACTAAGGTACGGTGTGTTTGATTGGGCGATTTTTGGTAGAGGTGGGGCCCGGAGTCAAGGTTTATTACACAGTAAATTATTCAAAATAGAGCGGTGGATTTATATAAAGCGCGAAGGGCTAACCCTTGATTATAAGGTTCAGAGATAATATATATATAAACTGGGAATATAATATAACATTCAAAAGTTGCGAATATGTTTATTTTTCAATTTCTTTGAAATTGATAAATAAAAGAAAAGGAAGATAAAGAGCCACGTGGGATAAACCAGAAGGGAAATGCTGACAGAGCCACGCTATAGTTGACCAGCTCTCTGTGGGGCTAAATTTAAGCGTTGTTGCGTCACTTCTCTACCAACTGAAGGTTGTCTAGTGCTTTAGTTAGCTGTTACCGAAGTGAGCTGGATGCTTCAGGAAGTGGTGTGGAGCATACGTGCATTTCCCAGCTTCTTTGCAACTCTTCCATCTTCTGCTGGAGGGCATTCATCTCACTAGTAATCTTAGCTCTCTCCTTTTTCTCTTTAGCTAGGGAGTCCTCTAGGTCAGCCTTGTCCTTTTCCATCTGGGCTAATTCAGCAGTTTTCACATGCTAAAAATCGAGCATATTCAATTTATGTTTCAAAGCTACGACCTGTTTTTGCAACTCCAAAATAACATGACCCTGAGGATCAACTTTACGGCTCCCTTTGCCCTTCACAGCTGTTTGGAGACTCCTCAAATCATTTGAAAGTGCTTGGGATTTAGTCTTCTCTACAAACACTTGGTTATACTTAGTTTGTAGCTTCCTTAGGGTGAGAGAGAGCTTCACGACCTCGTCTTTCAGCATGTTTCCGAAACACTCAAACAAATTGCATTTGTCAATTGGGGGGACTTGTGACATGTTCACTGCAACCTATAGAGCTCTGTAGCTGGTGGTCCTGGCCTCTAGATATAGAACTACTTTTGGCATGGCCATCAACATCTGCTCCTTATCCATATCAATCTTGGCAGTAAGCCGAGTATTATATTTGTCTACATATCTAGATAATTCAAACCAAAGCTTCTCTCTGATAGTTCTATTTTTGCCCTTTATTTCGTCTCCCACCTTGGCCCTGTTAATGGAGATGGTTTGTGAAACCTCTGAGAAATCAGATGAAGATGGACCATCATATCTCACCGTAAAACCTATTTTTCCTTTTTCTGACTCTCCATACAGTGCCAAATTTTCTAGCGGCGGCTCTTCCTCGACATCTTCCTCATCATTTGTTCTCTGCCTTTTAGGGGGCCAAGAATCTTCTCCTGTGTTCCCCTCTACCTGTTCTCCTATGACTTTGACTTCTTCAACATGTTTCTTTCTTACTTCTCATGTTGAAGCACTGTCCCATTTTTCCCCTGTCGCTGATGAATCAGACTCCATTTGTGAAAGAAAAGGCCAGGTATCAAGATTATCTCTCCACTCGATGAAGGGCCTAGTTTTGTGAGCATATGTAGTTGACTTAATCTTCCTCCTCTTGTTAGAGATGATGCCTTTTGGTTCATAAGGCCAAGCTTTCCCTTGCATTAAATCCATACCCTTGAGCAGGGTTTCCACTATGGGGAGGGCATGCCTTGAGTTAAAAATAAAGGGGCCAATGGTGGTAGGAAGTTTAAGAATGAATCCCTTTTTCGTAGGGGTGAAGTGGAGGTGGTCAACCTTCAAGGTTTGTCAGAGGTACTCCAAGGTGAAAATATGCATGGCGGGAAACACTGGCAGTCTCTAAGGAGAAACCTCTGCACCATAGACCTTGATCTCAGTGTAGTCATCAAATAGGTACCAATCTCCTGTGCTTTCTTCCTCACTGAATTGTATCCAGTTCCTCTGCTCAGGAAAAATCCTGGGCGGAGGGTTGTTATGAATAATAGTATATGCTATTGTCATGAATTCAGTCAAGAATTTTGAATAACCCACCCCATTAGCCAACTAATGCAATGCGGGATTCCACTCAAAGACAGTTCTTTGTTGAGAATTTATCCTAGAAACCTTTTCCAGACACAAACCCTTGAACTTATCAGCCTGTTGGAATAGGAAGAGGTAGAACACCATAGAGCATAAATGAAAATGGCCTGTGGCTGGGAGGTCTTGAAACTGGGTTTGGATGGCGGAGGCCAAGAAACCAGGGATATCCAAAACAACACCTGATTGTGACATCAACCATGAAAGGGCTACACATTCCTTCGATACTCGCTCGACCCCCTCTATATCTAGTAACCCCGCAATGAGAGCAAGTGTTGGCTGAAAGTTTTCCTTGAATGTATTAAGAGGCACCGAGTCTGAAGACGGGAAATTTGTAAGGTAGGAGTCAGAAATAGCAGTGATGAAATCACTCTGCTGCCTCCAGAGTAACTTGGAAAATGGACGAGATAACGACATTTCAGTGAAACTGACATAATTTGAATTGGGAGGATAGCAGATGGTTTTCCTGATGATCTCGGGAGATATACTAAATATCTTGTTCCCTTGAGTTGATAAGAACATATCTCGGCACTCATCATAAGATTCTCTGAGCCAACATATTAATTCCACGACTGGGTAGACGGGCGGAGCAATTTGGTGGTATAGTCCTGACAAAACAACTCTGAACCTACCCCTATTTTCTAAATGTTTCCTAAATATGTTAGGTTTGATGCTACTGATGAGGAAAGGGTATTGTGGGTTTCGAATGTGGGCTTGCATGTCTGTGAATGGCTCAGGTCCAGGGGCAGCCTTGGACTCGCGAACTTGAGGTGTTTCGGGCTCCAACTTCTTAATCTTTATTCTACCCATGAACATTATGAAAAATGAAAAGCGAAAGGAAACTTAGACAGTGAAAGAGGGACAGAATACCTGCGTAGTAAGGAAAATGCTCGGGAGAAAAAAAAGCAGGGAAGTTGAAAGCGACTTGGTAGACTTGGTACTGGGAGCTCGAGCTTTGGCTATAAGATATATCGTAAAAGAAATGATTTTACCACAATGAACATAGAACAGGGTTAAACAACTTTAGATTATCCGAAAAATGAGGCTAGGATGACACTTGTAGGGCTGACGTCATAAGGACGTCGACATTGGGACGCGTGGCATTTGGCTATTAGTTATCAAATTTTGGTTAGGTGTATACCACACGCTGGGTTAAATATTGTTACTAGTCGTGTACCAAGTGTCTTGGGACTTACCTTACCTTTGTGTTACTTGCGACAACTGTTACTTGAATGGGCCCACTGAGTAGTCCGGCGGGGTCTTGGAGCATCTCTAAGCCCACGGCCATCACCCCACGGAATACCTGTCTCAGGTCCCACCATTGATATGTCACCACCATTCCGGGGGGTGAACTTCCGCCTTCCCCTTGCCATCCTTGATACCCCCAGAAATGCTTAACGCTGCCTTCTTCTTTTGACTGTTCATAACTCGGGCGGGTCTCGATCTATCCAGCTATCTTGCACATATATACTCCTTTTTTTTTGGTAAATTTTAACCGAAAAGATAAAACTATATGTCATGTCCCCCTTTTTATATGCAATTTCATTCACACCAACCCACTCACTCCTTTAAGTATTTCTCCCCTTTATGTTTCGGCTGATCCCCTTTTTTAAGTTTCTTAGGGTGGTGGTGAATGATATAAAAATAGTATTGAACCAAGCTATGAATGATGATTAATCTAATATATCCATGGTGACTTATTACAGCTTCAGGGTGTCTGTCCTGTCTTATTCTAAAAGCAGTATCGTGCAGTAAAGAATTCAAAAGAGATGGCAGATTAACAGTGAATTTTTGTTTCAAGATAGCTAATAGTTTAAGTTGTCGTGGTCTTACCACATCTTGGCATCCATCGCAGGTAATTTATCTTTGGATAATGCTTGCTAACTCTCTCCATGGTTCTTCCAGCGAAAATGGTTGGATGCCTTTGCCTTTCCTGACTACTTTCTCACCTTCATCTTTGAAATTTTCCACCGCGTCTTGCAACAATACATGTTTTTGTGACCATATAGTTCCTTCTACCGGCAGCCCAGATACTTCAGCTATTACAACGTCTGTGACCGTAATTCTTCTACCTTTCACCATGGATTCTCAATTCTACAGATGCTGTAGAAATTCAATGGAAATTTCCTCATTCGAGGGCTGAAATCTTGTGAGATAGGATATCCATCCTACACAGATTAGAATTTCCCTGGCTTTGTCGGAGACCTATAACACTAAAGGTTCACGGCGCACTGCCTTACCAACCATAATGTTTGAATTCTTCCTATTATAGAAAAGTATGAATGTAATGGAAAAATGCAGCAATACTGAAGAAACACAACAATACTAAAAAAACACAACAATACAAAAAAACACAGCAATACTAAAAAACATAGCAACACTTAGAGCGATAGAACAAGAAGTTGTTGTAACAGATAAGTGAAGTTGATATTAATTGTGTTATTAAATTTTCGCATGCTGCGTGATCATGGAATATCTTATTAGTCAGTGAAATAAGGACAACGCATGCGCGACTGTAATGGAAGTTCTCTCCCCCTTCAAAATGAGAGGTCGACTACGACTGAATAGATGGGGAATGGCTGTTCCAATGGCGGAATATAAGAATGAAGGGTACAATAGTAAATAGAACAGAGTACGTAAATAAATGACGGGACAGTAAAAGATATGGATAGAGTAAAAGCGTGGTGTATAATCATAGTAAATGACAAGAGACAAGACACTTTGGTTGATGATAAGTTATGTGATTAGGAAAGAGGACAACAATACATACAAAATGAGGCTTTACCAAAGACAATCCAGCTATACATGATATGATTGAGTAAAAACATGAACGCATGCATAAATTTTCAAATTTTGGAAGTGTTTAGAGGAAATAATCTCTCAGATAAAAAGATAAATGGGAAGAGTATATTATAAGAATCATTGATTGAGAAAATAGAACTTCAATACCATAAGCAGAGCTTCTGCTGCTAGCAGGTGTCCATAGCCTCAACATAGTTTCTTTTTAACCCATGTGAGCCAGGATCCTCAATTTATAATTGAAAATTTTCATTTTTGTTTCTACAAAAGAGACCAGTGTGCTAGCATGGTAACCAGATAACCATACTGCCATTCACTGGGAAGTAGCAAAAGTGAGCAGGTTGGCTCATGATGAGACCTCCTGTTCCAAGGATGTTTTATCCATCCAAAGGATCATAACCCTGGTGTGGTGGCCATAGTGGGAATGTGACATTGCTAGATCCTTATGAAAATGGTAGGTTGGCTCTTAATGAGACCCCTTATCCTCTATATGTAGATAAAATTTAGTTGTCATTACATATTTTTATGATAAATAGAGGGAGGCTGAGTACTCCTTAAGAGTAGGGATGGTGTAAGAAGTTGAAGCATGTCAATAATAAGAAAAATTATACCCATAATCCCATTGATGATAGACAAAGAGAATTATAACCAGGGAGAGTAGAACCAACATGGTAAATATGATCAATCAGTATCATATATAGTAGAAATCAGTACAGTAAAGTGAAATATAAATAATTATGTCCCTTTCAATTGTTTTAAGTATATCATCAAGAAGCTATCTTTTTCAAAGATCATAACGTTAAAAACATTCACCTGCTTTAATAAAATCCATAATTATTATCCGAATTACAGTACTGTACTCAGGCCATAAAATAAATCAAAGAAATGAGGCTGAAATGAGCTAGGAATTAGTCCATAAGAGGAAAGAGGTGCTTGTGAAATATATAAAAAAAGTGTTGTTCAGAACACACAAAAATTGTACAAGAAACAAGAGTGTTGTTCCAAAATTGGAACAAAAAATAAAAGAGAATGATGTTCCAAAGATGGAACAGCAAAATCAAAAAGTGTTGTTCCAAAGATGGAACAACAAAATAAAAAAGTGATGTTCCAAAGATGGAACAAAAAATCAAAAAGTATTGTTCCAAAGATGGAACATAAAAATCAAAAAAATGTTGTTCCGAAGATGGAACAACAAAATCAAAAAGTGTTGTTCCGAAGATGGAACAACAAAAATCAAAAAGTGTTGTTCCAAAGATGGAACAACAAAAATAAAAAAGTATTGTTCCAAATATGGAACAACAAAATCAAAAAGTGTTGTTCCAAATATGGAACAGCAAAACCAAAAAGTGTTTTTCCAAAGATGGAACAGCAAAACCAAAAAGTGTTGTTCTGAAGATGGAACAGAAAAACCAAAAAGTGTTGTTTTGAAGATGGAACAAAAAAAACAAGAAGTGCTATTCTGAAGATGGAACAGGAAAGTAAAAAAGTGTTGTTCTGAAGATGGAACAACAAAACCAAAAAGTGTTGTTCCGAAGATGGAACAGTGGAACCAAAAAGTGTTGTTCCGAAGATGGAACAGAAAAATAGGTAGAAAAACAAATTGAATCAGCAATCCTATTTACAGTTTACAAAAGAAATGAAATTTTACAAAGGTGAAGCTACCAAAGGATTATCTACTGTAGCTAAAAATTGCATGCTGGAGTCCTTATGTATCTGTTGACAAAAATATTCTCTTGTGAGTGGTCTTTGGTAGAGGCGCACCCGATGCCCATTTGCTTTAAAGGAAAAATCAGACCCATCAATGGTGGCCAATGTAAGAGTGCCATTGTCATGTACTTCCTTTATTTCATAGGGACCTAACCATCTAGTCTACAATTTTCTAGGGAAGTCTTGAAACCTGGAATCGTAGAGAAGTGCCCAGTCGCCCTCATAAAATTATTTTCCTTGATCATGGAATCGTGCCATTTGACTCTTTGTTGTTGAATGGGTGTAGTATGTTGAACAGCCAAAAGCTGGATTTTGTCTAATTCATTTATTTGTTGTAATCTATTAATCTGGGCTTGAATTAAATCCATTCCCACTTCCTGCGCTGTCCTTAGTGTTTGTATCTCAAACTCTATGGGAAAAAAAGGCTCCTTACCAAATACCAGCTGATATGGGGAGTATCCAGTAGTGTTCCTCCAAGTTGTGCAATATGCCCACAAGGCTTCTGGCAGTCGAGTAGCCCAGTCTTGTCTGTGCGATGAGACTATCTTTGTTAGAATAGCTTCAATTACTTTGTTGGTGCTTTCTACTTGCCCATTTTCTTGTGGGTGGTATGGAGAGGTAATTCTGTGAATAACATGATGATTTTTCAGTGTAGCAGCGATCTTGTGGCCTACAAATTGCAGCCCTCCTTCAGTGATTACTTCTCTGGGTAACCCATATTGTACAAAAATTTTGAAAAGAAAGTTTATCACGGTTTCTTCTGTGGCTCTTGTTAATGATACTGCTTCTACCCATTTAGCTACATATTCCGTTGCAACCAATATATATGATTTCTGGTTGTATGTTGGGTTGATTGGCCAAACAAAATCCAATGCCCAATGCTCAAAAGGTTCTATGACTAGCTGTGGATGCAGAGGAATCTCATCAGATTGGTCAGGGTGGCCCATCCTTTGACAATTATCGCAGGCCTGAACAAATTTCTTAGCATCCTTAAAAATCATGGGCCAATAGTAGCCCATTTGTAAAATTTTAAGTCCAATTCTGAGGTCTGCAAAATGTCCAGCGCAAGGTCCATCATGGCAGGATTTTAAGATATCATAAATTTTTTCTTCCCTGATACACCTGTGGATGTGCATATCAGCCCCTGTGTGAAAAAGGTATCCTCCAATCCAGGAGAACCGAGTGTTGCGTTGTACTATCGATTTCCTTTCTCTAGGTGTCAGATGTTTAGGTAGTTTTCCCACTGCTAAATAATTCGCCACATCTGCATACCATGGTGTTTTCACGGTTACAGCAAACAGGTGTTCATCCGAAAACTGATCCCCTACTGCTATTGCGTCATCTGTTCTTGGCACTCGGGAGAGGAAATATGCCACAAGGTTTTCCTTCCCTGGTCGATCCCTTATAGTTATATCAAACTCCTGCAAAATTAGCAACCAAAATGTCACTCTTCCATTCGTAATGGGTTTATTAGCTAAGTATTTCATAGCAGAGTGATCCGTATACATAATTACAGGGTATCCAGTTATATAGTGTCTGAATTTGTTAATAGCATAAATAACAGCTAAAAACTCCTTCTCTGTTACTGTGTAATTCAGTTCAGCAGGGTTTAGGTTTTTTCTAATGTAATATATAGCATAGGGTTTCTTGTCTTATTCTTGGCCGAGAACTTCTCCAATGGCCATGTCTGATGCATCTGATGAAATCTGGAATGGTATATCCCAGTTCGGGCCTCGTAATATTGGTGTTGTTGATACCAGTCATTTTAAATCTATAAAGGAAATGTCACATTTGTCAGTACATATGAAATCATTGTTTCCTATTAAGGCATATAATGGTGCAACAATATGTGAAAAATTCTTGATAAATCTACGATAATATCTAGAAAATCCCAAAAAACTACTTACCTCTGTTTGAGTGTAGGGAGTAGCAAGTAAGAGAATTACCTGTATTTTTGTCAGATCTATCTGAATTCTAGCTGCTAAAATGTGATGACCCAAGATCAGGCCTTCTGTCATCATCATATCGCACTTTTCGTGACTTAAACATAGGCTAGTAGCAATACACCGTTCCAGAAATTTTTCCAATGTCTGTAATGCTTGCTTGAAGTCATCTCCATAGGGTGTGAAATCATCCATGTATACTTCCAATCCTTCATTTATCAAGTCTGGAAAAATACTGAGTATGGCTCTTTGGAATGTGGCAGGCACGTTACACAATCCCAAAGGTAATACCTTGTAAGAAAATGTTCCCCACGGACAGGTAAAGGTAGTCTTATCCTAGTCTTCAGGGGAAATTTGAATTTGGTTGTAGCCACTGAAGCCATCCAAGAAAGAAAAAAAATTCTTCCCTGCTAGTGTATCTAGGACCTAATCAATAAATGGAAGGGGAAAATGGTCTTTTTGAGTTGCCTTGTTGAGTTCTCTATAGTCAACGAATATCTGCCATTTGCCATTCTTTTTGGGAACCACAACTAATGGAGAAACCCATTTACTGTCAGATATAGGATAAATAAAATTCACATCTAACAATTTTTAAAGTTCTTCTTTAACAATATCTTTTAGGTGAATATTTAATCTATGCTGAGGTTGTTGAATGGTTTTTGCATCTTTTTCAGTGTAGATGTGATGCATGCATACCTGAGGGTCAATCCCTTTCATATCTGAGTAATCCCAAGCGAAAGCCCCTTTATTTTTCCTAAGGATTTGAACAAGTTTTTGTTGCTGGTCATCACTCAGATTAATGTTAATGTTCAGGATCTTCCCTGGCTCAATTTCGATAGGTTTGCTATTATAAACAATGGTTGATGGTATTGTTTGGTCATTGATATCTCTCAGGGGATCTTCTTTGATTTCATTGTCAAGGACTGCTTTAATCATGTGGCATTTCGAACTTGATACTGTGGTAGGATGATTGATAAAAGTATTAATGAAATCATCTTCCGTTTGGTTTTTGAATTCAAGGGAATCTACCATAGTAAATGGTGACCGAATATTTTCTATTAATTATGTTGCAGGTTGCTTCCTATTTTTCATAATAGTCAATCTTGGCTGAGCAGGATGGTATAAAGCTAAATTTTTCACATAATTCCCCCTGGTTATAGTCATACTGCCTATCCGACAGCTGATATAAGCATCAGCAATCACTAGCCAAGGCCTTCCTAATATTAAGGGATGTCCATCTAACTGGTTCCTAGGGTTAATAATCAAAAAATCTGTCGGGTATTCCCAAGTGTCTACAGAGACCATCACATCTTGTAATGTTCCTTCTGGTCTAATGACTGAGCGATCAGCTAGTTCCAGTAAGGTAGTTGTTGGTTCTAAGGCTGTGATGCCAAGAATGTTACAAGTTGTTGTTGTGAGAATATTAATGGCTACCCCTAAGTCAACTAAAGCATTGGGAAAAGAACAACCATTTATCTAGACTATGACAATGGGGTTTCTAGGATCCTCATATTTTACAGGAGTCTCTTTGCCTATTAATAAATCAGACAAAGTCCCGACAACATGGACAGTAGGGGTTGTTTTTGTTTTCCTCACAGACTTCTTTACACAAAATTCTTTAATAGTTTTGGCATATATTGGAATATCTTGGATAGCCTGGAGGAGGGGATTTTTTATACAAATGTTGTTAAGTTCACCCAGGAGATCAAAGTCAGGATATTCAATTGGGTGTGGTATCAATAATATTTCTGGGAATGGGGGGGAAGTGTTTATGGTTTGTTCAGGATTTTTTTGTCTGACTATATCTTCCCCTTGTTTTATTTTTTGATCATCTACAGTCAGAGACTTATTTGTGTGCGGTTCTTTAGGTTGCAAATATTTATCCTTATCTAGAGTGATTATGCGTCTAGATCTCAACTTAATTTCATTACATTCTTTCAACTCATCTTCAGGGTCCAGACCCTCAATGATTTGTATTGAATGAACTGGTCTGTTATTAGGATTTGGGTTGGGTTGAGCTGGAAGTTGTGGTCATATATTATATTGAGGATTCTTCTGCAACTTGTAAGGTGCTGGTAAAGTTGGTTGAGGCAAAGGAGCTGTCCCCATAGGCTGGTTCATAGATCTTTGCCAATTTGATTGCCAGTTCTGGTTTTGTGAGGTGGAAGGGGACCATTGGGAGGAATAAGGGTTGTTTTGCCAGAATGGTGGCAGGTAAGGGGATTTTGGCCAATCATTGTTATTTGGATTTGACTGATTGGGCCATGGTGGCATAAACAATTCTTGAGGTGGAAAAAAAGGTGGTTGATTCTACCATGATGCCCCTGAATATTGTTGAGAATTATATTGCGAGGGCGGAAAGAATGAAGATGGATCGGTAGGCATACCTGTCTGACACGCTTGCCATTGATGACGTTGGTTCAACAGATATATTGGTTCCACTTCTTCTTTTGCTTCCTTGAAGACTGCTTTTAATCCTGGAAGTGATGGGAAAATTTCTGTGGCATGTTCTTTAGTGCATATGGCACATGTTCGTATCGTATCTAGGGGAATTCCTTATGATTGTGCTTCTGTCTGCAACAGGGGAAGAAAATAGCCAAGTTATGTTCTGTTATAGCCTACTTTTACTTAGCTTGCATGACATCCAATTGTGTCGCCATGGTCCCTACGATATCAGTATTAAAATCCTCTAACAGATTTCTGATTTCACTTCAGGTAATGCTTCCTCCTGAGGCTTTGCTGTCTCTGGGGCTTGCATCGCGTCTGACTGGTTTCAGCCTTGTACTTCCCCTGGAACACTTGATGCACAAATCTATAATATTGATATAGTTTTCTTGATAAATGTCACCTTTACCCATTATATTTAGTGTCTCTACCCATTGGTCTTTCATACCTCTGATCATCGTGGTTTTTACAACATTATCAAGCAGATTTGTGTAAGGAGATATTTGCAGATTATATTGGAAACGCTCTACATATTCTTCCAGAGTCTCGCTAGGCTTAGCTACCATTTGAAAACTTTCATCTTTTAGTTCTATAGTTCGGCAATAATCTTGGTATTTTTTAATGAGAGATTTTTTCATTTGGTCCCAGTCATTGATGGTGCCTCCACCAAGTCCCATGAACCAACGCAGAGCTGCTCCCTTCAGAGTAGAGGGGAATAGCTTAAGCTTCTGAGGGTCGGTAGTGTAATCATAACCCCTGCATAAGACATCAAATTTGAAAAGGAATGCATCGGGATATTCTAAAGTTAGCCCATGAAAGGTAGGAATGTTATGTAATGGGATAGCCTTCATGGGGGAATTCAAAATTGTGTCAAAAATAGGGTATTGAAATGTAGAAGTTTGAGGTTGCTGGTTATTAGCCTTTTGGTAAAAAATATGCCAATATTCTTCAGGGATTTCCGGAGCTGGAGAGTTACTCCTAGGATGTCTGCAAGAGGTTGGAATGGTTCTAACAACACTACCTTGATCTGGAACACTAGGTGTCCTTTTCTCAGTCACTACTTCAAGAGATCTAGGTTTTGATAATTTAATTTCAAAATTGCATGTTTCTCCTTCTCCTTCACGGAGGTTGCAAGAATTTCCTTCTTGTGAAGGGCGAGTTTGTGAATTCTCCGTATCTTGAAAACTCTGCGCAATCCCTTCATTCTTACTGTGAATCTCAGTGTTATCCACAGATGGTGATCCTACGGCTTGAAGGAAGTCAGTAGGATGTCTGGCAGCAACAATTCGGGGTCCTACTGATGACTGAGACTCAGATTTTCTTAAGATTTCATCGATAAAAGTTGATTGTCCAAGCGTCACCAGTCCCTTAGGTTTTTTAGGTTTAGGAGGAGGAATTTTGTCTTTTTTCAGGTCTTCCCCTTTTACTCATTCATGCAGAATTACAAACATTCATTCCTACCTTAAACTCTTATGCAATTCTGCTAGAAGGCGGGTGGATGGGTGAGCATGCTATTCGTTCATTACGTAGGTTCTTACCTTCCGTTTTTAATACCCAATTCTCCCTCAGCAAAAAGAAAACATCAATCATACATTACTCTTTTTACAGATTGGCAACACACTCCCCAGAAAGGGCGCCAAAATTTTGGGTGCTAACAGGTTTCTTTAAAAACTCCTAATTGCCTCACATTAATTATCAACCAGGGTAAGTCCTTTTATCTCAAGTGTGTACACAATATGTGCAAGCTATTGATACAAATATTAATGCTAAAGCTAATCGTTTAATATAGATGCAATCATAAATCTTGAAGCTTTAAAAAAAGTGATTCAACTAAGCATTATAACCAAAAACTGTAATTCATTCTTAATTCAACTAATTCAAATGAAAATCAACCGAGAGCACTGAAGCATTAACCGAGCTCTTTCAGCTGGATCTAAACTATTGAACAGAAGGAAAGTATTGGAAATAATTGTCTATGCTTTAAATAATCAAAACCAATTCTTTTAACTAACAACTGATTCTTTAAGGAGATAAATTGGAAATGTGCATTCAAAGGAATAAACACCAAAAATATGAATTATCAAAAGCACTTCAATTACAACGTGGAAAATCATAATATACTTGCAAGAAATGGAAAAGTGTAACACAGGAAACAACAGTGAAATTCACCAGAGACCAGGCCCTTAGCCACCAGTGAATACTACTTAACTACTCCAGAATACTTGAATGAACAGCAACGTGAATTATATATTAATCATCACAATAAATTAACATCACAATCCGATCTTTTTGTTCAAAACTATGTTCTATGAATTACAATTACAAAATACACAGAAGTAAAAGATACATCATATCGATTATCGAGAACTAGCTCTCCCTGTCCCTTTATAGCTAAAAAGGAAGGATAAAAAAATGCCATGCTCAGAGAGTTCGTTCATTCTTGCGCTAACCTTGACTGATTTTTCTTCTGATTCGACCACGTTCAAGGCGTCTTCTTTCCCGTGATTAGGTCCTACTGTTTCTTCTTGTAAACAACCCTTGTTTCATCTGTTATTTTCAGCATAAAACAATGGGAATTAGTTTGGACAGTTAAATCGTATCAGGATCATTTTTCATTCATTTTTCATCAAAATCCTTTCATTATATTATTATATCATGGCACAAGATGAATAAGGAAGAGAAAAAAGGACAGTAATCAAAAGTAAATACATACCTATTGCAAGGCTCAACAACATTTACTTTGGTTTGTACATATTGTATTTTTTGTGCATATTTATCTATTGGTTTCATTGGGACGTTGATATTTTTGACCTGCCTTGGCAGGTATATATGGATGATTTGGTTCATTTTTTCTTTGCCAATGGTGCTAGTGGACACACCCGAAATTCGGCTTCTATGGCTTGCGTAATTTACTATCCATCCGGTGATTTGTTTGTCTCAAGGGGCATATGTATTGGTCCTTCTTTGAATAATGTTTCAAAATATACTGTTGTGATCAGTATACTATCTTAATCAATATATCTTGGTGTTGGTTCATTAGTAGTGTTCTTGGATTCATAATTGGTGGTGTCTCAGTTGAATAGCTTCTATATTGTCAGAGATCCATATTTATATCACCTATTTCTGAGAGTGTGTTTATTGCAAAGATCATTTAATTATATTACATATATCCATATTCCACGATCATAAAATACATTTGTTGATTCATTAGCTAATCAAGCAATCGATTGGCATATAATTCATTCATCACATTAAACATAAAAAAACATCAATAATCATTGTATATATGAGATAGTCACATCGCGAAATCGATGTATATAGATCAAAGTCATATTTTCAAAAATATAAAAATATCAGACAATAATTTCCTACAAAATTAGGGCTTATGCCCGATCATGTCCAACAAAAAAAAATCAAGTCATCCAGTCATCTTAAAAATCTATGTCTACGAGCCCTGCCCTAGATGAACATCTTGGAAGAAATTTATGGAAATAGCCACATGATGGAATAATCACACCCAATATTTTGGTACACCAACCACACATCTATGAATAGCTTATGGGAGGTCTTCCACTGAATCCATAGGAACCTAGTGGGTCAAACCCTCCAAGTTCGTCTGTATGGCATGGAGGAATCTCTCAAGATCTCCTGCGACATTCTCTGCCTCTCTTCTGCAACACTTGTGCCTCAGTAGACCCTCAGGTATAACTAGTCCAACATTTGTATCATGATCAATAATTATGTAAGTAATTTGTCCCATCAAAAATATTTTTGTCTTATATTTTTTGAAAATCCAAAAAATCTAGTAATCAAAAATCATTTAAATGTGATCTTACCAATTTCTCCCCATGCAGCTCCAGGTGGTAGGGGCAGATTTGGGTTTGCCCTGAAGTCCATACCTGCATATGGGTAATCATCTATCAAAATCACCTGTTCTCCCCACCACAAGAAGAACTCATCATCCTAGTTAGTCCTTGGGACCTCGCCACCCCATAGACTCTTCATCAGATCATCCCATCATGCTATATGTGGATCTCATGGGCTTCTGATGGTTGATATCACTTTGGGTCGAAGCCCAGGTACTCTCAAAAAATAAAGTACACATCGAAAGCAATTAGTCTAAATTTTCTGAATTGAAGTCAATTATTTTTTCAAATTTGTCAACAATGTTGTGCACCAATCATACATTGGAGTTAGGCAATCAATTGCCAAACTCATGGTAGCTCGTGAGGCCTAGTGTAATGATGTCGATCTGGCTACTTGGAAAATAGTGAAAAGAAGGATTTTCATATGTAATCCTTGTACATCTCTGATTAGGATTTTGGCCCCAACCTTCTGAGTATCTTCTTAGCAGCATAGCCGGATGTAGTCATCTACATTCAACCCTCCTGGGGCCTTCCCCTAAAAATTAACTAGCTCTCCTCTTCGGGAAAGCCCAGTGATGAAGTATATGTCTTCAATATAAATTATCAAAGGAATTTGATCAATCATAAATGCATATTCTTTGGGATCCTATTAATCTACAAGCATATCAAGCAATTTTGTATTTTTCTTCATATTAGGCATTTTGATGAACTTTAACAATCCACATCCTCAGAGCACTTCCAAGGAAAATGCATCTTCCATTACCTCGTTATCAATTTCACTATTCTCCCTCTCTCTCCAATTGATTTTCATCCTAGATCAATTCATTTTTTCATCCATTAGATATTTTATTTAAATATTTACTCTGCACATACGCAGGTTTCGTTTTCACGCAGTCACATATATACTCAGCTTGAGCATTTTGAACTTGTGTATATGTAGAGGGTTAACCCAAAAATATAATTCATATGGTGAATTAACTTAAAAATACTTGAATTGATAAATAAAATCGTAAGAAAGAGGTTTGAGAAGGTTACCTGGAAGATTTGAGGTGATTCAGCTGAGAAATTGATTGGATTCGACTTGGGGGTTTTGTGCTCTAGAGCCTTTCTCTCAAATTATCCAAATGCACAAATGACAAATGTGAGTTAAAAGGGTCTATTTAGGCCCAAATTTAAAAAAAAATCGAAACCCACTTGTATAAAGTTTGTTTTTAGTTTTTGAATTTGTCAAAGAATTTATGAACTTTGGGCTTGCAAGTGCTCGGATAGATTGTTTTCAGGACCATTTGATGATTTCAAGATGATTTTTATTTCTTTGATTCCATGACCGCTGACCCATAATGGTATTTATTGTGTTTATAACTGGCATATAGGTTAGGTAAATTCACTTTCCATTTCATTTTTCATTCTAACCTCCATACTGAAATATTTCCATAGGATCGACCCCATCTTGTTATGATTATTAAACCATTTTCACTCGCCGATCTATAAAATCATGGTATGATGGTAGTGCCATCCTTTACATGGGCTTCCTATTTAGATCCTCGCTAACATGTGTTTTCCATGCTGTAAAATTGTGTAGGCTCGGGAGTCCTCTTTAGTCCCACCATGACTTGTGCGATGAAGCTTCATTCTTCTTCTTCGCTATATTTTTGGCTTTATACCCTAGAGGCTCCCTATTGTTGAGTTGTTTTGTTGCATTTCATATTCACCATTTTTATCGCTTGACCTTAATATGGCTTCACTTGGACTCATGTATAACCCAAATTTTTGACCATGTCCTTTTGTAGATTCAACCTTGCAATCACTCAGCATCTGCAACTTGACACCCTTTTCCTATGGACTGAACATTCCTCTGAGTGTCACTTACCCATTTTTCCACTTTGTGTTGAGCATAGGATTGTTCCTATCCCAAGAACTAGTGCATTTGTTTCCCGACGCTCGTTCTATCCACTATACTATAGGCATTCTTTTATTCTTTTTAAGGCTTTCAATATGAAAAAGACAAAAAATAAAATATCCCAAAAAGAGCAGGAATGGGACATTACTTCTGTATTTGATGGAAGCTAAGAGTTATTTGTGTGGCCCTTAGATAAAGCACAAAAATAAAATTCTTTTCTCCATTGGGATGGGCTTTAGTTTGACTTAGGAGAGCCATAACCTTGTTATTGAGTCATTACTCCTCCGGTTGGTTATCTCTTCCAATCATATGGAGGGTTTGCGCATGCCTCCTGCATGAAAAGCTTATACAAAGTTATCATATGATGCCATAATAAAATTTTGAGTCGTGTTTGTTTTCAAGGGAAGTAAACTTGAGTCGGCCTTTCTGTGATGTCTCTTGACTCTTTTTTTAGTCGACCATCCCGATATGTCAAAGTATTGTTATATCACATCAACTATTTGGTCCTTTGGTCATGCTAGTTTGAGAATGTCTCCATTTAATTCTTGCTTGTGGGTTTTCTCTTATCGACTTCGACAAATTTCTCTGAGAGTAAACCTAGATCCACACCCTGGCCCTATTTACATCATTAATAGGAGATCTTGTGCTCAACATTTGAACAACACCATGGGTCTTTGACTGAGTGGTTTCCCTTGTGTTCAACATCAGATTTAATTATCACACCCTAGATTCATGTAGTACCTTAGTTTCCATTTGACCCTATCGGTGGATTCCTTGCATCTTTGTCAACTTTCATTATTGGTTGGTTCAGAGGGTGTCTATCATGTGCAAGCTACATTTTGTGCATGTCGAAAATGTGATTCGGGTTTGTTAATTCATCTTTATTCATTTCATTCCTTCCATTTTTTTTCCTACAGGTTACACTCACGCTAGATTGACGTTGGATGCCATAATGCCTTCCTTCCAGTAGATATTTTCCCATCGACTCCGACACATTTCTCTGGGAACAAGGTATAGAGTCATTTTTTCAGTAACTTAGGGTTTGTAGTCATTAATGTCATACTCCTTCGCTATTTACAGTGAGAATGCATCAATGTCTCCTAATTGGTAGATTCTATCAAGTGTTCGACTTCAACACATTCATTCACACTTGTTAGATTGTAATGGGGTACCTTGACTCTCATCATCATTATCAGTGAGTTCCCTCACGTTTGTTAATCGTATACATCAATAACCAGTAATCAAATGATTTCTAACATGGTCGACTTCAACCCATTTATTCCCATAGTGTAGAATTGTACCATGGTGATCGGTGAAGAACTGAGGTTTACATCAGCATGATTTGGTTCACTTTGAAAACTCCTTCAGTTTTATGCCAGTGACATCATACACCTTATATGTTGCAACTCATTACAACATAATCCTATATGTTAGCACCCGAGTTGAGTGAAGTAACATTATTCCACTACTTATGTCATTCGGTACTTGGAGATTCAGTTGTGACTTCAATGATCAGATATATTTCAACATCATTGTTCAATTCTTCTATATGTGATACTTTGGCATGAATTTGATATGTACCTTTTGGGGTAGTGATCAGATGATTCACTATGTACTTTACAGTTTATGATATACTTGTATACATATTGGATCCGCTCCATACTTGATATGTGAACATGCTTTACTTTCACTGAGCATGGGTATGCTTGCCTCAAACATGAGCTTGCCTTCCGATCTCTTGCACTGGTTTTTGGCAGGCTGAAATCTGCTGAAGTCATCTCAAGTCCTCGCAAGATTCTTTCTTATGTACATAATACATTTCGGCCATCGTGTACCCCTTCCGACCTCATATATTAGGGGGCATATGTTATAGCATCATTTATCACCTCTATATACATGATTATCTATGTATTGGCCTTGGGCATCCCTTTCCATTCATACTTGGTCCTTTACCTAAAAAAAATAAATTTGAATTCCATATGCGACTCTGCCCTCTCAAAAGCATGTGCAAACACGAGTCCATCTATATCCTACCCACGCATATAATTTAAAGTATGAAAAAATTATAAAACTCCGTATTTTTTGGGTGGGTTTTACGGGTTACACCGGAAATCCTACCTACAAGAGCCCCTAGCCAAACTATTTCCCAACTGAAAAAAATATTTTGAGGAATTATAAATAAACCTCATGGGAAGTCCTAAAGGGGGGAGAGAGACAGGTATTGATACTATAGCCTATTAGTCCCGAATCAAGTGTGATTATCCATGTGCCTCTTGCACTTCCCAGGTTTAGGAAACCCTTGTTTCCCTCTTTGAGATATTCACCTCCTTTATGTGACATCCTTGTGCACCCTTAGAGAAGAATATTGTTGATTTTGGGACTGGACGGATGCAGAGGACGGTTTCGCTTGGAGCTGTGTCTAAATCAGGTGGTATTCCTCCACATCTTTTACATACATCAATAAAAAAGCTCAGTCTCATTCTCAATGTCGTGATATTCAATGATTTTTTACTTTTTAATGACATTTCTATAGTTTATATCATGTTATTTTCTATAAGCTTATATGATCTAACCATTGACATCTAGAAAAAGTATGTTGTTTCAACTAGTCTATATGATTTTCTTGAATGAGTTGGAGGTTTTGAAGCACGTGGAGAATCAGAGGGTTTGAACCCTGTAGCAATGACCTCAAACGTAGGACATATGGGTAAGTTCACTTCTCCTAAGTTTTCTAGTTTAATCATTAGGACCATTAGTTTTCTTTCCTCTTGCTCTGTTGCGGTCCTCAACCCGGACCCTAGGGTAATTCATCCCGTAACACCAACCCTTGACAATTATGGAGAAATCTGAAAGTAAGAGAGGAGATCTACCAAACATGAAAATAAAAAATGAGTTGAATAAGAATTCTCTTATCTTTATAACATCTTGAAATGACCTTTTTTTGTCTTTTAGTGAAACCAAAAACTTTGAGGAAAGTTTTTCCTTTTTGAAACAAATTTACAATGTAAAAAGATTTGAAATAATAAAAATTGTCTTACTTTATTTCCCTACCTACGCTAACTCCATTTAAAATACTGATATGATGAAAATGAAGTCTTGTTTGCCCTATTTGATGACATAATTGGACTTTTTAGTGGTGAAACAAGGACACTTAGACATAGACCTAGATGGATATGGAGTGACTAATCTATAACCCTAGATGGAAATGAATGGCATGACCTCTGAGATGATGATGACCATGAATGGGATGAGGGGAGTATCATTTTATACCTAGACCATATGAAGTGACCAAAATTTATTTGAAAACTTGTTTGAAAAGACAAAATTTTGACCTAGGACTACTAAAAATTAAATTGAAAGAGCATATCTGATCACTGAACATATTGACACTAGTAGGTTTAAAAACACTTCACAAAGGTTCATACACCTCCTAAATAGTAAGTGGACACCCTCCATACCTCTCTTAAGTCAAATTTCAACAGAGAATGAGTGGATTCTTTCCTTAGGTTACCTCCACTACATTTTTTATGTTTTTCATCCTTGGCTTGTTTCAACTGATAAAACCCCAATCTAACCATCTAAAACCTTCATACACCATACCCTAACACTCCATATCACTCACAACCCTAATTTCCATCATTTTCATCAAAACCCTATTTTTCATTACAAATTTGCAGGAAATCTATGAAATCCCTATGTTTCGACCTTTTGGGCACCTTCCTCAAGCCCATTTCCAGAATTTTCACATGCTGTGTAAAGCCAACTCATTACCCTACCTCCTCAGTTTTTTAGGTATTTTTCCCTAGCTTCCTTCCACCCCATTTCTAACCCTAAAACCACCCTACCACTATCCCCTATTTTCCTAAATCCTCACTTTACCTACCCATTACATCAAGCTAGGGTTTTGCATTGTTGAAAAACAATATGGAGGGATAGAAGAATATTCACAAGGAGGCCACCATTCCAGGTTTTATCCAACTCAGAATCATGGTATCATTTTCAGAGTTTTGTGATCAAGTTAGGGTGTACATTGCACAAAGGGACAATTTTTCTTCAAAATCAGTTTTTGAAGTAATGGAGATGAATTTTACAAAAATTGAAAGAGGTTTTTTTCAATCATAGGCCAAAATACAAAAACCTCCTTCATTTTATTCACACGTGTTATGATTTGAGAGAAATGCCAAAAATACAGTTTCTCCAAGTCATTTTATGCACTTTTGAACATGTTGTCTTCAGGTCAAATTTTCATGGGTTTGGAGCAGGGGTTTGCAGTTATTAATTACTCCATTTTGTATCAAACATCCTAATATTTCAAACCATACAAATTTCATCCCAAAAATCCTCTGGGAAGGCCTCCAAAATCCCTCTCAAAGTAGGCGTGACGCTTCTACTAAGAGTGTGCTACACTTCTGCAAATGTTTAGTGATCAACTTCAAACTTGGATTATGAGCAAATGGGAAAGTATTTTTGAACACGGGAGAAGTTTTTTGTTCATAACATACCACAAGAAAAAAAAAATCTCTTACTTTGTCAAAAAAAAGTTATGGTTAGAGAGATATTGATCCATCTTTAAGCCCTATTTTTGCATAAAATGTTTTGGAAATTTTGTAAATTTGGTCATTGTAGAAGTGTTGTGCAACGGCACGACGCTTTTTCTCAGAGAAATTAAATGGTGAAAACTCTACATGTTTGGATTCCTCTTCACCTGTACATCACATATATGACATCAAATCAACATGTCACCCTCCCATTTTGAATAAAAATACAAAAAACATCACTTTTCATGCTTCTGCAACCTTTTTTACCTCTGCATGGTACTTCTGGAGTGAGGTTGGGGGAATCGGTTTTTGAAGCACTTATTTTGGGTAATTTCTAAGTTTTAAAGGTGAAATGGAAATAAGACACACAAGGCTACCTAGCCTAACTCTCATATTTTCAAATGGGTTCCTAAAAGTCAGTCAAAATCAACTCCAAAGTGGCGCGACACTTTTGTCATTGGATTCCTTTAGAAATATGTCAAGCCAGAAAAACTCCAAAATTTGAGGTTTAGCTTTCCCATGGGATGTATTTTTTGTAGGAGAGTTTTTTTTTTCCTCTCTTTGTGGAGGAATGATGTAATAAATGAAGACTATTTCTAACTTCCCTAGAAACTAGGAAATTACTCCTAGGGTGAATTTATGAATTGTATTGGATCATATTTCGACCCAATGAGGTGGAATCACTTCTATTTTCTATATTTACTCCAAACTAAAGCCTTTTTCAGTGGAGTTATTGTACAAACTCTTTTTTCAGTGAAATCAAATAATGTTACAGCTATAATCTTGGGACTCCAGTGGTATGCTTTTGAGCATTGTTTCTTCTTTGTTACTTCATCAATTTGAAATGTTATGTTACCTTTCCATCATATGTATGAGTATGTATGTTAATATTATGAGTCTATGAATAGAAATAATTTCTTTCTATGCTTTATTTTATAAGATTTTCATGGATTTGTCTATTGTTCTGATGAATGAATTCATTTAACATGCTCATTCTGACTCTCTCTCTCTGTAAAAACATATCCAAAATAACAAATTAAGTATTTTCACGAGTTTACATACATGGCCTCATCCTTATCTCTCCAACTAAACCTTTGAAATATGACCTAAACCTTAATTCTATTTCCTTGACTATCATTCCTATCCATCAAAACTTCAAACAAACAAAAAAACCCTAATCTACTGAGCATCATAACTAGCCTAAGATCATTATATATCCAGTCATCTCATTGGCTGCAAAGTGAAATTGAGAGATCTCTCCCTGGTTTTGGTAGCGCAAGCTACCTGGCCTAAAGTTTGGTTTCTGGTTACCTTCCTTCAGTTCCATTCTCATCCTTGGGAAGCGGGGGGGAGTGAAAACATGTCCAATAAAATTATAATTCTGATAAATATTCAGTAACTTGACTTAGAATAGTGCATCGTTGATTCATAAAACATTTAGTAATAAGTAAATAAGTGTAGAAATAATAGATTAAATCATCAGACATAAGCAACATACATGAACACCGAGATTTAAGGTAGAAACCCAATGTGGGATAAAACCATCGTTGTTGTTGTATTTGTATTTAATATTTATTATATAGAAAACTACTTAAAATATTGTATTAGCGCAGACTCATTCCAGCATGCATGAACCCACCTGTAGAAGGCTACAACCTTCACTCATTCTCCATCACCCACTGGAATGGAGCTCCAACTCCCTGATCTCGTTTACCAGTACCCACTGGAAGGGAGCTACAACCCCCTGATGTCATTTACCAGCACCCACTGGAAGGGATTTATGACCCCCTGATCTCGCTTACTAGCACCCACTAGAAGGGAACTACGACCACCTCACTAAAGGCTCCAACCCTCAGCACCACCATGGACCACACTTTATAAATTTTCACACTGGATCCACCTCCTTCAATACATCACAACATGTAGGCCTCTTTTCATCAGATTTTCAGGCTGGACCCACTACACTCATTTAAGCCCAATATCATACATCAAAACTAAAACATATAATTGTACCAATTCAATCACTAAATCACCAATCAAACAACCAATCACTTCTCTTCAAACACATACAACCAGCAACATCATCAATATTCAGACACCCCAAATCTATATGTACACTTCATTGATAGACAACAAAAACACAACAATACTTATCAAAAATATTCTTCACCGAAACCATAACTTTCATACAAGTCTTCCATAAGGCTTTTCCGGGTATTTATGCACTTATATAGAACCCAAATCGCATATATATCTTAACATACTTCAAAATATATACGTGACTCTAAAGAACAAAATCCATGTGTATATGTGCTTTCCATGTGTTGAACTCACGTACATATCTGCAACTAATTCATGATTGCGCAACACTTCAAAACTTCAAACATTCTCATATCATAACCTTCATTGCAACAAACATGCGGCAGACCATAGATATAAACAACTCATAAACAGATCATGCAATACATAGTCACTTCAAGTCTAATGATCTTGATCCATCACTGTATTCAAGGGTGCATCACTATTTTAAATCAACCAATAAACTATACCCTATACCATGCAAATATACTTCATATTGAAGTATTCATTCATTAAACCTTACTCATGCACACTTAGCACTTTGACCTTCACCTTCTTATATAGTTTGAGCCTTAGCCAATACTATGAGACAAAACCACACTAGTGTAAGCGGTAATATTTGACAGGATCAAATATTCATTATTGTTGTTAGCGCTGGAATCAACACTTGGATTTAACAAGCACCTGACCAGACACATATTAAGATCAAAGGCTTTTCTTATATTTGAATTAGGTTTTGGAAAGTGGTTTAAATTCTCACACGCTTGAAAATAAAGTATTTCAACTGATAAATCACTCACACATATGAGGGTACTACTGTTTGATGTGGTAGCAAGGATAAGTTTGTATTCTAATGGTTAGGAGAATGTGAAAGAACAGTGGGTCTATATAATAGAAGTCCATTGTCAAGAAGAAAAGAAGACAAAATATTTCAGACCTATAATGTATTGATGAAAGAAGGCTTCTTCAAGACTTACAAGAATCTCATCATACATTTGAAGTATTTTTGTCACAAGGAATGCTTATGAATAGACTTATAATACACATTTTATCAAGAAAGCTTGTAAAACAAGACTGATGAAAATAGATAATCATGTATAGCTATCTCATTAGACTAACAAAAACAAGAAACAACATATGTATATCATAATCTGGAATGAAACGATAGAGTATGGAAACACATAAGGAAATAGACAATACACACATGAAATCATTCACAAGTCCTCAAGAGTGTATTTGTATATTATCAGTTCAAAAATATACAACACAAGATGCAATGAGATAAAACAACTCACGAACCGTTTCTTCATTGCTTTACATGGTATATATACAAAAAGGTGTTATGTTAAATATTCCACAAAAATTGCAAGTCTGTTGTAGGGACTTTATTACAATCTTCTACATATAGTAAAGCTTATCTTAAGCATAACAGAAAAGTAGTCGGAAATACAATATTTGTTTTACACATGCATGAAGAGAAGACATGATAGTATGGAGATCGAAATGGCTGAGATGAGGAGACTGAATGTTCCTCGTTTCCTAGAAAAACTTCCTCCATAAAAAGTGCAACTGCTAACTAAAAATTACACCTGGATATCTATCCAGAAAAGTGTAGGAGTAACCAACTGAAAATGACACTTGGCAGATAGCTTCACTGGATGACATTTTCAAAAAACCATTACCGCTGAGGTTGCATAAAATTTATCACCACTTACTTTAATTCCTTGAAACCAAAACAAAAAGATACCTTTTCATCTTCTTATACAAATTCTGAAAATAATAGCTACTTTTCTGAAAAAGGTAGCTATTTCTGATAATTCTATAGATAGGCAAAAAATGATATGATTCTTTAGATTTTCATTGTTTTAGATATTTAATCAATAAAAATCTAGTATAGAAGCCAAGATCTTAATAGCTTCTACCTTAGTGACCCTCTTATTTGGATTTCTCTTTTGTAATTTATTTTTTCTTATGAGCCTTCTTCTTCCCTGGATCATTTTCTGTACTTTCATCTATGTTTATTATCTCATCTCTGAGAGCAAGATTGGCTATGAGCTTTATTGCTAGCCTGATCTTATTATATGTTCGAGTATGAGGCCTTTGAATATATGGATTAGGAATGTATGAAGGCCTCCTTCTTATATGGATAACTCTGCTTGGTTTCCACTCTTCAAACTCTGTTTCACTGCTCTCTTCCTCAAAAGATGAGTATGAGTGGATTATTTCTTTCTTCTTTCCTTTAGATGATGAACTAAGAGATGAATAAAGTTGGGCTATAGTTGGTTCTTCTACTGTAGTCTTTGAAAATTTACTTTTCCCCTTAGCTGATGTTTGGAGAGAGGAAAATACTTGTGCCAGTGTTGGTTCCTCTGCTCCTGGAGTCACATTTTCTTCTTCATTCTCCTATCTAGTCTCTAAAACAGAGCTTGGTGTTAATGTTTCAGTGGTAACTTCCACTGAATATCCTTCTATCAGAATAAGTTTTCTTCTACGTTTATTATTTAAAGAGGAAGCTACCTCTTCCTTTCCTTTAGACATAGAATTCTTGTCAAGAAGAGTAGCCTTTTGTTTAAGATTTCTTGCACGCTCCTGCATGGTGGCATCATAGGTATAGGAGTGGTGGTTTGAACTCTAGCTCTCCTAGTGGAGTTCCTTATCTATCTGCTTGATGGTGAATAAGATTGACCATTTTGTGAAGGGGTTAGTGTAGGTGCAGGACTTGACTGTTCTGCTTGGGTATTTTGTCTTAAAGGCCTTCCTTCCTTTCTCCTTGAATTAAAATTGGTGAAACCTTCATCTGCTATGAAATTTTCCCATGTGGTTATGTTCTTCTTCATATGATAAACCACTAGCATTTTGATTAAACCCATGTGATAAATATTTTGAAGAGAATAATCTTGGGTTATTCGTATTTTTTGAGACATTGTCAACAGAGATTTATAGAGGAAGAATGGGAGGTTCATAGGTTTAGAGCCCGAAATATGAGCTAAAAACCTCACCGGATACTAATCAAATGTGGAAAAACTGCCTTAAAAGGTGATATAACATTGCACTGTGGTAATAACATCTTTCCATTTAGGCCTAAAATGAGAAATATGGACAATAGGGGTATAATCTACATTTTCATGCTCAGGCTTAAGAGATGGATTTAAATCCGCTTTAAGAAATTTTTTTATTTTATACCATGACTCACCTATAGTTGATAGTTGGGTAGATTGTGCTATTATGGTGTTTGTGATCCTGAAGGTCCGAGACCCCATATTGACCTACTCTCCATTGAAAGACTCAGTAAATGCCTGAGAAACTACAACGTTTTCTCCTGAAAACTTCTTCAAAAATCGATACCATCATGTTGCTTGGAACTGTGACTTTGCATGATGATCAACAAAACGTGTATTGGACGGTTTTGAATGGTTTACCATACCACCCTTACCCATTCTGTTAACATCTAACTCAACTGTTAATGCACACCTGTAAACCTATGAACAACAACCATCCATGAAGCCCTAACTGTTGGCACAAGGTAACAAAATTCTTGTTGGAGGATAAGAAATTGTTTGTTGTAGCTTTCTTGGGTTAAATGGGAAACATAGTTCTACATGCCCTTAATCACGGTGAGGTTAAGTGACACAAAATTATATTATTTAAATTTTGGTGCCAACTCACTCCACCAAACATTTCACTCCATCGAATAATTAACTAATTGCTACTCCTAATTCAACCTTGATATACTTCACCTTTAATGAGTAGCATTAGATTAAATAGCCTTAGTAAATAGAATAACCAACCCCCTTTTAATGAACCTCCAATTATAAATAGCCACCTTTCAAAAGGGTAATACATCTTGTTTTAGCAAACCTTCAATTATTCCAAAGAGCAGTGTCTTTTGACCTGAGTAATTCATTTTCACCTCCTTCTACAAATTTTGAAAATAATAGCTACTTTTCTGGAAAAAGTAGTTATTTCTGTGTTTCTTAGAAAACCAAATTTTCTGAAGAAAATAGCTACATTTTTGGAAAAGGTAGCTATTTTTGTGTTATTCCTAAAATAGTTGATGACTTTGACATTTTGTCCTTAGACTTGGATAGAAGATATCATTGTGAATAAATAATCCTTCTCAAACTAAGTCCATGGCCTTAACTACTCAAATTAGTTAAAAGACTTATTTAAAAGAAAATTAACCCTAATAACTCTAAGAGACAAAAAAAACTACTGGACTCAATTTTTTTTTGGATTTTGTTAAAAAATGATAAAAAACTAATACACATTTTAACCCTCCAGGGCCTTCAACCATAGACTAGGGGATAAGAGAGGATCAAAGACACAAATACAATGGTGACCAGACTTCGAAAATTTGCAGTGCTAACAGTGGCTCCTATTCGGGATGAAGTCCTCCCTATGAGGCTTTAAGGACCATAGATTCAGTGCCTTAAACTCTTAGGACTTTTAAAATTCTAGGAAATAATGATAAGAACTGACTTTTCATTGAATAAACTCAAGAATAACTCTATTTACAGACATAAATACCACTGGGCATGGAGCTTTATTGAAACAGTACTATGGATATTTACAATGGAAATACTAACTGACTTAACAAACAAAACCTTTTTGAGATAATGACCATTGAATGGGCCTCCAATCGATTGATCATCATCTAAATTCTTCAATAGAAATGTGTTATTTTCTAGATATTGAGCAATTTTGAATGGCCCGAACCACAAGTTTTCAAACTTACCGTGCTTTCCATGGTCCTCTCTTCTTACATCCCATTGCAATACCAAATCATTTTCTTGAAATACCTGTTGGTTTTCCCTTTTTTCAAAAACAAATTTTACTTTGTCTTTGTATTTCTGTGTTTTTTCCATCAGGGATTCCCAGATTTGATGAACTTCTATAAGTTGTAGCATCCTCCTTTGAATGGGATTTGAATCATCAACTTCATCTTGTACAAACTTCATAACAGGAAGGGCCAACTGTAATGGAATCACAACATCAGTACCATAAACAAGTTGAAAGGAAGAAACTTCAATTGATCTTTTGCTACTGGCCCTATCTCCCCAAAGAGCATGAACTAGCTCAATATCCAAATTTCTTTTGTTTTCTAGCATCATCTTATTTATGATTCTTACCAAGATTTTGTTTGATGACATGGCTAACCCATTAACTTAGGGGTAATAAGGTGTAGAATGAGTCAAATAAATGTTATATTTCTGAAAAAAATTGTTCATATTGGAAGATTTGAAATCCATTACATTGTTAGTCACCAACTTTTGAGGGAAACCAAATCTAGACATAATATTTTCCAATAGAAATTTAATTATTACTGTGTCAGTGGCGTTTATGGTTGGAATGGCCTCAATCCATTTGGTGAAATAGTAGGTGGTTGTAAGAATCCACTTATGTTGTCCTGATGATGGAGGATGAATATCACCCATGAATTCTAGCCCCCACTGCTAAAAATGGGTGTCTGCTGAAATGGGAATAAGAGGTAGTGGGAGTAGCTTCTACTTACCGGAAAATTTTTGACACTTAATGCAAGCCCTGACTGTAGCAAAAAAATCGAAGAAAATAGTTGGCCAATAATAGCCAGCTCTTAGAATTTTATTTGTGGTAGCTTTCCATTATAAATTTCCACCACACACCCCTGCATGTATTTCTGACATAACTTTTTGTGACTCAGCTTCATGTACACATATCAACAAAACTCCTACAGGGTCTTTCCAATAAAGATGCTTTTCCATTATGAAATAATTAACAACCTTCAATTTAAAAGCCCTTCTCTTTGATTTTTCCATTTCTGGAGGACAACTGAGATTTAATAAAAAATACACTATATCCTTATACCAATTGGAATAAAAGATTTCAGGATGATCAAATATACCTTCTTTATCTATTTCTTCAGCTACCTCCATGTTCATATTTAGAGCTTTGCAATTTGATTCTACCATCAAGCGGGCTAAGCCCTGTCCCTTTATCAACTTAGTAGGTCTGATTTCAATGTCAAATTATGGAATCTTTGTTAACCATGTTCCCCTCCTGCCATCTGTATTTGGCTGCAACATTACATCCTTGACAAAAATATTTGGCACAAAAGAAATGAATTTTGAATTCAAAACATAAAATCTAAAATAATTTAAAGCCTTTACTAATGCATATGCATATTTTTCAATCAAGTTGTACTTTAACTTGACATATCTTAATGCACGACTGAAAAAATAAATAGGTTGATCCAAGCCTTATTTGTTCTTTTGAAGTAAAACAGCTATAATAGTTTCCTCAGAAGCATATGAAAAAGTCAGAAAATCCTTATCAAAATCAGGGTTGTTTAACACTGGGGCTTCAGTCAAGGCATATTTGATTTCTATGAAAAAAAAATTTGATTCATCTTGCCATCTGAACTCTGCATCTTTCTTCAACAAGACATTTATATGTTTCATTATTTTTGCATAGTTTGGAGCAAAATGCCTCAAAATTTTAAATTTACCCAAAAATGACTATAACTCTTTCTTATTTATGGGTAAACCAATTTTCGGTATAGCTTCAACTCTCCCTGGGTCAATGAAAATACCATTTTCTGTCACTATATGCCCCAATATTTTTCCTTCTTGAACAACAAAGCATGATTTCTTGGGGTTTAAAGATAAACCAAATTTTTTGCACTTATTAAACACTTGCTGCAAATGTTTTAAATGATCTTCATCAGACTTTGAAAATACTGTTATGTCATCCAAGTAAATGACTACAAATTTGTCCTTTTCCCCTGCAAAGGAAATATCCATTGACCACTAAAATGTTGCACCTGCATTCATTAAACCGAAAGGCATATTATTGTACATAAAAGTTCCCTAGGGTGTAGTAAAAGTTGTCTTCTCCCTATCTTGTTTATCAACTAAGATTAGATTGTACCCTGAAAAAACATATATCATTGACAACCTCTTTCAGCCTACTACCTTCTACAAATATGGTCCATCTTGGGTAAAGGATAATTATCCTTCAGCGAACACCTGTTCAAATTGCGAAAATCAACGCAAATTCTAATTTCACGATTCTTCTTTTGAACCGAGACTATATTAGCTACCCAATTGGAAAATCTTAAAGGAAGAATTATTTTGGCTTCCCACATCTTTCTGGTTTCCTTTTCTATGATAGGAAGAAACATGGGATTAATATGTCTTATCATTTATGCTACATGCTTTGCTTCTGTTTTGAGAGGAATTTTATGTTTCATTATAATTCTATCATATTTCTTCAAATCACTGTAGGAACATGCAAAAATTTTTGCATATTGCTTCAACAACTTGATATATTTAGTTCTAGTTTCTTGAGGAAGAAATTTAGAAACTTTAACATATCTAGGCTGATTTTATGTAGCAATATTGCAGTCAATTGTACTCTCTCCATTTGTCTTACTATCAGGCTTTAAAAATACATAATTATTTTCAAACAACCACTCTAAAGTAACCAAGCCTTTAGGAATGAAGTTTTCGTTTAGATCAATAATGTATTTTCCAGCTATAGTCTTTTTGAATGGTTTGATGTTCTTACTTTCAACTGTGTCTTGTTCATTATCAATCTGAATGTTTCTTTAACATCAAGAGGAACCTTACAATTACTAGCAGCTATGGCCAGTGAATCTGCCATTTCATTCTCTTCTCTGGAAACATAATTCAAATTGAATGGTGAAAAGAAATGTTCAATTAAATCCCACACTTCTTTCTGTAATTTTTTATTTTTTATTTTTTCACTTGATAATTATCTCTCACCTGTTGTACCACCAATTCTAAGTCACCAAATACAATCATTTGTTCAGTTCCCAAATGTTTTTCTACTTTCATACCCAAAATAAGTGCTTCATACTTAGCAGTGTTATTGGTAGTGATAAAGTGTAATTTGTATGATAGTGTCACTACTTGTTGAGTGGGAGAAATAAGAACTACACCAGCCCCTGATCCCTCTCATGATGAGGCTCCATCAAAATATAATTTCCAGATTTGCCCTGCTTCTAAATTCTGCTCATATTTATTTTTTATTTCAGGCTGAAAATTACTATCATTAGTAGCAAGGTGTAATATGGATGATTCTAACTCCTTGTCTTCTGCATATATAGGAGGATTTGAGGGATTTTTTTTATCACTTATTATATAAGACATTTTTGTTTCCCTATACAATCTACTAAATTCTCCTCCAAAAATCGGGATAGTGGCATAGGTCATATCCGTCTAAAGAGTGCCTCCCCACTTTTTAGACCAATATCTGGAAAGAAGCATTCCAAATCTAGATGGTATGTTTTCATATGTCCATTATTAGACTTTTCATGGGGAGCTGGGTAAGCGAAATTATGAAATATTTGATCACTCCTAAACACTTGACCCTTTTCGAGTCGAATGTGTAAAGATCATGGTATTGATTAGTGATTTCCTGTCCTAGTTCATCCATCACTTTCTTAGGCGTTAGAT
This sequence comes from Pinus albicaulis, assembly GCA_034641835.2. Lineage (NCBI taxonomy): Eukaryota > Viridiplantae > Streptophyta > Pinopsida > Pinales > Pinaceae > Pinus > Pinus albicaulis. The sequence continues at coordinate 128,382 of JAXQQM020066277.1, forward strand.
TGTGAGAGGCCCTAGAATCTAATAGGCAGTCATGCAGCAGTTTTTTATGAATATTGAGTGAAAGATAAAAAGGTGGAGAACTATCATCATTTTGATATTGGACATGGCTGCCCAAGTAGATGGTAGGATGTTCATCCTCTATATTGATTGAATTAGGAGCAAGAGATGGTTGTAACAAACTTTTAAATGACTCTCTATAGGCTAGTTTTTTCAACAATTCAAGGAGTGAAACCAGAATCTTGATTTTATTCAATTATGACTTGAAATTGAAATTGAGAGGAGTCAAATCTTTATTTTTTGCAACAACTTTAATTATTTGGGAAAGGTTAGGCGATGGAGGAACATCATTAAATTTTTCATTTAGTTTGGTAGCATGTTTTTCAGAATCTTGTTTTTGTTGGGGTTATTGGACAACCCCTTTAGATCTCAAAATATAATTTCTTGTCTAATTTTCAGCCTGCTTTTTCTCATTTTGGACATGAATATGAGAATATCCATCATCTGGAAATATATTTATCCTAGAATGATATTCATATTCTTGCAAATTCAAACAAGTTGACCGTGATGTCTCCCCAACTAGATTTATGTATTCATCTTCCTCTTCTTGTTCTTGCTGATTTTATTCAGCAAAATTATTCAGTGGTGGCTGAACATTCTGATCATCAAGATTTATTCTTAGGCATTGTAAAATTTGTTGAGGTTGAAAGGGTCTCTTAAAAGGAGCCTGATTTCTATTTCCTTCATTTTTAACGGGCCTAACAACAGGCCTATTTTCTAACTCCAGTTTTGTCATTTTGGAAGCAAGATATTTAATAAAATTAGAAATTTGATCAAGATTTTCTTCAACTATGAAATTTTTAGAGGAAGAAGATGGTTTGTCCTCTCTCATTTTCTTTTTATCCTTCTCTCCCTTCCCCTCTTCAATTTTCAATTTATTTGAGGCCATAAGATTGGACTGCACTCCAATAGCAGCCTTTTTCATACCTACCAATGCTTGTGGCTTCTCATCTCTCAACCACAACGAAAACTTGGAGTCTAAGGCATTGGAAAAAGTTATCATGGATGTCATTTTAGGAGTTTTGACTTCTGTAGGAATATTTTGATAGAATTTATTGAATCCCTTTGTAAAGTCTGCCAATGACTCATCAATATTCTTCTTTAAAGATCCAAACTCTGTAATGTAATACAAGTAATCCTTACAGTCACCCCATTGCTTTACAAACACTTCCTCCAAATCATATATTCCTATTATTGAATTTGGTGGCAAATTTTTGAACCACTTACAAGCTTCTCCATCCAATCACTAAACAAAGAGTCTTGACCAGACATCTTCATGTTCAATTTTTTGGTTATCAACATAACTGTAAAAGGAAACTAAGTGTTCTTCATCACATACTCCTTCTCTCTCCCCTGTATATTTTGGAAAATATTTTAGATAATCCCCTTGAGGAAGAGGATGCAAAGTTTGTGGAAGAGCAAGTGGTGCATCTCTTGTAGCAACAATATGTTGCATCCTTGTAGGAGGAGGCTGATGTATGACTTGTTGAGGTACAAATAGTGGATGAATGACTGATACAAATATTTGAGTGCTTGAAATTATAGTTTGTGTATTTTGTATTTGTTTTGGAATGGCAAAATATTGAAGTTATTGGGCTGGTTCTTTAGGATTTCGAGCTGAAAACAATGGATTTTCAAAGAGATGAAAAAAATAAGATTTTGTTTCAACCTCCCCAGAAGAATCAGATTCATATGTAGATTCTTGAAGGATTCAGGCAACTTCAACTTTGTTTTTTTGAGATAAAAATTCATAGAGATTAAAGTTCAAATTTTCAGGAAGGTTACCTTCTCCTTGATGAGAAGAGGAGGAGCCAAAAAATGAGTTTTGAAACAAAGGAAAATACTCATCTTGTGGACTAAGAGAGGACTGATATTCAGGATGAGTTTGAAGAAAGCTTAGAATTGTCTTAATATCTTCTTTAGTTAAAATAGCCCTATCTAAGAAGGGTGCAATATCTAATACTTGTTCTAATTCCCATTCTGTCAACAAAAAGGATCTTGATTATTGGTTTTCTTCATTGACACTTAAAACCTTTGATTTTTATTCTTTCACTGGAATAATAATTGTTTCTAATTTACTAAATGATGACTGAGAGATACTTTTAGCTAAATCTAGGCTAACATCATCTACTTTGTCTTTTATAGAAGCAGTTTCAACTTGAAATATTTAAGTAGATTCTTTTGAATTTGAAACTTATTTAGGTTCTAGGATAGATGATGGAACCTTTTCTTTTGGAATTTACTTTGAATGCATCCTTTTCACTAAATGTGATGTAGCTTCAGATGATTTCTATTTCCCTCTTACATTATTTATGATATTTTCTGGTTTAGAGACTGGAGTCATAGGAGGTGATCTCTGATTTCTTATTGTAGTAGGTGGTCTCGAAACCCCTCGTCCTCATTGTGGAGTCACCAGGTGAACTAATTAAAATCAGAAAAATGACTATTTTTTATTCACCTTTAAAAACTAATACTAGGCATTCATGCAAGAAACTCGAGAGAATAATGAGTTCATAATATTTGTCTCCCGATAGACATACCAAAAGATGTTAGCGTTGGAAACAGTACTTGTATTGTAACAAGCGCCTGACCAGACACATATTAAGCTCAAGGTATTTTCATATATTTGAATTATGTTTTGGGAAGTGGTTTAAATTCTCACTCACTTGAAAATAAAGGATTTCAAACTGATAAATCACTCACACATATGAGGGTACTACTGTTGGATGAGGTAGCAAGGATAAGTTTGTATTATAATGGTTAGGAGAATGTGAAAGAACAGTGGGTCTATAGAATAGAATTCCACCGTCAAGAAGAAAATAATACAAAAGATTTCAGACCGATAATGTATTGATGAAAGAAGGATTCTTCAACACTTACAAGAATCTCATCATACATTTGACAGATTTTTGTCACAAGGAATGCTTATGAATAAACTTACAATACACATTTTATCCAGAAATCTTGTAAAACAAGACTGATAAAAATAGATAATCATGTACAGCTATATCATCAGACTAACAAAACCAAGAGACAACATATGTAGATCATAATCTAGAATGAAATTGTAGAGTATGGAAACACATAAGTAAATAGACAATACAAACATGAAATCATTCATAAGTCCTCAAAAATGTATTTGGATATTATCAGTTCAAAAATATACAACACATGATGCAATGAGATAAAACAACTCATGAACCCTTTCTTCATTGCTTTACATAGTATATATACAAAAACGTGTTCTGTTAAAGCTTCCAAAAAAAGTGCAAGTTTGTTGTAGGGACTTTATTGCAATATTCTACATATAGTAAAGCTTATCTTAAACATAACAGAAAAGTAGTCTGAAATACAACATTTGGTTTACACATGCATGAAGAGAAAACATGATAGTATGGAGATCGAAATGGCTGAGATGAGGTGGTTGACTTCTCCTCATTTCCTGGAAAAACTTCCTCCATAACAAGTGCAACTTCTAACTAAAAATGACACATGTATCTCTATCCACAAAAGTGTAGGAGTAACCAACTGAAAATGACACTTGGAAGATAGCTTCACTGGATGACACTTGGAAAAAACCATTACCAATGAGGCTGCATACACTTTATCACCACTTAGTGTCATTCCTCGATACTAGAACAAAAAGCTACATTTTCATCTTCTTATACAAATTCTGAAAATAATAGCTACTTTTCTGGAAAAGGTGGTTATTTCTAATAATTATGTAGATAGGCCGAAAATGATATGATTATTCAAATTTTCATTGTTTTATATATCCAATCATTAAAAATCTAGTATAGAAGCCAAAATATTAATAGCTTCTACCTTAGTGAGCCTCTTATTTGGCTTTCTCTTTTGTACTTTCTTTTTCTTTTGAGCCTTCTTCTTCCCTGGATCATTTTCTTGACTTTCATCTATGTTTATTATCTCATCTCTGAGAGAAGGATTGGCTATGAGCTCGCTTGATAGCCTAAGCTTATTATTTGGTATGGTATGAGGCATTTGAATATATTGATTAGGAATTTATGAAGGCCGCCTTCTTCCATGGATAACTCTGCTTGGTTTCCTCTCTTCAAACTTTGTTTCATTTATCTCTTCCTCAAAAGATGAGTATGAGTGGATTATTGCTTTCTTCTTTCCTTTAGCTGATGAACTAAGAGATGAATAAAGTTGGGCTATAGTTGTTTCTTATGTTGTAGTCTCTGAAACTTTAATTTTCCCCTTAGTTGATGTTTTGAGAGAGGAAAAGGCTTGTGCCAGTGTTGGTTCCTCTATTGATGGAGTCACATTGTCTTCTTAATTCTCCTGTGTAATCTCTAGAATAGGGTTTGGTGTTAATGTTTTAGGGGTGACTTCCACAGAATATCCTTCTGCTAGAATAAGTTTTCTTTCGCATTTATTATTTGAAGAGGAAGATACCTCTTCCTTGCCTTTAGACATAGCATTCTTATCAAGAAGAGTAACCTTTTGTTTAAGCTTGCTTGCATGCTCCTTCCTGAAATGCTCCAATATTTGTGGCTCCTTAGGTCGTCTTCTGGTATAAACTTCCTTGGTTGGTTGAATCATAGGTATAGGAGTGGTGGTTTGAACTCTAGCTCTCCTAGCTGAGTTCCTTGTTTTTCTTCTTAATGGTGAAGAAGATTGACCAATTTGTGAAGGGGTCAGTGTAGGTTCAGGACTTGATTGTTCCTCTTAGGTCTTTTGTCTTAAAGGCCTTCCTACCTTTCTCCTTGAATTAACACTACTGAAACCTTCATCTGCTAGGAAATTTTCCCATGTGGTTATGTTCTTCTTTAGATGATAAACCACCAACATTTTTATTAAACCCCTATGGTAAATATTGTGAAGATAATAATTTGGGGTTCTTTGTATTTTTTGAGACATTTTCAACAGAGATTTATAGAGGAAGAATGGGAGGTTCATAGGTTTAGAGCCCGAAATATGAGATAAAACATTATTTTATATTGATGCACTGTGGAAAACCTACCTTCACGGGTGATATACTGTGGTAATAACATCTTTCCATTCAGACCTAAATAAATAAATATGGACATCAGGGGTCTAATCTATATTTTCATTCGCAGGCTTAAGATATGGATTTAAATCCTCTTTAAGTAAAGTTTTTATTTTATAATATGACTCACATGTATCTGATAGCTGGGTAGCTTGTGCTATGATGGTATATGTGATCCTGAAGGTCCAAGACCCCATATTGACCTACTCTCCATTGAAATACTTGGAAAATTCTTGAGAAACTACAACATTTTCTCCTGAAAACTTCTTCAAAAATCGATACCATCCTGCTGCTTGGAACTGTGGCTTTGCATGATGATAAAAAAAATGTGTATTGTTTGGTTCTGAATGGTTTACCTTACCACACTTACCCATTTTTTTAACAACTAACTCAATCGTTAATTCACACCTGTAAAACTATGAACAACAACCATCCATGAAGCCCTAACTGTTGGCACAAGGTAAAAAATGGCTTGCTAGAGGATTAGAAATTGTTTGATGTAGCTTTCTCGGGGTAAATGGGAAACAGAGCTCTGCATGTCCTTAATCATGGTGATGTTAAGTGACACGGAATCAAATGATTTAAATTTTTGTGCCAACTCACTCCACCGAACATTTCACTCCATTGAATAATTAACTAATTTCTACTCGTAATTCAACCTTGAGATACTTCAACTTTAATGAGGAGCATTATATTAACTATACTTTGTAAATAGAATAACCAACCCCCTTTTAATGAACCTCCAATTATAAATAGCCACCTTTCAAAAGGGTAATACCTCTTGTTTTAGCATACCTTCAATTATTCCAAAGAGAAATGTATTTTCACTTGAGTAATGCCTTTTCAGCTCCTTGTACAAATTATGAAAATAATAGCTACTTTTCTAGAAAAATCAGTTATTTCTGTTTTTCTTATGAAACCAAATTTTATGAAGAAAATAACTACATTTTTGGGAAAGGTAGCTATTTCTATGTTATTCCTAAAACAGCTGATGACTCTGACATTTTTTCCTTAGTCTTGGATAGAAGATATCATTGTGAATACATAATAATTCTCAAACTAAATCCATGAAATTAACTACTCAAAGTAGTTAAAAGACCTATTTAAAAGAAAAATTACCCTAATAACTCTAAGACACAAAAAAAATTATTGGACTCAATTTTTTTTGGATTTTGTTAAAAAATGATAAAAAAACTAATACACATTTTAGCCCTCCAGGGCCTTCAACCATAGACTAGGGGACAAGAGAGGATCAAAGACACAAATACAATGGTGACAAAACTTTGAAAATTTGGAGTGTTAACAACTGCGCTCAGTGTTGTGGGCTAATACCATGGTAAAGACCCTTGGTATTAATACATTAGGGGAATTTTGAGGTCTAAAATGGGCCTCCTAAAAAAAATGTACAACAAAAATAAACTTTATAAGAAACAATAGGATTCAAGATGATGAGTTCAACCATGGAGGATGATTCACCAATTTTTATGTAAAAGGGTAAAAGGATTAAAAAATAATAAAATAATAAAACTAATTTTTCAACTCGTATTTTCAACTTATCTCCCAACGTTTTTACTCAAATTTTGAGTGGGACTACTTGTTGGATGAAAAAATTATTTCCTCATCCAAGGAGTACCCATGTTGCATACTTTTGATGGACCATGCTAGACGAAAAATGAGAAATAAATTAAAAAATGTGATTGCAATCATGTTTTTCATGTGTTTCTTATTTTTCGTGTAGTAGGATTCATCGAAAGTATGAAACATGGTTACTCCTTGGATGAGGAATTAAATTTTGCATCCAATGAATACTCCCGCTTGAAATTTGAGTAAAAAATTTGGGAGATAAGTTGAAAATACGAGTTGAAAAAATAGTTTTTTCATTTTTTCCCTCTAAATTTGATGATGTAATAAAATCTTATTTTAGTATTTCCACTATTATTTTATAATTTCCTTAGGAGGCCCATTTTAGACCTCAAAATTCCCCTAATGAATAGTGCACCAATATGTATGCGATTCATCATACCCACGTGTGTATGCTACTTTGATTCACCAAACCTATGTATACACTACTTCGCTTCATCAAACCTGCGTGCGTACACAACTTGGCTTCATTGAACCTGTGTATACGTGAATTACCTTCATCAAAATTGTGTATATACATGACTTTGCTTCACAGAACCTGCGTATATTTCCTAAAACATTACCTTCATAATTATTTTTTCCTTGACTAGTATTTCATTCTATGTCATGTCTGAACTCACATGTAGATACATCATATTTACATCTTCATCAAGTAGGTTGCAATCAAGGACAACACATTACATCATAATGCCAATAATATCCCCCTTTGGACTTGATGGAAACCATGTTGGTGTTTGATCACCACAACTTGTAGATACATGTTAGACACATCAATATAAGTATTATTCATTCACACACAAAGTTACTCTCCCCCTTTGACATCAAGGGAAAAGGACAGACCAATGCTGAAACAAGGTTTATCTTTCCTTGTAGATACAAGAGCTCTGTAGATATGATCTGCACTGACCATGCTCCCCCTGAGCACATGCTAAATGTTCAGAAATATTTTCAATGAAGTACATGAATCTATAACTCAACTGAGTATGATGTTTCCTATCACCAAGGACTCATACTTACATCGTTCACCCAACCAAGTGAGGTTACACATTTGATTCAACCATCTTTCCAAGTGGGATTACATATCTGACACAACCAACCAACCATGTGGGATTACATATTTGACATGACCTCAAAATTCCATACATGACTGAATATGACAATTATTACATCATAGGTCTCTACATGAACTACATCAATTTATAGACATGAATTGTATAACCAAGACCAACATACCTCAATAGTGAGAGATCATCGAACATCATTCAGTAATCATTACAAACATAATGCCAACAATGCATTATAATCAGGAAGGCTAATGCTTCCCCTGAACCTGTGCTACCTATTCATTTTCAAGTTTGACCACAAAAACTCATTCATCAAAGCATATTCATAAATAAAATAATCATCAATGTCAAAATAATAACTCAGTACCACAACAACATACTGTAACCATCAACGTCAGATGAAGAAAATAAAATCATAATTTTCAACAGCATGTTAGAGTCTTTTCTTGAGTGTGTCCCATTGTTTTTATGTCAGAGAAAAACATATGCGACTGTCTGCAAAGGAACTCACATATATACCTGACTATAGTTCATGAAACCAACGTAAAAAAAGTGAAATACTGGAATTTTCACAGCTTCATCTCCTCTTGAGCTTATACAGTTTGTAGATGTCTTATGTTGTCACATCAGATGCACTCTCAGAAATATAGACAACCAGAATTACCAAACCAACCATGAGAATCATCAAATATTTCTCCCCCTATGATGATACATTACTGATCCTGATAATGTATCTCACATCACTCCTACAGTCACTAAGATAAATAGTATTTTGAAACAGATGACTGCAGTAGGGTCAAAATTACCTACATTTCTGACTGATGTTTCTTCTTTTTCTAGCTTTGCTTGAAATATCTTATTATGTGTTAGAACTTATCCAATATCCTGGTTCTGTTCATCATACTTTACCTGTGATAAAAATAAAAAAATCATATTATATTCATAAAACGAGTATCTCACAGGTGAGGTGCTTCACCTCGAGACTGCCTCTGGTAGAATTCTCTACCCAATCATCATTACACACAATGAATATATAGCTTACACACATATATGGAAGTTATAACAACACCTTAAAATATAGGAACTAAATCCTAATCTAAGGCATACACTCAACTAATGAACTGACTCACTCCTATAATACATTTCTCCGTTATCTTCAAGACTCCCCCTTAATGGATAAAGGGTTCACTAACACTCCTAACATCTCCCTAAATAGATCAAATTTGATTCTTCCAAGAGGCTTAGTAAAAATGTCTGCATCATTGTCACAAGTATTACAATATTCGATATGGATTTCCTTTGACTAGACCTTCTCTCTAACAAAATGAAACTATGTATTAATATGCTTTGTTTTTTTATGAAACACTAGATTATTTGCAAGTTTTATGGAGCTATGGCTGTCACATATGATAACGATTGCATCTTTTTTCTCTTCTTCGGCATCCTGGAGAAGTCTCCTCAACCAAACTTCCTCACATGTTGTTGCACACATTTCTTGATACTCAGCTTCTGTTGAAGACAAGGATACACTGTTCTGCTTCTTGCTGCTCCATGCAATGACCCCAGACCCAATCTTGAATGCATAACATGTTATGGATCATCTGTCATCTAGAATTATGGCCAAATCAGAGTCTGAAAAACCTGTCAATCTAACATCAAATGAATCAGTATATTTAATACAAAAGTCTAAGGTTCATGAATATACCTTAAGATGCCTTTCGCTACAACCTAGTGACTCTCAAGAGGCTTTGACATGAATTGGATCAATACACTGACTGCATAATCTAAATCTGACCTAGTTGTAGTCAATTAAATTAGACTCCCAACCAGATCTATGTACAGTGTTGCATAGACCTCCTTGGAACCATCATCATTCTGAATTTTAATATTCTATTGTAAAGGTATTGTTGCAGCTTTTCACTGATCCATTTTGAACTTTTTCAATAGACTCATGACGTACTTCCCTTGTGACAGAAAATTCTGTCTAGAATCCCTCCAGACTTCAAGACCCAAACAATAGTGTAGCTCTCCAAGGTATTTCATCTCAAAAACGTGTGGCATCTATTGTTTGATTTCTTTAATGAGTTCATCAACATTTCATGTAATGATTAGATCATCTACATATAAATAAATAAATAAAAATCGTCCCTCATTATCAAACACGATATACAAATTAGGGTTATTCTTTCTTGTTTTATAACTATATTGTAGGAATAATTAATCAATTTTGTCATACCACGACCTGGGTTCCTATTTTAGTCCATACAATGCTTTCTTCAATCTACAAACTAAATGTTCCTCCCCCTATTTAAAAAACCCTTCAGGTTGCATTAAATACACTTCTTCTTTTAATTCCCCATTTAAAAATGCATATTTCACATCTAGCTGGTGTATCATCCAATGACGTTTGGTAGCTAAAGCAATTAACATTCTAATTGTGTTTAGTTTAGCTACAAGGGAGAAGGTTTCCTCATAATTTATGCTTTCTTTCTTTGAGTACCCCTTTGCAACCAACCTATATTTATACTTATCTATACTCCCGTCTCCTCTAAATTTAGACTTGTATAACCATTTACAACCTATGGGTTGTTTGCCTTCAGAAAATTAAACTAGATCCAAAGTTTTTTTTTTTAATTATTGACTCATATTCCTCTTCCATGGTTGCCCTCCATTCATCATACTGACTAGCTTCTTTATAGTTTGAGGGTTCAACAACATTTAACATACTATTTATAAGAGCATGATCCCTATATATTGTTGGGTGATTGAGTTTTCCCACCTGATCTCCTGATTGTTAGAGTGGCTTAAAATCTAATCTGATCATCCCTTGGTGGACTTGGCTTGGCTACTGCATTTGTACCATATGGTTCTTCCTTTTTCTATTGCTTCTCATGGTTGTTCCCGGTTTCATCACTCCCTTCTTCCATCAGCAAGGGAATGTCCCACTCTTCATTGTCTTTATCATAGTTTCCATCATGAAACTTCTGATGGAATACTACATCTCTACTTGCAAATACATTATGATTAGAGGGATTAAAAAAATTATTAGCTTTAAACTTAGTAAAATACCCAAAAAAATGAATTTAATGGCCTCTGAATCCAGTTTCTTCCTATCCTCCTTTGGAACATGAGCAAAATATTTGGAGCCAAAAAATCTTAAATGTTTAGCTACAGGCTGAAAACCTAATAAAGCTTCGAATGGAGTTTTAAACTCAATGTTTTTTTAGACTCCCATTCTTCAAATATATTGTAATATTTATTGATTCTTCCCAAAAAAACATTATATAGATTCTTACCTTTTAACATGTTGTTAGAACACTCCATAAGGGTTATGTTCTTCCTCTCTGCAACCTCGTTATGTTGAGTGTGGGGTATTATAAACCACTGAACTATCCCATGGTCCCTGCAATATTTGGTGAAGCCACTTTGCTTGTATTCTCCCCCTTGATCCGAATGGATAATTTTGCTAAAATTCCCTTTCTGTTTTTCCACCATGCTTCTGAATTCTTTAAAGTATTAAAAAGTATGACTCTTCTTACTGAGAAAATATAACCAGGTGAATCTTGTGCAATCATCAACAAATAATAAAAAATAGTAGCCACCTCCTAATGATCTTGACTTCATCGATCCACATAAATCAGTGTGCACAATTTCTAGTATATATCTCTTCTTTCTATCTAATTTTGCAAGAAACTCATCTCTGTGCATCTTCCCAAGAGCACATGCTTCACAATCAAAATGAACATTCTTTAAAACATGGATACCATTTACCATACCTCATTTCTCAAGTACCAATAGGTCATTGAAATTGATATGAACGAATATTTTATTTCATAATTCCTCTGTAGCCATAACCGATGATGTCAATGCTTGGTGTGGCACACTTCTCACATTCAGCTTGTACAAATCTCCCACTTGAATCCCTAATGCAGTTGTCAGCATATGATCCAACTGATCTTTAATAACACAATAAGACTTAAAGAAATCTAGCTTAACATTGTGATATGTTATCATAGAAACAAAGACCAGATTATTTTTTATTTCAGGTACATACATTACATTTTGAATATGCCTAATATTTCCATCAGGAAATATGACAAGAACATTACCATACCCTTGGATTTTGTACCCTTTTTCATCACCAAGGTAGAATTTTGCACCACTTTTGGTTTCTTTAAAATTTTAAAACCACTATCTATTACTAGGCATGTGAGTGGAAGCTCCTAAATCCACAAACCAAGTGTCTGCTTCATCATTCTCATCAGAATCTGCCATAAATAGTCTGAGGTCCTGATTATGATCTTCATCCGCAAAGTGTCCTTGAGATGGGATACCTTGAGGTGGCTTTCTTTATGGTGTACCTCCTCCTTTATGTCTTGCATTTTCCTTCCCTATGAAGGATTTCTTTGCCATTAAAGCAAGATCTGAAATATGGGGTTTCAGAGTCATCCTCCTTTCTTCCTCTTGCATCAGGATCCCTGTCAATTCTTCAAATTTGGGGGATTTCTCTCTTCATTCAAGCTTTTGATGAACATATGATAGTCGTCAGTAATTCCATTCATGGTGATCGTGACAAGATCAGTGTTTGACACTTCCTCCCCAATGTCGCCAAGCTTATCTTTAAGGTCCTTGATTTGAGAAATGAACGCAAATACTGATTTGTTCTCCTCCATTTTAATGGAGAGAATATTTATTTTCAAGAACAAAAGGTGATTTGTGTTTTTGATTTCGTAGAGACACTTGAGGGTTTTCCAAATATCATTTACTAATTTACACTCTTTGATGTGAGGGATAATGCAGTATTTCATTGATAATTTCAACAACACTTTTTCCTTGTTCTCCCACTTCTCCCAATCCTAAATTGTCGCAGCTGAGCTACTTCCTACAGTTTTCAGTTTCAATTCATCTCCATTTACAATCGCCCATGCATTTTCCCCCTCAAGAAAAGTCTGCAACTTGAATTTCCAATTGGAGTAATTGGATCCATCGAGCTTATTTCTCTTGTTCAAGTATGCTTCTACCATTTGGTTATTCATCTTGACACTTAAAAAAAATCGACCTCCAACAATTAAAAAAAGAGATCTTACCCCAATCCACATAAGTCGATCTTAGGATGCTGCTTCCAAGGTGCAGCAATCCAGAGGCACACTATTCACGACTTCTGTAATCGATTCACACATGCAAACTCCTTACAAAGAGTCCTATGACTATTGTATACTTCACATTGGCTGCAAACTTCACGCAGCTATAGATCTCGACTCCCTGATCACACACAGGAACCAATCAGTAATAGATCTCCTCATATCCACCAACATCAAACAACCTCTTATCGGCCTTCACTTCTCCTCGACCACACACACACGTAGTTCACTCCCCATGACAATATCTCATTGACCTTGTCACACAACATATCTCTTCACATAGATCTAGTTTTCCTTCACACATATCTCGCCAACAATAGATCTCACTAGGCTTCAAATGAATTTGTTTTCACTGCTACGACCACGGGATTCACTTCCTCACAAGCTGTGCATAATCAAGAAGCCAACCTTGCTCCGCTCCACAGCCACGGCCTTCTCTACCACATGCTTACGTAGGCAGTAGATCTCTTCATGCACAAGGCAGCTAATCTCTACGATGGGGCAGTCGATCTCTACAGACTATGCCACCAATTCAACCACCTCACCAAGCTTCACGAATGCCATATCTCTCACCAGTTCCACGCATCTTTCTCCAGCATCCACAAGCTCCTCTTCCATGTTGCTCACAAGCGCTGCCCACAATAAACAACACACAACCAGGGAAAATTTTAAGAACCCCCCTAAATTTATATATATAATAAATAGGCGAATCCCTATGATACATAGGAAAAATGGAAGGCGATTTTATTAATAATATAATATGTATATATAATTTTTTGGCAAATCTCTCACGAGATTATATTATCTTGTAAAAACATGGAGAATCACCAGTACAAATGGCGAATCACTACTACAAAATGGTGAATCGTTGTCTAGTGGAGTTCGGGTTGTTGGTTCCAATGAAGATATGGTAGTTGAACTAGGAGTAGAAGGAAGAGAACCACCGAGACCAAGCATGGCACATGGTGACTCATGAGGGAAGTAGTTCTCATGCAGTTTGGAAAATGCATTCTTCTAGTTCTACTAAGTGTAGTGTTGTTGCTCATGCTACTACTAGCACTGATATTGAGTTGGAGAGGAGTTTCAACAAATTGGGATCTTTGCAGATCATTTTGTTTCAACAATCCTCCAACACCTTGAACCCCAGCATTAGCCAACACTAACACTTGATTTGATTTGATATCGACGCTTCTGCTTAGATAATAGGTTTGATCATAATGGCTAAAGGGGGAGAAATTAAAGACTTGTCATTTACAAAAAAGTTGTGCAGATTATTGCTTTAAATCACTAGATAAAAATCAGTTGAGATCTTGTTTACTGCCACATTATTTTGAATTCTAGATCGTGTTGATTTTTGCTGTGTATCATGGTCACCTCCACCTGAAGACATTGTGAATTACTTTATTTTGAATTTCAGATTTCTTTGAGCTTAAATTCGATGCATTGACATGAACAAAACAGGCATACTGCTTGAGACCACTAAAGATTCCATGAAAGAAAGGCTATGCATACCTGAATTCTTCGACAAACTTAAGTTGGCTAGTGATCACGAGGAATTAATTGCCGAGTAAATAATGGCGGGGCATACCTCTTGGAGTCTCCTCTGCATTGATTTTTTGGCTGAGTGACTGAGCTTTAATGGCGGTGCACTCTTTGAGAAACATTTCAAATCTGAAATTTCGTGTGTCTTATATGGTTTGACCTACTATGGACAACATATTCACCTAGCTAGCTCAAGAAAAATGAGATCCTTCACACCAGATTGTATTTTTTCATCTCAGGTAATTGTTCATCCAAATCTTGCCCCATGAATGTTTCCCTGATAAAATGTGAGGGTTTAATAATGGAACCAATAGCTACCAAGATAGATTATCGCCAATTATGAAACTGAAAGGGACTTGAATAAAATGGGAATGTATTTTGATTAAATAGTTCCAAATATAAATATTGCTTGGAGTTGAGAATCAATAGTAAATTTAACTATTTTCGCACCATAGAAACAAGTGAAGCCAGGAAATAGAGTTCGATAGCTAGAACCAAATCCAGAGCCAAAGGGCAGAGTTGAGGTCCATGTTCCAAAGATGCTGATAGAAGAAAAATTCATCCAAAGTTTGGTTTCCTGAAGCTTTGGTTTCCAAACGTGCTCGGTTTGCCACACCTGATACGGTATTGGGATTACTATACCAATAGATTAGATCCTCTCCAAGGGATTACTATACCATATTTGTACATTCTAGAATAGAGTCTATTTGGTATGCATATCTCTCACCCTCACCTTTAAGATATGCAATGGTAGATCCTGAGCTTTTGTATGTGATACCAGGTCCCACAATCAGAGATGCGTTGATTGTCACCATATTCAACCCTCTGTCCATGGCCAGCACCCATGCAGCCCTCTCTGACAGTGTCTTGGCTAATGCGTACCATAACTGTGAACATGAAATATTGCATAATTAGAACAGGAATACCACAGATACCCTAACATTGGCTATCTGTTTCTGCACTTGTTTCCCTTTCTTCTATCAACTATGTTGCAGATTTTGAAGCATACTACAGCCATAAAACAACACCTTATGAACGAATTGATGAGTAGCAATTTAGCCCTTGAAGACTGCTTTTCTACAACACATTTCCAGCGAACACATAAGGATCAAATGCATACATTAGGCCCTTTTCATCTCAAGTACACACCTTAAAGATGAATGTATCAAATTTTTTCTTCATCTACTAATTGGTAGAAAATGGTAAACAAAAATATTCTACCGTATGAACTACTTCAAAGTAGTTGTTTGTAACATACAAGTTCTCTCATTTATCCAAATTCCTTATGGCTCCATTAGCCCATAACTGATAGGCACCAATTTCCTTCCTTCTCATTCATTCCTTGCTTTTGTCCATTTTTGTTTCTTCATCCTATTTCATACACCACAACCACCACTCATCTTATTAAATCACCTCTTGCCCCCATTCTATAGCCTAGCAATCCTACCTTTTAGGGATGCCCCCTTGAGTTTAAGAAGAGCCAACCAAAAGAGAAAGGAAAAGCTACTCAAAGTGAGTAGGTAATATTCTTGCATTGTAAAAAACTAACACCATCGTGATTGAGACTATACTTTTTGTGGGTGCTAGGTTTTTTTGTAACAATAGGGAATCATAGTGTAGATGAAAGATCAGATCTTAAGCCAATTTTATAGTTCAAAATGTAAAAATAATTACCAATAACAAGGCATATATAAGTAGCAGTAAATGTGTTCAATGCAAGTTTACATACCAATTCAGCTCTAGGCAATAAATACATCCCAAAATATTAAAAATATAAGGTGATAATCACTAGTGTAAGTAGGCTAGCAGCAAATTACATATACAAATTCAAAGCTCCCTCAAAACAACTAAGGAATCACACTAAAGAAGGAAATGTGCGATAATGTAAACTTACCAGAACTTTCCAAAAACTGGAACACACATTTATTAACCAATGAATTTTTCATAAATGACTCCGATATGATGATGAGTAACAACATTAGTATCTCATAACATTAGGTAGTTGCAGATCCACTCCATCCACTAGCTTCCACAATATCATTTAGAAAATAGAATGTACTGCTGAATAAAGGTATAAAAAAGCTGAATGTCTGGAGTCATGGAAAAATAAACTTAATTTTCTTCAAAATTTGGAAAATTAGACTAACAATAGTGGAATGAATAAATAGTGAAATTGCAATGCCTTGTATGAGGTCATTGAATTAATGTTGCTACATGATCAACTTCATCTAGAAGTTATTCAATTTATGCATGAAGAAGCTCACTCAGCATATTATCGACTGTCAAGTGATTCAAAACCACCAATAACCAGGAAAAAACTAAAAAGGTTCACCCTAAAATTAATTTCTTTAGTGTCAAGATTCAGTATGCAAGCGCACATAAGCAATGGACGGATGTGTGTCACAGCAAAGAAAACAAGAATGTAATTATTGTGGATTAAGAGGATAGCTTACTAGTCATGCTGAAAGAATTATCAGACCCCAACTAAAAAATTGTTTTAAGCCATAACCAGTAGAACAGATGCTCAAGAAAAATCGTTAATAGTTGAATTTCATGGTTCCATGGTCTATTCATCACATTCTAAATACCATCTATAGATTTTAGCGGGTTTCAAACTCTCAATACTTCAAGAAAAACTATCATACTGGCATTTTTCGAAGGAACTTCATATGAATACTCAAAATGGGTTAACTGAAATGTAGGTTAGTGACTACAAAAAGGCCATACTAGGAAACATGGTAATGAAGATACATAAGTGTTTTAAGCATAATTACAGAGATTAAACTTTTAGCTCCTGTATTAACTCGTAACATTATTAAAGTTGAGAAACTTGACCACAGCTAGCAGAAGATGATGTTATTTAACATAGGACGACTAGCAATTCTAATACAAGTGTTTTCTTGATCACTAAATCTAAAGCATTGCCAATACTCCATAAAGGTTACTTAATAATAGATAAATTATACTTACCTCAAAGAATAGATACTACAAGTGGATTGAATTTCTCAGTCCAAACAAAACCATGCAAAAAAACAGGAAACAAGATATGTACAACGAAAAGCACTTTATGAAAGAGACATATTTCCATAATTTGGCCAGATATACAAGGAATGCATGCAAGAAATATAACATGAGCAAGAAAGGCATCAACAAGAGGGAAAGAAATTACTTAGATTGTCTCAATGTGTACTTCCAGGAAGATTATATGGACTGAAAATCCGTATGCCTATTTTAGAATGAACTGACTCAACTGCATTTTCCAGAGTTGTATCTGTATTTCCAGGTGATTCATCCTGCTGAATTCCAGCCTCACCACACAAATCCTCATCTTGTTGATTTGGATCTAAGCACCCGACATTTATGGTATCCAAACCTACATTATCACACCTCTCATGAAATTCAAAGACTTGACTAACAGTTTCTGAATTGGGCATCATAGAAATAGAATGTGATTCTCCTTCACATTCCCTCACTAACTTCAAGGATATGGAACTGGCAATTTCTAGAAACGCTGCAGCTTTATTTGTGACAGCAATATCTGTACAACTGTCTATTGGTACAGGAAAGTCCCTGGAAGAGTTTTCAATCACTCTGAAATCAATGTTTCCTGTGTGTTTATTTGACATTGTCTTGTGCTCTTCTGTATTCAATATTGAAATATTTCGTTTTATAAGGGAAGGGACATTGTTAACTTGAAATGGACCTACAATGTTAGCCTGCTCTTCTGAAAAGACTACTGCATCAATAGGATCCACAGGTGCTTTTGAGACATGAATTGAATTAATGTCATAAGTAAGCTCTTCTGGAGAAAATATGGTATTAAGATTTGATTCTTCTGAGAAGCCTCTCGGATCATGATCATCCACCAGTTCTGGGTCAGTGACACCATCTTCAGGTTCTGCTGAAAACACCCTAGTATTAACATCATCCAAAGGATGTTCTGAACAACCTTTGGAATTGGTATTGCATCCCAGAACCAAATAATCTACATCCTTTACATTCACCATTGGTTCTTTCACATCAAAAATTGGGTTGTTTTGACTTGAACTGATAGAGTTATTCATTTTTGCATCATCTTGAAGAACCATATAAGGGTTTTGAAGAACAATTCCTTTGAAGAACCATATAAGGAAAGCTCATCAAGAAGGAAGGATGGCTTTATTTTTCAAGATTGGTCACATTCAGAAAAATTTCTCCTAAAAATGCTCTACTTTCCTGGTATTAATTGTAGGCTTAATATGATTTTTTTTGTATTTGTAAGGTAAAAATGTAGCTGTTGAATATTAAGCATATGTAATGAATTTTACGACAAGACCAAAATCTCATAATAGAGAAAGTTTAATAGATACATAAAGGTTAATTAATAATAGAGAAAGTATACTTACCTCAAATAATAGATACTGCAAGTGGATTGAATTTCTCAGTCCAAACAAAACCATGCAAAAAAACAGGAAACAAGATATGTACAACGAAAAACACTTTATGAAAGATACATATTTCCATAATTTGGCCACATATACAAGTAATGCATGCAAGAAATATAACATGAGCAAGAAAGGCATCAACAAGAGGGAAAAAAAATACTTAGATTGTCTCAATGTGTACTTCCAGCAAGATTATATGGACTGAAAATCCGTATGCCTATTTTAGAATCAACTGACTCAACTGCATTTTCCAGAGTTGTCTCTGTATTTCCAGGTGATTCATCCTGCTGAATTCTAGCCTCACCACACAAATCCTCATCTTGTTGATTTGGATCTAAGCACCCGACATTTATAGTATCCAAATCTACATTATCACGCCTCTCATGAAATTCAGAGACTTGACTAACAGTTTCTGAATTGGGCATCATAGAAATAGAATGTGATTCTCCTTCACATTCCCTCACTAACTTCAAGGATAGGGAACTGGAAATTTACAGAAATGCTGCAGCTTTATTTGTGACAGAAATATCTGTACAACTGTCTATTGGTACAGGAAAGTCCCTGGAAGAGTTTTCAGTCACTCTGAAATCAATGTTTCCTGTGTGTTTATTTGACATTGTCTTGTGCTCTTCAGTATTCAATATTGAAATATTTCGTTTTATAAGGGAAGGGGCATTATTAACTTGCAATGGACCTACAATGTTAGCCTGCTCTTCTGATAAGACTACTGCATCAACAGGATCCACAGGTGCTTTTGAGACATGCATTGAATTAATGCCATAAGTAAGCTCTTCTGGAGAAACTATGGTATTAAGATTTGATTCTTCTGAGAATCCTCTCGGATCATGATCATCCACCAGTTCTGGGTCAGTGACACCATCTTTAGGTTCTGCTAAAAACACCCTAGTATTAACATCATCCAAAGGATGTTCTGAACAACCTTTGGAATTGGTATTGCATCCCAGTACCAAATAATCTGCATCCTTTACATTCACCATTGGTTCTTTCACATCAAAAATTGTGTTGTTTTGACTTGAACTGATAGAGTTATTCATTTTTGCATCATCTTGAAGAACCATATAAGGGTTTTGAAGAACAATTCCTTTGAAGAACCATATAAGGAAAGCTCATCAAGAAGGAAGGATGGCTTTATTTTTCAATATTGGTCACATTCAGAAACATTTCTCCTAAAAATGCTCTACTTTCCTGGTATTAATTGTAGGCTTAATATGAATTTTTTTGTATTTGTAAGGTAAAAATGTAGCTGTTGAATATTAAGCATATGTAATGAATTTTACGACAAGACCAAAATCTCAAATGCATAACAGTGATATATTTCCCTGTTGCTACATTAGAGTACTTCTAATGTAAGGCACTGGATATTGAACTTGAAAGCTAAATTTGTCATACATTCCTTCATGTCAGCGTATTTATCATCTAGGAGGGATATATGAAAAGTTTGGAAGGCAATATGGTAATACAAATATATAGGATATCCTATAAATTAACAATGGGTGTAGAAATCCAAACTGAATTCTGGTTATCCATGATCTATTATACACTAGTATGATTATGATCCATGCTTACAATGACTGCTCACCTCAAAACCTAATTGACAAAAATACATTTATCATCCCCATTAAAAAACCTCATTGCTTACTTCTCTTACCCATTTATCTCACATCTAGCCACGTTGAGCCAGCATTATTGGTTAAACAAGCAAGGAAGTAGTTACTGGAAAAAGCTTTTCCCCTTATTATTAGTTTGCAGTTCTATGACAATTTTCCCTGGACAAAGCTTTACCCCTTATTATCACTTTTCAGTTCTATGAAAATTTTCCCTGTATCAAAAAGAAGAACCTAACTCTTTCTTGCGTACATAAAAAGATATCAATTGATTGTTAGGCATTGATTGATATCCAAATCAATCAATGTTCAAGCAATCCAATACAATATGATAAAAATTATTTTTGTAGTCATGGTGTGCAGGTAACTGTTTGTAGTCATGGTGTGCAGGTAACTCTTTCTTTCGTACATAAAAATATATCAATTGATTGTTAGGCATTGATTGATATCCAAATCAATCAATTTTCAAGCAATCCAATACAATATGATAAAAATTATTTTTGTAGTCATGGTGTGCAGGTAAATATACATTTCTAATCCATAAACTTTGTGCATTAAAGAGTACAACTTTACCATTAAATGACATTCGAGTTTAAAAAGAATAAATAGTAAATCAGAAATATTATGATCAGATCAGCATACAACACAACAAGTTCTACACAAATCATGCCCACTGTTACCATTTTCAGTGTTGTGCCAATACTCAACTGGGGGATTTCAAAATCAAAACCTGTAAAACAACAATAGTGTATCAAAGACATCAGCATAAATGGATTAAAATAAATGAGCATAAATCTGAGTAAAGATGTGAATTGATATTATTGCTAAATCTTAGAAAAAAACATAGGTAGACAAGAAAAAAAGAGACCAGGAAAATAAAATAGGATCAAACTCTTTCTTCTAAAATATTATAGTTTATAACATTAAAGCCTCACAAGAACAAACCACATTATCACAACGTCTATATCAAGAAGGTCACAATATCACATGATGAGATGTTACAATTTTTAGCTTGAGTTGTGCATTTTTACATAGGGGGTATGGACTCGCATAACAAGGGCACACACCCCAAGAGGGTTAACTGAGCCTACATGTTAAGTTTGACTAGCTTGTCCTTAATCGTGATTGGGTGTATTGTTAAGGCACTCCTTGATGTGAATTTTAATTTTTGCCTCCAAAAGTAAAAGTTGGATTCATATTCTAAATTGTATATAAGGAACACTCTTCATCCCATTCTCACACATCAACTTCTCATATCTGATATAGTGTTGTAGATCTATGACAAAGACTTGAAGGTTTCCAACGTAGGATGTAGGAGAAGAATGCAGAGGTCTAGAAAACATATATCTAAGCTACCATTGAGGAGTTTCAGGTCACAATATCACAAGATGAGATGTTACAATTTTTAGCTTGAGTTGTACATTTTAGATCAAGAAGGTCACAAGATCACAAGATCACAAGATGAGATGTTACAATTTTTAGCTTGAGTTCTACATTTTTACACAACTCAAGTGAGGCATCCTCATAGAGGTTATTGTTAAAATTGAAAGCTAGGGCCAAATTCCACCTTGGGTCTCCTCAGTTGATGGAGATAATAATTCCATTGAATCCCTCTTTTCTAGAGGACCAAAATCGATATATAGATTGTCCAATTTGGATAAGGAAAGTATTTATTTATTCAAAATAAATATTATTAGTCATGATTTAGTTTTCATGGGAAAAGTTGAAATTTGAATTTTGAATTTGCCTCCAAAATTTAAGGTTGGTTTCACCAAATCATCATATCTAATTTTTTATATAAAGGATCTCTCCTCATCTCATTTACATGCACCAAATATCTTGGATAAGGTCTAAGGTAGCGAAGGCCTTGATGAAGGTTAATGGACCATTTGTTTTTGGGCTAAGGTCTATGAACCTCCATGTTAGTCTGTCGTAGATCTGGATGGATTATTACTTGCCTAGTTCTGTAGTAGAAACATAATCAAGAATCATTCTTATGAAGTTTTTTTTTAACTTTACAAGGGATGACCTCTTCTGATAAATGTGTCCTTGAGATATTTACATTAAGGATCTATCAATACTTTCATTAAAATCAACATTCTGAAGCTGACCTCCATCAATTTTCAAGTCTCTAAAGTTCATTCATGGCAAGACAAGGATCGGGATCTTGGATCACAAAGTTCTGTTATTGAAGAATACATGTAAACTCAAGAAAGACAGATTATGTCTAGTGCCTATATATATTAGCGTCTACATCGCTCAGCAGGCTTCATTATGCTGACCTACATTGGAATCATTAGTTAGCATCAAATAAGTAGTAATGTATATTTGGCATCCTTGCTATCTTGGGGCAGTTATGGAATTCTGGTTAGTTTTTGCTCAATTTAGGATCAATATAAATAATGACCATGAAATTGAAGCATGTAACAATTACTGTGACATCAAGGTACCTGCGTATTGGGCTTTGATCTAGAAACTTGTGAAGTACACCATAATATCATTGAAGATCATCAATATGATGTGTACAATATTGACCTTTGTCAATCATCATCCTACTCTAAATTTTCTATTAGAAATTATTGAAAATATATAACAAAGATGGTGGCTTAATCTAAATATTTTATCTTAAAGAAAAATGGCACCATGATTACCTCCTCTTAAAGTCAAGACTGTGTTCATACTTGATAAAGGATAATGATTTATCTAGTGATGAAAATGCACCTGCATATGGTAAAGTGAAACAATGAAGTGGTCCAATAAATTCTACCTATTGTTTCAGTCTCACTATGATCTACCTACTCTTGTAACTCAGAGCATGGTTGATATAACTATTCAAATTGCAAGAGGGAATGGATCGCGGAAATTCAAGGTCAAACCATTATGAAAACATGAACCTATCAGCTAAGGACATGTTAATCAAGGTTGTCATTGATGTCAATATGGAATTGACTAAGATGTCAATATTCTTGAGATGCCTAGTTCCAGATGATGATGCCATAACCCTTGGTTGACTAGGTTACCATCAATAATGACGTCAATCCATGAATATGTCAAGATAACTCTTGATCCTATTGATGTAATACACTAAATGAATGACCACGATTGTTAATGGCACTCGATAAAGGTTGGAAGACTAGAAAGATATTATTTGAAGCTCTCCTAATGATGTTTCACTTGATGAAGGTTGGAAGACCTGCACTATTATTGAATACATGATGCTATACCTTCATGATAAAATGAATGATGGATACTACTATGCTAACATGCATGTCATAAATAATGACACCATGATCCTATTGTGAAGAAGCCTAACAAGAAAAGCCTATCTGCCCTGTCTCTAATTTTGCACTAATTTATGACCAGTCACGCTAAAAAATATTTTTTAGTATCTTAGAGGCAGCCTCTAAAGTTGATTCCTATGCCATATTTTAGAGCATATTTTTCCCTTTCCAATGAGATATCACTTGGCCTAAAACTCCAAATAGGTTGGGAGATATATATTTTACAAGTTGAGAAAATTAATTTGGTCCTTGAGCCGACCTGTGCTAGCCTACCCATGTCGGCCAACTCCAGAGACGTGTCCCTTCGTTCAAGCAAAAAAATATGTATATATAGAGACAATAGACCCTCATTTCATTGAAGAATTTTTAGTGAAAATTACAAGAAGAGGTAGAGGTAAACAGGAAGCCAAGGATGACATAGAAATGTACTATTTGGGCTGATTCTTTTTATTGAGTTATCATTCAATCTTGAAACAAGGAGATGAGACTGTAGTTTAGTTTCCTATATTTATTGGACATAACTATCATTTGATAGTTTTTATACCTTGGATTTGTGGACTATTACCGTGGAGACTCGGTGCTATAATTAGTCACCTATTTCATTAACCTGAAAGGCTTAGACTTAGCATACCCTGCTCCTATGACAAGCCTCAGATCTACTGTCATTTCAGAGACTCGGACTTGTATATTTCTACTACATATCGAATTAATGTGTGTGGGAAACTACCTTGTGATGGCATAAAAACTTGTGGACTATCATCTCCTGAAGCTTAGATTGGTAACCCTATGACAACACTGAGAGACTTAGATAGTCACCTTGGAGAGGGCTCGATGCAGTAATTATAACATCTGATATATTGGACCAATGAATAACAAGTTTGGAAGACTCGAATTGTAGAGTTGGAGGCTCAGACCTATGAGCATTCTGTTACAGACTTTGGATTTATGATAGTCTTGTGGAGAAGTATTTAAAGAAATCCGATTGCAGCAGTATACACTTGTGTGGTGGACTGTCACCTCGAAAAGCTCGATTTTGTTATTTTCAACTATGATCTAAAGTGTGTAAGGGCTCTACATTATTACCTCAGTACTGAAGTTTGTAGAAGACTGATGTTACAATCTTTCAAGCTCGGACTAAGGACATTCAAACCAGAACAAAATCTCAAGCTTGAGGCATTCAAACCCATGGTTTAGTGACAACTTCAGCCAGGGATTTGTGACTAAAAAATTGTAATTCGGATATGTAATTAGTATGGTTTTTATTCTTCCTTGGATTAGTTATTTTTTCCTTTCTTAAGTGCATATATTAGGCCTAGCTTGGGTAGTCTTCAATCATCCCTAGAATAGTCTTTGAAGGCAATCATGTAGCAGCATTTGTGAAGTAATTTTCCTTATTTAAGAAATCCTATTGCTGCCTTTTTTTGAAAACAATCCTAGAACAACATTGAAGATATTTTTGGGCTCATTTAAAAGATACCTTGAAGAGATCTTGAAGATTGCAGATAAATACTTTGTTGGGCCTTTGTGAGAAGATCTTGAAAAAATCCCTTGAACAGGTTTAGAGTAGGTACAGAACTAGCGATGCTCATTAAAGACATATTGAGGATTAGTGTAGATCATTGGTGAGTTTAAGTTTGATCTTCATTATTCACTGGACTAGAGGAAACTTCACAACAAAGTTGAGATCTATAATAAGAACTTGAAGGGCCTACTCATGGAGGAAGTCTGAAGTATGTGAAGTTCTTTCTAAGGTCATTGTCTTCAGTTCTTTTGTAGAAGCCTCCTAAGGCTGAGACCTAGTGCATTCCTAAGGCCCATTTTAGGTTGGTTGAGGCTAACCTGTAATGAGACTCATCCCAAGGACCCAATGTCTAAGGAAATCTGAACATAAATTCAATTATTGTTAGGCTGACTTAAATCCAAGCCATTTTCAAAGATCCTCTTGAGCTTACATGCTTAAGGAAAACTTCTAAAGGATATCTCAATGGTGTTTGTAGTCTTTATAATAATTTTGAAGGTATATCAGTATTGTATAATTTTTACCTTGAAGTAGATCCGTGAGGCCTCTTGTTGAGATAAAATGAACATTGAATGAACATGTTAAGGAATTGAAGCAAAAAAATTTTATGACTGTCTAAAGAGAATGATTTCCTATTCGTGGCAGAGTTTTTCCACCATCTAATGCAGACATACAAAGGCCTGAATTCGACCCTCTTGAAAAAAACCACTGTAGCTGATTGTGGCATCCACTCATTATGATCCTAAGGTTATTTGTCGGGCTTATGAGGAAAATCCAAGGCCTAATTATGAGACAAATATGAGTATATTCCTGAGGCTTTAGGGTGATTAGGTAGATGTATAAACTTTGTTCTAAGGATTATTCAACCCCTCATTCTTGGCGTACTTCTATGGAATTATTTGGGATTTCTCCAAAAGCACAAATTCGAGACAATTTCGCACTAATTGAAAGCTCGTTGTTATGTATATGAATATTGGATAGTCATTTGTAGAGGTTTTTCATCCTTTAAAAAAGGTGAAGTTCTGGCCATTAATGAGGACAAGTTAGCTTCTCTATGGGCTGTGATTTTCTCCTATTTATGATTGATTGAGCTCACCCCATTAAGGGCCAAGATATTGTTGTGAGGAACATGTTGTCTTGATCAGAGAACGAATGCAGAAGTTAATCTCGTTTTCTCTATACATATATTTCTAGAAAAGCCCTTAATTAAAACAATTTTCTGAAGCAGTCCACACTGTAAATAAGTTAGAGACATTGTGAATTTGTGGAATCCTTGTCACAGCAGGGTGTGAATGCTTTATAGGAGAAATACACTATTTGATTTACAAATCCAGGTCCATAATTTCCATCTAAATTTCTGAAGCATGCATCACCATTTATGAGTTTGAAATTATAGTTTTTGATTAAAGAATAAAATTATGTCTGGAGATTGTTATGACTACATTAAGGAGGAACAGGAAGGCAGTGTCACAATAAGCACAAAATATTATGACAGTTTGGTTTTGTCTCACCTCTATAATTCTTATAGCTATAGTCACCACCTTATTCGATGAAAAAATCCTGAGCATGAATCTCTTGCAATCGAGGCCTGAGTTTAGTACAAGGATTTTTCAATATGGTACGAATATTCCTAACGGAAGAATCAAATATGAAAGGTTAACTCAAATGATGAATATATGTTATATAGTCTGATTCAAAAGAAATAAAATTCTTCACAATAATGGTGAAGTGCGGGATAGTGAACAACATACCTTATATTTTTGGTGCTCATGACATGCTTCTATATTTAAGCTGAGATGTGTGCATTAACGCCTAAAGGGACTAGTATGGACTATGGAGCATTTCCCTATCAATCATCTTGAGGAGGGTTTGTTGATTATTGATATCATCGTGAAATACCCATTTATGCTTACAGTGGTATATATTAAAGAACATCTCCAGTTTGTCACTTCAAGTTGTTTAGAATATAATCATAAGGAAATTTTAGCATCTATGTCCCGAAAAGATATATTTTGGAGTAGACTAGCTTAACTCCTTAGTTACATTGTCAAGCACTCTCTCAGTATCACAAGAAATATTTCCTAACATTTCTAAGTCTTACTTCTATACATAAATCTGCATGATACAATGTGGCCTACCAATGTGTACTTCCAGGAAGATTATATGGACTGAAAATCGGTATGCCTATTTTAGAATCAACTGACTCAACTGCATTTTCCAGAGCTGTCTCTGTATTTCTAGGTGATTCATCTTGCTGAATTCCAGCCTCACCACACAAATCCTCATCTTGTTGATTTGTATCTAAGCACCCGACATTTATAGTATCCAAATCTACATTATCACGCCTCTCATGAAATTCAGAGACTTGACTAACAATTTCTGAATTGGGCATCATAGAAATAGAATGTGATTCTCCTTTACATTCCCTCACTAACTTCAAGGATAGGGAACTAGAAATTTACATAAATGCTGCAGCTTTATTTGTGACAGCAATATCTGTACAACTGCTTATTGGTACAGGAAAGTCCCTGAAAGAGTTTTCAGTCACTCTGAAATCAATGTTTCCTGTGTGTTTATTTGACATTGTCTTGTGCTCTTTAGTATTCAATATTGAAATATTTCGTTTTATAAGGGAAGGGGCGTTATTAACCTGCAATGGACCTACAATGTTAGCCTGCTCTTCTGACAAGACCACTGCATCAACAGGATCCACAGGTGCTTTTGATACATGATTTAATTAATGCCATAAGTAAGCTCTTCTGGAGAAACTATGGTATTAAGATTTGATTCTTCTGAGAAGCCTCTCGGATCATGATCATCCACTAGTTCTAGGTCAGTGACACCATCTTCAAGTTCTGCTAAAAACACCCTAGTATTAACATCATCCAAAGGATGTTCTAAACAACCTTTGGAATTGGTATTGCATCCCAGTACCAAATAATCTGCATCCTTTACATTCACCATTGGTTCTTTCACATCAAAAATTGGGTTGTTTTGACTTGAACTGATAGAGTTATTCATTTTTGCATCATCTTGAAGAACCATATAAGGGTTTTGAAGAACAATTCCTTTGAAGAACCATATAAGGAAAGCTCATCAAGAAGGAAGGATGGATTTGTTTTTCAAGATTGGTCTACATTATAGGCTTTCTTTTTCAAGATTGGTCACATTCAAAAACATTTCTCCTAAAAATGCTCTACTTTCTTGGTATTAATTGTAGGCTTAATATGAATTTTTCTATATTTGTAAGGTAAAAATGTAACTGTTGAATATTAAGCATAGGTGATGAATTTTACGACAAGACCAAAATATCAAATGCATAACAGTGATATATTTCCCCATTGCTACATTGGAGTACTTCTAATGTAAGGCACTGGATATTGAACTTGAAAGCTAAATTTGTCATACATTCCTTCATTTCAGCGTATTTATCATCTAGGAGGAATATATGCAAAGTTTGGAAGGCAATACGGTAATACAAATATATAGGATATCCTGTAAATTAACAATGGGTGTAGAAATCCAAACTGAATTCTGGTTATCCATGATCTATTATACACTAGTATGATTATGATCCATGCTTACAATGACTGCTCACCTCAAAACCTAATTGACAAAAATACATTTATCATCCCCATTAAAGAACCTCATTGCTTACTTCTCTTACCCATTTAACTCACACCTCCATTCGTCTATATGAATGGGATCCAGCCACGTTGAGCCAGCATTACTGGTTAAAGAAGCAAGGAAGTAGTTACTGGACAAAGCTTTACCCCTTATTATCAGTTTGCAGTTCTATGACAATTTTCCGTGGACAAAGCTTTACCCCTTATTATCACTTTTCAGTTCTATGAAAATTTTCCCTGTATCAAAAAGAAGAACCTAACTCTTTCTTGCATACATAAAAAGATATCAATTGATTGTTAGGCATTGATTGATATCAAAATCAATCAATGTTCAAGCAATCCAATACAATATGATAAAAATTATTTTTGTAGTCATGGTGTGCAGGTAACTGTTTGTGCAGAAGCAACAATACATTTACGGGAGATGAAATATGGACTTATCTCATAATGTTGCTGAAATAATCCCTCAAAAATATGAAAAGATTTGTCTAGAACAGTTACAAATGAATAAGAGAGTTCAATACCTAGAACAACAACTTCAATACCCAATTTCAGATGAAGATAGGCACCAACCACATTATATAGCATCTATGACCCCTGCAAGTTGCTTTTCTACAACCACATTTATGAGGCAGAAAAATGGTGTTGGAGGGATGAGCACTGTGAATATCTTTAGTTCTCCTTATGCATGTCAAAATTCCAATGTTCCAAACTTTGGTGGAAAAAGGTTGGAGTCCAATTTGAATAACTGTAAGAAAAATTTTGGAGAAAGTACAGGGTGCTTTAGGACGACTCCTCTATATACTTCACATGATTTTTTTGACAATAAAAGAAACTATTTACATCAGCCAGTCAAGGGAGGAGCCCATAATGTCCAATATAGCATTCAATGCATTAAATAATATTATAAGAAAATGGGATATATAAAATAGAAAAACACATTTTAGTTTATGAAGGTCTCTTAAAACAACTATTTTGGACTATAATATGTGTATTGTCCTCTCTGAAACAATTCATTTTGATTCAAATTTACCACATTACAAGACAAAGCATGGAGTATATAGAGATCCATCAGGAAATGGGTGTGTTGTGTCATCACCTTAGATATGGGTAGAAGCTCTTTACCTCATACTGAACAAATTGAAGAAGGAGAATTTAAAGTTTGATAAAATCTGGGCTAAATCTGGAAGTGGGCAGTATCCCGGGAGTGTTTATTGGAGAAATGGTTCCCTGGAATCCATTCTAAAAGGAGTGAATCCAAAAGATCCTTTGGTTTTCTAGCTTCAGGTTGATTTCTCCACAAATGAATCATCTATTTGTATGGACAATAGTACAACAGCACAGTGCAGAGGAATTGAGAAGGTTTTTGGTGCAATACTTGAATTGGATTTTCTTACTGTGTCTTGTGCACATGAAAGATACACAGGACCTCAGATATGGAAATTATATCAGAAAAACAAGGATATCTATGATAACACTGAAATAATTTCTCTTGTAATTTCTTTCATGACATCCCTTTTTATTGGTGGCTATGCCAATATTGATGAAACCGATGGAACATGGATGAATTTGATGGATCTAAGAGAAATAAATTGGCCTGAGGAAGCCTTAGAGGCCACTACTCCAAAATTGGAAAATAAACTGGGACCATTGGCTCCATCATATGCTATTGTTGGTAATTTAAGGTCATATTTTGTAGACAAATTTATGTTTGACAAAAATTGTCTGGTTATCCAGTGGTTTGGAGACAATCCAAATAGATTGGCAGGTTTAGCTTTGAATCATCCTAGAGACCTTGCAATCAATTTGGGTACAAGTGATGTGGTTTTTCAAATTAGACCTAAACCAAACCTTGGCCTAAAAGTACATGTTTTACCCAATCCTGTTGATCCAAATTTCTATATGGGGATGCTGGTTGAAAAAAATGAGTCGATAACACGAGAAGAGGTTCGAAACTGATGTGACAATGGATCATGGGAAATGTTCAAGAAATTTTTATATCAAAATCCTCCTCTGAATGGACACTCCACCTCCAGACATGATGACCATTATAACTGGTCCTTTGGAAGCACTGGCCACTGAAGTTACAAGTTCCATTTGATATCTAGGTAACAATAGAATTTGTCTATCATGTGATTCTGCCTCTCGATTTAGATCTAACCCCACAACCAGAATAGTTGCATCAGCTTCTTTGGCTACCTTTACTGCTGCAGGTATCAAACCTGAATCGTTACATGCCACGTCCAAGCATCCAGTTCGATATACAGCTTTAGCGTATTTTCCCAACCCATGTGCAGGTGAGATGTATTTACAAGGAATCCCTACAATGCAACAACATACCATTACCCTACCCTTAATAATTTCATTTTCAAAACTTCATAAATCTAGAGAATTATCAACTGTAACTCAAATGAAAGAAAAACAGAAAATGTACCTGCATAGTTTCCTATCATAGGTTTTGTGGCATCAGCATGAGGTCCAATCACAGCCAAATGTTTAATCTCATTTGTTGATAGGGGCAATGATCCATCATTTTTCAGAAGAACTATACCTTCCCTGGCTGCTTCAATAGCTAACTCTTGATTTTGAGCACTGCAGACGTCCTTGGGCCCCAGATTGGCATAATACTCATCTACCTCAAAGAAAGCTAATCTCATCAAATCGATGTACATGTTTATCAAAGATTTATCCATATATGATTCCTTGGCCTTCCCCTGTAGAACTGCGGATTATAGATAATCCGGATAGAACAATCCACAGTCCAAGTTCAATCCTGAATCAAAGGAAAAAACCATGAAATGGAGTGAATTATTCATTGCTATGAGACACTAGACTGAGAAGAATATAAACCATTGCAACATTCTCTATATTTCAAAACTGCTCTCAAAACAGATGTCACTGTGTCTTCTGGAGTTTCTCTGTAGTTCTGGTCATCATATAATACTTCAATAGAGTCACAGTTAGATGTAGCAGTCAGTCCAAATCCATATTCACCTGCATCCATATAGGTTTTAAAATACCAAGCATCACTAGGCACGAAGAGCTCGGAGGTAAAACCCTTGTACAAAACCCTCCTCAGTTTTCTAGTGTCTGGATCCTTAATAGCTGCTTGTGATATGATAACCCCAGCACAAGGATCAGGCTTGAGATGGAACTCCCAACTCCCCCATTTGACTTGATGACCATGAAATTTAAAGCTGGGACCTTTGGGCTGCTCAATGGAGATAGGATTAAGAGGGGGCAACAAAGGATACTTCTGGGCAGACAGTCTATAGTTTGTACCCTCTGGCTTTGGCAAGGGTATATATTTTCCTTTTTATGTGATTTTAAAGACCTCCTTAGAATCCATATCAACTAAAACTGTGAGACCCTCAATGGGTCTCATGTAGAAATTTGTTGTCCCTGTGCTTGAATAACACTGAATTTTTATCAATCTCCGGCCTTCTTCATCAGGTCCGAACCAGCCCAGAGAAATAGGCAGGCATGAAAGGTCACTTACGTTAACCCCTCTCTTCCCTATAATTTCTACGAATTTTTTTCTTTTCAGAGGTACTTGAACGACCGAAGTCATATCCTCCATTTTCATAGCAGGATACCCATTTTCATGACTAATTTTACTGTCAACAATCTGGCCTGATGCAAGGTCTACAATGAGTTTATAAGCATGCCCATTGGCCCAAGCTATTATTGTGGCCTTCCTGCTTGGAAGGATACTTCTTGCCTTCCATAAAAGGATTTGTTCTTTTGGGGGCTCTTCTAGGACCACAGAGTGAAGTGCAAACTTACCATGATTGAAAATTGAGGACTGTTGCAGAATCTTCTAGACTTTCTTGATCTTCTGAAAGGTCAAAGGATCCAGTGGATGGTTTGCAACTTCTTTTTCGTGATCAACTTTCTGCTGCAGCTTAGGCTTTCCTTTCTGAATAAGCACACCATTCTGCTTCCTGGAACACTGTTCTTAAAGGTGAAACGGGACCCATACTCAGAGCAATCCAGTTCAACCTTTTCCTGAGAAGGAAAACGAACCCAAGTCCTAAAAAAAAGCACCAGCATTAAAGATCCCATGAGAATAAACAAGAATTTAAGATATGTTGTGAAATCCATGGCTTACAGGCTAACAGGTGACACTGCAGAACTTTGCTGAATCTCAGTACCTATGAAATTATATTGGGTTTCTGGGCTTCTAGGGCTAATTAACTAAACTGACTGATCTAATAAGCTCTAGGGCTTGCTATTTGTGATGGTATCTGCCATACCCTCGCTCAATTTTGTTTCTATTTTACATTTTCATGCAAAGACCATCCGTCCTTCCCAGATAAGACATCTTGTCTAGGTTTTCTTCTGCAATAGCAATGAATTCTTCAAAGAGATCAAAATTCAGTTAATAGAGACTGTATGAATCTGGCCCCTTCCATGTCAGGGTTTTTCCAGCAATACCAATGAATTCTTCAAATATCAAGATTCAGTGAATAGAAACTGTATGAATCTGGCCCCTTCCATGTCTTCCGAAAGGAAGCTCTGATAGCTTCGATTCCTGCAGAATTCTTCAAAGATCAAAATTTAATTACAAATATTCAAAATTAAAGTTAATAGACACTGTCTTGTACAATGAATCTAGCCCCTTCCATGCCTTCCCAAAGAAAGCTATGATAACTTCGATTCCTGCGGATTAATGCAATAGGTTCTACTCTGATACTGAAAAAAAAAAACTTGGAAAATCATGGTAAAAGAGGAGCCAAACTCTAAAAAATAAAATCCTGCAACCTTTGGAATTGAATGCACATCCCAACACCAACATTCAGCTTTCACGCCCATTCCAAGCCCCAACCACCCCGGCGAACCAGTGAAAAATTGGGGAGAAGATCGGCGATCGGTGAGCCTATGCACATCCCAGCACCAACATTCAACTTCCACGCCCATTCCAAGCCCCAACCACCCCGGCGAACCAGTGAAAAAATGGGGCGAATCACTCCAACCCCTCTCTCCGACTCTGTAAATCCAAGCGAATACCACTGAAATCTACTCCAACCAAGAAAATCGAGGGCGAATTCCATTGTTTCAGTTTTGTGCACATTTTTTTGGTGGGCTATTATATAATAATTAATTATTTTTAAAATAATTATTGGGATAATTTTATAAAACTATAGAAAATGGGTTTTATATAAAAAATGTGCCCTATTAAAATTTAAAATCCCTTAAAATTTGCATTTGGGCTAAAATTCGCCCCTAAAATTTTCCCTGCACACAACCTCCTCTCAGAATTTACGCAAACCGCTACCATTAGGGGAATTTTGAGGTCTAAAATGGGCCTCCTAAGGAAATTATAAAATAATATTGGAAATCATAAAATAATATTTGATGACATCATCAAATTTTAGAGGGAAAAAAGGAAAAACTAATTTTCCAACTCGTATTTTCAACTTATCTCCGAATTTTTTTACTCAAACTTTGAGCGGGAGTACTCGTTGGATGAAAAATTTAATTCCTCATCCAAGGAGCACCCATGTTGCATACTTTCAATGGACCCTTCTACACGAAAAATGATAAATACATGAAAAAATGTGATTGCAATCATGTTTTTCATGTATTTCTCATTTTTCATGTAGCAGGGTCCATCTAAAGTATGCAACATGGGTACTCCTTGGATGAGGAATTAAATTTTTCATCCAACAAGTACTCCCGCTCGAAATTTGTGTAAAAAATTTCGGAGATAAGTTGAAAATAAGAGTTGAAATAGTAGTTTTATTATTTTATTATTTTTAAATATTTTTACCCTTTTACTTAAAAAATGGTGAATCATCCCCCATGCTTGACATCATCATCTTGAATCCTATTGGTTCTTATAAATTTTATTTTAGTTGTAAATTTTTCTTAGGAGGCCTATTTTAGACCTCGAAATTCCCCTAATGTCAGGCACGGAGGCACATTCGCAGCCCTATAGCTCACAGCACATAGGCTTCTCATGATGCTATCTCCCTTTCATCAACTTGATATACCTTCTGCAACACTCAATCAATAGCTCAACGCCTCACGTACTTGGTCAACAGGCTCAATGCTTGACCAAAGAGAAAATTCGCATTGAGCAGCCACACTAGGGGATTTCAAAAAAAATTGATGTGTTGGATGGACCAGTGCTCTTTTTCCTCATGGATTAGTGTTGATCGACACTCTTTTTCCTCCAAAATAAGGGTTTATCCAGTGAATTTCATAGAGAAAAAAAACTCTGCCTCCTCACACACTATCTTCACACAAGCCACCAGGGGCCTCTCTTCTGCCACATAAACACTAACTCAGGGATCAAAGCATACTGGCTTTGACTCACCAACCATGGAGCTCTGATACCATGATAAAAATCAAATATTCATATTATATTCATAAAACGAGTAGCTCACAGGTGAGGTGATTCACTTGGAGACTGCCTCTGGCAGAACGCTCTACCCAATCATCATTACACACAATGAATATATAGCTTACACACATATAGGGAAGTTAGAACAACACCATAAATAATAGGAACTAAATCCTAATCTAAGGCATATGCTCAACTAATGAGCTAACTCTCTCCTAGAATACATTTCTCCATTATCTTCAGAAACTTGAAATTAGTGGCCTTATGCCCATAAGAGTTACAAGAGAAACAAAATCCATGAAACCATCCTTTCTACCTCGATCTAGGAGATTTTTCAATAAAAGGATTCTTCTATTCTAGGGAATTTATGAAATTTTCATCAGATTCATTAATACTATATTCCATAAGTACTTGCAGATCTTGATCAGACTCTCCTTCTTCTCCAATTGATAAACCATCACTATCTTCATTTGTATAAAAGCTTCTCATATTTTCAAACCATTTATATTTTTCATGATTTTCTTTATAAGGACACTTAGTAGCATAATTACCAACTCTACCACAAGAAAAACACTTTAAGGGAAGCTTACCTCTGAACCTTCTGGTACCTGGTTGGAGTTTCCTCACAAATTTTTCCTCATCTTCTTTTGATATATAAATTGATTCATTGAGAAGTTCCTTTTATTTTCCTTTTTCAAATGCTTTAAATGAAGTCTTATATCTAAAGGGCCTCCTTTTCTCATTTCAAAGGTCATTTGAATCTCGCGGAGTTATACAATAGTAAGGGTCTACATATCCTGCTTTTATTCAATAAAAAAACACTTTTGAATTGAATTTTGGAGTTGGAGATCTCAAAATTTTCTCTAATAAAGTTGAATCTTTCATATCTTCACCCATATTTCTCATAGAATTCACAATCTCATCTATTCTCAGGAAGAAACTTGCAATATTTTCATCATTATGCATTCTGAGAGTTTCATATTGAATTATAATAATTTCAAGTTTAGCACTTTTTACCTTGGCATCACCTTCATAGCTTTGGATGATCTTGTCCCATGTTTCCTTTGTTGAATTTAGCTACATGACTTTAACAAATTTGGATTTGTTTAGGCTTCCCAACAAGGCATTGAAATCTTTTGCATTGGTTTCATATCTCTTCTTTCGTGTTGCATTTGTAGGAATGGATGTTGGATATTGATAACCTCTTTCCATGATTTCCCATACATATGCTCCAATACTTTGCATATAGTCTCTTGTTCATATCTTCTATAAGAAAATATTGATTCCATTGAATAGTGGTGGCTTGATAGAAAATACTCCTTTGTGACTTTCCATTGCGACAAATCTCCTTCAAGCGATTAAGCTTCTTCAGAAAGACCTGCTCTAATACCAATTTTTGGGAAAAATACTACGGGTGGGGGTGGGGTGGGGAGGGGGTGAATGAGTATTTAAAACTCACAAAAATTATTATTATTTTTTTAAATTTTGTACGCAACTTTACTTAATCCAACTAGCGTATGTATGCGATTGTCATGAAGGAAACTAGTGTATGCCCAATAAACTTATAATTCAAATAAATATTCAGTAACTTGACTTAGACCAATGCAACATTGGTTCATCATATATTTAGTAAGTAGTAAATAAGTGTAGAAATAATAGATTAAACCATCCCACATAAGAAACACACACAAACACCAAGATTTAAGGTGGAAACCCAATGTGGGAGAAAACCAACATTGGTGTCATCTCTATATTCAATATTTATTATATAGAAAACTGATTAAAATATTGTATTGGGGCAGACTCATACCAACACGCGGGCACCCACCTACAGAATGTTGCAACGTTCACTCATTCTCCAGTAGCCACTAGAAGGGAGTTCCAACCCTGTGATCTCATTTACCAGGACCCACTGGAAGGGAGCTACGACACCCTGATCTCGTTTACCAGCACCCACTGGAAGGGAGCTATAACCCCATGATCTCATTTACCAGCACCCACTGGAAGGGAGCGACGACCCCCTCACCAAAGGCTTTCACCCTTAACACCATCGTGGACCACGTTTCATAAATTTTCACGTTGGATCCACCTGCTTCAATACATCACAAATTTTAGGCCTCTTTTCATCATATTTTTATACTGGACTCACTACACTATTTAATCCCAATAACATACATCAAAACTTAAACATATAATTGTACCAAATCAATCACCAAATCACTAATCAACCACCTAATCATTGATCTTCAATCACATACAACCAACAGCATAATCAATACTCACACACCCCAAATCTATATGAATACTTCATTTTCAGATAGCGAAAACATAGTAACACTTATCAGAAATATTATTTAGCAAAACCCTGGCTTGCATACGCGCCTTCCATAAGGTTTTTCTGCATATGTATGCACTTATCTAGAACCCAACTCATGTATAGATCTTAACATACTTCAAAATATTTACGCGACTCTGAATAACAAAACCCATGTGTATATTTGTTTTCCATGTTTCAAACTCACATATGATTTGCAATTATTCCATTACTATGCAACACTTCAAAACTTCAAAAATACTCAGATCATAATATTCACTACAACAAACATGTGACATACCAAAGATCTAAACAAATCATAAACATATCATGTAATACATATTCATTTCAGGTCTAATGATCCTGATCCATCATTATATTCATGGGTGCATCATTATTTCAGATCAACCAATCAACTATACCCTAACCATGCAAATATACTTCAGATTGAAGTATTCATTCATTAACCCTTACTCATGCACACTTAGCGCTTTGATCTTCACCTTCTTATATATTTTGAGCCTTAGCCAATACCATGAGCCAAAACCACACTAGTGTTAGTGGTAATATTTGAAGGGATCAAATATCCATTACTGCACTCAATATCATGGGCTAATACCATGGTAAATACCCTTGGTATTAATAAAATAGTGCACCAATATGTGTGGGACTTTGCTTCATCATACTCATGTGTACGCGGGACTTTGATTCACAAAACCTGTGTATACACTAATCACTTCGTCAATCCTACGTACGTACATGACTTAGCTTCATTGAACCTGCATATATGTGACTTCCCTTCATCAAACCTATGTATGTACATGACTTTTCTTCACTTAACCTACGTATATTTCCTGAAACTTTCATAATTATTCTATCTTTGTCTGGTATTTATTTCTCTGTCATATTTGAACTGGCATGTGGATACATCATTTTTACATCTTCATCAGGTAGATTTCCATAAAGGACAACACAATACATCATAATGCCAACAATTTTCAGAAGTTGGGTTAAGTGGCCATCGAATTTTAGACAAATACCTACCCACATAAACAAGACAAATTCATTTAGGAATTCCTACCAGCTTTTCGTCATCTTAGCTTGCATAATATATCGCCAACCGAGCATAGAGACCTTTCCTAAAGGTTGGGCTATCTTATTGGACAAAGTATTGAACGAGGATAATTCATTCAACTGGTCAGATATTTTGTCTCATTAGCTGAGAGCCCATGTTTCATAATCCATGCATCCTCCCAAGGTCAAGAAAGCAAGTTTCTATATGTATGCATACTTACTGGATGTGATATGCATTAGGGGAATTTTGAGGTCTAACGTGGGCCTCCTAAGAAAAATGTACAACAAAAATAAACTTTATAAGAACAAATAGGATTGAAGATGGTGATGTCAACCATGGGGTATGATTCACCATTTTTGGAGTAAAAAAGTAAAAAATATTAAAAAATATTAAAATAATAAAACTACTTTTTCAACTTATCTCCCTAAGGTTTTACTCAAATTTCGAGTGGGAGTACTCGCTGGATGAAAAATTTAATTCTTCATCCAAGGAGTACCAATGTTGCATACTTTTGATGGACCTTGCTACATGAAAAATGAGAAATACATGAAAAAACGTGTTTACAATCACGATGTTCATGTATTTCTCATTTTTCATGTAGTAGGATCCACTGAAAGTATGCAACATGGGTAATATTTGGAAGAGAAATAAAATTTTGCATCCAACGAGTGTTTCCACTCAAAATTTGAGTAAACCCATAGGGAGATAAGTTGAAAATACGAGTTGAAAAAAATGATTTTTCCTTTTTTCCCTCTTAAATTTGATGATGTAATCAACTATTATTTTATTATATACACTGTTATTTTATAATTTCCTTAAGAGGCCCATTTTAGACCTCAAAATTCCCCTAATGTGTGCAAAATCAGTTTCCTGGTATGAACTAGATGTGGAAACCAAGAGAAACTATCGTGCATATATATCGCAAGCTTCTTTTGAATTGCATCCATAGAGGAGTTATGGATCAACTAACTGATCACTTCATCATCTCACTATACAAGCTTATCTCTTAGGAAGAGCCACCTTGCATGTCACAAGGAGAAATGAAGGTGGTAATAGAGATTGTGGATTGGTTCACCTTACTTGATGGCACATTGATCAAAGTGTTTGGTGGGCAGAAACTGCCACATATTTTGCCAATATATGCCACCGCAAAACTTGTCATGCAAGAAGTATCTTACCATCTTGCCACAGGGTTGTCAACAGTGTTTCACATGAAGAAGAAAGCACCATGGCACATGCTTCCTTTACATATCAAATTATGCATGGATAAGAATCTAAAAGTTGCAGATACCAAAGCTAAAGCCATAGTGAAGTTTGAGTTTGGTACAAAATAATTCAATCTATATGATCCAAGGGGAATTTTCAAGGAACACTATATGAGAATCTACTACAATTGGGCCAGCGGGAAATTTCATTGGTTGGAGGAGGAACCATTGAAGAACTTCTACAAGTCCTCCAGACCCCGCGAACCGATCAATATAGCTAGGACCTCATAGGCTACTCAACAGATGGTAGAAGTTCCAAAAGAAATAGCAGCAGAAGACAACAACCTAGTACAAGATGAGGGAGAGAGGAAGGTTTTTGACAGTGCAAATGAGGAGCGAAGCTGGAAGATGCAAGAATATGCTATTGTTAAAAAAGTTTCTTTGGCTATAGAAGCAAAGAGGAGGAAAAGGCTACAAAGAGTAGAGCAGAGGAAGAGAGAGAAGCAAATCTTGGAGGAAGAAGAGCCGAGAGCGCAAAAAGTAGAACAAGAGCTAAGGGAATAATGGGAGGTAAGGAGAAGAGAATAGGAGTAGATGAATAAGAATGAAGAAGAAATAAGGAAAGGTGCCATAGAAGAATAAATGGTACCCATATAGGTTGAAGAGTGGGAACAAGATCAACCAGTAACAGAGGGAGTGAGTGAACAAATT
The DNA here is from genome assembly GCA_034641835.2 of Pinus albicaulis. Taxonomy (NCBI): domain Eukaryota; kingdom Viridiplantae; phylum Streptophyta; class Pinopsida; order Pinales; family Pinaceae; genus Pinus; species Pinus albicaulis. The sequence continues at coordinate 168,970 of JAXQQM020066277.1, forward strand.
CAAGATTGGGAGCTTGCTCATCATATTTAGGATTTGATTGAAGTTGCGGATATGGAGTTGGGCTAGAGCCATAAGATAAAGATGTTGACCTGATGCCTAGTTCACCATGGGCCACTGTTCATACTCCACCACCTCTAGTCACAGAGCCAGCCCTAAGAGAGGAAGGGGAGATAGTTCCCATCAATCATGATCTGGTGATGTATGTGTACAATCTCTCATTTGATGAACTCCAAAAGAATATTGTACACGCACATAGAAAGAACTTCCTGGATGATCATGCATCAGCTGCATTTATGAGAGAAATGTTGATAGTGGTAGACACTAGCAAGAATCCAAACTCTTTTTTCGAGGCCAAATTTCCCTTCACGGGTGCAGCGAGATCTTACCCTCTGTATTTGAAGGTCGATAATAAACAGGTGGTACATAATATATAGGTTTCCTATCAAGATAATTAAAATCTCCACACAGTAGTGTAGAATGCACCTTCCACGCAGGTCTACCTATAGGAGATTAGAGTGGTGATACTTGCTAAAGTATCCACACTTGACGGCACTATGCTGGACATTTATGTGGAGCTTATGATTGTACATAAAGAAATTATCCGCTTACATGCCTTGCAATGGCAGAAAAGAGTGTTTGTAAAGATCCTTAGGAATGTGCAAGTTGTTATCATCGCCATGCATGATTGGATAATTCTATACAAAGGGGAACAAATTATCTTGGTCAAGAAGATGAAGTCGCAGGCAGAGCTAGAGAAACTAATAGTTTGGATGTTGATCCAGAACAACAAGAATATCACCTCTTTCATTGCAAACATTCAGACCTCATATGTACGTATATATAATAGTTTGGATTTCATGGTGAGAACCCATGGGATCCCATTAGTTGGCACACTCACTAAGACTAAATGTAAATGACAAGTCAAGCAGGATATATATTAGTACTTGGATCACCTAAATAATATGGCCACCCAGGAGGACTTAGAGATGAATAGACAGAACATGCAGACCTGTTAACACTCCACCGGATCTCCGAAGGCTGAGAAGGAAACCAACAAAGGTAAATACAGACCACTTTGACCTAGTAGCTAGCCATACTAGGCTGAGAGGGCTCTCTCAATGAGATTCAATGCCAATTTTAATGGATCCTGGAGATTTTAGGCTAGGTATTTAGATTAGGATTTGATTGATTTGGATTTTTGTGTTGGATGAAAATGGACCTTTAGAGCTAGGCTTTGAAACTCTGGTAGGGTTACAAGAGAAAAAATTGCAGGGGAATAAAGGGGAAATGTAGGCAAGCTTGAGTGACCCTTTAGGATGTATGGTTATGGTAGGATGAAAAGAGAGATCAGGAACAAGCATAGAAATATGAATTCATTCCTTGAGAAGAAATTAAACACAACACCATGATCTCATCAAAATAGGGCATGTATTCCTCAAGAATCCTGCTTAAAAACTGTAAAGACAATGAGTGAAAGTAGTAGATATGTAATGGAAAGAGAAATAATTCGATGGAGTGACTTACAAAAGAGAAACATAGCCATACAAGCTCACCATATGAATCCCTAAATTTAAGCTGCAACTTTTCTGTGTATTCACTTTATTACTTGATCAAACTTAAATACACTAGTTCAATGTCCAATGTTCCAACCCTTGGAAATTATTAAAAAAGGCCTCATATAGCTACTGAGGTTGAAATCCTCCTTAGGAGGTCGAATTTTCTAGCAATAAAGTCAAATTCATGCACCTATCTCAAGTCAGCTACACACTAGGGAGGTTACACAACAAATTCCTCTTTTATCTAACCACTAAGAGACATATTCACAAAGCACTAAATGAAGGATAAGACACCTATTTACCTCCATATTTACCATTTACATTTACATTTTTACTTTTACATTCATCTACATTCACCTTTTCACTTTTACAAACGTCAAACTAGGAATTGTCAAAAATTACATAGTGAAATTTTAATTAAAAACTCAGAAATTTGCAGATACGCAGCACCAACTTGGAGGCCACTTTTTGACACCTTCTTGAAGTCAAAATGGAAATCTTAGAGAATGGTAAATTATCCCTACCTTTATAGTTTCCATAACACTTTGAATTTTTGAAAATTACCCATGGGAAGGCCTTCAAAAACGCATTCTCCCAAGGTATCTCTGGATGCGCAGCGCCTATCAAAAATAGAGGTAGTGATCCAGGTGGATCAAATAGGTCCAAGTAAAAGTGGCATAAGTACAAAGGCTCAAAAATAAAAGTGTCTAACATGTGGAAAACTTAGTGTCAAGTTAAATATCTCATCTTTCTAATTCCAACAGCGTAGATGGCACCCAATTTTGAGTCAGTATGAAGGAGTTAGGAGAAGTCAAAGTTTGAGGGTTGACTTGGTGATGTGGTAGCTTAAGCAGGAAAAAAATTTGTTGAAACCCGGCCACTGGATTCTGGCCAACTTCGGCCGGATTGTGGGCAAAATTGTGGGACGGTTAATTTGACTCCTTCGGTCAAATTTTGGATTTTCAAAAAGACCAAGTTTGTTTTTAAAATAAAAGAATATATAAAAAAAAAGGGCAGGGTGGGCCATGACCCGTGCCCTACACAATGGACATAAAAAAAAATCTTATTATATTAGGGGCCGACGTCCATGACCCCACCGGACCCCTCACCCACATAACAACCATTATTATAATAGGGGTGGCCAGCGGTCGTGACCCCGCCACTCGACCACCCAACTCCAGTACGACCTATATTAAAGGGTGGTGGGGGTTGTTAACCCCACCACCAACCCTCCTCATGCCACATATTCATACGAAGGCTGGAAGAAATGGGAGCTGGCCACCCAATGCGGGCCTGACTCACCAACTACCCACCTTGCTTTAAATGTTATAATGGCGGGTTAAAAAAAAAGCAAAGGCGCAGTTTATAACAACAAAATCTGACTTGAAAAGGAGGGGGCGAGGTTTGACCACCCAACCCCCTCCCTCCAATTATGGATCATAACCGATTTAGCTAGCGGACTCCTTGGGGAGTCTGCCCACCTTCTAATATTAAAAATTTGCATTTCATAAGTGTGCCGAGGCATGTCAGGAGCGGGCACGAAGTATGAGATAGACGTAACCATGATCGTTGTGTAGGAGGGGGGCGGAACCATGATCTGAGCCATTTCCAGAGGGGTCATATTTTCACTTTGTCAATTCAGGGAAATTTTATATGGATTCTGCACCACTCGACGCCATGAATCCAACGATGTTGTCCATTTCTTCATCAGAGATCTCCAATTTTTGGGAACTTTTAGCTATGGATGTATAAGGGTGTAATTATGCATTAATATCTATACTTTCATTTTTACTGCCACTTAATGAAAGAGGGCCTCCCCACTTTGAGTAGGGCCTGGAGACGTAGTCCCCCCTGGACTAACTCCTATATCAATTTTGTGTCTTCTTGCATGATGTTAATTTATTCTCTCTTCTTATGTTTATTCCTTTAAAGTTTCTTGTTTAAGCTACAAATTTCACATGTCATTCTTTAACACATCTCAAGCAAAATATTTTGGATCAAGTGGTATCGGAGCAGGTGTTTGTAGATTTGATATACATGCTTGTATGCTATCTAGATATAGGTTACGAATGTTGGGTATGTGTTATATTCTTTCCATGACTAGCCCCGCGCATTGATTTTTAATTATATTCCTTTTTTTGGTGTGCAGACCCACTCATAGGTAGACCCACCCACGGTTTTGTGCATGAATTTGCACATGGTTTTGGGGGACGATGGTTTTTCGACCCCTAGTTTTTTGTAGATCAGGTCAAGGGAACTACGGTTATGTTCTAATCCAGGGTTAATGGATTGGGTTTTATGTATGCTTTGGCATGTATATTTATGTGTTGTAACACTAAAAGGAGTATAATAAAAAATCAAGCTATTCGTCCCGATTTGGGATCCAGGGGAAAATCTCTGTGTTATCTGTTTTATGTTTTATGCTCTCGCTATTGTTTATTTTCTGTTTTAAGATTTGTTTGTAGATAATTTATATACAGGGTTAAAACCTACAACGAAGAGGAAAAGGGACACTAAGTTATTTTTATCTCTAAGAGGGATGTGCACATCGGAAAAGGAACATGGATGACGATGTTCGAAATGAGGAAGAGCTCAACTTCTGCAAGACCTTCTACACCATGGCAGACCGGGTCGAGAAAATTTTCTCTTTACTTGAGAAACTAGAGAAAGTAGGGGAGAATGCTTCATAAGGACAAGGTTCAAGGCATGGAGATAATGGAGGAGATCCACCTCCTTCTCCTCTAACAAGTGAAATTTCCTCCTCCTCTTCTCACCATTATCATAGGAATTTAGGAAATGCAACTAATAAAACTTTATTTAAGTTAGATGTCAGATTTGATCTACCCATGTATAATGGTGAAATTAATGCAGAGAAACTTAACAACTGGATTAGGCAGCTTGAATTCTACTGTGGGATTCAACGAATTATGGAGGACGAGGCAAAGATCTAGTTGGCTTATCTTCGACTGAATGGCACTGTTCTCATCTAGTGGAATAAAAAACTTCAAGGCAACAATAATTTGGGTAACCTTCTTTCCTCGTGGTAAAATTTCATTGTTGCACTTAAATATAAATTCTATCCCTTGGGTTATAAGAAAAAATCCTTAATGGAGTGGCAGTACCTAAGTCAAGGTAAAGGACAAAACGTGCAAATATTTATCGAGGAATTTAGAAAACAAGCACTAAGTTTGGGCATTTCATTAGATTCACCTGAAGTAGTAACCAAGTATATTGGTTCCCTGCATAATTACATAATACATTCATTATTTTTGTTTGATTCTCCTACCATCGATGAGGCCAGTGTGAATTTCATGCACATAGAAAGCAGGGGAACGCATGAACAAAGTGACCACCCAAAAAGGATTGCCACAACCAAAAGAAGGGGAGAAATTCCCTCTGGCACACATTGTGAAAAAGAGGGACATGGTGAAGAAAATTTCTAGACGCTACACCCTGAGTTAAGACTTGAGATAAATGACAAAAAGGGGAAGCAGAAGACTGCCACAACCATACAAAAAAACCAAGATTCTAAATCCAAGGAAGATAAAAAGGTCACAGCTGTAGGATTTGCACGAGGTAGACCAATTGACCTGGGGTCTGATTCCGCCAATGTAATGAAGCTTACAGCCTTTGGGATCGCAGTAGAAGGACCCATAGACTTGGGTTCTAATTCAGGCGATGAAACAATAATATCAACGGATATTGTACCAAAGATGAAAAGGACACTTACTGCGGCATAGTTCCAAGAACTTGAAGAGATTAACTAAGGCATCCAAGCAGATAATATTGAGCTAAGAAGGCTCCTACAGGAAGCAAGGGAAGAAAAACAAAGGTTACTACGCTAGTTACAAGCTAAGGATGAGGCCTTGGAAAATTTGTGACATAACCAACCCGAGGTAAAAATAAACCCTTTGATTTCATGTACTTTTCATGATGATGAATTTGCTGCTTTTGAAAAACATACTACAACGATCGAGTCCAAACTGCTGAAGAAGATGGGGTGTCAAGGAAAGGGCCTCAACATCAATGGCCAAGGCATCTTAAACCACGTCGAAGTCAAGGAATTTCCACGTCATGCAGGACTCTAATACACCAGGAAGGAAGTTGGAGAAAGCTACAAAACAGCCAACGACCCACCAATAACTGATGATGGGAGCACCTCCTCATACCTCAGTGACACTGAGGGATTCATGGGCACTTCTCGGAGGCACATGAAGAGGAGGCATTCCAAGACGATACTGAAGGTATGGAGGAGGAAGAATCATCACAACTAGAGTGAACCCCAAAAACCTACATGTCAAACACGTCAGGACCAAAGAGCATCCATACAGAGTCCGGTCCTCGAAGCTATTCCATAGGAAAATCCTCCATAGGGGGATGACCCATCTACCTTATTAAGTAATATATGGTTCTTTTAAGGGTCTTAGTGTGATGGCCATGTTATCCTCTTGTATTCTACTGATTCACTACGTGACTATGGATTTATTACAATCAGCTAAAGATAACATTCCTTACCTATCAGCTATCTTTAGAAATCTCACTGCCTTCATTATCCTTATAAATATTTTTCACTATCTCTCAATTTTCCTTCTCAAAATTCACCTTGCTACTCTTTAAATAACTCGTTTTGGGCTTACTTCCCTCATTTCCACCCTTCTTTCCATCCTAAAAATCTCATTTTCACTCATTTTCCCCACAAAAACCCCATAAACCCCCTCAACTTCATCCCTTTCCCTTACCTCATCCAAACGATGAAAAAATCCTCTTTTACATTGTTTTAAATAAAAATACAAACCTTTCGGACCCACTTTTACATATATTAAACCCTGTTTTAATATAAAAATCAAACCCTTTAATGTTTTAAGGCCCTCCCACCTTGGTTGAAACCCTCCATAAGACCCTTCCCCTTTCCTTAATAAAAGGCACATCTGCTTGTTTATTTAACCCCTGGGCCCTGCTCTTCACCAAACCCCATGCCCCATTCAAACTCTGCCACCTGTCCCCTGGAACCCACTCCCTCTAACTTACTCGCCTCTTCAGATCTCCCGACCATTGTATATCTATCTCCCCCAAGATCTAACGGCTCCCATCATGTATCACAAGTTTATATGAGCGGGGATTAAACAACCCCAACCTTGTGATATAAGCGGTTTTATCGCTTGTCCCCTCTGTTGCGTGTCTCCTACTAAGTGGAATCGCACCTGATTCCCCGAAACCATTACCGTCCTTCCCTTCGTGCGAAAACCACCTCTCTTGCTTGCGAAAAATTCTCTCCCCTCTTCATGATAAACTCCATACCACCATCCGATTCAAACTACCCTAAGCCCTATGGATCTGCGATAAGCCCCAGACCACCATTTTCGCCTCTGCAAGTGCTCTGATAGCCCGAAAGACCCTGAATAAGTGCATAAAAGCCCTCCAGGTAGGTTTTAAAGTTAATTTTTTTGTTCTATGTGCAGGTTTCATGGCAGGAATGCAAGAAATGCATTCCAAAGGTCGAAAAACATTTTAAATGAGTAATATGGGCGACGAGCCAAAGAAATTGTTTCATCAAGAAGACCCAAAGATGTAAGATCAAGCATAATCATCAATAAATCATGATTATTTGTGGCTATCTAAAACCCTCTGATAGCAGGAGATGCCTACCCCACACAGTAAAATACAAACAGATATGCAAGTGAAGGAGAAAAATAGTTAGAAGACTGTGAAGGTGAAGATCAGGGGATTAGGGATAATCAAGGGATTAAAGGTAAAATCAAATATATTAATCACCAAACAGAGATAAAAGTAGAATTAAAGGAAAAGACAGCAACGCAAATAGTTAAAGGATAAATCAAGCTTAAATAGCCTAAAATAGAGTTTAAAGGCTAAAACAAAGGCAAATCTGCACAAAGACCAATCCGAAAGTCTAAACCCAAAGCATTTACTTCTTCAGAAACACATTTTTCCACCTACAACATTTTTTGTTTCAATAAAGACATCAGCAGTTATTGAAAACAGTTAGAGATATTTTTCAAACTACTCAGGAGTTATTGTAAAAGTTATTGAAAAGCCTTGAAAGTCAAATAGTTCCAAAGGTTAGCTCAGACAATGAAGTTAAGAGTTATTATTACAGCACATCATTCTTGGATACTTTTTCCATGGGCCTTGGATGGTCTCAAAGGTAAAAAATTGCATTAACTTTGTAATATAAAAATCCAACCCTTTAATGTTTTAAAGCCTTCCCACCTTGGTCGAAACCCTCCATACAACCCTTCCCCTTTCCTTAATAAAAGGTGCATCTACTTGTTTATTTAACCCCTGGGCCCTGCTCTTCAATAAACCCCGCACCCCATTCAAACTCCACCACTTATCCCCTGGACCCCACTCCCTCAGACTTACCTGCCTCTCCAGATCTCCCAACCGCCATAGATCTATCTCCCCTGAGATCTAATGGCTTCCGTCGTGTATCACACGTTTATATGCGCAGGGGTTAAACAACCCCAACCTTGTGATATAAGCAGTTTTACCACTTGTCCCCTCCGTCGTGTGTCGCTTGCTGAGTGGAATCGCACTCGATTCCCCGAAACCATTACCACCCTTCCCTTCATGCGAAAACCACCTCTCCCGCTTACCAAAACTGCTCGCCCCTATTCGCCCCAAAAATCCATACCACCATCTGATTCAAACTACCCTGAGCCCTATGGCTCTGCGATAAGGCCCAAACCACCATTTTCGCCTCTGCAAGTGCTTCGATAGCCCGAAAGATCCCAAATAAGCGCAGAAAAGCCCTCCATTCATTTTTTAAGTTAATTTGTTTGTTTTGTGTGTAGGTTTCATGGTAGGAATGCAAGAAATGCATTCCAAAGGTCCAAAAATATTTTAAATGAGTGATATGGGTGACGATCCAGAGAAATTGTGTCATCAAGAAGACCCGAAGATGTAGGATCAAGCATAATCATCAATAAATCATGATTATTGGTGGCTATCTAAAACCATCCGACAGCATGAGACGCCTACCCAGCATAGTAAAATACAAATAGAGATGCAAGCGAAGGAGAAAAATAGTTAGAAGACCATGAAGGTGAAGATCGGGGGATTAAGGATAATCAAGGGATTAAAGATCAAATCAAAGAGATTAATCACCAAACATAGATAAAAGTAGAATTAAAGGAAAAGACAGCAAAGAAAACAATTAAAGGATAAATCAAGCTTAAACAGCCTAAAATAGAGTTTAAAGGCTAAAACAAAGGCAAATCTGCACAAAGACCAATCCGAAAGTCTAAACCCAAAGCATTTACTTCTTCAGAAACACATTTTTCCACCTACAACATTTTTTCTTTCAATAAAGACATCAGCAGTTATTGAAAAGAGTCAAAGATTTTTTTCAAACTACTCATCAATTATTGTAAAATTTATTGAAAAGCCTTGAAAGTCAAATAGTTCCAAAGGTTAGCTCAAACAGTGAAGTTAGGAGTTATTATTACAGCAAGTCATTCTCAGATATATTTTCCTTGGGCCTTGCATGGTCTCAAAGGTCAAAAATGCATTAACTCTATAATAAATAACATCTGAAACCCTAGCTTAGGACCACCTCCTCATTTTTCAAATAAATACTGCATGTATTATTCATTTTTAGTGTTGGTTGGTTGGTTGATTAGTTCGTTGATTACTGGTTGCTGAGCTAGTTGAGGACTGCTAAGCTAGATTTGAGAAAGCTCTGAGTTGCAGAGATTTATTGTATTGAAGTAATTTAACTGTTTATAACATTATTAATACAAGCACGTTCACAGGATTCTTGAGCTATGTTAATGGTGAAGTTTTCCTTCTTTGTCAATGTTTTCCTTATGTTTTCCATTCTGTCTATTATTTCTCTGATAAAAGAATATAAATTTTAGGTTAGGATATGTTGTCTTGGCACCCTAATTATGTCTGCATTTTTTATCTTAATTTTTTCTTCTGCAACGTCTGATTGGAGAATTCTTAATTGCTCTCTGGTTCCACCTAGCTTGTTGTCTTGGAAATGATTTAATAGATTGAAACCAAAGAAGTCTATGGTATTCCCTGTCCTTTGGTGTAGCTTGAAACATTGTTTTTAAGGCCTTTCTTTGAAGTATACTTAGTAAAGTCTATCCAGGGAATTCTATGGTATTCCCTATCCTCTGGTATGTCTCAAACTGTTTCTTTGAAGGTCTTTGGAGTGTTTGATTAAAGAATATAGGTTTATCTTGCTCTTTAGTTGCACTCACTATTATATTAAATGTTTTCTTTGTCTGAAAGTAATCTTAGGATTGTTGGATTTTTGTCTTAAAGGTTTTCTTATTAAAGTCTGGCCAAATAAGTCTATGGTATGCCCTGTCCTTTGGTTTGCTTCAAACAGTTACCTCAAAGGCTTTTCTTGTTGAAGTAGAGTTAAAACATTCTTAACTTACTTTTAGTTTTTTCACCTTCACAACTTATTGTCATTTCATATGCCATCTAATCTAAGAGATCAACTTGATATAGTTAGCTTGACCTATGAAAACCCTTGTAGAGTTGATGAATAATTAAATCCTTTTATGACTCCATAGCCCAATGGATTAATATTTCTCATGGTCTATCTATTCAGCTGAAACACTCCCTCGATTAATCACACCATTGATCTATCAACCTATCCATTAGTCAATCAAAACAAACAAGTCCTTAGAACTTCATAACTAGCCTAACATCATAAACAAAACCACAAATATATATCATCTATAAACAATTACATAGAGAGATCCCTCTCTAAGTTTGTTATCACACAAAAAAAATGAAACATCATTTTGACAAGGTTAAATAGGTTCATGTGTCAAAAATAGGGTTGTAAGATTCATTTTTTTAAGTTTGGTCAAGGGAAATATTAAATTTTATTGTTTATGTTTACCCTAAGGTCTAAACCCACTCATTTTAAAACTCCCTCATGTCACATCATTCATCATTTTCTGACTTTTTTCAATTTCCAAGGTTTTCGTACCGAAAGTGTCAAATTAGCCAAGAAACTACAGCTTCGTAGCAGATTTGTCCTGATGATGGGTCTTGCTTTAGACCCAAAACGTAGACTGAAAAATGAGAACTGTGGAGATTTCGAGCTCTGATTCTGAAAGACTGTGAAAAGTCATTTTTCGCTACGAAACTGTTGATAGTTTCGTAGCTAAAATAGTCAAATTTACACTAAAAACACTATGAAAGCATGGTTTTTTGTCTGTCTTGTTAGTCTAGTAGTTAGGTATCAGAAAATCATTGGGACTGAGTAGGTTAGATGCCATTCGAGTCATGGAGGGATAAATCCAAGGTACATGCTGAGGTCTGCAGTCATCATGATTATTTTAGGTATGTATGAGTCATCATAAGGTCATGAAGAGACATCAAAACTTCAAATCCTTTCCTAATTCAGTCATTTCTTATTTCCCATTCCTTCTTGCATGATATTTAGATCTAGAGAGCTAGTGCACTAAGCCAAAGTTGTGGTTGGTGTTTTCAAAGGTTTACATTCAGCATCATCAAGCGAGGTTGTGAAGACATTGAAGAAACCATGGCACATAAAAGGAGGACTAACAAGGGTGGCCAATGCCTGAGATATGAACCTGCAGACATGAATTTGATCAATGAAGAACCAACACTAGTAGAAGCCTTTAGAAGAGCAGGTTGCCTACAATTTTGTGAGAAATTACAAGGCTGTCATACACAAGTGTCCAAGGAGTTTTCTTTGAATTTCAGTGGAACAGCCACTAAAGTGGGAATGCTCAATTTTTCCATCACTAGAGGTTATTAATGCTGCTACAAATATTTCAAGAGGCCAGGAGAACTAGTACAAAGGTTTCAATTTTAACATGGAGCAGTGCAAAGAGGTCATGAAGCCTGAGCATACTGAAATAAGGGATAATTTTAAGGATGGAAAAATATCTTGAGGTTTAAAAAATTGGCGAATCTCACTAGTCCCTAATATGAAAGCTATAAAAATTTTATTGATGTATTTGAAAAATTATTCAAATTTATAATGATATTATATATATTATCTATATAATGTTAACGATTTTTAACATAAAATAATTTTATATTGTAAAATTTGGGCGAATCATTTTTATAAAAAAATGGAAATTGGCGAATCTTTTTTTTGGAAAAACCATGGAAAATTAGCCCACCTGCAAATATTAGCCCCTAAAATTTTCCATGACTGAAATGGATCTCACCAATTCCATTCCAAGAAGTTACATAAAATACAACTATTCAAAAATTCTGCTCATCATCCAAAAGTATTTTACTTGTGAAGGGAGATACCACAAAGTGTACTCATATCATTTCAAATTACTTCTGCACTTTACTGGTAAGATTTCCCTTGAGTTTCCTTTTTATTTGCATATAAGTTTGTCAAAAAAGGCAGATAAGGTCCAAGCAAATTTTGAGGGGAGTGAAACTTCTTTATTTCATCATGGTTTAATGAAATTATTGGTCTTAGATGAACTTCAAAGGTTAGGCAGAGACTGGTCCTCATTCTTGTTTGTTAGTGGTTTTGAGCTAGATGCTCTTGCTCCTTCAAGAACTCCTAATCATAGGAGAATTCCATCACCATTAGCAGCAGAACAGAGGGGACCATTGGTAGAAGAACCAAGTGAACCTGCAAGAGTATAACCAACTGAGAAAATTATGGAGGAGCCAGAAAAAATGCAGATTTTTGACACACCAAGTGTCCCACTTGCAAAACAGAAGTCAAAAGTGGTCAAACCTACAAAACAAAAACAATTTTTTAGTAAAAAAGGAACCAAAAGGATGACAAGGAGCCAAATAGTGGTTTTAGAAGAGAAAACAATGGCTGTAGAAGACATATCAGAAGCTAAGGGAAATCTAGAAGATATTTTATATGCCATTGACATAGAGGAAACTCCTATTGTCCAAGCTGAGTTTATAGAGGAAGGTGGGCAGAAGTTAAAAAAGGCTAAATCTGCAAAGAAATTAGAATTCAAGGGAGAAGATGCAGGTTTCATGTTCCAAGAAAGAAATCCTATGACAAGGCATGCTAGGAAGCTATTACAGAGAAGTAAATAAGTTCAACCACCCACTGACACAGCTCAACTACCTCAACAGGTTATTGACCTTTCATCACCTCTAGAGAAAGATACAGTCAGCAAATCAAAGAAGGGAAAAGAGAAGGTGATGGAAAAAATAGAGTTGCAACTCCTTGAAGAAAAATTGAAATTGGATAATCATGAAATTGTTGTTATGAAAAGGGAAGCAAGGAAAAACAATGTAGAGAAGATTCAATTTGAAAAAATGAAGGTAATTTCGGAAGAACAGGTTGACATTGTCTCTGAGACTTTGGATACCACACAACAACTCATCAAATGGACCATTCCATCAAGGAAAGAGGCCAAACATGTCAGGAAGATGAACACATAGTTGAAATATGCCAATAGAATATTGAAATACCAGGTTAAATACTTTCAGGATCGAATTGAACTAATTCATGAAGAGTTAGAGAAAAAAGGCCTTAAAATGACAGTGCTTGAAGAGCCAATAGCTCAACCAATTGTAAATGAGGAAGAAATGCCTCAAGAATCATAAGGTGAGTTGGTTTATGGTTTTTTAAAGCTAATGAAATGTTAGAGACAAGATTTTGGCACTTACAGGGTTCAGTTTTCAAAATTACACAAAAATCTGGTTTTTCATCACTTTTCAGCAGTTTCGTAGTGTGCCTGGGCTTGAAGGGCAACAAAATGCTACGAAACTACTGTAGCTATTATTTTTAAGTTTTGAACCAGTTTTGGTTGCTGAAAAGAGGTGAAATTGGTGTGGGAGATATATCTAATGGTGATGATGACTATGCAAAAGGATAGAATAAAAAAATTTGAGGGTAAATGGCATGTTTTGTAGCACTACGAAAGTATGCTACGAAACTGCCTTACTTTCGTAGCATACTATATTTTAGCCTTTTTAGAAGGTTTTGGAGAATTTTTGGACATATAGAGATTATTGAAGTGTTAAATACCATGAAAATCAATTATTCAGCACTCAAAGACCACGAATTGAAGATAAATTGGAAGCCAAAGCATTCGTGGAAGAAGAAGATAATTTGCCTAAAAAACAGGGTTTTGTTTCTAGTTTTGGAGGAGGCCAGTTAAGTGGTCATAAAGTGATGAATCCAATCACCTCAATTCAAACATGTGAAAGTATACTTTCAGATAATGTAATTACTTTAGAAGATAAGGTTGATAAAGACAATAATGAGTAGTTTGAGTCCTATAGGAAAATGACTGTCAAGTAGGATAGTTATCTTTTTGTCATTAAATTGATGTTTTATGGTTATGAAAGGTGTCATTAGGAAAAAATTCGATGAATCTAGCCAGGATATAGATCATCTCATGATGTAACAATTCTATTAAAGTCCATTGAGTCGAATTTTTCAAGGGTTGGATATTTTTGGCTAAATTGCAGCTTATTGTAAATTGACTGTTTCAGCAATACAGAGATTTGTTACTTAACCAACCTGAGATTCTGAATGAGTTTTTAGTGCTTTCCTATCTCATCTATACCTTTTATGTATCTCATTTGAAATGTTTTTCATTTATAATACTCAGAATTAATTCAAGCAATGCTCTAACTTCCTTTATAGATGAATTGACTGTGTATTTTCCTGTTTCATGTGTGTGTGTCCTACTACTAAAAACTCTTACTTTCCTCAAATTCCATGTCAAGTGAACTCAATGAATCACCAAATAAGTTGACTCCATAAGCTCAATGTTTACATACTGATATTATTTTCAACCTACACTCATCATAAGCAAGTCTTTTCCTAAATAGAGTTAGTCATCTACATATTTATTCAATATCATTAACCCTTGAGAGATCCCTCTCAAACTGAGGAGGCTAAGCCTCAGTTACAAGATTGGTTTGAAATAGTTACATGAGATTGTCTGATTAGCAGCCTATCAGAATAAATTTTGTGCTAACAGAGTCCAGGAAGGCTAGGTCCTAGGATTCCAAAGTGGTTCTGATGTGGTTCCCTGCAGAGTTTGTTCTTGCCAATCTTGAAAATCATGGGGAGCCAACATAGTGGCGACCATACTAGGGAATACTGAGTAATAAACAACTTAAATTCACTCAAAACTCGGGAAACCTCATTTTAACTTAGATGAATCAAGTGTTAGCCAAGAATGGTACCTAGTTGCTGATGGTGGACAATAACCAGCCATAAAACAATTAAAATCCTCCACTTGGTGACTCCACTTGTTTTCCATAGACTATAATGGGAAAGTTATTTTATCATCACAACATCAAAAAAACCCAGTCAAGGATACTTTTTGGATTAAGTATTTCTTTCACAGATTGGTTTGTACTTTAAGAATATCATAAACTCTCAACCTTTCTGATTTTTGGGTCCAAGTCTTGGCTTCCAGAAGAATCTGTACTAGATCCCATCTAGACCCAAATCCTCCTAAAATAGTTGAAAAGCCTGAAATAATTCTTAGGAAGTCTCCTAGATCTAAAAATCCAACTATTAGCAGACCTATCCACAAAGAAATCTCACTACCTGAAAACCTTACAGACTTGCAGAATATCCTCTCTGACCCACCCCTAGAAAAAAGCTTTTCTAGAACTACATCTTAGAGTTGGATAACCCATATAGTTTTAGATCCATCCACCTTACAAAAAAAATTTGTTGTACTAACCTCATCCCCCATTGTTCACCTTCCTCCATTTAACCCTGTACCTCCTTTTTTCAATCCTCCACTTGTTAACCCTCCATTGTTTCCCCAATCATAGATCATGGCAACATGGTATGCTCCAGCAGTTCTACCATTGCCTTTAGTTGTTATACCATGGGACTACCAGTCCAAGATCCCCTTATATGATGCAAGTAGTTCTACTACTTCTCAAAAACATGTGGACAAAATGAATGACTATTTTGATAGATAAGAAATAGATGATGAAACTATTAAACTCATAATTTTTTCTCTAATCTTAGGGGGAGAAGTAAGAAAATGGTTTAAAGGCTTAACCCCTAATATCATAAATGGCCTCCCTACCTTTCATCAATTATTCTTAAACAAATTGGAAGTCAAGAAGAACCCTCTCCAAATCTTATCAGAGTATGAAAACATTAAGAGAAATGTTGGAGAGGGTGTCCAAGAATACTGCACTAGGTTCAATAGTGTATATAATGCCCTACCTATACACATGAAACCTCCACAAGGTCTAGCTCTAATGAAATTTCCTGATGGTTTTGACCCAAATATGGCTTATAAATTAAGAGAAAGAGAACCCCTTACCTTATAAGACATGAAAAGGGGAGCAGTAAGTGTAGAAGCCAATCTAATTGCTAAGAGAGCTAGGATGAAGAATGAAAAAAGAGTTAAATATAGGGAGGAAGCTACACCCTCCACATCCGATACAAATATTGATAACTTAGTAAAAGCCATGAAGAGAATGATGGAGAGAATAAACATGAATGAGAGAGCTTATCCTAGAGAAAACCAAACAGCTCCTCAAAACATAAATCAAAATTAGAACCAAAACCAGAACTTTAGAAGAAACCCCACTCAAATAAGACAAAGAGGTCATGTTCAGCAAATCAGGCCTCCTTTTTAAGAAAACTATGCTGGTGAAGATGAGGGGGTGAATTAAGAAACAGAGGAAAACCACATAAATTAAATGGGAGTAAATAATGAGGATACGTTTTTTCTCACTAAGGAATAACAAGGCATATTTTCACCAAATGAGGAAGAAAGCCTAGAATCTAAAGACTACAAACAAGGTTTTGAAAATGCCATCATGGAATTACATAGACAGTATGACCTCAGGAGCAAGAAAAACCAAGACCCTCCCAAAAGAAAGACCTCTGAAATTTCTGCGAGGAAGACCCCTGAAAACATTCATAAAAAGACAACAGAAAATCTAAACATAGTGGCTGAAAATTCTAATAAAAATAGAGGCAAAAACAGCCAACCTAGTCCCAAACATAGTGGTGACCAAAGAAGCACTAGAAACATAGCTATTGCCCTTGATGAAACTTTTTTATCTGAGTTTCATAATAAAAACCAGCAAGTTGAAATTGTTGTGAAAATAGTGTCTGAAAAGGTTGGTTTGAACATTTCAAAAACTCAAACACCTTTCAGTATAGAGAATGAAATTGCCAAGATTAAAATCTCTATTCCTCTTACTGAATTAGTCACTCAAGGTGTATATAGATCTCAACTTTTGAAAGCTTTAAACATAGGAGAAAATGATGATTCTGTTAATTTAAATGATGACAAACCTGAACTTCTGTTTGGACCAGAAGTAGAAGGTAAATTTCAAGAGGGAGTTGTTCCTCCATTTTATGTTTTTTTTTTCTTCTGAATTGAACTATTTCTATTAAGTAAAATATAGTACAAACAAGAGAGACAAGACACCGGCCGACCGGAAATGATTAAACTATCAACCTCGCTCCCAGAGATGGACTGAACCAAGCAAGGAGCTACATCAAATGACTAGAATGCGAGAAGGACTGACTTCTACCCAATAGGGGCCGAAGTCTCCACACGAATTTTTTTTCCTTTATTTTTATTGACTTTGACCCAACCATCCTGGGGAGGATGAGCTAAAACAACTTGAAGACTGGAGTCCTCCAACTAGGGAGTCTCCTTATCTGATTCTGAGGAGGAGGTCTCATGGACCCGTTTCTGGGTGATAACTGTGACAAGAGGACGCGCAGGAGCAGCAGATGACAGGTCCTTCGTCTGAGGCGTATCATCAGGTTCTGCATCACTCTCTTCGTCATCCGAGCTTGAGGAGTTAGAGCTTACGGCAGGTGGCGGAGAGCAAGGAATCCATCGCTTGGGTTAGGTCTTGGAGATGTTATATTTTTTCATTTTTGCAGGGAGAGATGAGCAGGAATTTTGTAGATGCCCTGTTTGATGACAATGATGGCAACGAAAAGTAGTATTCTCGTAATCAAGGTTTTGAGTCCAAAAAAATTCGTTGATCTTGAGATTGATTTGATTTGGCAGTCCCTTGCTCAAATCTAGTTCCACACATATTCTGGCATATGTGTAAAGCCCTTGATTCTCCCGCCAGTAGTCCCCCATTGAAAAGTGGCCCAAGGTGTTGCCTATGCCCTTATAAACTGCAATATGCCATAGATGGGCAGGCAAGTTTGGTAGCCTGATCCATACAGGCGTCTTGGTGATAACTACAATTGCTGGGTCAAAATCTGGGAACCATGGAGTTAAGAAAAGCCCAGCAGTTCCCATAAACCAGGGGCCTTCATCTAAGGCCTGATTATAATGCTTAATCTTGTCAAAAAAAACTATGAAGTATCCTTTTGAACAAAATTTAACCTTGCACTGGTGAGTCCAGTTAGCATGGATCCATTCATAGAGTTCCTTAGATCGCGGCCAGAGCCCATTGAACTTGCATATGATGGCCCTTTCGGAAAAATTTTGAAGATCATTTTCTAGGCCTGGATGGGAGATCTCAATAGAAGGAACCTCCTCTAGCTTATCAACTAGGAATGGCCTAGGTTTATGGGCCTCAGGGGGAGTGGGATTCTCAGAGCGAACTACATCTTTGTAGGAGAAGGGAGGAGCAGAAGATGACTTCCCAGCAGCTCCTCCTCGCAAACGAAGGGAAAAAACCAAAGAATAATTTCTATTTATGTTGTAAGCAAAGAGGGGAAGAAGATCTTCGAGTTGTTTACCTTGAAAAAGAAGTCTCTGGAGGGCTGAGGGTATCCCGTACCGGCGTTCCAGAATTGCCTTGAGATTCTGCACCAGGTCGGAGGAGCAAACCCATTGCAGAATGGTTTTTCCTGAAAGATGTGAGATTTGAATCTGAAAGGAGGCAGAGATATTTTTAAGCCCCTTCTGGATCAACCCAGTGCTAGATTCTTTCAAGACTTCGAGAGCCTGACAACCTGGTAGTGGTCGAGGAGGTAATTTCTCACTTGAAAGGAGACTTCCGCTCCAGCACTGATCCATTGTAAGCGACAGGGGTACAGAGTTGTAGAAGGGCCCACGGTTCTTATGAGGCATATAAACCCCTGCCTCACTGCCTATAAGTTGTGAATCGAGAGGGGTCGTCGCTGCGAACGTGCCCATAAACTATGGCGCGAGAGAAAAGACCAAGCTGCTGTTATGCAGGGTTTCAGACACTCGGCCAGGGCCATCAGCATGTTGAAGAAATTTCCGGGCATTGATCAGAACCGTAGGTGTCAGTGCAACAGGGAGGGAGCATTGCGAGGCGAGAGGAACTGGTGCAAGATCGGCCGCCGCAGGGGGTAGAGGAGTTTGAGCCACAGGCTTGGCTGGCGCAGAAACACCAGAAGAGAGAGTGGATGCCTGTGAGGAGGCAGAAGAAACCCTAGATGCCATTTTTTTGGACATGGTCATTTTTTTTCTTCCTCCATTTTATGTTAGTTTAAACATCCATGATAAAATTCTCCATAGTGCCATGTTAGATTTAGGAGCCTCACACAACTTCATGCCAAAGGCAATAATGGAAATACTAGGCCTTGAGATAACTATACCATACAAATATTTATACTCTTTCAATTCCAGTAGAGTTAAATGTCTAGGCCTAATTAAAGACCTATGTGTTAAGCTAGCAAAAAATTCCAACCAAGAGCCTTGCAATGGATATTTTAGTGGCTGATATACCTCCAAAATATGGCATGCTCCTCTCAAGATCATGGGGTGCTAAAATCCAAGGCACCCTCCAAATGGACATCACCTATGCTACCATCCCTTTTTTTAGTCAACCAAGAAGAATATATATGGAAACTCACATGAAATACATGGTTAATAATCAAGAAAAGCCAGATAACTCCCCTCTTTATTCCATCCATACTGATCTTGATTTATTTATCCTTTACAATGATGAAAACCTTAGTGAAAAAGTGATAAAAAATGAGCAATCAGTTGAACAAGAAGAGGAAAAAGAGGAGGAACAGTCAAAATGGTTTTCCCAAACAGAATATAACATCAAAAAAAGTGAATACCATAAAGAAAAAAACAATTACAAACATGGTGGAAACCACTATGAAAAACATAATGGAGACTCCAATGACCAACATTATGATAAATCTGAAATTGAACCTCTTTGGAGTATGAGTTTTGATGGTTCTTGTGGAAAATTTGGTTCAGGAGCAGGTATATGGGTGCATAACATAGAGAAAAATCATGCATAAGGTCACTCATACAAGCTAAACTTTCAATGAAAAAATAGCATAGCTGGATATGAGGCACTCTTCCTGGGGCTACAACTACTGAAGAAACTATGAGCCAAGAGGATAACTATCCATGGAGATTCTGAGCTAGTAATTAAGCAGATTAAAGGAGAATACTCAACTAAGAATCCTAGATTAAAAGCATATAGGGATGATTCCAATGACCTCTTGAAAACATTCACATAATATGATCTTACCTTTGTCCCTAAAAATCAAAACATCCTTGCCAATGGTCTAGCATTTGCAGCCAGCACATGTCAAAAACCTTACCATAACAAGTAATACACAGTCCAAGTCAAATATAGACTAGCAGTTCCTGATAACATAAAATATTGGCAAGTTTTTGAAGGAGATAAACAGGTAGAGGATTTCCTACAGTCCAGAAATGAGTTTGAAGTGCCAAATTCAGACTCATAATATGAAGAAGACTGCTCTGATAAGGAACAATCTTACAAAGAAGAACCTCTTGATACCGCTGGTATAAATCTGTTAACAAAAGAACACACACATGAAACATAGTTGTGCTCTAATTTAGAAAAAGAAGACTTTGAAGTGCTGCAGTCTAATACTGATAACTTACCAAAGGGACTAGTTCCTCTAAAGGAGTTATTTCACTTTAATGATGTTGCTAGGAAGCCAATGATGGAACCCACTGAAGTTGAAATAGAGGAATGCAATATAGGCAGTGAACAAGGTCCCAAAATGATAAAACTGTCCAAAAAAAGTGCCAGCTCATATAAAACAGAAATATCTTGAGCTTTTTAGAGAATTTACTAATGTTTTTGCTTGGAGTTATGAATATTTAAAGTCATATGATACAGAGATAATCCAACATAAGATCCCTCTCAAATAAAACCAGAAGCCCTTTAAACAAAAATTGCACAGAATAAACCCTGTGCAACTACCCCTGGTTGAGAAAGAAATTAAGAAAATTTATGATGCTAGAATAATAATCCCTCTGAGATACTCAGAATGGATTTCAAATCTTGTATCAATAAGGAAGAAAATAGGAGAAATTAGGCTATGTATAGACTTTAGAAATTTAAACAAAGCCTCCTTAAAAGGCAACTACCCTTTACCAAAAATGGATCACATCCTACAAAGGGTAGTAGGTTCTAAAAGAATTTCTTTGCTAGATGGCTTTTCAGGATACAATCAGGTGCTGGTACACCTAGATGATCAACACAAGACAAATTTCACTACACCCTGGGGCACTTTCATGTATGTTAAAAAGCCTTTTCGGTTAATGAATGTTGGTGCCACCTTCGAAAGAGCCATGGACATTGCTTTCTCAGAATAAATAGGTCACTTCATTGTGATATACCTGGATGACATCACAATCTACTAAAAAACAGATGAAGAACACCTAGCTCACTTAAGAAAAGTATTTGAAAAGTGTAGAAAGTATGGTTTGTCTTTGAATCCCAAGAAAAATTTGTTTGGCCTCCAAGAAGAAATTTTTTTAGGCCACATCGTATCTGAAGAAGGGATCAATATTGACCCAAAAAGGATTGAAGGAATATTGCAAATCAATCATCCTAGAAATATCAAAGAGCTGCAATATTTCATTGGAAAGATAATTTTTTTAAGAAGGTTCATACCAAACCTTGCAGAACTCCTAAGAAACATTAAAAACATGCTAAAAAGAGAAATATGAGTCAAATGGACCATAGAAGCAAAGAAATCCTTTGAACTGGTAAAACAAGCACTTACCCAAACACTAGTTCTAATTATACCTGATTTTACCAAATATTTCTTCTTACTCTCCTTTGCATCAGAACATACAGTTGTTGTTGTCCTACTACAGAAAAACATAAAAGGACAAGAGCATCCCATTGCATTTTTCAGCAAGGAATTAAGAGATGCACCTCTGAAATAAAACATAATGGAAAAATAAGCTTTTTCCTTAATCAAGGCATTGAAAGATTTCGGATTTTACATTCTACACTCACACATCATTGCATTTGTGCCTCGGTCAGTGGTAAAAGACATACTTACAAAAGATCCTGATGGAAAAGGAGGTAAGTGGATTGCTGTCATATTAGAATATGATTTATAAATCAAGCCCACCAAGGACAAGAATGGGCTAAACTCATGGCTGAAACAAACTTTCAAGCACTAGACCTAAACATGATTGATGCATTAAATGAACAGGAGGAGTTGGCAACTCCACTCATTGAAGAATCATTTTAGAATTCATATTGGTATGCTGATATTTTATATAGGCTGTTTAATCTTAATGCTCCTACTATTTTGTCCAAAAAAAAGGCTCAATTCTTAGAGTTAAAGGCTATAAACTTCTGCATTTTAGATAAATTTCTATATTGGAAAAATGCTAGTGGTATATTGCTTAAATGTTTTCCTAAGGATGATGCAGATAAAATCAAGCATGAGTTTCATGAAGAAGAATGTGGAGGCCACCTCTATTGGAAAACCACTGTCAACAAAATCCTTAGAGCTGGTTACTATTGGCCCACCCTCTTTCAAGACATCCATAAAATGGTAATTGCCTACCATAAATTCCAAATCTTTGAAGGTAAGAGAAAACTGTTGCCATTACCTTTGCATCCAATTTTTGTTGAAGCTCCTTTTCAACAATGGGGCCTTGATTTTATTGGAGAAATCCACCCCAAATCCTCTGCACAACAAAAATGGATCCTCGCTGCAATTGACTACTTTACAAAATGGATAGAGGAAATCCCTTCTAGAATTTCCACAGACTCAATCATCATCAAATTCCTTGAAAACTACATTTTGTCTAGATTTGGCTGTCCTAGAAATATTATCACTGACAATTTTGCTGCTTTTAGATCCAAGAAAATGGTGAATTTTTGCCACAAATATCAGATTACATTGGGAAATTCTACAGCTTATTACCCTCGAGGTAATGGTCTGGCTAAATCCTTAAACAAAAGTTTCATGAACATCATCAAAAAGTTGCTAGAAGAGAACAAAAATTCATGGCACAACAAATTAGTGCATGCACTATGGGTAGACAGATTAAAAAATAAAAAATCAATTGGAATGTCTCCCTATCAGCTAGTGTATGAAGCAGATGCAATTTTTCCAACAAGTTTATGGGTTCCAGTAATGAAGCTCATCCAAGAAGCAGAGTCTGAAGAAAATGATATGCAAAGAAAAATAAACCAGACTGTCAAGTTGCAGCAAACCAGAGAAGAAGTATACAACAAAACACATCAAGTGCAAAAAAATGTCAAAAACCTTTTTGACAAGAGGACCAAGGAAAATTATTTTAACATTGGTGACAAAGTGCTAAAGTGGGATTCAAGAAGAGAGGACAAAGGAAAACATGGAAAATTTGACAATATATGGAAAGGTCCATACCTCATCCATTCTGCAAGATGTAACAATGCATTCTTCCTACAAGAAATGGATGGAACAGAATTATTTGGAGGTCCTGTCAATGGAAGGATTCTCAAGAAATATTTTTGTTAAAAATCTCAGTTTAAATCTTTATTCATTGTATATAACACTGCTTAAAGAAAAGATCAAAAAAATAAAATACAAAAACAAATAAAAGAAGAAAAGAGGGAAAATGAAAAGAAAAGGTAAAGCCCCATACCAAAAAAGAATATTTCTCAAAGTGTGCAAGTCCAAATGCCACTACTTTTAAGAAAGGAAGTCTTGTTCAGTCATACAGCCTAATCATGATTGACCAAATTTTAAATTTATGTTGATAGGTTAGTAAAGGAATATTTTCCAAATTGTTTAAACTTGGCTTATCAATAGATTAGATTAGGAAAAGATATTGGTTCCAATGCTCAAATCTGAACCAAAGATAAAAGAGAGGGATGAATAACAAATTCTAGATTACAACCCTCAAGTTTTAGTTTTACTTTTGCAGCAATAAATTTTGTGTGATGCTTGTCTAAAATGCCACAACTCATGACAAATCAAACTGCTTAATCTTGATTTGGTTATGTTTTCAATTTTCTGTTAAATAGATTAGAGAATAAAAATATGACAAACTGTTTAATCCTTACAGATAAGCAGGTTAAGTATAGAATAAATAGCTCATCAGTCTAATCCGAGCCTTTGGATGATATAAGGGTAGAAGTAGATAGTTTTTTCTTTCAAAAGAAAATTGATGTCAAGGGTTTGCCAATATAAATGCACCCAAATGAAGAAAAAATGCTAGGAAAGTATGATGGGTAGGTAGAATTTAGTTGAGGCAATCATGTGTTTTAGATGTTAAAGATCACATCTTCAAAAAACAACAGAAAATCAGCAAATGAAAATGAGGATTCTGCTAAGAAAAATCAAGGCACTAGTCTACAAATTCCAGATATTTGATCTCTGAGGTTCTTGACACCTCCTAAAGGAGCTGCCCTCCCCAGCTGGAGCCACTGTTATCCTCCTGTATTCTACAGATTCACTAGGTGACTATCGATTTATTACAATTAGCTAAAGATAACATTCTTTGTCTATCAACTATCTTTAGAAATCTCACTGCCTTCATTATCCTTATAAATATTTTTCACTATCTCTCAGTTTTCCTTCTCAAAAGTCAACTTGTTGCTCTTTAAATAACTCGTTTTGGGCTTACTTCCCTCATTTCCACCCTTCTTTCCATCCTAAAACTCTCATTTTCACTCATTTTCCCCAAACAAACCCCATAAACCCCCTCACCTTCATCCCTTTCCCTTATCTCATCCAAACAATGAAAAAAACCTCTTTTACATTGTTTTAAATCAAAACACAAACCTTTCAGAGCCACTTTTAAATATATTAAACCCTGTTTTAATATAAAAATCTGACCCTTTAATGTTTTAAATCCCTCCCACCTTGATCGAAACCCTCCATATGACCCTTCCCCTTTCCTTAATAAAAGGTGCATCCACTTGTTTATTTAACCCCTGGGCCCCACTCTTCACCAAACCCCGCGCCCCATTCAAAATTTGCAACCTGTCCCTCGGACCCCACTCCCTCTGACTTACCCACCTCTCTAGATCTCTCAATCGTCGTAGATCTATCTCCCCCAAGATGTAATGGCTCCCATCGCCTATCACATGTTTATATGCGCGGGGGTTAAACAACCCCAACCTTGTGATATAAGTGGTTTTACCGCTTTTCCCCTCCGTCGCATGTTGCCTGCTGTGTGGAATCGCACCAGATTCCCTGAAACCATTACTGCCCTTCCCTTCGTGCAAAAACCACCTCTCCCGCTTCCCAAAACTTCTCTCCCCTCTTCACACCAAAAATCCATACCACCATTCGATTCAATCTACCCTGAGCCATGTGGCTCTGCGATAAGGCCCAGACCACCATTTTCACCTCTACAAGTGCTCCAATAGCCCGAAAGACCTCGAATAAGTGCAGAAAATCCCTCCACGCAGGTTTTTGAGTTAATTTTTTTGTTTTGTGTGCAAGTTTCATGGAAAGAATGAAATAAATTCATTCCAAAGGTCCAAAAACGTTTTGAATGAGTGATTTGGGTGATGATCCAGAGAACTTGTTTCATCGAGAAGACCTGGAGATGTAAGATCAAGAATAATCATCAATAAAAAATGATTATTTGTGGCTATCTAAAACCCTTTGACAATAGGAGAAGCCTAACCCGCACAGTAAAATACAAACATAGATGCAAGCGAAGGAGAAAAACAGTTAGAAGACTGTGAAGGTGAAGATCAGGGGATTAAGGATAATCAAGGGATTAAAGGTCAAATCAAAAAGATTAATCACCAAACATAGATAAAAGAATAATTAAAGGAAAAGAAAGCAAAGTAGATAGTTAAAGGATAGATCAAGCTTAAACATCCTAAAATAGAGTTTAAAGGCTAAAACAAAGGCAGATCTGCACAAAGACCAATCCGAAAGACTAAACCAAAAGAATTTACTTCTTCAGAAACACATTTTTCCACCTACAACATGTTTTCTTTCAATAAAGACATTAGTAGTTATTGAAAACAATCAGAGATATTTTTCAAACTACTCAGCAGTTATTGAAAAGCCTTGAAAGTCAAATAGTTCCAATGGTTAGCTCACATAGTGAAGTTAGGAGTTATTATTACAGAAAGTCATTCTAAGATATTTTTTCCTTAGGCCTTTCATGGTCTCAAAGGTAAAAAATGCATTAAATCTGTAATAAATAACATCTGAAACCCTAGCTTAGGACCACCTCCTCATTTTGCAGATAAATACTGCATGTATTAGTCATTTTTAGTGTTGGTTGATTGGTTATTTAGCTCGCTGATTACTGGCTGCTGACCTAGTTGAGGATTGCTAGTCTGGATTTGAGAAAGCTCTGAGTTGTAGAGATCTATTGTATTGAAGTAATGTAACTATTTTGAACATCAATAATACAAGCATGTTCACAAGATTCTTGAGTTATGTTAATGGTGAATTTTTCCTTCTTTGTCAACGTTTTCCTTTTTTTTTCCATTATGTCCATTATTTCTCTGATAAAAGAAAAAAAATTCTAGGTTAGGATATGCTGTCTTAGCACCCTAATTTTGTCTTCATTCTTTATCTTAATGTTTTCTTCTGCAAGGTCTGATTGGAGAATTCTTAATTGCTCTCTGGTTCCACCTAGATTTTTTTCTTGGAAATGATTTAATAGAGTCAAGCCAAATAAGTCTATGGTATGCCCCTTCCTTTGGTGTAGCTTGAAACATTTTTTTAAGGACTTTCTTTGAAGTATACTTAGGAAAGTTCATCTAGGGAAGTCTATGTTATGCCCTGTCCTCTGGTATGTCTCAAACTATTGCTTTGAAGGTCTTTGGAGTGTTTTATTAAAGAAGATAGGTTTATCTTGCTCTTTAGTTGCACTCATTGTTATCTTAATGTTTTCTTTGTTTGAAAGTAATCTTAGGATTGTTGGATTGTTGTCTTAAAGGTTTTCTTATTAAAGTCTAGCGAAATAAGTCTATGGTATGCCATGTCCTTTGGTTTGCCTCAAACAGTTACCTCAAAGGCTTTTCTTATTCAAGTAGAGTTAAAATATTCTTAACTGAATTTTTGTTTTTCTGCCTTCACAACTTATTGTCATTTCATATGCCATCTAATCTAAGAGATCCACTTGATATAGTTAGCTTGCCCTATGAAAACCCTTGCAAAGTTGATGAAAAATTAAATCCTTTTATGAATCCATAGCCCAATGGATTAATATTTCTCATGGTCTATCTACTCAGCTGAAACACTCCCTCAATTAATCACACCATTGATATATCAACCTATCAATCAGTCAATCAAAACAAACAAGTCCTTAGAACTTCATAACTAGCCTAACATCATAAATAAAAGCACAAATATATATCATCTATAAAAAATTACATAGAGAGATCCCTCTCGGAGTCCAGGAAGGCTAGGTCCTAGGATTCCAAAGTGGTTCTGATGTAGTTCCCTGCAGAGTTTGTTCTTGCCAATCTTGCAAATCACGGGGAGCCAACAGGCCACATTTGTAAATCATAAGTTGCAAGTAAATGTAAACGTGAGGGCATGCTTCCCATCACTTCGAAACACAACGATGATGTTTTGGCCTTTCCTTATGAGTATTTGAGGTATTGATTGCTTTTTATATAATCATTGACCAATGAGTGTGTGCTATAAACTCTTGGCAAGGAGGGGTTGTTGAGTCATGTGTGGTGTGCATGATTGCAAATGATGTACCAATTTTGCATGCAGGAGATTGAAAGAGTGGTTTTGAGTGTGTTAATGCTTTTGGGGTCCCAAATCTCTTCAGTGGGGAAGAATGATCCAGACGGATCAAACAGGCCCAAGTAAAAGTGGCCCAAGTGTCTGACAGGTGGAAAACTTAGTGTCAAGTTAAATATCTCATATTTCTGATTCCAATGGTGCAAACAACACCCAATTCTGAGTTTGCATGAAGGAGTTAGTAGTAGTAAAATTTTGAGGTTTGACTTGGTGATGTGGCAGCTTAAGGAGACAAAAAAATTGTTGAAACCCAGCCACCAGATTCTGGCCAACTCTAGCCCGATTCTAGGTGAAAGTGTGGGACGGTTAATTTGACTCCTTCAGTCAAATTTTAGATTTTTCAAAAAGACCAAATTTGTTTTTAAAATAAAAAAAAATATTAAAAAATAGGGCATGCATGGCCATGACCCTCGCCCTACCCAACGGACATAACAAAAAATTCTTATTATATTAGGGGCCATCGGCCATGACCCCGCCAGACCCCTCGCCCACATAACAACCATTATTATAACAGGGTGCGCAACGGTCGTGATCCCACCGCCCGACCACCCAACTCCACTACGACCTATGTAAAAATTTTGAGGGGGGGGGAAGGGCTAGAGTGAGTGAGGTTATCTCACTTAGCAGTTTTGGCTGGATTTAGTCAAGAAACCCCAAGTCAAGTTTAAGGGGGGAATTGTTAGGTAAAATTGACTCAGGATAGAGTCAAAGTTTACTAAGGTAAATATTAGTGGTTTTGGGTACATGGTATAGTGTACCCATGGTATTATTTCCCATGGTATTGTAGGTGATGGAGCCTATAAAAGGCTAGGAGGACTTCATTGTAATGTAGGCCTGGAGGTGAGCGGTGAAAGCTCACTTGGCCGGATTGACCAAGGTTTTGGACAATTCTTAATGAAATTTCATTGGTTGGGTTTTTCCTCGGATTTGGGGTTTTCTCGAATAAACATCTTTGTTTATGTTTATGATTTGTTGTTGGCCTTTTATTTTTATTCCTCTCAGTAATTGTTTATTATTTATAAATTAAATCTTAACATGTTAAAGGGTGGTGGTAATTCTTAAACCCACTGCCAACCCTCCTCATGCCACATCTTCATATGGAGGTAGGCGGAAATGGGGGCGGGCCACCCAATGCGGGCCCGACCCGCAAACTACCCTCCTTGCTTTAAATTTTCTAATGGTGGGTTAAAAAATAAGAAGTAAAGGTGCGGTTTATAACAACAAAATCTGACTTAAAAAGTAGGGGGAGGGGTTTGACCACCCTACCCCCTCCCTCCAATTATGGATCATAACCGATTCAACCAACCGACTCCTTGGGGAGTCCGACCATCTTTTAATATTTAAACTCTACATTTCATGTGCGCTGAGGTAGGTCAAGAGAAGGCATGAAGTACGAGACATGCAGAACCATGAGCGTTGTGCAGGAGGGGGGAAGAACCATGATCTGAGCCATTTCCAGAGGGGTCGGATTTTCACTTTGTCAAATTCAGGAAAATTTTATATGGATTATGTACCTCTCAGTGCCACAAATCCAACGGTGTTGTCCATTTCTTCATTAGATATCTCCAATTTTTGGGCACTTTCAGCTATGGAGGTATGAGGGTGTAATTATGAATTAATATTTGTACTTTCATTTTTACTGCCAATTATGAAAGAGGGCCTCCCCACTTCGAGCAGGGCCCAGAGACGTAGTCCCTCCTGGACGAACTCTGATATCAATTATGTGTCTTCTTGCATGATGTTAATTTATTCTCTATTATTATGTTTATGCTTTTAAATTCTCTTGTTTAAGCTGAAATTTTGACATGTAATTCTTTAACACATCTCAAGAAAAAGATTTCGGTTCAGGAAAATTGTTGATTTTTTGCATCTTTTCTTTATTTTTCTCAAAATCTGAGCCCTTTCCAGAAAATATGAGGAAATGGGTTTTGAAAGGAGGGTATAATATTTCTAGAAATGTAATCCACTTTTCATTTGGAGCCCCGAGTAAAAAGCGCAACGCCAAGGCACTGCGCTTCTGGACCTAGTCAAAAAATGCACCAGTGTGCACCAAAACACAAAAAATTATGGTTTTTCTCAAAAAATAGGTGTAAAATATGGAGCCTTATATCTCTAACCATAAATTTTTTTGAAAAAATGAGAGAGTATTTTATTATTTTTCATGTTTTAAACAACCACCTCCTCCAATTTTCAAAAATACTTCCCCATTTGTTCAGAATCCAAGTTTGAATTTGGTAACTTAAATTTGCAAAAGCACGACGAAGTGTTATTGTGCACAACGTAGTCTTTGAGAGGGTGTTTGGAGGCCTTCCCAAAGGATTTTTGGGCTGAAAGTGGTATGGCTAGAAATATTATGATGTATGATACACAATGGAGTCATCAAGCACTACAAACACATTCTCCAAACAACTGAAAAACTGTCTTGAAATCAAGGTGTTTAGAAGTGCAGAAAACCTCTTGTAGCAATTGTATATATGGCATTGCTCCAAAATCATAATACCTATGTATCAAATGAAGGATTTTTTTGTTCCTTGGTATATTATGGACAAAAAAATCATTCACTTTTTTAAAATTCATCTCTATTTATTCAGAAACACAATTTGAAGCAAAATTGTCCATGTGTGCCAAAATTTTCAAAACTGCACCAAATTGCACCAAGATACAAAAATTGCTCCAAATATTCTAAAAATTGGTCCAGAGATGCTCGATGAGGTATTTTATGCAACCATTGATTCATCATTGATCAAGTCCAACTTACCCTTTTCCTTTTGGCTGATTAGGGTTTCTTTGAGTTTTTCCCTCAATTGTTTGACTTCGGACGTGGAGATCAAATTCCTGGTGTAGTAATGAGTGGCCATGTGGCTTTGAAACTTGTTATATTTGTTAGCCCTCTCAAGAATATATTTAAATATAACCTCCCTTTTTATAGGGCTTCTTCTCTTCCTCTATAGGTGCTTTGCGAGGGGAAAACCCTAGTCGTGCAAAAAAGGGGATGGTGGGAAAGGAGTAGGATGGAGGGTTTAGGAGATGGAAAAGGGGATGGGAAACATTTGGGAGGTAGGGAAGGGTGTTAGGGAGGTATGGGAGGTGAAAATTAAGGTAGGGAAGGTATGGGTAGACATAGGTAATTTAATTATAGGTCTAGGTCTAGGAGGTTGCCAAAAACACAATGTACGGTAGTGATGATGGTGTAAGGACTAGGGTTTGAGTGTAGAAGCTTAGGGATGGTGTGTGAGATAGTGTAAGGGGTTTAGAGAGTGTATTAGAGTGTGGGGAAAATGAATATTTATGAAATGAGTGAGGAGAGGGGGTGGTAAAGAGAAAAACACAGCCCTAGCTAGGAAAATTACCCAAATTGGTAGAATAGAGCTAGGGTTTATAGGGAAATGATGCAAAAATAATGGGAAATGGTTTGTGAAGTATGGGAATGATGTATAAATATTAAAAATAGGTGTAGGGACAATGATACTAGGGTTTTAAACATCAATTGATCATTTGTTAATAAAAATCATGAAATTCCTATAAAACCCTAGGGAACTTAGCTTGTGATTATTTCTTGGTTTGCGAAGGAAGAGAAGGAATAAAAATGAATTTACTTACTTGTTGTAATGCTTAGAAGATGAAAAATCTAGAATGGAGCTCTAATAAATTTATTTGGTGATTTTTGAGCAAGTTTGGGCAACTATCCTCCGTGAACAGCATAGTTCACCGGTGTGCGGTGCATATACGCATCACAGTTCATCCACGCGCAACGCCTCCTCTAGATGTGAAACGCAGTTCACAGATGCACAACACCTCCCAATTTTTTCCATTTTGAGCTGAAAAACATTTTTTGTCTCTCACCAAGTGAAGCAGGTGCTCGATAATGAGGGGCAAGAGGAGTGCAAATGAAATGCATTTAGGAATTTTTGGCTCTTTTATAAGCATGCAATGGCTTCATTTATGTGATAATGGGAGCCACATGTCTCTTGAAGCATGAATTTCATTTTCCTTTTAACTTTACAACCTTGGACATTTGTAATATGAACTTTTTGAATCTTCCTTGGAACATTGAACTGCAACTTTTTAGGGACCTAAAGAATTTGTTACATATAGCAACATAAAATTACATTTAGAAATTGAAATATATTGAAGAAACTTGATTTATTACCACTCTTCCAATTTCGGTATTTTATGAATGAAATGAAAGTTTTGGTGACCTTGAAACCCTAATGACCTAATGGAGACATTGAACTGAATGAGATCATGGTAATGATGACTGAAATGATGATGAAAATATCTAAATAATGATATACTCAACTTATTTGATGACATGGACCAGCAAATTAAAAATTTGGAATGAGTGGAAATAGTCCTAAACCTAATGCCCTGTGACCAATTTTTTTCTTAAATACCAAGTGAAATGACAAAAATTTGACTACGGGACCCTAACAAGACATTATAAGATTCCATTTGATCATTGGTGATAAGATGCAAATACTGACACTAACATTGGCTCCATCTAGGGATTACAGCTCCTTGGAGGTGTCAATAACACCGTAGACCAAGTAGCCTAACGATTGAGCATGGATTCAGAAGTTAAAAAACCAAACTGAATACTAAAAATTTGACATAATAAATTGACTCAAAACTAGACTTACTTGACTCTTACTGAAACGAAACTTACAAAACTTATTGATGGCATCATATCATCAAAACTTGAGGGCTTCAAATCTTGATGAAAACTACCTGCTTGCTGAAGGCATATGTACAATTATGAGAAGTGATCCTTGCAGTGTAACCAATCCAGCATATGGCTATTCACTTGAATTATGATCTCACTTTCCTCAAGCAGGCATAAAAAAACATAATATAGGCAACTTCAATTTTCCACTGAAAATGTGCCAATGATCCAAAAATACAAGAAAATTCATGTCCCCTGTTGAATGTAGAAATTTAGTGTAAGGATCTTCAATAATTTGAAATGTTACCTTGTCTTGAGATCCAGAAAAAACACAAGCATGCCCTTCATTCTGATATGAAATAATACTTGGTTGTTGATCCATAGGAATGCATAGGGAATTATGACCTTCTGCTATCTGAGCGTTGGCTATAAATTTCTCAAGCATGGGAAACTCTGACTCTATTTGTTGCACGATCTCTATATTAGGCTCATACTCCTCCAATTCATAGTCTAAATCATCCTTGAATAGAAAAAATTATTCAATATTGTTAAACATGACAGCCATATCCTCTTTATGAAATAACATAATTCCTGTTAGCTGATCTCCTTGTAGGAAATCATCATCACAAATTGGCTTACTCACAACAACTTCCTGTATAGTTTCATCAGTCTCATGACTGTCATCATTTAAACTCATGTTTTCATTTTCAATAATGGAAGAAGTTTTACTCACACATATTTTACTATCTTAGCACTGAAAACCTGCATTAACTTGGGTTGTAACATGAATTTTCAGGAGCTTACCTATTTCATCTTCAGACAGAGGAGAAAATTGAGTTTTATAGTAGTTAACATTGGTTTATGATTTTAATTTTCAAGATCGGGAATAGGAAGTTCTCTTTTTTGGTTTCAGTCTATTTCATCCAAGGAGGAATCTACTGATTCTTGTTGGGAGGAAAAATCATAAAGGGCTTCTATGATCTCATCATCTAGACACTCTTCATCCCCATACAAATTTTCAAGAAAATCAATGAAATTTTCAGAAATCTCACAACCACTATCAATCATCGACAGGGAATAATTAGAGCTTTGATAATGTGAAAGAAAATTGAATGAAATTCCTTCAAAGAATATAAAATAGTAGATGGTAGACCTTCATACCATGATCTTGGTTTTTCCTCTAAGGTATCCATAAAAATCTTCATCAGACAATCTTCAGGAAAATCAATCTTTATTATGTGAATATGAAAATAAAATTTGACCAAATTCAAACTAGCATCTTCACCGTCCTAACCTTTAAACTCTGGCAGTCATGTTTTCCAATCTATATGACGAATACGGTTTGGAAAACCAGGAATATGAGATTAATTCTGTTAGGTCCCTATATTACTAGTATAGTCCCTTATTTTTGTTATTGTAACCCCCTTATTGTTATTTTTGTACCCCTGTAACCCGAATATTTTTATTATTGTGCCCTTACATTATTATTGTTAGGTCGGCTAGGATTATATTGTGACCCCATGGACTCCTATATATAGAAGGAGGTTTTTTCATTTGTATCATCAAAGAATTTTTTATTTATGTAATGTAAAGTAGGTTTCCCCCTCAAAGTGGCTTATTTCTAAGGCACGGATCTCTATTTTCTTCTATTTTGGGAGCTAGTTTCATAACATTTGGTATCATAGCTTTGGATTCCAGGGTTTCGCTACTCCAAATAGGTCATCATGGCATGTTCGCTATAAATTTTTTTCTAATAAGCTTCAAAAGCTGAAATTTTTATCACGCGAAGCTAAAATCTTGAGGAACGTCGTGTAAAAATTTTAGATCTTGGTTAGCAATATTTTCAGAAATATGATCTGTGGAATTAAGGGTTTTTTCATGCTCCCGAATTTCATCTCAAAGAGGTGACCGTAGGAAAATTTTCATAACTCTCTCTCTTAGCATCAGATTGGAATTCTATAAAAAGTGGATGAAATTAAAAGGAATTTAGTTTCCTGTGTATCAATTTTGGAGCCGAAGGAGGAAACAGTGACACGTGTCATGTCTTAAAACTTCGCTCTATTGAACTAGTCCATAATTAGGTCATTGTGGGAGATTGGACATAACTTTGTCTTGAAGAATCCAAATCAGGTCAGGCCTGTGGCATTTGAAAGAAGCTTTAGAGGGCTACTACAGGGCCAAATTTTAGATATTGAAGATCTGAAATCATAGAGATAATTCAGTTTCAATATCAAGCTCCTCTAAAGCAAGAAAAAGGTGTGTTTTTTTTTTTCGAATTCCATAAGTCTTGTGTGAAAAATCAGTTTGAATTGATTCCAAGGGCATATTGTAGAATAGATATCAGTATTGGGTTCTAAAATTTCCCATAAAAATAATTCAACACCCATAAAGCCTTTATAAGTCTCTACTATGACTCATGAATACAAAGAAGTGCAACATGACTTATCAAAATTACAAGAGCAAGTGCACCAAATTTCACTCTCGCAAAGAGCAACCAAAAAAAAAATGGAAGTTTTGAAGAAAGGTGTGGAAGCTAAGATGGATGGTATGGAAGCTAAGACGGATGGCATGGAAGCTAGCATGGAAGCTAATATGGATGAAATGGAAGAAAAAATGAAAGACAACATGGAAAACATGAAGAATGATCCAAAAGCATATATGGAAGGTTTGACAAAGTTGATACAAGAAATATTTCCTAATGGAAAAAATATTGTAGAGGAAACTCATGATGAGAAAAAAATAAATGTTAATCGTGATTTCATAAACTCTAATGTTGGATGGAAGAACCAACATATTCCAAAGATGGATATGAGGAATTTTGATGGCAAGGATCCCCTAACATGGATACTACAGATGGAGCAATAATTTTATCTCAATAATGTGCAAAAAACACAAAAGGTATGCATTGCAACTTTACATTTAAAACAAAATACATTTTTATGGTATCGATGGCTTTGCTCCCATAAAAAAATTGTCACTTGGTCAATTTTTATGGAGGAAATGATAGCACATTATGAGGATACAAAGAACAACACCTTCTTTAGCCAATTGATAAATCTCAAACAAAAGGGTTCAGTGGTGAAGCACATTGAGGACTTCCAAAAATTGAATATAAGGGTAACTGATATTCCATAGGAACACAGGAATGATATCTTCATAGGGAATTTAAATGATAACATCCAACATGAAGTTCACGTTTGGGAACCTAATTCATTGGAGAAGGCATTCAGGTTGGCAAGAAAAATTGAATGTAAAATTATGGTGACAAGGAAGCCTACCACTCACATCTATAAATATGGAAGTGTTGCTACTCCTAAACCTCCACAACCTACAAGGTTGACACCACGAAAATTGGAAGAAAAAAGCGCAAAATGGCTTTGCTACATTTGTGATAGAAAATACACTAAAGGTCATAAGTGTACTGAGAAGAAATTTTTTTACATAGATTGTGAAGAGGAGGAATAAAATGAACAAAAAACTTAAAAAGAAGAGGATATACACCAGGAAACAACCCTAGAAGTGTTTAAGTTTACAATGAGAAATAGTGAAATTTGCATCTGGAAACATCATCCTTGATCCTAGTGAAAAATAAGCACCTACACTAGGTGGGGCTCACACAGGCTATTTTTAGGTGATATGTCTATTTTTAGAATTTGGATCAAAGTATATTTTTAGTAGTATTCTATTTATATATGGTTGATAAAATTATATGGATGGATGGGCGTCTAATTTTGGAATGCATGTGCGAAGTTTCTTCGTGGAACGCATGTCTAAACTTAGAATGCATGTCGATTTTTGTTAAGCCCTTAACAAAAATTAGACAATAAATAATTGTCTATTTTCAATGAGGACTTGGAACTAGTTAACTGAATTGGTAAATCAGTTAGATAAGTGGATTTTGATTTGAAGTGGTTGGTTGGTGGACCATGCAGTGGACTTTGTTGTAACTGAGGGATACAAATTTGTAACAGAGTTGGATGTGTAGTTATGTGAGTTGTTATTTAGTTTAACTCAGTTAAGAGAGTTAAACTTAGTTGTGCTAGTTGTAACTGGTTGTAACTAAAGATACACTAGTGAGCGATTAGTGAATTAAATATTAAATTAATTCACATGGAGTGATCTCACTTGCAACTGAATAAATACTACTATTAACTACATGCATGTCAGATCCAGTGGAGACCCAGTTGAGAGATAGGTGAAAGGGTCTGGTTGACTATCAATTGTGACTATAGTGGTGTATTCAATGCAGCCACACACACATTGGAGATGATTATGAGGATTGTGCAGTCAATACTGGCCATATCAAAATCATTCATAGGTTCTTGACCATTAGGGATTGCGCAGTGGAGGCAGGCTGTCAGGAGGGAGTAAATTAGTGCATGTGTGAACCAATTTTTGTATGACAGTGTGAGACGATTGTATATTGTACCGAGAGCTCTTGGAGCTAAATATTTGTATGAGATTGTTTCATGATCCATGATATAAATAATATATGATAGTTGGGTTTTTAGCTTTAAGATTTCCTGTTAAAAACATCTTGTTATGTGTGATTGATTTTTCTTCATGTGTTTGAAATTGGTGATTTAATTTCTGCAAAGAATTAAGTACAAGGATTGTGTATTTAACAGTGGATTTAATTGTTAGATCAGGAGAGTCCAGTAATAAATAATTGTATTGTTTAAATTTCTACATGGTATCAGAGCAGTGTTAATCAAAGAATATTGCAATATTGAAGCATTGTTGAGTTTTGTTGGTGGAACAATTCGAATTTGCTGCAAGAATTTCTTGGTGTGACAGTTCAGTAAACATCGAAATGGATTTCAATGGTTTGCGGTTGGAGTATGCACTCGAGGGCAACTCGAACTACATTGCATGGAAGGATAGGCTGGAGGCGGTGCTTGAAGATAATGGCTTGAAGGAGTTCATTGATAGCAATGTTCCTAAGCCCACTTCGACGGATGCTGCATTACTCAACGCATGGAAAAATAAAGTAGCAAGGGTGAGGAGGATTTTGTTGGAAGGTGTGAGAGACCATATTGTCTCAAGCCTTCATGGGAAAGCCACTCCATTTGCAATGTGGAAGGCTTTGAGGGATATTTTCCAAAGAAATAGCGACCATAGGAAATTGGCATTGAACGATAAGCTCAGAAGAATCAAGATGGAGAAGAACGACACTATTCCGGTATACTTAACAAAGTTTTTCCAATAGAGGGATGAGCTTGGGAGTGTAGGAGTAAGTGTTTCTGATGATGATTTGGTGAGCTTGGCTCTCTTAGGACTTCCTAAGAGTTGGCACAGTTATCAATACTCTGTCAACGTACATGAAAAAATGTTGAATTGGGAATGACTATGGTCGGATCTAGTGCAGGAGGAGTTCAGGCGAAACACCAGAGAGGGCTCTTCATCAATGCATGATGATGAAGAGGATTGTGCTTTGAATTCCAAGGCACAACAGAAGAAGGGGAAGGGGAATAAATTCCATTCTAAATCTGAGGCCCGTGAATATGTCAAGGAGCACAACATGTCCAAAGTGAAGTGTTTTCATTGTCACGAGTATGGACATATTGCCACAAATTGTCCACATAAGAAGAAGAACAAGACAGTTCTTGGATTTTCAGTTGGTGAGGCTATTGCCTCGTAATTTGAGCTTGAATTCTCATTGATCTCATGCATGGTGTCTAGTGCATTGGGATCAGGGTGGTACTTTGATAGTGGTGCTTCCTTTCACATGACGGGAGATGAGAAACTTTTCAGTGACTTGGAGGAGAAAGATCTCCAGATGCATATTGAGTTGGGCGACGATGGGTGATACAGTGCAACGAAAATTGGTACCATTACCTTTTAGAGGGAATTAGGTAAAATATTTCAATTAAAATATGTTTTGCATGTTCCAGGTTTTAAGAAAAATCTAATCTCAGTCGCAATGTTAGAGGATATAGGATATGATGTTGTCTTTAGTGAAGGAAAAGTTATCCTGTGACACAAAGCAATAGGGAAATCTAGGAAGGTTGGGATTCGAGTTAATAATCTCTATAGACTTGAAGTAGATGGGATTTCTACTGAGATTCCTACTGTTGGGAAGTGTGATAAAGTCATGCAATTGACGCTTGAGAGGGAGCAGGACTTGCATGAAGGTAAGAGTGAACCTCAAGATGTGTGGCAGCCACAAGATGAGGATCATGGAGTGGGAGAAACCACTCATGAAGAGAAATTTTGTTCCAGATGGGAAGAGGGAGTGCATGAAGCTATACCACAAGGGGAGAAGTGAGGTGACATGCATGAGTAATCCCAAGAAGAGATTTCTTGGCAGGATTCATTGAGATGGTGTGGATCTAATGAATTGAACCTGGCTATGAGGAGCCCACAGAGCAGCAGTAGCAGGATCAGTTGGATTGATGCAGTCAAATAAAAGTGTCAGTGTTGGATACTGGAGTGGAGATTAGAGTTGGCAGTAAGTGCAAAGTGCATTGGTGCAAATTTCAACAACGCAGTGGTTCCTAAATACATGTGTAATAGCTAAGCAGAAGTCAGAAGACTTTGATGACAGATGCATACTGATTTAGTTGTTTGGATGCTATTCAATTTTGGAAGTGTTGCATGTAAAGGTTGTAGGGAAAAGGCATGGAGTTGTATGTCGCATGCAAAGACATTCCTTTCTTGTTGAGTAGGAGTGTTGAATTTTGCAACAAGAAATAGTGAAATTGGCATCTGGAAAAATCATCCTTGATGCTAGTGAAAAATAAGCACCTACACTAGGTGGGGCTCACACAGGGTATTTTTAGGTGATATGTCTATTTTTAGAATGTGGATCAAAGTCTAAATTTAGCAGTATTATATGTATAGATGGTTGAGAAAATTATATGTATGGATGGGCATCTAAGTTTGGAATGCATGTGCGAAGTTGGTTCATGCAATGCATGTCTAAAATTAGAATGCATGTCAATTTTTGTTAAGCCCTTAACAAAAATTAGACAATAAATAATTGTCTATTTTCAATGAGCACTTGCAACTAGTTAAATGAAGTGCTACATTAGTTAGCTAAGTGGATTTAGAGTTGAATTGGTTGGTTAGTGGACCATGCAGTGGACTTCATTGTAACTGAGTGATACAAAGTTGTAACATAGTTGGGTGTGTAGTTATGTGAGTTGTTATTTAGTTTAACTCATTTAAGAGAGTTAAACTTAGTTGTGCTAGTTGTAACTGGTTGTAACTAAAGATACACTAGTGAGAGATTAGTGAATTAAATATTAAATTAATTCACATGGAGTGATCTCACTTTCAACTGAAGAAATACTACTGTTAACTACATGCATGTCAGATCCAGTGGAGACCCAATTGAGAGATAGGTGAAAGGGTCTGGTTGACTATTAGTTGTAACTATAGTGGTGCATTAAATGAAATCACACACACATTGGAGATGATTATGAGGATTGCACAGTCAAGGTTGGCCATATCGAAATCATTTAGAGGTTCTTGACCATCAGGGATTGCGTAGTGGAGGCAAGTTGTCAGGAGGCAGTAAATTGGTGCATGTGTGAACCAATTTTTGTATGACAGTGTGAGACAATTGTATATTGTACTGAGAGCTCTTGGAGCTAGAGATTTGTATGAGATTGTTTCATGATCCATGATATACATAATATATGATAGTTGGGGTTTTTAGCTTTAATATTTCCCGGTAAAAACATATTGTTATGTGTGATTGATTTTTCTTCATGTGTTTGCAATTGGAGATTTAATTTTCGCAAAGAATTAAGTAAAAGGATTATGTATTTAACA
The DNA here is from genome assembly GCA_034641835.2 of Pinus albicaulis. Classification (NCBI taxonomy): domain Eukaryota; kingdom Viridiplantae; phylum Streptophyta; class Pinopsida; order Pinales; family Pinaceae; genus Pinus; species Pinus albicaulis. Next base: position 208,841 of record JAXQQM020066277.1, read on the forward strand.
GTGGATTTAATTGTTAGATAAGGATATTCCAGTAATACATCATTGTATTGTTTAAATTTCTGTAAGAAGAAGAAGAAATGAGTCCAACCATATCGTGTAATGCATTGGAAGGAATTACCACTCCTCAAATTCTAAACATAGAAGGACATATGAAGAAGAAAAATGTAATATTGTTGATTGATTCGGGTAGTACCCATAATTTTATTCATTGTAAGCTAGCCAAGGAATTGAATTTCTTCCTATACCCAGCACTAGAATGTCAAGTGATGGTCGCAAATGGAGGAACTATAAATTGCTCTGGAAAATTCCAAATTATGAAGCTAACCATGGAGGTATATGTATTGAATAGTACAATTATTTCCATTCCAATGGGAGGTGTTGATGTTGTAATAGGATTACAATGGTTACAATCTTTGGGGATGGTATCTTTTAATTTTCAAGAAATTTTCTTGAAAAAAATTTTGGAAGGAAAGGAAGTCGAATTGTGGGGTATCGCAGGGAAGCCAGGAAAGATAATAAGCTCTAATGTCATGAAAAAGCTTCTGAATAAAGAAAAATGAGGTGTAATTGCATAATTATGCTCACTAGAAGTTCCAACATCAAAATCATCTATTTCTCCATATCTCCAAAAATTCTTGGAAAATCATTCCAAGGTGTTTGAAACTCCCAAAGGACTCCCACCTATTCGTGATCATGATCATTCTATTCATTTGATTCCAGGAAGTGTTCCTCCAAACATCAGGCCTTACAGATAGCCTTATGTCCAAAAGAGCAAAATTGAATGGATGATTGCAGAAATGTTAGAGGTTGGTATAATTCAACCTAGTCAAAGTTATTTCTCTGCTCCAGTAGTATTGGTGCACAAGAATGACAGATCATGGTGCATGTGTCCAGATTATAGGTAGCTCAATAAGCTCACTATTAAAGATAAATTTCAAATTCCTATGATTGATGAATTATTGGATGAATTACATGGAGCAATTTATTTTACCAAGTTGGATCGCATTCAGGATATCATCAAATTAGAATGAAGAATGAATATATTCCGAAAACAAAATTTCAAACTCATGAGGGTCATTATGAATTTTTGGTCATGATTTTGGCCTTACCAATGCACATTCTACATTTCAAGGGTTGATGAATTCCATTTTCAAACCCTTCCTTAGAAAATTTGTGCTAGTTTTTTTTGATGATATACTAATCTACAACAGGTCTTGGAAGGATCATGTTCAACATGTTGACAGGGTGCTCAAACTATTGGAGGAGAAACAATTATATTCAAAAAAATCCAAGTGTTTCTTTGGAGTACAAGAGGTGGAATATCTGGGTCATATTGTATCTCATGAGGGTGTTAAGGTAGACCCTAACAAAATTAAAGCCATTAAGGAATGGAAAGTCCCTAGAACCATAAAGCAGTTGCGAGGATTTCTTGAGTTAACATGGTATTATTGCAAGTTTGTTAAGAATTATGGGAGAATAGCATCACCTATAACAACATTATTGAATAAATATGTATTTTCATGGACTCTTGAAGCAACTAAGGCATGTGAACATCTTAACGAGGCAATGTGCCTAGCACCGGTCTTAGCTATGCTAGACTTCACAAAAACCTTTATTGTGGAATGTGATGCCCCAGGAAATGGAATTGGTGTTGTTTTAATGCAAGAAGGAAGACCCATTTCTTTCGAAAGTTGTCCAATCAAAGGAAGATATTTACAGAAAGCTGTTTATGAGAATGAAATGTTGGAAATACTACATGCACTAAAGAAATGGTGACCTTACCTAATGGGAAGACACTTCAAGGTAAAAAATTATCATGATAGTCTTAAACACTTTTTGAAACAAAGACTATCTTTATAAGAGTAGAAAAAATGGGTCACAAAGATGTTGGGTTATCACTTTGAAATCATCTACAAAAAAGGGAGCTAAATGTTGTTGTAGATGCACTCTCACAAAAGGATGAAGAGGTGGAAGCATTGCTTTGTGCCATTTCTATTATCCAACCATATTGGATAACCGAAGCAAGGGGTGAATGGAAGAAGGACGAAGAAGTGTGGACACTCATTCAAAAGTTACAACAAGATCCTAGTAAATATGATACATTTAGTTGGAAAAATGATTCCTTATGGTACGAAGATCGCGTATATATTTGTAATAATTCCCAACTAAAACAAAATATTCTTTTGGAATTGCACACTTCTCCTTTAGGAGGACACTCCGACTTTTAAAAAACTTACCACAGGGTGAAGAAAGAATTTTTTTGGGATGGCCTTAAATCTGATATTCAAAAGTTTGTGGCGGAATGTTTGGTTTGCCAACAAAATAAAGTTGAGAAAATTAAGACCCCGGGTCTTCTACAACCTTTATCCATTTCAGGTCAACGTTGGGAGGATATTTCAATGGATTTTATCATAGGTTTACGTAAGTCCGAACGAAAGAGTGTCATCATGGTGGTAGTTGATAGACTTACTAAGTATGCACACTTTTTTGCATTATCTCATCCATTTAAAGAAGGTAAAGTTGCCATTGCATTTACGGAAACAATTCAAAAGCTACATGGAAACCCGAAGATTATTTTAAGTGACAGAGATCGCATTTTTACAAGAATTTTTTGGACAAATTATTTTTTTGTTTGGGTACTCAACTAGATCATAGCTCATCTTATCATCCTCAATCCGATGGTCAAACTGAGATAGTGAATAAATGTTTGGAAGGATATCTATGTTGTTTTGTATCTGATAAGAAAACAAAATGGGTCAAGTGGTTACCTCTCGCTGGATGGTGGTATACCACTTCCTTCCATACTGCAGCAAAAATGACCCCATTTATGGCACTTTATGGATATCATCCATAGTCCATTACATCATCTTTAAGAGAAAATTCTAAGGTTCAAGCTGTGGAAGATCACATCGAGCATCAAAAATAAGTTCTCCAACTCTTAAAGTATAACCTAAATTTGGTATAAAATTGAATGAAACAACAGGCATATTAACATTGCAGTGAAGGAAGTTTTGATGTAGGAGACTAGGTATTTTTACGGCTACAACCAAAAAAAAAAATGTCCCTCAAGCAAGCTAAGAAGGTTAAAAAATTATCGCCAAAGTACTATGGTCTTGTTGTACTATGCAACAACCCTCCCCATTTCAAAATTTTTTATATTAATTTTATAAGAAATGGGTCCCCTTTTATTTCATCTCTTTCTTTTTAGATTCAATAATTTTTCCTAGCTTCACTTATTGCAAAGATTAAAGAAATACCTTTGTATATATGTAAATATTAAGAGGAAATCAAATGAATCATAAAACAAATCAAAGCCTAAACACAAGCCTTTATTGCATTCCATAAAATATGAAAAGAAAAGCTCAATATGTCATTTTCCCAAAAGTTCCGATGAGATAAAGTGAATCTCTATATCGCATATCACATAGGAATAAATTAAAAAATATTTCTCCATCATTCTGATGCGATAGATCAGATCGCAAAAATTCATATTGTATTAAACATAAGGGGTTAAATCTTCACTTCAAAAAGTTTCGATGCGATGAAGTCTTATCTGTTGGCATGTGTTGTCCTTGATGGCAACTTAATTGATGAAATGAGATATGATGCAGAGTGTTTTCCTTGATGGTAACCTATCTGATGAAGTTGTACTTGATGAACTTGTTAATGATGTAAATCTGATGTATCTACAATCAGTATAGAAGTTGTAGAAGAAAGAATATCCAGTATGTGCAAGAAGAATGTTAAACAAGGTATGTCACAAATCATACGTAGGTTTGTTTAGGGGAAGTCGCGTATGCACGCGGAAAATATCGTGCCAAGTCGCGTATGCCTAATTGCGCTCTAAATTTATAAAATCAGGGGACTTTACCATGGTATTGACCCATTGTATTGAGCGCTTGATTGTCTAATTGATCTCGCCCAGGAATAACATCGGAAGTGAAGTGGTTTTGGCTCATGGTATTGACAAAGGCTAAATCTATTTAAGGAGAAGAATTTCATTGTGCAAGGGGTGTGCAAGATGTTTGGGTTTTAATGAATACTTCACTCTAAACTTAATCTGTATGGATGAACTCTGTTCTTAATCGATAGATCTGAATCTTTGATGCACCTATGAATATGATGAAGGTTCAAAATCTCTAGATATGGAAATGATGAATCTCTAGGATGATCTGAAAAGAGGTAATGAAGACCTGGCGCAAATCTGTTGAAGAAGTTGAAGAAATCTGGGTAAGTTCATAGATCTGGTCTGTTCTGCAAAATTTATCTTTTATAGATCTATACGCAGGTTCGTTTCATGGAAGGTGCGTATATACGCGGATCTGTTTAAACAAAGGCACGTATGGGCTGTTAGGGTTTTCTGAAAAGGTGCACAAATATATATGCGGGTTTGCTTCATTAAAAGCGCGTATATACGCGGGTCTGTTTAAAGAAAAGCGCGTATGTTATCTGAACTGATGGTTGCTCAAAGCTGATTGAGTTTCTGCACATCTATTTTGAAGTCTGGGCTATCTCTATTCAGGTTATAGTGGTTTCACTGTTCTGTTTGATGGAATGAAAAAGGATGTTTGTTGAAGAATTGTGTTGAAGCTATTTGATCCAGTTTGAAAATTGATGAAACGTGGTCTGCAGTGGATCTGAGGGTTGAAGCCTTCAGTTTGAAAGTAGAAGCTTTCTGCCAGTAGAGGCTGGTGCTAACATCAGGGGATAGTAGCTCCCTTCCAGGTGAGGCTGGTAAACAAGAGCAGGGGGTTGTTTCTCCCTTCTAGGAGAGGCTGGTAAACGAGAGAAGGTTGTAGCCTTTTGCAGGTGGGTGCCTGCGTGCTGGTATGAGTCTGTGCCAGTACATGTTGTAAGAAGTTTTCTTAATAGTAAAGATTGAAGACTGAGACGACGGCAGCGGTGGTTTTCTCCCGAATTGGGTTTCCACATAAAAATCCTGGTGTTCATGTGTGTTGCTTATGTGTGATGATTGTTCTGTTCTTTCTGCACCTGTTTAATGTTTTCTAAACATCTGATGAATGAGTAATGCAATGATCTAAGTCAAGAACTAAATGCATAATTAGATCACTGGATATACGCGAGTTCTGTAAAGGATATCCACGTATATACGCTAGTTTCCTTCAGGAAAGAAGCGTATGGGTTTCTAAGAAATAAATATCAAAGTTTTATTGTCTGCACTAAATACTGATTCACCCCCCCTCTCAGTATTTTTCCCAACAATTGGTATCAGAGGAGGTCCTTCTGAAAAGGCTTAATCGTAGAAGGAAGATCAAGCAAGATGAGCAATCAAGAGGGAACAACATCTATCAAGCCTCCACTCTTCAACGGAAGTAATTTAATCTTCTGGAAAATAAGGATGAGATCCTATCTTCAGTCTATGGGAGCAGATATATGGGCCATTGTTGAACAAGGATATCAATATCCAGCTACTATACCAACATATCCAACTGAAAGGAAGGACTATGAATCAAATGCAAAGGCGGTCAATGCTCTAACCAGAAGTCTAACTGAATCTGAATTTGTCAAAGTCATGCAGCTGAATAGAGCAAAGGAAATATGGGACAAAATCATTCTAAGTTATGAAGGTGATGAAAAGGTAAAAAGTGCAAAACTTCAAACTCTCAGAATTGAATATGAAAATTTAAAAATGCATAGTGATGAAAGTATTGCCAGTTTCTTTTTACGTCTTGATGATGTTGTAAATCGTATGAAAAATCTGGGAGAAACAATCACGGAATCTACTTTGGTTGAGAAAATCTTAAGATCGCTAACGGCAAAATTTGAATCAAAAGTCTCTGCTCTTGAAGAAAAACAGGATCTTCAAACTCTTACTGTGGTGCAACTTCATGGCATATTGACTGCATATGAAATGAGGAGAGGAGGATCATCTGAAGTCAAAGAAGATGTTTTTAAAGCTTCTACAAAAGGGAAAGAAGTTCAAAAACCAGAAGGATCAGGATATATCTCAGAAGAAGATGAGGCAAACTTTGTGAGAAGACTCCAACTAGGAACCGAAAGATTCAAAGGTAAGCTTCCTTTCAAATGTTTTGATTGTGGAAGAGTTGGTCATTATGCTGCAAAGTGTCCTTATAAAGAAACATCTGCTAAAGGGAAAGAAGTAGCAAGAAGGAATAAGAACCGATCTAGCACTAAGAAAAGTTACTATATGAATGAAGACAGTGATGGGTTATCTGATAGTGAGGAAGAATGTGAACAAGATCTTAGAATTCTCATGGCATTTGAATCTATAGAAGAAAAGGATACGTTTGTGGATGCTCTAGAGGACAATGATTTTCTTGAAGAAAACAATCAACTCAAAATATGCTTAGAAGAATGTAAAATACTCTTAGAAGAAAGGAAAATAACCATAGAGATTCTGGAAAAGCAGTTTGAAGAAGCAAAGAAACACATTGAGAAATTAGAATATGAAGTGGTAAGTATAAGAAAAGATTTTGAGAAAGAAAAGACTCTGAATCTTAGATTTGCTAAAGGATCTGAAACCTTAGATGAGATTATCAAGGTACAACGCTCTCCTCTTATAAAGACAGGTCTTGGATATACCAGAGAATCTTCTCAAGCTTCAGCACCAAATTATCTAAAAGCAGCTACAGCTGGTTTACTACATTCTGCCACTCAGCAAGGGAATAAAGAATCTTTATAGGTAAAGCATGATCTCAATTCAAGGAACACTAACAGGGATATCTTTCAAAGAAGCTACAACCAACAGGTAAATTCAAATAGAATATTTCATGATCGCAGAAATTTCTACTTCAATGGACAATGTTTCTCATGTCACAATTTTGGTCATAAAGCTGTTCAATGTGTTGCATATAAAACCATCATGACAAGAGAAGCAAGAAAGAAAAGGATGGATATTGAACCAAAAAAGAACACCTATAACAACTTTTCTCCTCTTCAAAATGAATTTGAATGTGCTTATTGCAATAAATTTGGCCATGAAGAATCTGAATGCAGGAGCAAAGTCCAGCCAAAAGAACGTGTTCCTTCAAGCTCCAAAGTGTGGAAAAAGAAGGAAATACAGGTTGAAATTGTGGCATAGATTTATTTGCAGAAGGTGAATAAAATCAATGGTATATTGATAGCGGATGCTCAAAACATATGAAAGGTGACAAAAATAAACTTCATGCATATAATTCCCTAGAAAAGGAAAATAATGTTACATTTGGAAATGATACACCTGTTGTCATTAAGGGAAAAGGGTCTATTTTTCTAAAAGAAAAGGTGAAAGCTAATAATGTCATGTATGTGGATGGATTAAGACATAACCTGTTAAGTGTGAGTCAAATGTGTGATCAAGGAACTGAGGTTGTCTTTAGTTCAAAAGAATGTGTGGTACGTGATCTTGATACAGGTAAAACAATTATAAAAGGAAAAAGAACTCCAAGCAACCTGTATGCATTGAAGAAATGCAAAGATCAATGTTACTTGAGAAAATATTCAGAAAATTGGCTATGGCATAGAAGGCTGGGGCATCTGAGCTTCTCTCAAATCAACAAATCAAGCAGACTTAAAGCTGTTCGTGGTCTTCCCAATATTACTCTACCAGAGAGTATCATTTGCAAATCTTGCCAATTCGGTAAACAGACCAGAGTACAATTTAATGCCAAGGAAGGTTCATCAAGTAGGCCTCTTGAACTCGTTCATATTGACATATGTGGACCTATAAGGAAAATTTCACCACGTGGTGAAGAATACTATATCTTATTTATTGATGATTTCTCTAGAATGTGTTGGATTGGGTTGATTAAACACAAAGATGAAGCATTTGAAAAATTTCAGATCTTCAAAGCACTGGTGGAAAATGAATTAGATCTAAAAATCAAGTGTCTTAGATCTAATCGAGGAGGAGAATATACATCAAATGAATTCTTTGAATTTTGTGAACAACATGGCATAAAAAGATAGTTCTCTGTAGCAGGCACTCCACAACAAAATGGCGTAGCAGAAATAATGAATAGAATAATTCAACAAATGGCTAGAGCTATGCTTGATGATTCTGGAACTCCTGACATGTTCTGGGGTGAAGCAGCACATACAACAGCTAACATTCTCAACAAGGCTCATGTTCGGGTAAATAGTGACAAAACTCCATATGAACTCTGGTATGGTAATTCTCCCTCTGTGAAGCATTTTAGAGTTTTTGGAAGTAAATTCTTTATCAAAAATAATGATGAAAAGCTTGGAAAGTTTGAACCTAGATCAGATGAAGGGATACTTCTTGGTTACTCATCTACAAGTAGAGCATACAAATGTTACAATAAAAGGCTTCGAAAGATTGTTGAATGTATTGATGTTGTCATTGATGAGTCTCCTGCAGCCCCTAAAGAAGAAAAACAAACAATAGAAGAAGACGATGGTGACTTTTGTCCTTCTACATCAAATAGAAATGATATAGACAGTGGATCCAATGAAGAACCTAAAGATGATTTATCTAAAAAGGCTCCATCCAGATATGTTCAAAAGAATCATCCTGAATCTCAAATTTTGGGAGACAAGGAATCAGGTGTACAAACAAGGAGGACTCTTGTGGGATCTTCCAGCTATCTGGCATTTCTATCCACGATTGAACCACACAATGTCAATCAAGCTAGCAAGGATGAATGTTGGATTCAAGCCATGAATGAAGAGCTTGATCAAATTGAAAAGAATCACACTTGGGAATTGGTACCAAGACCACATGATAAAAATGTCATTGGAACTAAATGGATATTCAAGAACAAGTTAAATGAGAATGGGGATGTTATAAGAAACAAAGCTATACTGGTTTGCAAGGGGTATACTCAACAAGAAGGTATAGAATTTGAAGAAACTTTTGCTCCTGTAGCTAGACTTGAAGCCATAAGAATGTTTCTTGCTTTTTCAAGTTCTCAACAAATCAAAGTTTATCAAATGGATGTTAAATCTGCATTTCTCAATGGTGATCTAGAAGAAGAAGTTTATATAGAACAACCAGAAGGGTTCATTTTGGGAAATGTTGAAAATCTTGTTTGTAGACTTAAAAAGGCTCTATATGGTCTCAAACAAGCTCCAAGGGCATGGTATTATCGTCTTGACAAATATCTTCATCAACAAGGATTTTCAAAGGGGTCTGCTGATAGTAACTTATACACAAAAATTGAAAATGATAAACTATTGATTTTGGTTGTATATGTTGATGATATCATTTTTGGAAGTAATGAAGAATCTATGAGTCAGAAATTTGCTTCTGTCATGCAGCAAGAATTTGAAATGTCTTTACTTGGGGAACTAACATTCTTTCTTGGCTTGCAAGTGCATCAAACTACAAATGGTATATTCTTATCACAAGAAAAATACCTTAAGCAAATTCTAAAGAAGTATGGCATGGAAGAATGCAAACCTGTAAGTACACCAATGATAACCGGATGTAATCTCAGTTCTCATGATGATTCTCCCACGGTGAATCAACCAGAATACAGATCAATGATAGGAAGCCTACTTTATCTCACTGGGACTAGACCAGACATTATGCATGTAGTTGGGATTGTTGGACAATTCCAAGCTAATCCAAAAGAGTCTCACCTTCAGGCTGTCAAAAGAATATTCAAATATCTACAAGGAACTCAAGACTTTGGACTATGGTATCCAAAGAATGCTGATCTTACTCTTCATGCTTACACTGATGCAGATTGGGCTGGAAATGTTGATGATCGGAAAAGTACTAGTGGTGGTGCATTCTATATGGGACCCCGGTTAGTATCTTGGTTCAGCAAGAAGCAAAATTCTATTGCCTTATCTACAGCAGAAGCAGAATATGTGGCTGCTGCATCTTGTTGCACTCAACTCCTTTGGATGATGCAAACCTTGCAAGATTTTCAAATCAAATGTACACCTCCTATCTCCATTATGTGTGATAATACAAGTGCCATCAGTATCTCAAAGAATCCTGTTATGCATTCGAAGACCAAGCACATTCCCATCAAGTATCACTTCTTACATGAACAAGTGCTTGAAAAAAAGGTGAAGTTGGAGTATGTTCCCTCCAAAGAGAAAGTTGCTGATATCTTTACCAAACCTCTACCCAGGGAAGCATTCGAATATCTAAGATAGAAGCTGGGAGTAGTCTCTGCCAGTCAGAAGAACAAATCTGCTTAAATTCAGAAGATTAAATTGGATACGCGGGTTTCCGGAAAGACAGTCGCGTATATACACGAGTTCATACATAGAAAACCGCGTATGAGTGGTTGCTGACAATTTTTCTGGGTCAGCATTTCTTCAGCACAAGCTGTGGTGCTGTTTGGTATCTCTGATGTGGTTTGGAGTCTCTGGTGGTATTTTAGCTCTTATATTTCTGTTTCATTCTCTATTGGGTGAAGATGCCTTGATGATTTGTTGTTGAAAGTGTTCAGGATGCACAAGCAAAGGGGGAGCTTTGGTCATATGGAAAGGATGCATTGGATGGACAACTTTAGGGGGAGCATTAGCCTTGCTGAGTATAATGCATTGTTGGCATTATGATGGTTCTGTAATATGATCTCTCTCTTGAGGTCTTTCTGGTATTGGTCATAAAAAGTCATATTTGTAATTTGTTGAAAAGGTCATGTTGAGACCTATGATGTAAAATTGTAATATTCAATCATGTAAGGACTTGTTCAAATTTGTAAACCCACTTTGTTGGGTAGTTGAGTCAAAATGTGTAAACCCACTTGGTTGGGTACTTGGTCGATTTTGTAAATCCACTTGGTTGGATCTTTGATGTAAGTATGATTCCTTGGTGATAGGAAGGTCATAGAGTCATGTACTTCATTGAAAAATATGTTTGAACATTCAGCATGGACTCAGGGGGAGCTGGTAACCTTGTGTTGGTTTTGATCCGCCCTTTGCCCTTGATGTCAAAGGGGGAGAGTGACATGGTGTTTGAATAAAGGAAGAATATCATTATGCTTAATGTATCTATCTGTTGTGGTGATCAAACACCATCATGGTTGCCATCAAGTCCAAAGGGGGATATTGTTGGCAATATGATGCAGAGTGTTGTCCTTGATGGCAACCTATTTGATAATGTTGATGGCAACCTATTTGATGATGATGTAAATTTGATGTGGAGATTGTTGGCATGTGTTTTCTCTGATGATGATGTATCTACAGATTAGCCAAAGAGTACAGAAGAAAGGAACTTCAGAAAGGACCAGAGCAATGATGAATAAGACATGTCACTATGCATACGCGGGTTTGTCAAGGCGAAGTAGCGTATGTACGTGGAAAAGTACGTGCCAAGTCGCGTATGCCTAATTATGCTCTAAAGATATAAAACCAGGGGTTCTTACCATGGTATTGACCCATTGTATTGAGCGCTTGATTATCTATTTTGTCCCGTCCAGGAATACCATCGGAAGTTGTGTGGTTTTGGCTCATGGTATTGACAAAGGCTGAACTTATATAAGGAGAAGAAATTCATTGTGCAAGGGGTGTGCAAGTGTCTAGACTTTAATGAATACTTCACTCTGAAGTTAATCTGTATGGTTGAATTCTATTCTTAATTGATAGATCTGAATCTATGATGCACCTATGAACATGATGAAGGTTCAAGACCTCTAGATCGGAAAAGATGAATCTCTAGGATGATCTGAAAAGAAGTAATGAAGACCTGGCGCAAATCTGTTGAAGATCTTGAAGAAATCTGGGTAAGTTCATAGATCTGATCTGTTGTGCAAAGTTTATCTTTTATAGATCTATACGCAGGTTCAGTGTGTGAAAAGCATGTATATACGTGGATCTGTTTAAACAAAGGCGCGTATGGACAGTTAGGGTTATTTTGGTGAATGCACAGATGTATACGCGGCTTTGCTTCATGAAAATCGCGTATATACGCGGGTCTGATTAAATAAAAGCGCGTATGATATCTGATCTAATGGTTGTTCAAGGTTGAATGTGTTTCTGCATATTTATTCTGAAGTCTAGGTGATCTCTGATATTCTAGTTACAGTGGTTTCACTGTTCTGTTTGAAGCATTGGGCAAAGGTTCTTTGTTGATAAGTAAAGGGTTGTGTTGGAGCTGTTTGATCCAGTTTGAAAATTGATGAAACATGGTCTGCAGTGGATCTGAGGGTTGAAGCCTTTAGTCTGAAAGTAGAAGCTTTTTGCCAGTAGAGGGTGGTGCTAATATCAGTGGGTAGTAGCTCCCTTCCAGGTGAGGCTGGTAAACGAGAGCAGGGGGTTGTTGCTCCCTTCCAGGAGAGGCTGGTAAACGAGATAAGGTTGTAGCCTTCTGCAGGTGGGTGCCTGCGTGCTGGTATGAATCTGTGCCAGTACATGTTGTACGAATTTTTCTTAATAATAAAGATTGAAGACTGAGATGACGGCAGCGGTGGTTTTCTCCTGAATTGGGTTTCCACCTAAAAATCCTGGTGTTCATGTGTGTTGCTTATGTGTGATGATTGTTCTGTTCTTTCTGCACCTGTTTACTGTTTTCTAAACATCTAATGAATGAGTAATGCAATGATCTAAGTCAAGAACTAAATGCATAATTAGATCACTGGATATACGCGAGTTCGGTAAAGGATATCCGCGTATATACGCGGGTTTGCCTCAGGAAAGTTGCGTATGGTTTTTAAGAAAGAAATATCAAAGTTTTATTGTCTGCACTAAATACTGATTCACCCCCCTCTCGGTATTTTTCCCAACACATCCAACAATTGGTTTTAGCATTACTCTCTAGATTTATAGCTTGCACATATTGTGTACAATATTAAAAAAAAAAAGACTTACCTGGGTTGATAATTAATATGAGGCAATTAGGAGTTTTAAAATACACCTTTTAGCACCCAACATTTTGGAGCCGTTGTCCTGAAAATATGATCTTGGTCGACAAAATAACCTACCCCATGTTGTCCTCCTCTTCACTTAGGATAAGTGCAGAGTATATGCTGATCTTGGGCTGCAATAATGTTCCCCTCAAGTGGCAAGATGAAGACTAGACCTCCAAGGATCTCTTCTCCAACGTTATGAAACATGTTGGCCCAAATCATCTCATATGTGATGAGTTGGAAGTCACCATCATATGGCAGCCAATAAATCAGATGGCTCACCTCAAATGGAAACAAATTTTTTTTTGTAGTGGCCACATACTCTCTCATGCTCCCATTAGAACATGCAATGCAAATAATATGGGAGGTCTCCCCCCCAAGGGACACATCGAATCAATTTTTCATTCCCCCAATCATGCTCCCAACAAACATAAAAACAACAGCAACATAAGGAACCATAATGAGAACCATGCTTGTTTTCATGTGTAGCAAGGGAGAAGGACAATGGTCCCTCAAATTTAACCAACACAGTTTGGCCCTCAAATGCAAAAGAGTGTGGCAAAAACTGTGGTTTCTCAACCACCTGCTTGTTGTCCCACTCTCCTCATATGTTTGGAGAAAGTGAATGATGTATGGTGCAAGGTGAGCATGTTATCCAAAGTACATCTCCTCCCCAAGTCCTCCTAGGGATTGGTTACCAATACTGCTCATGGCCTCAAGTAGACCATGAGGTCTAGAAAAAAGAATGCTCCTCCTTGGAGCATCATCTTTCACATGTATGGTTAAGGGATGCATATATACATTATACAAATCAATATGCAAACAAACATTACCCTCACCATATGTCTTGCTCATGAAAATGGAGTGGTTCATAGATGAGTCTCCCCACATCCTCAAAGATAAGAGACGTGGTTGTGCTAACTCTCCTAAAGATTTATGTTTCTCCTCCATCTTCACATGATCCCTGCATCTCCTCATATGCTAATCATTCAATATCATGCATGTAAAATGATCCTTGGAATACTCCACCAAAAACAGGGAGCTCCAACATGGATCTATCCTCCATAGTGATAGCACTGATGATCTATCATGAAGAAAATCTATCATATGGTCATCCTCTCCTTTGACATCTCCTATGCCAAATATGCAAGTTGGAAGGTTGCTATCCTCCCCTTGCTTCTTCTTCCACAACATAGAATCTGAGATGAGAGTGGTTAAAGATGAAGTTGAGAGAATGCCTCTCCCTTCCTTGAGTTTACCCAAGACTCAACGCTGTAAAGTTATCTCCCAAGGTCTCTACTCCTCTGAAATCAATGAATGGTGCCTCAAAATGTGAATCATCTCTCATCATCTGCTGATCTGATGGTCTCCTTGGTGAAATGTCTCCATGCAATGAGACATCATCATCAAGAGTATAATTCATATATGAATGGACAAAATTGTCCTTGCTCTCACGGCGCAATCCAGTCTCCCTCTTAAATGAATCAACCTCATGACATAGACATGGGTGTGTGCTCCTCATCACATGATGCTGGTCATCCTCCCTATCTCCTCCTTATATCTCCATAGTTCCACACCTTATCATCAAAGGCACATGTAGGACATCATTTATGCCTTGATATCCATATATGAGATCATAGGAAATTTCTTGCAATGATAAAAGAATCCCTCTAGTTGGAGCAAGAGCTCCTCCTTCCTCTGCATGAGGTGCTAGATCAACTCCAGGTCTGACAGCGTTGTTGCCCTTAGCTTCCTCAACATGAATGGGAAACCATCCAATGATGTTGCTGCAAATATGGAATTCCACCCAACATGGAAGTAATTCCTGATCATCTAAGGTCAAGTAGTATCCCCTTTACACCATGATAGTGCCATATCAGCCTAATCCTACAACATCATACAAGAAATGAGAGAAAATATGCCCTTGCTCTCCCAAGAACAAGCAAAGCAACAACATATTTTGCTACCTCCCCATACTTCCATCATACAAATCATGCGATGAAAACATAATGAATGATATGAAGGTCATACCAAAAACATGCATCCATGCTCTCTATTTCTCAATGATGCAAGCATCCTGCCACATCTCTTCCATCTTCATACCCTTAGAAAAAGTGTAAGCCAAGTGATGGCCAAAATCCTTCAAGAGTAACCAATGCAGCCAAGCCTTCTGTTGTCCAGTGTCATAAATTTTCAAGTAGCTCACCAACTTCTTGCTCACCACGCACATCCACTCAACCAATTGTGGATGTCTCTTTCCATCCTTCATCTTAGTACTCCTCCCATGAGGGCTACCATCATCCCAAATCAGATTTCTACATTTCATGGGATTTTGAAATGTAATCTTCCTGAGGATCAATTTGATCCCATAAGGACCCAAATAGGTGGTAGGAAAAAACCTCCCATCATGATGTGCATGTCTCAAGAAATGTCCAACACAAACATGAGATATCTTATCCATCTGAAGGTGTCCTGCATATTCTATCTTCTCTTGTGAGAAGGGAAGAACCTCCTCAAACTATTGAAGATTCTTGCACTCCGTGATGTGTGGGAGTGCACCTCCACTGAAATATCTCCTTGAGATCCCCTCCTCATGCATGGTCCTCCAAAACCAAAGAGGTCTTGGATCTGCTGCCAGTAGAAGTCTCTCTTTGATCTATGGCATGCTCATTGAGAGAGTGTCATCTAGAGAGGAGAAAGAGTTTCTTATCTCCAGATGTCTACTCCTTCTCACTGCTTCCTTCATGGCTTCCTGAATGAAGCTCTCCTTTGAGTGCTCGCATGAGGAATGGTTCCTCTTTTCTCCATCACTTTTCTTGTGCAGTGTAGTTCTATTCTGCTGCTCTAGATCAACTGCATGCAATGATGTAGACCCATCCATAGTGTTTTCCGAAATGATAAGAGATGGACATTTAATCATATATTGGTGAAATTTTGAAGCTCCTTGCAGGGCTGCAAGAGTTTCCTCCTCATATGTGTTGGCCTCCCAAACTATTGAAGATGACGGTTTCTCCTCCATGGTCTCAACATGCTGGTACATGCCTCATCAACTGGTGGTGAGGGCTCCTCCCTCCTTTTTCCAAATCTTCTGATCATTCTTTGAGAAAACTCAGCAAGAGTTGAAACCCTTGCATGGCTTAGATGGCTAGTCCACCAAATATTTTCTTCACCTTCAAGGCACAATACTACAATTTCTACAGCCTCTCTGTCTACTAGAGGATGTAGTAGGAAGAAAGCCTCTATTTTATTCACCCAAACCTTTGCTTCACATGTGAGTGATCCATGAAATGTGGAAAATAGAAATTTGTTTCCTCTCATCATCCCATAGCTGTGGGGTCTTCTTTCTTCTTTCAGTTTAATAAATTGTGGTAAAGCTTGCGTATCCTTGAAGGCTCTAGGTTTAGCTTGGTATTCAACAAGGTAATCACTTATAATTTCAAATTCAAAGTGTTCTTCATGCTTCATGCCTTCTCTACTGTGATAATAGGAAGTGCATGGTCCTTCCCCTTCTCCTTCTTCCATATTCTTGACCTCCTTGGAGAGGTCCTCTCTGGATCTGAAAACTGATGAGAGTAAAATCATCTTATTCATCATCTTGATATTCTTTGGCTGAGACTCACAGGTTGAGCTAGGACTATTCTTTTATACCACTGTAATATCCCAAAATTGGAACAAC
This sequence comes from Pinus albicaulis, assembly GCA_034641835.2. Taxonomy (NCBI): domain Eukaryota; kingdom Viridiplantae; phylum Streptophyta; class Pinopsida; order Pinales; family Pinaceae; genus Pinus; species Pinus albicaulis. The sequence continues at coordinate 225,305 of JAXQQM020066277.1, forward strand.
TACACTATTGGGAATATCTTAGGATATTACCAATGTGGAGATCTAGCAATACATAAAAATAACTGGAAATATTAGTGAATAGCATCAAATTCAGAAAATGAAATAAGATCTCATATCCATCTTATTAATGATATATTAGAAGAAATTTTACAAGATCTTGAGAGAATGATCACTCAAGCTTTAGGAAAATCCACCATCAAGGCACATGTACAATAATCATTAAATGCACTGCTACATATGGAAAAACCAAGCTATGACTACGCCGTCTATGGAGTATAACTGCTGCAAAATGATGTCAATACATGAATATAGAAATTTTTAGCTCAAAAAAAGATGGGGGAGAAAAATCTCAACCCCTGGAAACAACAATACACAATCCTTAGAAGGATTTGCTGAAATATACACAAAATGGAAAATCTACAAAAATGTCAGAGTAGCAGGGTAGCAGCTGCAACTAAGAAACTAGAAATGGATGAAGATAGTTTATGATGCTGCATTTGATGGCTGAATCTCATACAAAGGATCTCTCAGGTGAAAGGCTGATCCAATCAGAAAATAACTCATCCTCCAAAATTGTGGAGTAAGTCCCCACTGCAATTTCACTCAGAAATAATGTAGTCTATAGAAGGAACTGTGTTTTTGGTGATGGAAGGTGCTTGGCCTGATGCCAAAGATCTGCAATAAGCTCTGAAGGCTCCCAAACTTATCTCTCAAAGGAAAGAGAGACTCTTCCTCTGAAAAATAGCTGATGGAAGTGGTGTTGTGAACCCTCACTGCAACACCCTGCAACACAACATTATTCTCCTATAGAAATAACGCTATCCTAGAGGAAGATGCTTTGCCTAAAGCCTGGATGTGAGGAAAATCATTACAAATCCTTCAAGAGGCCTCTCAAGAAAGGATAAGGATTCCTAAATAGGAAATCCTTGTGCTAAGAAACACTGAAACTCTGCAAAACAACAGAATAATGCACAATGTCTGAATAGACAATGAATCAATAATCCAAATCATGAATGGCAATGGCTACCTTGCCGTCCTTTTAAATAAGTGAATCTCTCTCTCAATGGATCCCACTCATTAGGGTTTCCTCCACCAAGTAACCCTCTTCCCATTCATATTGCGTTGTCTATCAAATTGTTCTCCACCTCCTCTCCCAACGCTATTGACTTGGTCAAACTTGACCTTGTCTCCATGTAATTATTGTCTTTCACACATAAGGGTGTGAAATCTAGCACTTATGTCTATCCCTTTTCACATTTCAGGGATTTTATTCAGGTTTTAAATAAACATGGGCTTCCTTACCCATTTATTTATCCGCTAGGTGATACAAACAGAATTTTAATATTCCATTTAGTTGTGTGCTAAAATGGGAATATTAAATTAAAAGGATAAGGATTTATGGCTCAGGAGGTTCATTGATTATAGGTTTGTGGTTAATGTCATAAGAGTTAATGAATCAAGGGATTTATGGGTTATGATTTATGTGTGTAGGGGTTAAGGGAATATGTATTGCGGGTTAAGGGGATATGGAATTTAGTGGTTACGAGTTAAGGGCTTATGTTTTGTGATAATTTCACTCCTAATCCCCTTATCACCACTATTTGTGGTTACCCTATCAATTTTTCTCGTTGCCTTCCCTCTAGGTCCCTTAGGCCCTATGAAATTAGGTCCTAAGCCCCCTTCTCATTATCTAATGCTAGGATTATAGATCTTACAAAACCATGCTTGCACCTCTAAATTATACACATACATGCTACCCTTGTGTCCCCTTGGCCCATTCAATAAATCATAAGATACCCCCACCCCACTCCACAAAATTTTTGGTTATGTCATTCGACTTTTCCTAATGTTATGACCCCCCAAATTTTGTCTCAATGCCCCTAAAAGTAAACCCTTGGGCCCCCTTGGCTAAGGGAGTAAATATATTAGGGGTTATGGGTTGTCATAAGGGAGCCCCTAATCCACTTATCACAACTAGAAATAGGCTTATGAACACGATCAATATCTGTTGTAGATGTTGCAATGAAAGCAATAATGAATACAAAAGATGTGGTCAATAGGATAGGGAAAAAGTATTTGAGAAACATAGTAGGAAATTTTGGAAACAACATTTTAGGCAACTCGGACTGTGCTACCACTCTCATCTACTTAACCCTACTCTTCTTTAAACTCTTTAAACCCTCCCTGTAATGGGATCTTGCTGCTTATCATTTACAACTCCTTATGTGAGAGAACACTACAAGTGTTGCACTAAAAAACTGTCACCTTGACATTCTGCTGACTGTATGAGGTCATCCACACTCATACTTACCTCCTCTACAAGTATTACAACCTTTAATCCTCATATCAAGCCCTAAAACATGAGAAAAAAAATCCCAAAAAGCTCAAAAACCCTTGGTACGTAGGTAATGTGAAGCTTACCTGTGTTCCTGGTTACGGTACACAGGTAATGTGAAGAGAAACTGTGTTCTAGAATGCAGTTTTCTAGTGTAAATCCTAAGTACACCCTTCAAAGTCAAAAAGGAAAAAAAATAAAGTTAAAAAGTTGATTTGTGGTCAATTCTAGAAGCTTCTAGATGAGATTTTTTGGGGATGAGTATGCTTCAATAAGGTTCATGCATCCCACACCTTAAGGAGCTAATACCTTGATGTGAGGATCCTATCCCTTTGAAGAAGGATTCTATCCCTTCATAAGTGGAACCCTAACCTCCTCATTGGCTCTATAAAAGGAGGCATTGCAGCCTTCAAAGGGGAGTTCAAGCTTTAGTGTGTGATTGAGGTGAAGTGTTGTTGATATTTAGACTTCTTTCTGTTGAGATTTTGTGAGGAAAGATCACATACCTCTATGTGCTCCTAGAGGAAGAGTGCAAGACTTATCAAAGTAGAGGAGACTCCTGCTTCGGACCCCGGGAAGGCCTGTTCAACATCAAGGCTAAGGTTGTAAGGTTCTTCTATTATTTTAAGATTAATATAATCAAGTTTTGTTTTTCTCAATAAATTGTCTCTCGATTGTTTATTTCAATAAGATGTCGTTTGATCATTTATTTCATAGATTCCTTGATCACTATGATAGGTATGTTTTATGATTATTTTTTATACAGGTGCTATTTAATATTTTCTTGTTTGTGATTGCAGGTCTTGGAAGACGACACTTTTTTGCGACAAAATATGACACTTTGTTGCGACGAAAGACGACACTTTGTTGCGAGGAAAGATGACACTTTGTTGCGACAAAATATGACACTTTGTTGTGATGGAAGAACTATTGTTGTGACGAAAGAACTCTTGTTGCGACAAAAGGTCTATTGTTGCAATGAAAGAACTACTGATGTGACAGAAGAACTACGGCTACAAATAAGCATTTGGATCAAATTTAGGATCGACACCTTCATAGCATTTACTTATAAAATGAATATATTTAGAGAAAGATAAACTTAGTTTTTCATTTGTTGCTAGATTGTCTTCTGAAACTACGGAGATCGATCTTGTCTGCAAGATCGATTTATCCGGCCAACAAATTGGTGACTCCGCTGGGGAAAGAACTTGTTTTGATTTTCCTTTTTTTTTTATTTGAAGAAATGCTTTTTTCTAATTTTTGATTGATTTGTACGGGCATGGGTAACTTAGATTTACTTTTCTTTGAAAGTTTTAAAGTCTTTCTTGTTTCTCTTGAACTTTTCTGGGGACCGCACATTGTTACAGACCCTATTAAAAGTCTTGAAAAACTTAGATTTCCTCTTTCAGTTTAGTTTAGATTTGATTTAGAATTCCTAGTATCTGCCCAAATCTGTATGTTTTTTGTCGAACATCTCTTGTGAATGAGTTTCATAGCACTTTTGTTTGGAATGATTTTCTAGAAGTTTTGCATTTTGAGAGTGGTTTTCGCTTTGTCTCTGTAGTGACCCAAAGATTAGAAGCTTAAAAATGCCTTAGATCACCTTGGTATCTTTTATCTTCTTGATGAGTCTGACTTGGTTGTGAAAATCATTATTTTTGAGAAATAGATCTAGTTTTCTCTTTGCAAATCTTTGAACAAACTTTTCTTTAAGTTCTGAATTTCATTTTTACAAAAGAAAACATATCTGGGTGTTTTTTGATTTATTTGTTATTCTGGGCAAATGAATCCTTAGTTTACTGAACAACTAAGCAAAACATTCTAAAAAAAAAAATTAAAGCTTTTATTCAATTAGATTTTCAAAGTTTGTAGATCTCAAAATTAGTTTTTCGTAGTTTTGAGTTCTTTTTAGAACTTGTAGATCTCTTTTAAAGGAAATTTGTTTTTGTAGTTTCGAGTCTTGAAAGAGAAAGGAATTTATTGTGAGCATTGATTATTTGTCTCGTTTTGAGTTCTTATTGAAAAAAAATAATATTTTCTCCCATTTATTCTTCATGTTCAAAGAAAGAATTGTCTCTTAAAATAATTTACATTCTTGAACTCTTTCTTTAGCTAGAATTTCATTGAAAGAAAAACGAATTGTTTATCATTTTAGGTGCATTTTTAGTGTTTTTGGAAGTCGAGTCTTCACACCATCAAAGTTTCATTTCCATACCTTTTGACTTAAATAACAGTCCATAAAAACAACGCTTAATTAAAATTGAACTAGAAATCTTTTTATTTCTAAGGCTCTTATCACCAATATAGCTTAGGCTAGTATCTTGGAGTAGGGAGTAATTAACCCTCCAAGATAGTAAAAAAAAATAAGTAGATAAATCTTGCGGTAGGAAATAAATCCAATTGTAATTGGTACAATTTGGGAAACTTCTCTTAAAGGATTTAATCACGAGATCATGTTCGAAGCTTTGAGACAATCAATTATATTTCATTAGGAAAGATAGAACATCTACACGCATTACAAATAGTAAACCTCGGATTAACCATTGTCGAGGAGCATGGGGTCACTTGTTGGTAAACCTCGGATTAACCATGTCGAGGAGCCTTCAAGGCGATTGAGCTTTGTTACACTGCCCTTGCGCGTGGAATTGGATTGTAGAGTATTCCCCCAGTTGTATTTGTTACTGTTGGTAACCTTAGTGTCCATAAACTTAAGATTATTTCCTAAGGTGACGGTGAAGGAAAGATATCATTGTACCTAGAGCAGACGTCGACTAGACTCACTTGGACTCTCTAGGGGGTTCTCTTTACTCGAGATGGTTTTGTGAAGAAATTTGTGCCAGTCTGTTTCATTAAGTAGGTTTTCGGGGTAATTGTTCCAACGGCCCTTTCTGTATTAAATTTCTGCTAAGTTGGATTTCATCACCAACTAGTGTTTTTAGTATGGGAAGTTACTGTTTGTGCATGGTTTGATGTCTTAGATTTTTTAGGCGTGTGATTCAGTTGTTTATTCCTTTGGAGACTTTAGGTGTTTTTATTGAAATTTTCTTTGTTTGCGTGTGATTTATTAATATTTAATTGTGGCAGAATTACCGAGACAGTCTTGAAGACTTCAGGGGAAGCTCCCTGAGTTTACACCAAGTCAACTTGAAGGGTTGCGTGCTCTAGTATCATCTAGTAGCAATAGAATTAGATCAATAGAAGTTGGAAGATCATCTATAGTTGTTCATCATGATCATCAAATACCCACGACAGAACATATCCAAGAACTGATTTCAGTTTCTGAAGTTTCTGGTAGTATTTCTCCTTCGAGTGAACTAGCTTAAGAACCTAAAATTTCCAAGCCTGAGACTGAACCTTCTATTTTGGAAACATCCTCAGGATTTATTACTCCAACTTCTAGCGATCCTGGTTCACCTAGGGTAAGAAATATTGTTACTGAAGATCTTACATCAAGCCTCATTTATATTGAAGAACTTGTCAGTCCAGACGAAGAGATATCTCTTCCCGAATCCCCTCGGTCTTTGAATCTTAGGGAGCATGAATCCATTTTCTACAGCCCTATTAGGAGTGACGCTTGGTATTTATCTTTGAATTTTTTTTTAGAAAACCTGGGTCTTTCTTTTTCACCACCTCGAATTCCTTTTCATCCTATGCCCAGAGGTTACTATCCTTCATCCATCATGTCAAAAGAGTCAGATATGTTTTCCCAAACACCGGAAGCATTTTTACATGGTGGTCCTTCTGTTACTTCGAGGTATCAAGCTCTCTCTGGTACTTTCTCAGGAGCAGCTCCTCGACTGACTGAACAAGTATTATCATCTAGTCTTAATGGAATTAAAATTGAAACATCGAATGTAGAGAAGAACTTTATGATGTCTGGCAATATTCCAAATCCTCAACCTCAAGGTAGTCAATTACCGCCTGGGGGGCAACCTCAAGGTAGTCAGTTACCTCCTGGGGGGCAACCTCAAGGTAATTTTTTCCCAGGACAAACTGTGGCACAATATTATTTTGGAAAACAACCTCAAGGACAGTACATACCTCAAGGTTATCAACCTCAAGAACAGTACATACCCCAAGGTCAACCCCAGATTTAGTACGCGCCTCAGGGTTATCAACCTCAACATTAGTACCCAACTCATGGTTTCCAACCACCTTTTGGTCAACAATTTGTACAAGGAGTTGGAAATGTACCGCTTAATTATCAACCCTACGTTCAACTAGGCTATGGTCCTTACATTCAACCTTCTATGGGAAAATACGCCGTAATGAAAATGGTGTGGGATCCATCCCAAATTCAACAGACTATGCAACCTAATGTGCAGTTATCTAGTCAACCTGGACAGGCTTCAATTTCTTGTCCAACCAAGCAACCTCTCCAGCCTACCATTCAAATCCCTGCACCTGGTTCTATTCAGCAGGCTAGGCCTAGTACACCTCAGACTCCACCTCAAAATGTTGCAACTACTGCAACATATGTTCAACCTATAACACCTATTTCTAGAGTATCTGTAGCTCTAGTTTCTTCTATCCCTGCATCTATGCAAATCCCTCAAGTTTCTGTACCCCAATCAGGACCTATAGTTCAGACTTCGGTCCAGATACCTACAAGGCAAGCTAGCACAGGTACGATTGTTAGGATTCAACCGCAATTCACATATCAACTGTACCAGGGAAAATATCAATTCGGTCCCATTGCACAAAACCCAATTTATCAGTATCAACCATACACTAGCTATACTTATCAACAACCACAGTTTGGTCCAGTTAATCCCGGTTTCCCGGGGGGTTACACCATTCCTAGTGCAAATCAGATTCCCAGTTATCCTTGGTATCCTCCTCCCGGAACTGCTCTTTCTACTCAAGGCTTTCACGACCCTAACCATCAGTTATCATTTATTGCAACTTTGGATTTACCTGATTTTTCATGCCTTACGAATGATCCAATTTACTATCATCCATATTGGCCGCCAATGCCAGATAAGTTGCCCAGTGATATACCAAAATTTGAGGGTAAGTCAAGAGAGGATTTGTCAAATCACGTTATGACTTATCACCTCTGGTGTGCGTCTAATTCAATAATTCATGATTAAATTTAATTATATCTTTTTCAACGAACTCTTATTGGTCTTGCCGCCAAATGGTACATTGAGTTACCACAAGGCTCTTTTAATAATTTCATTCAGTTACCAACTAATTTTTAGTTTCCTGTCAGATATGACAATGGCATGAAATTATTGACTTCGCTAAAACAATCCACGTCCACGTATATTTCTGATCATATTCACGAATGGCGACGTAGAAGGCGTTTAGTGAAATTTTTCATTCCGGATCAAATTTTGGCAGAATGGTTTGTTAAATAATTATTACCCAAAATCACTGAATATGTAGCTAAGGTAGGAGTTGTTACTGAGGAGCAAGTAATTTCTCAAGCTCAGTACCTTGACCTTGTCTATACGCAGTCAGGTACTTTACATGAAAGAATCCCTGATATTCCAAAACAAGGTCAAATAATTGCAGCTCCTTCAGGGTCTCATGCTGCTGATGGTATGATTGGTTCATTTAGTACTAAATGTAAGAATAAATCTTCAAATAATTCTTCTCCTATAATAACTTTACCTGATTCCCTGACAGGAGAATCTTCCGCTGAATTTTCTGCCAACATCCATGTCATAGAATCATCCACAGCCAAATCTAAATCTAGCGGTTAAAATAAGGGGAAGAATAAAAGGAAACAAAATTCAAAAGATAAAACAGATAAAAATGAATCTAATGACGAAAAACGAAAAACCTTTCTATCCTTGTTTCATTTGCGATGAGGATCATTTTACCAAAGAATGGCCGCATCGAGCGGAGGTTTCAAAGTTCGTTAAAGGTTCTCAAATGCCTGCTGTCTTGAAGGATCCTTTTCCTACTCAATATAGTAAGATGATTGGTTCTTCCTTGAATGCCTCAGAAGAGTCCATTTTGATGATGTCTCATGTCAGGATTGCGACGTGATCGCAAGATTATGGTAGTAAAAATATTTTTGATGGTAAAGAAGCAGAATATTCTAATTCAAACACATCAACTACACCTCCTACTATTTCTGATCCACTACAGATTGAGAAACCAAATCCAGACCTAGTAATCAAACCGCCTGCTAAAGGTGTACTTCGTAAATCAACTTTCAATCCATATGCAAGAGCTGCTCAGAATTACAACATTTTTGAGGACTTAGCTATTTCCCCTTCAGCAATGTCAGCTTTGGAAGTGCTGCAATCGTGCCCAACACAGCATAAATTACTTTTTTCTGCCATAGGAGCTATCGATATTCAAGATTCAAACCTAATAATCTTCGATTTAGAGAATAGTACACCCCACCTACCTCATAAAATGGATTTCCATATTCCAATATTAGTAAAAAAAATACCCATTTTTTGGACTGTGATTGATGAAGGGGCTTTTACGTGTATTAGGTCAATCCAGTGTTGGAAAATGCTTGGTTCTCCTACAATCAATCAGTCTCTGATGATTATAAAGGCTTTTGATGGCCGAGGGTTCCATCCTTTTGGTCTTTTGAAAGATTTTCCTATAGGGGTCGAAGGCAAAACCATAAATCTAGATGTGGAGGTGGTTGATGACCCTCTAGATTACAACCTTCTCCTCGGTCACAGTTGGTCTTATGCTATGACTACTATTGTTTCATCGGTCTTGCGGCTTATCAATTTTCCACATCAAGGAAAGATCATTACAATAGACCAGCTCACTTATTTCTCATCCAATCCAGCCTCTACATAAACTGTCCAGCACGTCAATAAAACGACTATCCCTTACAAGGATGTTGGCGTAGGTTTGCTTAAAGATTCTGGTTTACTAGGAACTTTCTCCTTTCCTGCTCCTAACGTATCAACTCATATTGCAAATATTCACATGATTTCATCGAATATTGTTACTTTTGATGATCCTTGTATCGTACCTTCCGATTCTGAGTTGGATTCATTTGATGGCATGATGCCTTTGAGTCCCTTTGAAATTGCATATCAAGTTGTACAGTCGCTTTCTGATCCTTCTTCAACCGAAAATGATCTAATGAATGTGATCCATGAGGAATCACTTTCTATCTCTAGCTCAACCACAACGACATTTCCCAATCTTGTTCATACTGATGAGCATATTCGTGAACTTTTGTCTCTTGACGATTTACCATGGGAAGATCTACATTATCGATCTTCGTTTTTACCTAAGCTCGATCATTTTGACAATGATTTCTCTTCTATTTTTACTGCTGAATATGTTAAAGAACTGCAGAATCCATTGCAAAATATTGATTCTGAGTTAAATTTGGGAAATATCTCTAGAACGATTCCTATTGACATTTCAGTTAAGCCTGGAATAATTGAAAACATTCATATAGGTGCTTCCTGTACGGATGATAAAATCCAAACTTATAAAGCCCTATTTCAAGAATTTCGTGATGTGTTTTCCTGGTCATATGAAGAAATGCTAGGAATCGATCCCTTAATTGTTATACATGAAATTAAGACTTACCTGGATGAAAAACCTGTCCGACAATGCTTACGTCAGATACATCCGAGAAAATCTACTACTATCAAAGCTGAAGTTGAGAAATTACTTCATGCAGGTTTCATTTATCTAATTCCTTTAACCGATTGGGTATCGAATATTGTTCATGTTAACAAAAAACATGGAATGATAAGAGTATGTATCGACTATAGGGATATTAATCGAGCTTGTCCTAAAGAAAATTATCCAACCCCCTATATCGATCAAATTATCGATGATTGTGCCAGCAGTGAAATGTTCTCCTTTATGGATGGTTTTTCTGGTTACAATCAAATAAACATACTCTCTGCTGATCAGCATAAAACAACTTTCATTTTCCCATGGGGGACATTTTCTTATTGCAAACTACCCTTTGGAATGAAGAACGTTGGGGAAACTTTTCAAAGGGCTATGTCTTACGTATTTCATGACATTAAGCACATTGTGCAGCCTTATCTCAATGATTTACATGCTCATTAATCGCGTAGGGCCGACCATATCACTCATTTACGAGCTATCTTTATGATATGTAGGCATTATTGAATTTGGCTGAATCCACACAAATGTGTTTTCTGTGTAGAATCAGGTCGTTTACTGGGATTTATTGTTTCAAAAGTAGGCATTCACATTGATCCGTCAAAGGTCGAAGCTTTTTTCAATCTACCTCCTTCTTCGACTCTGCGCCAACTCCAAAGTTTACAGGCGAAAGAAAACTTTTTACGTCGTTTCATTCCTAACTACGCCGAGTTAACAAAGGGTTTTTCCAGGTTGTTAAAACAGAATGTTCCATTCTTTTGGGATGATATCACTAATCGATATTTTGATGCACTCAAACACACGTTGTCCCATGCACCATTACTACATCCTCTCAATTACAACCAGGACTATTTTTTGTACCTTGTCGCTTCTCATTCCACCATTGCGATGGTTTTAGTTTAGGAAGATGAATTCAACAATGAACATGTGATTTACTATCTTAGTCAAAATCTGCATCTGACTGAGATCAAATACACACATGTGGAGAAAATGGCCTTGGCAGCTATTCAAGCTGTACAAAGATTTCATCACTACATCTTATTACATAAAACCACAATAATTTCTGACTGTAACCCTATAATGTACATCTTGACCAAACAATTGCTAGGGGGCAAGTATTCCAAATGGATAGTTATCCTATAGGAATTTGACTTGGAATTTGAAAAATCCAAGGCAAAGAAATATTTGGTTTTTACAGAACTGATGTGTGATTTCCCATCTACTGATACTGAAACTGTGGCGGAGCAGCCCATTGTGGATGAATCCTTGTTTCTTATTAGTACTCTTGATCCTTGGTATGGGGATATTATTGTTTATCTCCAAACCCAATATTTTTGACCTAGAATTTCACGATCTCAGTGACAGAAAATACGTTTCCAATCCCAAAAATACAATATTATTGGTGATACACTCTATTGTCGTAGAGCGGACTCTATTTTCCGATGCTGTCTTACTCATGAAGAAGCTGAGAAGGTTCTAAATGACTGCCATTCTTGAGCATGTGGCGGTCATATGTTTGACTATGCCACAGCCCAAAATATATTGCGCGCTGGTTATTTATGGTCGTCCTTTCGTTATACCGAAAAATTGTCATCCTGACATTTTGCTGTGTGTATGAGCTCATTATTACTCATACTTCTCCCTTTTGCAAGTCTAACATATGAGTTCCTCATGTCAAGCCTTGAAAATAAATTTTTTTTCCTAAAAGTCTCCTAAACTTTGGTGTCGCACTTTCTGGCTATCTTGCCTGCGGTCCCGCACCCAATGTTTAGCTTTCCTGCGTTCCTAAACGCACTTTATCTTTGTTATAGGTGCGGACCCCTGTAAGATTAAAAAGGCGCAAGTAAATCCCAAAAAGCTCAATTAAAGTAAATTCTGGAAGCTTCTAGAATGGATCTTGCGGTGGCAGAACCGCTCTTGTGAGGTGCATGAATCCCTTACCTTATGGAGCTAACCCCTTGATGTGAGGAGCTTATCCCTTTGAAGGAGGATTCTATCCCTTCATACTTGGAACAAAAAACCTCCTCTTTTCCACTATACAAAGAGGCATTAGGTAGCCTCAAGGGGAGTTCAAGCTTTTAGAATATTTGAAGTTAAGTGTTGTTGAGATTTAGACTCAGTTAACTAAGAATTTTGTGAGGAGAGATTACATACCTCTATTTGTCTTGGTTGGAGGAGTGCAGAGCTTATCAAAGTAAAGGAGACTCCTGCTTCGGACCCTGGAAAGTCCTGTGCAACATCAAGGCTCAGGTTGTAAGGATTTTATTCTTTTGAAATTAATACAAATATACTCATTTTTCTCAATAAGCTTTCAATCAATGGTTTATTTCATAGATTCCTTGATCACTATGATAAGCATGGTTTATGATGATTTCTATACAGGTGCTATGTAATATTTTTCTTGTTTGTGACTGCAGGTTTACGAGGAAAACTCCTTCAAGCGCGCGAGGGAAATCAACGACTTCAAACAAGCACTGGACAAATGGTAAGTCCTTAACACCTCTATAGAGCTTTTCGTAGATCGTATATGCTTAGAGAAAGATTAGTCTGTTTGGCTGTTTGTTGCTAGATAATTTTAGTACTAAGGAGATCGGTCTTGTCTGCAAGATGGATTAATCCTCCAACAAATTGGCGACTCCACTGGGGAAAGAACTTGTTGTTTTTGGTTCTCTTTTATTTTGACTTGAGGAAACATTTTTCTTGGTTTTTGATTGATTGACATCTGCCTGGGTAGCTTAGGTTTTCTCTGTTTTTGAAAATTTTGAAATCCTTTAAGTTTTTCTCTAGTTTTTCCTGGGACCGCACTTTGCCTTGTTTTCACAGTGCGGGCAGTTTCGCACTTTTCCTGTGTAAACAGTGCGGGACTGCACTTGTGATATCTTGGAGCCTGCGGACCCTGTCAAAGTTTTGAAAAAATTTAGATTTCTTTCTTTAGTTTATCTTGATTTTTATTGTCAGTTTTGTTTTCTGCCCAGATTGATGATTTTTTCTGTCAAAAGCTTTCTGTTAATAAATCTCAGCAGTATTGGTGTTTTGATGATTTTCTAGAAGTTTTGCGTTTTGGATTGCTTTTCACTTGGTCTTTGTAGCGATTTGAAGAATTTGACACTTTGAAGTACCTCAGATTACCTTGGTCTTTTTGGTCTTTTGCTGAATCTGACCTGATTGTGAAATCATTCTTTATTGAGAAATAGAGTTACCTATTTCTTTGCAAATCTTCGAAAAGAAACTTTGTTATTGGTTTTTGAATTTCATTTTTTATAAAAACATAATTGAGTGTTTTTGATCTGTTGGTTATTCTGGACGAATAGATCCTTATTTTTCTGAACAACTAAGTTAAAACATTCTTCAAAAAAATCTTAAAGCTTTTATTCATTTAGATTATTAAAGTTTGTAGTTTTGAGTGCTATTAAACTTTGTAGATCTCAAAATTAGTTTGTAGTTTTGAGTGCTTTTAAAATTTCTAGCTTTCTTTTGAAGGAAAATTATTTTGTAGCTTCGAGTTTTTGGAAAGTGAAAGGATTTTTATTGTGAGCTTTGATAATTTGTTGGAAAAGACAAAAAATAGTTTCTTTCAATTGTTCTTTATGTTTAAAGAAGGAATTGTTTATTAAAAGAATTGCATTCTCTAACTTTTCCTTAATTAGAATTTCATTGAAAGAAAACAATTTGATTATCATTTTTAGGTGCATTTTTAGTGTCTTTTGGAAATCGAGTCTTCACACCATCAGAGTTTCATTTCCGCACCCATTGACTTAAGAAACAACTCTTAAAAGTAACGCTTAATTAAAATTCATCTAGTAATCTTTTTATTTTCTAGGGCTCTTATCACCAACATAGCTTAGGCTAGTATCTTGGAGTAGGGAGTAGTTAACTCTCCAAGGTAGTAAAAACAAACAAGTAGACAAATCTTGTGGTAGGAGATAAATCCAATTGTAATTTGTATAATCTGGGAAGCTTCTCTTAAAGAAGTCAATCACGAGATCATGTCCGAACCTTTGAGACAATCAATTCTGTTTCATTGGGGAAGATAGAAGATTTTGCGCGTATTACAAACGGTAAACCTTGAATTAACCATTGCCGAGGAGCTTGGGGTCACTTGTCGGTAAACCTCGGATTAACCATGTCGAGGAGCCTTCAAGGGGATTGAGCTTGCTACTCTACCCTTGCGCGTGAAATCGGATCGTAGACTGTTCCCCCAGTTATATTTGTTACTGTTGGTAACCTTAGTGTCTATTATCTTAAGATTATTTCCTAAGGTGACGGTGAAGGAAAGATCTCACTGTACCTAGAGCAGACGTCGACTAGACTCACTTGGACTCTCTGGGGGGTTCTCTTCACATGAGATGGTTTTGTGAGGAAACTTGTGCCAGTCTGTTTCATTAAGCAGGTTGTCGGGGTAACTGTTCCAACCGCCCTTTCTGTGTTAAATTTCTACTAAGTTGGATTTCATCACCAACTAGTGTTTTTAGTACGGAAAGCTACTGTTTGTGTGTGGTTTGAACTCTTAGATTTTTAAGCGTGTGATTCAGCTGTTTGTTTCTTTAGAGACTTTAGGTGTTTTCATTGAAATTTTCTTTGTTTGCGTGTGATTAGTTAATATTTAATCATGGCGGAATTGCCGAGACAATCCTGGAGACTACAAGGGAAACCCCCTGAATATTCACCAAGTCAGCTTGAAGGGCTTCGTGCTCTAGTATCATCCAGTAGTGGTAGGATTAGATCAACAGAAATTGGAAGTTCATCCATAGTTGTCCATCCTGATCATCAAATACCTACAACAGAATACATTCAAGAACCAATTTCAGTTTCTGAAGTTACTGGTAGTATTCCTGCTTCCAGTGAACTGGCTGACAAACCTGAAATCTCTGAACCTGAAATTGAACCTTCTGTTTTGGACACATCCTCAGGATTTATTTCACAAACTTCTAGTGATCTTGGTTCACCTAGGGTAAGAAATATTATCACTGACGATCTTCCGGCTGGTCTTATTTCCATTGAAGAACTTACTAATCCAGACAAATATATATCTCTTCCCGACTCCCCTCAATCCTTAAATCTTAGGGAGCGTGAATATATTTTCTACAACCCTATTTGAACTAGTGCTTGGTATCTATCTTTAACAAACTTTTTAGAGAATCCGGATCTTGCTTTTTCTCCACCTCGAGTTCCATTTCATCCTACACCCAGAGGTTACTATCCGCCATCCATTATGGTCGGAGAGTCATCCATGTTTTCCCAGACACCGGAATCATTTTTACACGGTGGTCCTTCTGTTCCTTCGGGATATCAGGCTCTGTCTGGTACTTTCTCGGGAGCAGCTCCTCAACCAATTGAACACATGTTGTCATCTGGTAATAGTGGCGTTAAAACTAAAACGTCGAATGCAGTGCAAATCTATATGATGTCTGGTAATATTCTGAATCCTCAACCTCAAGGCAGTCAGTTACCACCTGGAGGGCCAATACAGGGAAATCCGTTACCGCCTGGGGGGCAACCTCAAGGTAGTCAATTACCACCTGGGGGGCAACCTTCAAGTAGTCAGTTATTGCCTGGGGGGCAACCTTTAGGAAGTCAGTTACCACCTGGGGGGCAACCTCAAGGTAACTTTTTCCCAGGACAAACTGTGGAATCATATTATTTTGGGGGACAACCCCAAGGGCAGTACACACCTCAAGGGTATCAACCTTCAGGACAGTATATGCCCCAAGGTCAACCCCAAACTCAATATGCTCCTCAGGGTCCTTATCAACCCTAGCTTCAGTACGCGCCTCAGGGTTATCAACCTCAAGGTCAGTACCCAATTCAAGGTTTCCAACAGCCTTCTGGTCAGCCATCCATTCAGGGAGCCGGAAATGTACCACTTACTTATCAACCCTACGTTCAACTAGGTTATGGTCCTTACGTTCAGCGTTCTGCGGGACAATACCCTGGAATAAATATGGTGTGGGATCCGTCCCAATATCAATAGCCTATGCAGCCTAATGTGCAGTTGCCTTATCAACCTGGACAACCTTTAATTTCTGGTCCAATTCAGCAACCTGTCCAACCTACTATTCAAACTCCTGCACCTGGTCCTGTTCAGCAGGCTGGTCCTAGTTCGCCTAAGACTCTGCCTCAAACTGCTGCAACAGCTGCTACGTATGTTCAACCTGTAACACCTGCTTCTAGAGTATCTGTAACCCCGAGTTCGTCTATCCCTGCATCCGTGCAAATCCCTCAAGTCTCTGTACCCTAGTCAGGATCTTCGGTTTAGATGCCTACGGGACAAGCCGGTACAAGTAAATTTGTCACAAGTCAACTGCAATTCACGTATCAACCGTACCAGGGACAGCCGCAATTCGGTCCCTATACACAAAATCCAAACTATCAGTATCAACCGTACCCTGGCTATACTTATCAACAGCCTCAACAACCCCAGTTTGGTACAATTAATCTTGGTTTTCTAGGAGGTTATACAATTCCTAATGCTAATCCGATTCCCAGTTACCCTAGGTATCCACCTCCTGGAACTGCTTTGGCTACTCAAGGTTTTCGTCACCCTAACCGTCAGTTACCATTTATCGCAACTTTGGATTTACCTGATTTGACGCGCCTTACTAATGATCCAATTTTCTATTATCAGTACTGGCTGCCAATGCCGCATAAGTTGCCCAGTGATATACCGAAATTTGAAGGTAAGTCAGGAGAGGATCCATCAAATCACGTCATGACTTATCACCTTTGGTGTGCGTCTAATTCAATCATTGATGATTCGATTTGCTTACGTCTTTTGCAAAGAACTCTTATTGGTCTTGCAGCTAAATGGTACATTGAGTTACCACGAGGCTCGTTTCATAACTTCAGTCAGTTAGCAACTGCCTTCTTGACTCATTTTCAGTTGCCAGTCAGATACGACAATGGCACAGAATTATTAACTTCGCTGAAACAATCCACGTCTACGTATATTTCTGATCATATCCATGAATGGCGACGTAGGAGACGTTTGATGAAAGTTTATATTCCGGATCAAATTTTGGCAGAATGGTTTGTTAAATCATTGTTACCCAAGATTACTGAAGATGTAGCTAAGGCTGGTGTTGTTACTGAAGAGCAAGTAATTTCTCAAGCTCAGTACCTTGACCTCGTTTACACGCAGTCAGGTACTTTACATGAAAAAATCCCAGACCTTCCAAAACAAGGTCAAATAGTTGCTGCTCCTTCAGGGTCTCATGCCGCTGATGGTATGATTGGTACAGTCAATACTAAAAGTAAGAAGAAATATTCAAAGAATTCTTCTCCAATTATAACTTTACCTGATTCCCCGAAAGGAGAATCTTCCCCCGAAGTTTCTATCGATATTCATGTTGTGGAGACATCCACAGCTAAATCTAAATCTGGTAATAAAAAGAAAGGGAAGAGTAAAAAAAAAAAGAATTCGAAAGAAAAAACTGATAAAAGTGAATCCAATGACGAAAAACGTAAACCACGTTATCCTTGTTACATTTGTGACGAAGATCATTTTACTAAGGAATGCCCACATCGGGCTGAGGTTGCGAAATTCGTCAAAGGTTCACAACCTGCTGTCTTGAAGGATCCCTTTCCGACTCAAGATAGTAAGATGGTTGGTTCTACCTCGACTGCTTCAGAAGCACCAATTTTGATGATGTCTCATGTAAGGATTGCGACGCGATCGCAAGATTATGGTACTAAGAATCCTGTTGATGGTAAAGAAGAAGAATATTCTAATGCAAATACATCAACTACACCTCCTCCTGTTTCTGGTCCGCTACAGATCGAGAAACCAAATCCAGACTTAATAATCAAACCGCCTGCTAAAGGTGTTCTTCGTAAATCAGCTTTCAATCCACATGCGAGAGCTGCTCAGAATTACAACATTGTTGAAGACTTAGCTATTTCTCCTTCAGCGATGTCGGCTTTGGAAGTGTTGCAATCATGCCCAGCACAGTGTAAATTACTTTTTTCTGCTATAGGAGCTGTCGATATTCACGATTCTAATCTTATAATATTCGTTGTAGAAAATAGTACACCTCGCCTACCTCACCAAATGGCTTTCCAAATTCCGGTGACAGTAAAAAACAGACCGATCTATCGGACTGTGATTGATGAGGGAGCTTCAATGTGTATTATGTCGATTCTGTGTTGGAAATCGCTTGGTTCTCCTACACTGAACCAATCTCCGACGATTCTTAAGGCTTTTTATGGTCGAGGTTTCCACCGTTTTGGTATTTTGCAGGATTTACCCATAGGGGTTGAAGGTAAAATTGTAAATCTATATGTGGAAGTGGTTGATGCCCCTCTTGATTACAACCTTCTTCTGGGTCATAGTTGGTCTTACGCTATGACTGTTATTGTCTCTTCGGTCTTCCGATTCATAAAATTTCCATATCAAGGAAGGATCATTACAATAGATCAGTTAACTTATTTTTCTTCCGACCCAGCCTCTACAGAAACAATACAGCATGTTGGTAAAGCGGCTATCCCGTACAAGGATTTTGGAGTAGGTTTGATTAAATATTCTGGTTTTCTAGGAACTTTTTCCATTCCTCCTCCTAACGTATCGCCTTCTGTTGCAACTATTCATATGATTTCGTCAGACTCTGTTATGTTTGATGATCCTTGGATCGTACCTTCCGAATCCGAGTTAGATTCAATTGATGGCATGATGCCTTTGAGTCCATTTGAACTTGCATATCAGGCTGTACAGTCATTTTCCGACCCCTCTTCAACCGAAATTGATCCAGTGAATGGGATCCACGAGGAATCACTTTCTATATCTAGTTCAACTACAACGGAATTTCCTGAACCTGTTCATTCTGATGAGCAGATTCGTGAATTATTGTCTGTTGACGATTTACCATGGGAAGATCTACATCACCGATCTTCGTTTTTACCTGAAATAGATCATTTTGAAGATGATTTCGCTTCAATATTTACTGCTGAATATGTCAAGGAACCGCAGAATCCATTGAAAAATCCTGATTCTGAGTTAAATTTGGAAAATATTTCTCGAACGATTCCCATTGACATTTCAGTAAAACCTGGAATAATTGAAAACATTCATATAGGTGCTTCCTGTACTGAAGAAGAAATTCAAACTTATAAATCCCTATTTCAAGAATTCCATGATGTGTTTGCCTGGTCCTATGAAGAAATGCCAGGAATTGATCCGTCAATTGTCGTACATGAAATCAAGACTTACCTGGATGCCAAGCCTGTTCGTCAACGTCTACGTCAAATGCATCCTAGAAAAGCTGCTGCTATCAAAGCAGAGGTTGAAAAATTACTTCGTGCAGGTTTTATTTATCCGATTCTCTTAACGGATTGGGTATCAAATATTGTTCCTGTGACTAAAAAACAAGGAACGATACGAGTATGTATCAATTATAGGGATATTAATCGATCTTGTCCTAAAGACAATTATCCAACTCCCTATATCGATCAAATAATCGATGATTGTGCCGGCAGTGAAATGTTTTCCTTTATGGACGGCTTTTCAGGGTATAATCAAATAAACATACTCCCTGCTGATCAGCCAAAAACAACTTTTATTTGTCCGTGGGGGACATTTGCTTACTGCAAACTACCCTTTGGATTGAAGAACGTTGGAGAAACTTTTCAAAGGGCAATGTCTTATGCGTTTCATGACATTAAGCACATTGTGCAACCGTATCTCGATGATTTACTTGCTCATTCATCACGCAGGGCTGACCATCTTACACATTTACGTGCTATTTTTATGAGATGTCGGTAGTATCGAATTCGGCTGAATCCAAACAAATGTGTTTTTTGTGTTGAGTCGGGTCGTTTACTGGGATTTGTTGTCTCGAAAGCAGGTATTCACGTCGATCCATCGAAGGTCGAAGCTATTGTCAAATTACCTCCTCCTTCGACTTTACGCCAACTCCAAAGTTTGCAGGGGAAAGCAAACTTTTTACGTCGATTTATTCCTAACTACGCCGAGCTTACAAAAGGTTTTACCCGGTTGCTAAAACAGAACATTCCATTCTTTTGGGATGAGATCGCTAATCGATCTTTTGATGCACTTAAACACGCGTTGACCCATGCACCGTTATTGCATCCTCCCAACTACAACCAGGATTACATTTTATATCTCGTCGCTTCTCATTCCACCATTGGGATGGTGTTAGTTCAGGAAGAAGAATCTCACACTGAACATGTGATTTACTATCTTAGTTGAAATCTGCATCCGATTGAGATTAAGTATACGCATGTGGAGAAATTGGCTTTGGCAGCTGTTCAAGCTGTCCAACGATTTAGACATTACATATTGTTACGCAAAACTACGGTAATTTCTGATTGCAACCCTATGATGTACATTTTGACCAAACAATTGCTAGGGGGCAAGTATTCCAAATGGATAGTCATCCTGCAGGAATTCAACTTGGAATTTGAAAAATCCAAGGCGAAGAAATCCTTGGTCTTTGCGGAACTAATGTGTGATTTCCCCTCTACTGATACTGAAACTGTGGCAGAGCAGCCCATTGCGGACGAATCTCTGTTTCTTATCAGTACTCTTGATCCATGGTATGGAGATATTATCGTTTATCTCCAAACCCAATATTTTCGGCCTGAAATCTCGCGATCTCAGCGACGGAAGATACGTTTCCAATCCCAACAGTATAATATTATTGGTGATACACTTTATCGTCGTGGAGCGGATTCTGTTTTCCGACGCTGTCTTATTCATGAAGAAGCTGAAAAGGTTTTAAATGACTGCCATTCTGGAGCATGTGGCGGTCATATGTTTGGGTATGCCACAGCCCAAAAGATATTGCGCGCTGGTTATTTCTGGTCGTCATTATTCAAAGATTGTATTTATGCAGTACGGAAATGCCACAATTGTCAACTTTTTGATCGTAAGATGCGGCGCCACCCGCTCCTCTTCATCCCATAATTGCTGTTGGTCCTTTTACAAAATGGGGTATCGATTTTATTACATGTAACCCTCACTCGGCCGGGGGGCATGCATATATTATTTTAGCAGTAGATTATTTTACGAAGTGGGCCGAGGCGATGCCTACATTTTCGGCTGACGGCAAGACTACTGCAACTTTTGTATTTAATCACATAATTTCTAGGTTCAATGTTCCTCAAGCCATTATTACTGATCATGGAAGCCATTTTCAGAATTTCATGATGACTGAACTGACAAAATAGCTTGGCCTGCGCCACAATAGTTCCACTCCATATTATCCGCAAGCCAATGGTCTGGTCGAAGCCATAAATAAAGTTTTAGTCACCATGATCAGACGAATTATTGGTATTCACAAGATGAATTGGCATTCCATGTTATTTTCAGCACTTTGGGCATATCGAACCTCAGTCAAAACATCAACTGGTTTCACTCCCTTTCAGCTCGTTTACGGTTTGGAAGCTGTGTTGCTGATTGAATGTGAAATTCCATCTTTGAAATTAGCCATAGAGTTACTCCCAGCTACGTCTGAAGAGGAGAAACACTTTTTGTACTTGGCTCAATTGGATGAAAATCGGAGAAATGCTACAATAGCAAACGAGGCACATGTCAAAAGAGTAAAAGCTCAATATGATAGAAGTGTTACCCCTCGAAATTTTTCAAAAGGAGAACTAGTCTTAGTTTATGATCAAGCCAACGATAAGCTAGGGGCTGGGAAATTCGTGCCCATGTGGCATGGTCCTTTCATTGTTAAGAGAAAGCTGGCAAAAGGGGCCTATGAGCTGATAGATTTTGATGGTATCCCTTTAGATAAGCCCAAAAATGGGTTATATCTAAAGTGATATTATGCTTAAACCTGGTGTGGAGATATTTTATTTTTTAGGTTAGATTTGTTTACTACTGGTGTGTCTTACATTAGAAAGGTGTGCCTAGTTTAGAAGTGCGTTTGATCACTATTCCTGCTTATCTGAGTTTTACTCTTGATATTGCAGATGTCGGCATCTCTTCAAACCTACATTGGTTTTGCTGATGGTGCTTGTCGTAGTACACGGAACATTTCTTCCGCAGCTTGGGTTATCTATTCACCCTCTGATGAGTTAGTTTCCATGCATGGGGTAAGCCTTGGTCAAACAACGAATAACATTGCCGAGTATAGTGCAGTGATTGAGTTATTATCTGAGTCCATATCATTTGGGATTCGGAGTTTGATTGTGAGGTTGGATTTTGAACTTGTTGTATTACAGCTTAACAGGGTTTATGCCATTAGAAATCCAGTGTTGTTACGGTTATTTTTAAGAGTTCGTCTCTTGGAACGTGAATTTTACTACATTGAATATCAACATATTCCAAGACATTTAAATACATTAGCAGACGCAGTTGCTTCTAGTATGATAAATCGACATTTGCAGTGATCAAAACAGTAAAACAAATAACATCCATAACATGTATACAGATAGCCGGTAAATAGTGATATATCATAGGATAGAAGTGTTTTCAAAAAATATACATCGTCTTCGATCATAGGTTGGAAACACCTTATGATCGGAAAATGATAACACAAAAAGTCAAAAATATGAGTCTACAACACGATCATCCCATCACTGATGGTGATCACGATAAGAAACCACTGCCCGAGCCACCCTGCACAAGAACCTCCTAAAAGGTCCTGGAACACCAATCACGTATCTCTGTAATCTGAGTGGAATGTCATCTATGTCTGTCTCCGGAATATCTAGAGTCAAACGCTCTAAATGATGCTCTAAATCAGTCAAGATTTCTGTTGATTGGCCTGCTGGAGCTGGTGCGGCTACAACTGGTTGTCTTCTTTCATAAGGTTGGAGATGGGTTGGTCGCCGTGGGCCCACATCTGTATTAAA
Source organism: Pinus albicaulis (assembly GCA_034641835.2). Lineage (NCBI taxonomy): Eukaryota > Viridiplantae > Streptophyta > Pinopsida > Pinales > Pinaceae > Pinus > Pinus albicaulis. Next base: position 248,034 of record JAXQQM020066277.1, read on the forward strand.
AAAACTTTTGGTTATTAATTTTCAAGACGATGTAAAAATAAAAAAATTTAGAACTTAGAAACTGTTGAAGAAAGATTTTTTACATGAGTCATCCCACTGTTCCCCTGTTGGGAGATTCATCTCTCGGTCGCCGCGGAAATCTATCCCGGCATATGGAAAATCCTCTATGACAAAAAGTTGGCGATCCAGCCAACGAAAATATGAAGAAGGAAATTGAACAATCTCAGCACCCTCAATACTGTGACGGGCCATCAGTGTGGACCAACGAACCATCCTAGGTTCTCTAAGTCGACCGGCATCAACAGGGATACTCTGTGGAGCTAGCATCAGAATCCTCTCTAGAGCAAAGGAGATGACGATGGATCCATATCCAAAGTTATTTAGTTTCCCATTTTTCGCTCTAGTTAGTTGGCCTTTTATATTAGCCAACACAGCATCACACCAGTTGAAAATGGTGCCGCGAAAACAGTCCACAACAATGCGCATCTGAGAGCCGGTAGCTACATGCAATGTTGCACTCTCGCACAGCCTGGTAACAGTAAATGCAATAACTTTCAGCTCGGGATGGATGACAGTTTTTATATCAATCCGTTTGTCCCTGGGTCTGCTTCATCATTTCAAAATGCTTGCCGAAGACCAGCGATAGTCTGGCCACCTGGCCTAGTCCCAAACAAGGAGAGTTGTTCGCCCCTCTTGGACAAACCAGTCAAAAAATAAATGTCCTCCAACTCGATTTCAAGCCGGTGGCCGCCAATAATGAAACACTGGTCCTGCACGTTCCACCTATTTACCAGCCATGTCAGGAGCTCTACCTGTGCTCTCATGCCTTGGATGGCCCAGAATTTATATAAACCACACGCTCTTAATGCTTGCATTGTGGGCATATGGAGCATTGCGGCGTCATCCACTTCCTCGTGTTCACATTCTCTCCAAATCAACATCTTGTTAATCCTACAATACATAAAAAGATAGATTAGAACAATCTAATTTGAAAATTTTGGGCGGCAAAAGAGAAATTTGAGTTTTAAATTTAAATGCGCGGGGACCGCACTTTACCTTTGTAAACAGTGCGTAGGAACGCACGCGCTTTGTAAGGAAAGTGCGGACCCACGACTTTTTTCTTTGTAGAAAAATTCGGGGTCTGCAGGTACCATGTGTGTCACCTGCGGACCCCCGCGGGCGATTTTCGAACCATATTTCTTCCTTAAAAATAAAATTTAAAGCCTAAAAACGAATTGTAAACAGATGAAATGAAAGATTAAGAGGTCGTGGATTACCTGGGGACTGACGGTTCTCGATTTCGACGGATGAATTTTCCAGAATCTTCACATGAAATTTTTTACCCAAAAGCTTCTACTTTTCACTCTGAACTTGAACGGTAAAAATGAAGTTGAAAAAGTCCTTTTTATAAGTTTTTTCGAATAGATGAATTTTTAATTTATTTATTTTTCACTTTAAAAGGGTATTTTTGAAGAATTTTTTACTCATCTTAAACATGTATGTGTAATGTTTCAAGTTTTTGTGCAGAAATTGGATTTTTTAGGAGAATTGATCATTTTTCAACAAAGAGCATACTTTTATCACTTTTTCGGACTCTTTCAAAAATTCACGAAAAAGCGAAACATTGGAGTCCTCTTTTAAGCCCTTTTCAGACTCTCTAAATATGAAAAGATCGCCGAGTACTTGATCGTTCGAACTCGTTAAAGTAAATGAATGATCGTCCCTTCAGTATAAGTTTACCCCTTTTACGGACTGAAATGGACTATTTACAAAAAAGGTATACGTTGACTAATTACGGTCAATAGAGTTCTCTCCCGCATTATTTTATCCTTTTTCGGGCTCGAGAGACTAAATTTACGAAAAATTACACCCACGGATTTTTCTTAAGTTTTTCTTCTGACTCCCTAAAACTGAAAAACACCGAGTTTCTCCTATACTGGACTCGTTAAAATTTAACAGTAAAGGACCTGTTTAATTTTCAACAAGAACGAACCACTCCTTCTTAGGGTTCGAATCTTAAAATAAGTTGGACTCATCCGAAGGATGAGCTTATAAACAAGCAAATGTTATCCTCCTCAAGCTTGTCAAAAATAAAGAGGTACTTGCCAGAAATGGTGGGGGAAAAGAGAGGAAAATGGGCGTGTTTGTTACATTTTGATTCTTCAAAAATTCAGTCAACCACTCTTGAACACGACACTTTCATTCACCTGGGTTGGGAAATCCTTTGCCTAACAGTTAATCAAACCTCATTTGAAAGTCTTCATCCGGTTTCTGGGTATTAGCTTTGGGTCAATTGTCACCAAGCCATCTGCAGTGTCGTTATGTGTTCAAGAGGACAATTCAAATAAACCATTCATCTGCAAAATATCTGTCATCCATTTTGACCATCCCTGAGTCAGTCCTTGCCAATATATTTTCAAAACTTGATCTATGATTTCGTGTTGTGGGCTTTCCTACGACGGATCACTTTCTATCGACGACAGCTCATTATCTAGGAAGTTGATCTAGAAATCGTCAGTACCTTGGAATCTGCATGCCTTAATGGCAGGTTTCTCGCTTTCGACGACAGGTCACATCATTGACCTTCGATCGAATGATTCCGTGACATGTTCGACTTCAGCTCATTCATTCGCATTTCATGGATTGTACTGGGTACTTTGAGAGCCATTGACATTACTGGTGGTTACTCTCACACTTGTTAACAGTTTACATCATTGACTGGTAATCAAGTGGTTTCTACCATGTTTGACTTCGACACATTCATTCGCATGGATAGAATCGTACTAGTTCGAGATGCGGAAATCAAGACCCTGGATCTAGTTTCTACCATCCAGGCTGCGAGGAATTTTGTTATCATTTATACAGTGGACTATTTATAAACAGATGGCTGCGTCCATACTGTGTTCACACATGTCTATACTGTCATGTACTCAAAATCATTCCTGTATCAGAACAGTTGAATCAGTTTTTAGTTATTTTAATCTGAGTATGGGAATGCCTACCTCAGTGATGATATGTATACATATATATTTTGCATTTAATGTTTTTACAGGTGCTGACTGGGGTGACCACAGGATGATCCTTGAAATGATAAAGTACTGCACTCTTCATATATGACAGACTTCAGCATCATCTATTCCAGACTTTGCACTTTAGGGGGCAATCTATTACACTAAAAATTGTTATCCTGACATTTCTGCCATGTGTATGAGCTCATTATTACTCATACTTCTCCCTTGTGCAAGTCTAACATATCAGTTCCTCATGTCAAGCCTTGAAAATCAGAGAAATGTTCCTAAAAGTCTCCTAAACTTTAGTGTCGCACTTTCTGGCTATCTTACCTGCGGTCCCGCACCCAATGTTCAGCTTTCCTGCATCCCTGAACACACTTTATCTTTGTTATAGATGTGGACCCCCATAAGATTAAAAAGGCGCAAGTAAATCCCAAAAAGCTCAATTAAAGTAAATTATGGAAGCTTCTAGAATGGATCTTGCGGTGGCAGAACCGCTCTTGTGAGGTGCATGAATCCCTTACCTTATGGAGCTAACCCCTTGATGTGAGGAGCTTATCCATTTGAAGGAGGATTCTATCCCTTCATACTTGGAACATAAAACCTCCTCTTTTCCACTATAAAAAGAGGCATTGGGTAGCCTCAAAGGGAGTTCAAGCTTTTAGAATATTTGAAGTTAAGTGCTGTTGAGATTTAGACTCAGTTAACTAAGAATTTTGTGAGGAGAGATTGCATACCTCTATTTGTCTTGGCTGGAGGAGTGCAGAGCTTATCAAAGTAAAGGAGACTCCTGCTTCGGACCCCGGAAAGTCCTGTGCAACATCAAGGCTCAGGTTGTAAGGATTTTCTTCTTTTGAAATTAATACAAATATACTCATTTTTCTCAATAAGCTTTCAATCAATGGTTTATTTCATAGATTCATTGATCACTATGATAAGCATGGTTTATGATGATTTCTATACAGGTGCTATGTAATATTTTGCTTGTTTGTGACTGCAGGTTTATGAGGAAAACTCCTTCAAGCGCGCGAGGGACAACAATGACTTCAAACAAGCACTGGACAAATGGTAAGTCTTTTACACCTCCATAGAGCTTTTTATAAACCTTACATGCTTAGAGAAAGATTAGTATGTTTGGCTGTTTGTTGCTAGATACTTTTAGTACTAGGGAGATCGGTCTTGTCCGCAAGATGGATTAATCCTCCAAAATATCTCCTCTTCATCCCATAATTGTTGTTGGTCCTTTCGCAAAATGGGGTATCGATTTTATTACATGTAACCCTCACTTGGCCGGGGGGCATGCATATATTATCTTAGCAGTAGATTATTTTACTAAGTGGGCCGAGGCGATGCCTACATTTTCGGCTGATGGCAAGACTGCTGCAACTTTCGTATTTAATCACATAATTGCTAGGTTCGATGTTCCTCAAGCCATTATTACTGATCATGGAAGCCATTTTCAGAATGTCATGATGACTGAACTGACAGAACAGCTTGGCCTACGCCACGATAGTTCCACTCCATATTATCCGCAAGCCAATGGTCTGGTCGAAGCCATAAATAAAGTTTTAGTCACCATGATTAGACGAATTATTGGTATTCACAAGACAAATTGGCATTCCATGTTATTTTCAGCACTTTGGGCATATCGAACCTCAGTCAAAACATCAACTGGTTTCACTCCCTTTCAACTCGTTTACGGTTTGGAAGCTGTGTTGCCGATTGAATGTGAAATTCCATCTTTGAAATTAGCCATAGAGTTACTCCCAGCTACGTCTGAAGAGGAGAAATGTTTTTTGTACTTGGCTCAATTGGATGAAAATCGGAGAAACGCTGCAATAGCAAACGAGGCTCATGTCAAAAGAGTAAAAGCTCAGTATGATAGAAGTGTTACCCCTCGAAATTTTTCAGAAGGAGACCTAGTCTTAGTTTATGATCAAGCCAACGATAAGCTAGGGGCTGGGAAATTCATGCCCATGTGGCATGGTCCTTTCATTGTTAAGCGAAAACTGGCAAAAGGGGCCTATGAGCTGATAGATTTTGATGGTATCCCTTTAGATAAGCCCAGAAATGGGTTATATCTGAAGCGATATTATGCTTAAACGTGGTATGGAGATCTTTTTTTATTTTTTAGGTTAGATTTCTTTACTGCTGGTGTGTCTTAGATTAGAAAGGTGTGCCTAGTTTAGAAGTGTGTTTTATCACTATTCCTGCCTATCTGAGTTTTACTCTTGATATTGCAGATGTCGACGTCTCTTCAAACCTACATTGGTTTTGCTAATGGTGCTTGTCGTAGTACACAGAACATTTCTTCCGCAGCTTGGGTTATCTATTCACCCTCTGACGAGTTAGTTTCCATGCATGGGGTAAGCCTTGGTCAAATAACGAATAACATTGCCGAGTATAGTGCAGTGATTGAGTTATTATCTGAGTCCATATCATTTTGGATTCAGAGTTTGATTGTGAGGTTGGATTCTGAACTTGTTGTATTACAGCTTAACAGGGTTTATGCCATTAGAAATCCAGTGTTGTTACGGTTATTTTTAAGAGTTTGTCTCTTGGAACGTGAATTTGACTACATTGAATATCAACATATTCCAAGACATTTAAATACATTAGCAGACGCAGTTGCTTCTAGTATGATAAATCGACATTTGTAGTAATCAAAACAGTAAAACAAACAACATTCATAAAATGTACGTAGATAACTGGTAAATAGTGATATATATCATAGGATAGAAGTATTTTCAAAAAATATACATCGTCTTCGATCATAGGTTGGAAACTCCTTATGATCGGCAAATGATAACACAAAAAGTCAAAAATATGAGTCTACAACACGATCATCCCATCACTAATGGTGATCACGATAAGAAACCATTGCTCGAGCCACCCTGCACAGGAACCTCCTAAAAGGTCCTATAACACCAATCACGTATCTCTGCAATCTGAGTGGAATTTCATCTATTTCTGTCTCCGAAATATCTAGAGTCAAACGCTCTAGATGATGCTCTAAATCAGTCAAGATTTCAGCTGATTAGCCTGCAAGAGCTGGTGCGGCTACAAATGGTTGTATTCTTTCATAACGTTGGAGATGGACTGGTCATCGTGGGCCCACATTTGTATACAAAAAATAATTGGTTATTAATTTTCAAGACGTTTTAAAAATAAAAAATTTTAGAACTTAGAAACTGTTGAAGAAATATTTTTTACCTGAGTCATCCCACTGTTCCCCTGCTGGGAGAGTCATCTCTCGGTCACCGCGGAAATCTATCCCGGCGTATGGAAAGTCATCTATGACAAAAAGTTGGTGATCAAGCCAAAGAAAATATGAAGAAGGAAATCGAACAATCTCAGCGCCCTCAATACCGTGACGGGCCATCAGTGCGGACCAACGAACCATCCTAGGTTCTCTAAGTCGACCAGCATCAATAGGGATACTCTGTGGAGCTAGCATCAGAATCCTCTCTAGAGAAAAGGAGACAACAATGGATCCATATCCAAAGTTATTCAGTTTTCCATTTTTTGCTCTAGTTAGTTGGCCTTTTATATTAGCCAACACAGCGTCACACCAGTTGAAAATGGTGCCGCGAAAACAGTCCACAGCAATGCGCATCTGAGAACCGGTAGCTACATGCAATGCTGCACTCCCACATAGCCTGGTAACAGTAAATGCAATAAATTTTAGCTCGGGACGGATGATAGTTTTTATATCAATCCGTTTGTCCCTAGGGTCTGCTTCATCATTACAGAATTCTTGCCGAAGACTAGCGACAGTCTGGCCACCTGGCCTAGTCCCAAACAAGGAGAGTTGTTCACCCCTCTTGGACAAACCAGTCAAAAAATAAATGTCCTCCAGCTCGATTTCGAGCCGGTGGCCGCCAATAATGAAACATTGGTCTTGCACGTTCCACCTGTTTACCAGCCATGTCAGGAGCTCTACCTGTGCTCTCATGCCTTGGATGGCCCAGAATTTATATAAACCACATGCTCTTAATCTTTGCATTGTGGGCATATGGAGCATTGTGGCGCCATCCATGTCCTCGTGTTCACGTTCTCTCCAAATCAACATCTTGTTAATCTTACAATACATAAAAAGATAGATTAGAACAATCTAATTTGAAAAATTTTGGGCGGCAAAAGAGAAATTTGAGTTTTAAATTTAAACGCGCAGGGACCGCACTTTAGCTTTGTAAACAGTGTGTAGGAACGCACACGCTCTGTAAGGAAAATGTGGACCCATGACTTTTTTCCTTGTAGAAAAAAGTCGGGGTCTGCAGGTACCATGTGTGTCACCTGCAGACCCCCGCGGGCAATTTTCGAACCATATTTTTCCCTTAAAAATAATATTTAAAGCCTAAAAACGAATTGTAAATGGATGAAATGCAAGATTAAGAGGTCGTGGATTACCTGGGACTGACGGTTCTCGATTTCAACGAACGGATTTTCCAGAATATTCACAGGAACTTTTTTACCCAAAAGCTTCTACTTTTCACTCTGAACTTGAACGGTAAAAATGAAGTTGAAAAAGTCCTTTTTATAAGTTTTTTTGAATAGATGAATTTTTAATTTATTTATTTTTCACTTTAAAAAGGGTATTTTTGAAGCATTTTTACTCATCTTAAACAGGTATGTGTAATGTTTCAAGTTTTTGTGCAGAAATTGGATTTTTCAGGAGAATTGATCATTTTTCAACAAAGAGCATACTTTTATCACTTTTTCGGACTCTTTCAAAAATTCACGAAAAAGCGAAACACTGGAGTCTTCTTTTAAGCTCTTTTCAGACTCTCTAAATATGAAAATATCGTCGAGTACTTGATTGTTCGAACTCGTTAAAGTAAATGAATAATCGTCCCTTCAGTATAAGTTTACCCCTTTTACGGACTGAAATGGACTATTTACGAAAAAGGTATACGTTGACTAATTACGGTCAATAGAGTTCTCTCCCGCATTATTTTATCCTTTTTCGGGCTCGAGAGACTAAATTTACGAAAAAAGTACACCCATGGAGTTTTCTTAAGTTTTTTCTTCTGACTCCCTAAAATTGAAAAACACCGAGTTTCTCCTATACTGGACTCGTTAAAACTTAACAGTAAAGGACCTGTTCAATTTTAAACAGGAACGAACCACTCCTTCTTAGGGTTTGAATCTTAAACTAAGTTGGACTCATCCGAAGGATGAGCTTATAAACAAGCAAATGTTATCCTCCTCAAGATTGTCAAAAATAAAGAGGTACTTGCCAGAAATGGTGGGGGAAAAGAGAGAAAAACGAACCTGTTTGTTACATTTTAACTATTCGGAAAACCGTTAACCACTCTTGAACACGACACTTTTTGTCCACCTGGGTTGGGAAATCCTTTGCCTAACAGTTAATCAAACCATATTGAAAGTCTTCAGCCGGTTTCTGGGTATTAGCTTTGGGTCAATTGTACCAAGCCATCTGTAGTGTCGTTATGTGTTCAAGAGGACAGTTCAAATAAACCATTCATCTGCAAAATATCTGTCATCCATTTTGACCATCCCTGAGTCAGTCCTTGCCAATATATTTTCAAAAATTGATCTATGATTTCGTGTTGTGGGCTTGCCTACGACGGATCGCTTTCTATCGACGACAACTCATTATCTGGGAAGTTGATCTAGAAATCGTCAGTACCTTGAAATCTGCATGCCTTAATGGCAGGTTTCTCGCTTTCGACGACGGGTTACATCATCGACCTTCGATCGAATGATTCCGTGAGGTGTTCGACTTCAGCTCATTCATTCACATTTCATGGATTGTACTAGGTACTTTGAGAGCCATTGACATTACTGGTGGCTACTCTCACACTTGTTAACAGTTTACATCATTGACTGGTAATCAAGTGGTTTCTACCATGTTCGACTTCGACACATTCATTCGCATGGATAGAATCGTACTAGTTCGAGATGCGGAAATCAAGACCCTGGATCTAGTTTCTACCATCCAGGCTGCGAGGAATTTTGTTATCATTTATATAGTGGACTATTTATAAACAGATGGTTGCGTCCATGCTATGTTCACACATGTCTATACTGTGATGTACTCAAAATCATTCCTGTATCAGAGCAGTTGAATCAGTTTTTAGTTTAATCTGAGTATGGGAATGCCTACCTCAGTGATGATATGTATACATATATATTTTGCATTGAATGTTTTTACAGGTTCTGACTGGGGTGTCCACAGGATGATCCTTGAAATGATAAAGTACTACACTCTTCATATATGATAGACTTCAGCATCATCTATTCCAGACTTTGCACTTTAGGGGGCAATCTGTTACACTGAAAATTGTCACCTTGACATTCTGCTAACTGTATGAGCTCATTATCACTCATACTTCTCCCTTTGCAAGTCTAAACATATTAGTTCCTCATGTCAAGCCTTGAAAATCAGAAAAAGTTCCTAAAAGTCTTCTAAACTTTGGTGTCGCACTTTCTGGCTATCTTGCCTGCGGTTCCGCACCCAATGTTCAGCTTTCCTGCATTCCTGAATGCACTTTATCTTTGTTATAGGTGCGGACCCCTGTAAGATTAAAAAGGCGCAAGTAAATCCCAAAAAGCTCAATAAAAGTGAATTCTGGAAGCTTCTAGAATGGATTTTGCGGTGGCAGAACTGCTCTTGTGAGGTGCATGAATCCCTTACCTTGTGGAGCTAACCCCTTGATGTGAGGAGCTTATCCCTTTGAAGGAGGATTCTATCCCTTCATACTTGGAACAGAAAACCTCCTCTTTTCCACTATAAAAAGAGGCATTGGGTAGCCTCAAGGGGAGTTCAAGCTTTTAGAATATTTGAAGTTAAGTGCTGTTGAGATTTAGACTCAGTTAACTAAGAATTTTGTGAGGAGAGATTACATACCTCTATTTGTCTTGGTTGGAGGAGTGCAGAGCTTATCAAAGTAAAGGAGACTCCTGCTTCGGACCCTGGGAAGGCCTGTGCAACATCAAGGCTCAGGTTGTAAGGTTTTCCTTCTTTTGAAATTAATACAAATATACTCGTTTTTCTCAATAAGCTTTCAGTTAATGGTTTATTTCATAGATTCCTTGATCACTATGATAATCATGGTTTATGATGATTTCTATACAGGTGCTATGTAATATTTTTCTTGTTTGTGACTGCAGGTTTACGAGGAAAACTCCTTCAAGCGCGCGAGGGACAACGACGACTTCAAACAAGCACTGGACAAACGGTAAGTCCTTAACACCTCTATAGAGATTTTCATAGATCATATATGCTTAGAGAAAGATTAGTCTATTTGGATGTTTGTTGCTAGATAATTTTAGTACTAGGGAGATCGGTCTTGTCCGCAAGACGGATTTATCCGCCAACACTTATTCAAATATTGTATCTATGCAGTCCAAAAATGCCACAATTGTCAGGATTTTGATCATAAAATGTGTGCACCACCTGTTCCTCTTCACCCTATAATTGCTGTCGGTCCTTTCGCAAAGTGGGTTATTGACTTTATTACATGTAACCCTCACTCGGCCGGGGGGGCATGCGTATATTATCTTAGTGGTAGATTATTTTACTAAGTGGGCCGAGACGATGCCTAAATTTTCAGCAGACGACAATACTGCTCCAAATTTCATGTTCAATCATATAATTTCTAGATTCGGTGTTCCTCAAGCCATTATTATAGATCATGGAAGTCATTTTCAAAATATCATGATGACTGAACTAACAGATCAACTTGGCCTGCACCACAATAGTTATACTCCATATTACCCACAGGCTAATGGTATGGTTGAAGCTATTAATAAAGTTTTTGTCACTATGATTAAATGAATCATTGGTATTCATAAGTCGAATTGGAATTCCATGTTATTTTCAGCACTTTGGGCATATCAGACCTCAGTAAAAACATCAACTAGTTTCACTTCCTTTCAACTGGTTTACAGTTTGGAAGATGTGTTGCCTATTGAATGTGAAATTCTGTAACTGAAATTAGCCATAGAATTACTCCCATCTACGTTTGAAGAGGGGAAGCGTTTTTTTTTACTTTGCTCAGCTAGATGAGAATCGACGAAATGTTGCATTAGCAAACGAGGTTCATGTCAAACGAATGAATGCTCAGTACGACAAAAATGTTACACCTCGTAATTTTTTAGAAGGAGACCTAGTTTTAGTGTACGATGAAGCCAACAATAAGCTAGGGCTGAAAAATTCGTGCCTATGTGGCATGGTCCTTTCATTTTTAAGCAAAATCTGGCAAAAGGGGCCTATGAGCTGATAAATTTCGACGGTGTCCCTTTAGATAAACCCAAAAATGGGCTTTATCTGAAGAGATATTATGCTTAAATTTGGTGTGGAGATTCTTGATTAGATTATCTTCTTTACTGTTGGTGTGTTTTAGATTAGAAAAGCATTCCTAGTTTAGAGTGTGCTCTTACCACTATTCCTTCTTATCTGAGTTTTACTCTTGATATTGCAGATGTTAATGTCTCTTCAGATATACATTGGTTTTGTTGATGGTGCTTGTCATAGTACACGGAATATTTCTTCCGTAATTTGGGTTATCTATTCACCCTCTGACGAGTTAGTGTCTATGCATGGGGTAAGCCTCGATCAAACAATGAATAACATTGCAGAGTATATCGCAGTGATTGAGTTATTATCTGAATCCATCTCATTTGGGATTCGAAGCTTAATTGTTAGGTTGGACTCTGAACTCATTGTATTACAGCTTAACAGGGTGTATACCATTAGGAATCCAGTGTTATTAACGTTATTTTTTAGAGTTATTCTCTTGGAACGTGAATTTGATTACATTGAATATCAGCATATTCGAAGACATTTAAATACGTTAGAAGATGCAGTTGCTTCTAGTATGATAAATAGACATTTGCGATAATCAAAATAGTAAATTAAACAACATTTGATAACATGTACACAGATAGCCGGTAATAGTGATATATCATAGCATAGAATTGTGTTTCAAACTGTACATCGTCTTGTGTTGGACGGTTTAAAATACAAAAAAACTATGACTTAGAAAGTGTTGAAAATGATTTTTACTTGAATCATCCCACTAATCTCTTCGAGGAAAATCTATGTCTCTGTCATTGCGGTAGTCCATTCCGGCGTATGAAAGTCTTTAATAACAAAGAGTTGGTTGTTCAACCAACGAAAATATGTCGACATAAATCTAACAATCTCAATGCCCTCAACATGAGATTGCCAACACATAATGCTGCACTCCTGTACAGTCTAATAATAGTGAATACAATAAATTTGAACTCAGGACAGATAATAGTTTTGATATCTATCCGTTTATCCTTGGGGTCTACTCAACCATTGCAAAACTCTACTTTGAGACTAGCAATAGACTGGCCACCTGTTCTAGTCCTAAATAGAGATAAGTGTCCACCCCTCTTGGACAATCCAATCAAAAAAATATATGTCCTCCAGCTCGACTTCGAGATGGTGGCCGACAAACAAGAAACACTGGTCCTGTGTTTCCTACATGTTCACTAGCCATATCAGGAGATCAACTTGGGCCCTCATATGGTCCAAAATTTATACAGATTACTTGGATCTAACGGTTTCTGATTCCGATGAATCGATTTTCCAGAATCTTCATAGGAAGTTTTTTCTTATCCAAAAGCTCTTAATTTTTCACTCTGAATTCAAATAGTAAAAATGAAGTTAGAAAATTCCTCTTTATAAGTTTTTTCAAATAAATGCATTTTTAGTTTGTTTATTTTTCACTTTAAAAAGGTAATTTTTGAAAACATTTTTATTTATCTTAAACATGTATGTGTAATTGTTTCGAGTTTTTGTGGAAAATATTGTATTTTTTGGTAAAAATGATCATTTATTCAACAAAGAGCATACTTTTATCACTTTTTCGGACTCTTTCAAAAATTTCCAAAAAAGTGAAACCCTGGAGTCCTCTTTTTAGCTCTTTTCGGACTCTCTAAATATGAAAATATTGTCGAGCACTTGATTATTCGAACTCTTTAAAGTAAATGAATGATGGTCCTTTCAGTATAAGTTTATCCCTTTTACAGACAGAAATGGACTATTTAGGAAAAAGGTATACGTTGACTAATTACAGTCAATAGAGTTCTCTCCTACATTATTTTATCCTTTTTCAGGCTCAAGAGACTAAATTTATGAAAATGTACACCCACGGAGTTTTCTTAAGTTTTTCTTCTGACTCCCTAAAATTGAAAAACATCGAGTTTCTCCTATACTCGACTCATTAAAATTTAACAGTAAAGGACCTGTTCAATTTTTAAGTAGGAACGAACCACTCCTTCTTAGGGTTCGAATCTTAAACTAATTTGGACTCATCTGAAGGATGAGCTTATAAACAAGAAAATGTTATCCTCCTCAAGCTTGTCAAAAATAAAGAGGTACTTGCCAGAAATGGTGGGGGAAAAGAGAGAAAAATGAACCTGTTTGTTACATTTTGATTATTCAGAAAACCATTAACCACTCTTGAACATGAAACTTTTGTTCACCTGGGTTGGGAAAATCCTTTACCTAATAGTTAATCAAACCATATTGAAAGTCTTCAGCTGGTTTCTGTAAATTAAATTTGGGTCAATTGTCACCAAACCATCTATAGTGTTGTTATGTTTTCAAGAGGACAGTTCAAACAAACCATTCATTTGTGAAATATTTGTCTTCCATTTTGACCATCCCTCAGTCAATCCTTGCCAATATATTTCTTCAAAACTTGATCTATGATTTCGTGTTCTGGGCTTGCCTACGACAAATCACTTTCTATCGACGAAAAATCATTATCTAGGAATTTGATCTAGAAATCGTCAGTAACTTGAAATATGCATGCCTCAATGGCAAGTTTCTCGCCTTTGACTACAGGTTGCATCATTGACCTTCAATCGAATGATTCCATGACATGTTCAACTTCAGCTCATTCATTCACATTTCATGGATTGCACTGAGTACTTTGAGAGCCATTGAAATTACTGGTGGTTACTCTCACAGTTGTTAAAAATTTACATTATTGACTGGTAATCAAGTGGTTTCTACCATGTTCTACTTCGACACATTCATTCACATGGATAGGATCGTACTAGTTCGAGAAGCGGAAATGAAGACCCTGGATCTAGTTTCTACCATCCAGGCTACGAGGAATTTTGTTATTCATTTATACAGTGGACTATTCATAAACAGATGGTTGTTTCCATACTATGTCTACACTTTTCTATATTGTTGATGTATTGAAAATCATTCTTGTATCAGAATAGTTTAAATCAGTTTTCTAGTTAGTTTTGATCTGAGTATGGGAATGCCTACCTTAGCGATGATATGATTACATATATATGTTTTGCATTGAATTTTTTTACAGGTTCCGACTAGGGTGTCCACGGGATGATCCTTGAAATGATAAAGTAGTTCACTCTTCATATATGACAGACTCCATCTTCATCTATTCCAAACTTCGCACTTTAGGGGGCAATCTGTTGCACTAAAAAACTGTCACCTTGAAATTCTTCTGACTGTATGAACTCATTGACACTCATACTTACCTCCTCTACAAGTCTTACAACCTTTACTCCTCATGTCAAGACCTAAATCGGGAGAAAAAAACCCTAAAAAGCTCAAAACCCTGGGTACGCAGGTAATGTGAAGCTTACCTGCATTCCTGGCTAGGGTACGCAAGTAATGTGAAGAGAAAATGCGTTCTAGAATGCATTTTTCGAGTATAATGCCTGAATACCCCCTTCAAAGTCAAAAATGCAAAAAATTAAAGTTAAAAAGATGATTTTTGGTCAATTCTAGAAGCTTCTAGATGATATTTTTTTGGGATGAGTACGCTCTAATAAGGTTCATGCATCCCACACCTTAAGGAGCTAATCCCTTGATGTGAGGAGCCTATCCCTTTGAAGAAGGATTCTATCCCTTCATATGTGGAACCCTAACCTCCTCATCTGCTCTATAAAAAGAGGCATTGGGTAGCCTCAAAGGGAGTTCAAGCTTTAGTGTGTGATTGAGGTGAAGTGCTATTGAGATTTAGACTTCTTTCTGTTAAGCTTTTGTGAGGAAAGATCACATACCTCTATGTGCTCCTGGAGGAAGAGTGCAAGACTTATAAAAGTAGAGGAGACTCCTGCTTCGAACCCCGAGAAGGCCTGTTCAACATCAACGCTAAAGTTGTAAGGTTCTTCTGTTATTTTAAGATTAATACAATCAAGTTTTGCTTTTCTCAATAAATTTTCGTTCGATTGTTTATTTCAATAAGCTGTCGTTTGATAATTTATTTCATAGATTCCTTGATCACTATGATAGGTATGTTTTATGATTATTTGTTATTCAGGTGCTATTTAATATTTTCTTGTTTGTGATTGCAAGTCTCGGAAGACGACACTTTGTTGCGATGAAAGACAACACTTTGTTGCGACAAAAGATGACACTTTGTTGCGATGGAAGAACTATTGTTGCGACGAAAGAACTCTTGTTGCGAGGAAAGGACTATTGTTGCGACGGAAGAAATACGGCTGCAAATAAGCATTTGGATCTAAGGTAGGATCGACACCTTCATAGAATTTACTTGTAAAACGAATATTTTTAGAGAAAGATAAACTTAGTTGTTCATTTGTTGCTAGATTGTCTTCTGACACTAGGGAGATCGATCTTGTCCACAAGATCGATTCATCCGGCCAACAACAAGCTCCATCTAACATCATGAAGTGTAGATATTGTGAGTAATTCAAATCGAGGCATTGAAAATTATCTAATTGTCTACATTTGGTATACATGATAATAATGGAATTACCCATAAACACATATCCTCATAACGAGTACCTAGTTCTTTAAGAATAAATTAATGTTTCTAATAAGCTCAGTTAGAGATGAAGGATTCTCCTAGGAGGTCAATTTTCTGGTTTGGGGTGTTGCTTTTGGCCTTGGATACTTAGTGGTTAAGGGCTTCAAGGGTCAAGCATTAAGGGTTAGAGGGATTTAGGGTCAAAGGATTTAGTGGTTAAGGACTCAATATATAGGAGATTTAGGTGTTAGTGGTTAAGGGGTTAGTATTTAAGGTGTTTAGGGGTGAAGGGTCACAGGTTAAGAAGATAAGGATTTATGGCTTAGAAGGTTTATAAATTAGATTTTAGATAATGAATCAAGGGGTTTATGGGTTATTATTTATGAGTGTAAGGGTTAAGGGAATATGGATTAGGGGTTAAGGGGATAGGTAATTTATTGGTTATGTGTTAGGCGCTTATGTTTTGTGATAATTGGACTCCTAATCCCCTTATCACCACTATTTGGGGTTCCCATATCAATTTCTATCACTGCCTTCCCTCTAGGTCCCCTAGGCCCTATGAAATTAGGTCCCAAGCCCCCTTTTCATTCTCTAATGCTAGGATTATATATCTTAGTAAACCATGCTTGCATCTCTGACTTCTACACATACATGCTACCATTGTGTCCCCTTGCCCCGTTCAATATACCATAAGATAACACCCCCCCACACAGACACAAACTTTTTGGTTATGTCACTCCTCTTTTCCTAATGTTATGATCCCCCCAAATTTTCTCTCAATTCCCCTACAAGTATACGCTTGGGCCCCCTTGTCTAAGGGAGTAAATGTATTAAGGGTTATGGGTTGTGATAAGGGAGCCCCTAATCCACTTACCAAAACTATAAATAGGCTTATGAACACCATCAATATCTACTGTAGGTGTTGCAATGAAAGCAATAATGTATACAAAAGTTGTGGTCAATAGGATAGGGATCATCAAGATGTTGAACCATACAATGTAAAGATGGTTTTCAATGCTAGCTAGTGATATAGTCACATAAAAGAGTACCCCATAAATTTTTTTTTTGGGACACTCCTAGGATTCAATAATTAATCTAAAATGAAAGGATTCGTTGCTAAGGTGACAATGGAAACGACCTTCGGTTGAATCAAAATGACACTTTGTGATCCTTGCAAAGTTAGGGTGTCAGTTTGATCATAAACAAGAGGCACAATTGAAAAGTGGAAATATCTCACATTTAAGGTAGTTGGCAACAAATATTTATGCATGTTTCTCCATTGAGGGTACCTTTCACATTTCCCAAGGAACAAATCACATATTTGGATATATTTTAGATAAATTGTCATATTCCACTAGCTTCATGCATGAAGAGGAGCTCCCATCCTTTAAGAAGATTTTGGGGGATTTCATGGCATAGTCAAGGGTCTCATGAATAAAATAAGAACGTCATAGCTAGTTGGTTTACTTTTTCTTTCACACGTTGAGAGACATTATTCATGTATTTTAAGGTGTGTTTTATTGTTGAGTTCACATATTTGGAAGCACAATTGCACAAGTGGAAACATCTCAGGGGTGTCATAAAAGTAAAAAAAAAATAGAATTCCTACCATTTTTATTAGGATTTAGATTTTGCACTAATATTTTCTGGAGTTTCCTACCTTTTTTTTTTAATAATATGGCTTAAACTGAGAATAAAACTCATTAATATTCAATGAAATTAGGATTTAGATTTCCCGCCATTATTTTTAAGATTTTATAATTTCTATTTTGTTTAAATTGAGAATATAACTCATTCCTATTCAATGAAATCACTATTTAGATTTCCCACCATTTTTATTAGGATTTAGGTTTCTCACAATTTTTATTAAGATTTAGATTTTCGACCAATACTGCGAGCAATATTTTTAGGGTTTTTTATTATTTTTTTAAGAACGGTTTTATTTAAATTGAGAATAGAACCCATTTCTATTCAATAAAATTTTGTTTGAATATGCGTTTGAGTGTTCTTTAGATAAAGTTGGAGTCACTAAGAAGTAAGCGCGCTGTGATTACAAGGGGAGGAAATGAAAAGAGGTAAATTTATATTTTATAATAATGAATTATTTTAAGTTGTTTTTTTGTGATTTTAGATCGATTTTAACTTTAAGGATAAATTTATATTTTATAACCCTGAATTATTTGCAGTTAATTTTTATGATTTTAAATAAATTTCTATATATATTTTAGAAAATTTGGATTTAAAAAATTCAAAAATTGAAGCAGCAAGTGTTTGGTTTTAGCATTGTCTCATTCTTTTTAATGTCTGAAACATGTGCGCATGGTTTAATTTCCCAGGATGACACATACTATTCACTTTAACACTAAAATAAACCTTCAAGTGCCGAGAGAGGCATTTTTTCAAAAAATTGATAATTTTTTTTAGAAAACGGACTTAAAAAATTTAGAAATTGAAGTGGTTGGTATTTTGTATTTAACAATGTTAGGTTCTTTTATCTCTAAAACAGGGGTGCAATCAACAGTTCGTGGTTGTCTATGTCAAATGCTAGTTGTTGTGTCGATCAAAAATTCTTGTTTATGTGATCCTGAGAAGAATTTACATAGCCTAGCTAGCTAGATCCGTCAAAAATTCATTTTTATATGTGTTACCCTCTGTAGATGCGCTGAGAGTTTTATCCATGAACAAATCTCATTGTTTATGTCAATATGAGAACCCTGGCTAGCTGGATCCATCAAAAAATTGTTTCTATGTGTTTTACCCTCTACAAATACGCTGAGAGTTTTCTCCATCAACAAATCTAGCTTTTTATGTCAATCTGAGAAGCATTTCCATAGCCTACCTAGCCAGATCCATCAACAATTTGCCTTTATTTGTGTGACAATCTCGCAGAAGAACTTTTTTTATATGTTAATTTTTATTTGTTTGTTTTTTTCAAATGTACATTCTACTGTCAAATGCACTATTTATATATGTTAATTTTTATTTGGTTTTTTTTTTAATGTAAATTCTACTGTAAATGGGAGCTTCGCTGGTTGGTTGGTAATGCAGGGGTGTTGAGTTTCTCTCCGCCTAGGTTTGAGTCCCTCTTGTGACACGTTAACACCCAAATTTGAGCCCCTCTTATGAAATCTTAGTCCTTTGTAGGCTGATGTACCTTGGAATGAAGATGGTTGTTTGTTGTTATTGGGGGTAGGTTCTTCGAATAAAGAGGGTTGTTTGTTTCTATTGAGCGCAAGTGCTAATTGACAATTTTGGTAGCATAGATACCCCACTTGTGGATTTTTAGCCAAATAAACGTTTGATTCCCTGTTTTGACCATGTTCACACCCAGGTTTGAGTCCCTCTTATGACATGTTCATATTTTGTACGCTGATGTGCCTTATCATGAAGAGGGTTGTTTGTTTCTATTAGGGCTAGGTGTTAGTTGACAATTATGGTAACATAAATACCCTAGTGGATTCTTAGCCAAAACAACTTGAATACTAGCATGATATCATAGATACACTACTTGTGGATTCTTAGCCAAATAAACTTAAGTACTTGAATTTTATGTGTGCATTGTGATACCTATTATTTCCTTCAAGAATTTGATACCTCTAAATGCATAACAGATCCATGGTTAAGATGTACCTCTAAATACATAATAGATCCATGGTTAAGATGGACCTGCGTTAATTTATATAGTTCTTCAAGTCCCTAAATTATAAATAAATTCCCAACAACATCAAGAATCTAGACTGCTTTGAATCTCTTATATAATTGGACTACTTAAGATAACCCATTTAATTTCATCATTTTGTATATGGCAGAATTTTCCTTTTCCTTTTTCAACTAAAATTCCAGTATGTTAGCGTGTATTTGTCTCTTCTACTGTTGTTCAACTACTTGTGCATTTGTCTCTTCTACTGTTGTTCAACTACATGTGAATGTTTCTCTTCTACCATCGTTCAACTACCAATTCCATCTTTTTTTAGCTGTGTCTAGCCCTCATTCCTAAACTATTTCACTTAGAATTAAAATTGTAATATTTATTTAATGATGCTCGATGACACAACATGTCTCTTTACAATAATCTATGCTAGAAATTTTATGTAGAAGCCTAAAAGGAAGTCATATGAAGATGAATATAGACATATTCCCGAGAAACTTGGGTTTATTCCTGAAAAGTATGAGCCTCTATTGTTTAGTTTCCTTTTTTGGAGATCATAGAATGATAATCACAATGGCTTTGGGATTTTTATTGACATGCAAGTGGAATCCATTGCTTCAATATATCATTCAAGTCTTTCACTCAACATGATTACCGTTAGATTCTTTTCTCTCTTTCTTTTTCTATATTGGACTTTTGTAATGGTTATTTCAACCTAGTTGTTCACCTAACAATTGTTTTTAAACTTTTTTTATCCTACTTGTTTTTAGCCTAGTTGTTCACATGGAAAAACTTTATTTTTTATCTTTAGGAAAAATAACTCCTCAGTTTTTGTTATACGTGAACCCATTCAGAACACCCTACAATTTCTTCGCTAGAAATGGTAATGTCGTTGTGGATTTAGACTATAAAATTTTACAACTCATACTTCTAAATATTTGAGAACATAAATGAAAGGTAAATCTACATATTCCAAACCTTTCTTACATATATTCATTGGTGTCATACTGCATGGTTTTTGGTGTTTGGAGTTAACATGTTGTGGAAATGTATCTAATTGTTTTGGTTAATGATTGTCTGGCACCCACAATATAAAAACAATGATAGTTGTGATTATATACATAACAAAGACCCTTGAAAATACTATGATCTGAATTGAAATCTTATGAAATGGTAAGGATTTTCTAATAAAAATGTTTTTTTTTTGTTATGCAGTCTATCCTTGGATACCCATACCAAGGTAAGAAATTATTTTTCGTTTTGGACGTCAATGTTTTTTTAACAATTATTGTGTTTTCTTTTCTACTTTAAAATTTTTCTTATTAACTTTGATTAAGTGTCGCAATCTATATGTGTAGGTATCCAATAGGAATGAAAGACATTGTAAAATATCACTTTTAACAGTGAATAAAACCACAAATTCAAGCCACATTATAACAAAAAAATATGACAATATTCTATGTGGCATCATCAAAAAACACCCACAAAAGAGAACACGAGGATCCATTTCCCCATTACAACATGAATCTAGTTTCTTTAGTGTCAGCACCAATTCCAACGCACATATTCTTGAGAAAAGTGTGGATGAACCATTGGAAGGTATAATCATTTTTCAACTTTATATTTCTTGTATAAATACTTCAATATTTTATGTTAAGAGATTCATATTGTTATTGTCTCAAGAGGTGTAATTTTCTTTCCAGAAAATTCTCAGCACATACCATCACAACAACTTTATGGATTGGAGCAAGAACCATCACAACTAGAGCATGGTATGGAGCAACAACAACCACAACAAGACCATGGCTTGGAAGGGGAAGATGAAAGTACTAAAGCCCATACTACAAAAAATGTGGAAAGGAAGCATAGGGGACTAAAAAAATTCCTCTTGGGAAACACTATAGAGTCCTCTCCATTGCCTGAAATTCAATTTAATGAGAGGGGACAACTTGTTGGTCCACAGTAAGAGAAATTCTCCTCATTTTTAGCCTTGCAAGAGATATTGTAGGCATCAAACACATGGAATGGAAAAAAGTGTTTGAAGCACTTAAAAAATACATATGGAGTGCAATCAATGTGAGTATCAACCAAATTATTATTGGATTTTTTTCTAAATTTCATTGGTGTATGTGAACGTGTGTATGATAAGTTTAATTTAAAATAAGAATTTGTATCTAATAATGCATTGTTTATATATTGTAGCATACCTACCAAATATATTTTCAGCGGATCAATGGTGTTATAAAGCAATATCTCAGTGCTTAAGAACTTACAGATATAATTTGTATAAAATTTATTATTTGAAATACAAGACATATGAGGAGAGGATGAAAAATCTTCCTATTGGAGTAAATGAAACCGATTGAATTGAATTTGTTAGAATAAGATCTGACCCTAAATTCAAGGTTAAAATGAAAGACAAACCTATTTGTTATCATTAAATGAAATTTGAATTTGAATCTTTGCATATAATCAATTTCAATATAAGCATCCATTTTTATTTAGTTGCAGGAGAAGAAAAAAGTCAACTAGGAAAATAGGAATTGGAACAAGAGACCCATACTTCTGGCCATAGAGGTTACTATAGAGTTGAGCATGACCTTATAAGTTGTAACCAAATCTATTTTTTGTTCACAATTACCAATTTCAAATATACTTATCCAGAAAGTTGTAATTTTTGTGACTAGAATCAAACTTGCAATCAAAATGATGTGCCTGTAACTAGGGCTGATGTGTGGATAAAATGTCATACAAAGAAAGAGTGATCATTTAGTGTAGATATAATATTAAGTTCCCAACCTATTCTTGTATCTATTTAATTTTTTTCTTTTTAAAATATTAATGATGTTTCTTACATGTATTTGTTGAAAGGTTGTCATTGCTAGAAACAAATTATTGATAAAAAATGTTTCATTGTCTCCTACATATGCAACAAAGGAAGATGCCATTACAATAGTTTTGGGGCTTGAGAGGAGGGGTCATGTATGTGGGGTTGGCTATGGGGTTACTCCAACTGATTTTCTTCGAAAAGAACGTGCTTACAGGAGGTAATCACATAATACAGAAGAAAAATTGAAATAAGAAGACAAGGAACTTGGAATATTGAAGGCAAATGTTGAAGAATTAATGCAATGGAAAGCTTCCATGGAGGTGGGAAAAGAAAATTTTCGAGTTAATATAAAACCGACCAAAAATGTAATAATTATGTGTAGGCTAATTAATTATTGATTTATGCCATCTTTGAAGATTGAAATTTTAAAAGCACAATTCTGATATGAACATGATTTTATTGTTGTAGATGTGTAATTAATGAAATATTATTGTTGTAGCTTAACCATTCATATTCTAATTTCATGGTATCGCATTCAAACTATTTAGCTTTTAGCAAAGTTCCTTAATTCATAGTCAGGTTTCACTAGAACAAACTCCATCGACTTTAAGAAAACCTATTCATGACCCAATTGGTGACTCAATAACACAGGTAAGTTTTATACTTGTTTATTTTCTTGTTTAACATTACATTTTTATTCAATGTAATCTTACAAGAATTTGTTTATTTACAGGGTCAATGGCAATTACTACCTTCAAATATAGGATTGAAGGGGAAAAAATGTTTACTTACATATTTTAATGGTCAACTGAAGGTTGTAAAGGGTGACATAAAAAACACTGAACCAAATTTTGTCATGCCCAAGAAGGATATTATTTTTTGTGCCCACAATCAATCTTTGGTTGATCCTAATTGTGAAATTAAGCTTAAACATAGAAGTATTCGATGCGATTATTTAGAAGATGCACTTAACACTTTTATATGTTGGAAGAGCAGTGACATTGAATTAATCAATAATTGAGACAGAAGAATGACTTGGTAAATTACTATCCCAACCATTTGAGGATGTTGGACGCATAATGTGATAACTTACTTGTGATTAATATCATGGTTAAGATGTTGGATACATGATTACTATTATACTTCTTTAATCTATATGTTTTTTACATAAGATGTTCTACAATGTTCTTGATACCGTTTGGTTATTGTTTGTAAGTTTGACATATAAACCTTATCACGCTAGATATATTGTTGGGTGTGGAGCTTGATTATCTTTTTTATCTTGTATGACAGCATTGGACCCCTGTACCTTAATGGGGCAGCAACGCTGCCCATAATTAAACATTGCCTGGGGGGTCCAGGGGGGCAGCTGCGACTTTATAGAGCCCCCTTGGCAGGTTGTTTCAGGAGTAGTACCCCAAAAGCCAAAAATAGATGTAAAATTTCCTTGTAAAGTATAGAAATTTCTATTCAATCTGGGTTGTTCATTAGGCAGATGATCTGACAGTATAAGTTTTGTTTAGTTTAGGGTTTTTTCCCTAGAAGGAAACCCCTCGCTATGTATGAGGGTATTGTATTGCGACTGTGTAATGTAT
This sequence comes from Pinus albicaulis, assembly GCA_034641835.2. Taxonomy (NCBI): domain Eukaryota; kingdom Viridiplantae; phylum Streptophyta; class Pinopsida; order Pinales; family Pinaceae; genus Pinus; species Pinus albicaulis. The sequence goes on from JAXQQM020066277.1 coordinate 271,877, forward strand.
GTGTACTCTCAGAGCGAGAAACAGATAGGGAGACTATGAGAGAGAATAGATGATATTGCAATGGATCTGTTGTAGGTTGTGTCTCTTCATTTTGCTGGATAATAGAAAGGAAGGACTGGCTATTCAGGGTGGACGTAGCCCAAACTGGGTGAACCACGTATATCTATGTCTCTCTGGTTTTATGTGTTTTGTGTGATTTTGTTTTCTGCAAATTTTATGTGTTGCATTGCTCTGTAATATATAATTTTATAACATATATATTTTCTTATCATGCTTTGTAAATATTGTGTAAGGGTTGCAAGGTTTGTGTGATTTCTATTGATATCCACAAACCTTTTCAATTAAGGCTTAAAAAACTATGAAACCATTTAAATTATCCATCCTACACTTGCTAATGATAGATATTTGCATTTGAGAATAGGTTTAAGTTGCAAATTTCCCTTAAAATGATTTAGTTCAGTGGTATTCTCATATGCCATAGTTTCCTGCTTGTATTTTGTGTAATTTCATACCAGTATTTAACTTATGAAATCTGTACTAAATGAGGAACATGATTGAGGATCTGATCTATACCTTGATTTCAAAGAGTCCTTGCAATCCACACACTATAGTGTCTATAAGGCTCCTCTAATTGTTGGAATTTTCACACAAATGAAGAAAATTAGAATAGTAAGAAAATTACATATTGTCATAACACATATTTATAGTAACAAAATTTTAGCAATTTTTATAACACATATTTATCAAGCATCATTTTGTTTTTATTTCTGAAATTGAAAGTTCTCTGCAAGTTCCATCCACTTTTGTTGTTTGTTTTATCTTGATGAGCAACAATCCTTTTTCTCAAGGATTTATGGGCATGTAATCTTTAATTGTAATCCAAAAATGGACAAGGAAAGCTACAATGATGTGATCCCCCATGTATATTTCCTATCCTGGATATCAAATTCTTCATGTTCTGGTGCAAAAATGGCATTCTTCATGTTCCCATGAAACCATTTGATTTAAACCAGAATGATTGATTGGTCATTGACAAAAATACGTACAAGCCTTACATATTACCTTACTATAACATGCAGCATCTAGATTTAGTGTGTGAAGATGCAGACCATCATTATATGTTTGAAAAAGTGTCATGGTAATGTAATCATTCTTCTGCATGCCACTTTGTTTAGAGACATGGTCATACTCAGGCAACCTCTTTTGTCTTGAAATGATCATGCCTTTTGCACAAATTTAGTGAAAATCTCACAAAAACATAAACTTCACATTTCCTATAACAAGCATGCTTATTACCACACAGATGTTCATCACACCCTCCGTGATGAATTTTTTTAGGACAATATCTCCCATGATAAGTGTGTTTTTCATGATACTCAATCTCAATTTTATCACACAAGTACTTTTGCAGCTTGGGAGAGAACATTTCATCCTACAGATGTTGAGGTGACTTACAATTATAAAGACCTTCATGTCCAACCTTCAAGAAACAAGATTTGCTGCATATGGATGATTTTTCAAAAGAAGAACAGATCTCCGTATATCTATGATTTTTCTTTTTATAATCATGAGCTGCCAAATTTCAAGAATCCTCCACTTGGTTTCTTTGGTGTAATTCGAGAGAGTAATATGTCCACTTTTAATCACAAACATAGTTACCCATACAAGAGTGATAAGAGGAATGGCCTTTATCTAGAGCACATCGCCAAAAAAATTTAGAATATTTACAATCACATATAGAGTCTCCTTGTTTCAGTTCTGTGAGGGCCAGAACTACCTCTAGTTGCAATTTTTGTACATAAATTTTCCTAGATAATTCTATAGTGTTGCAACAAAGCCACATTTCAATGTAATCTCACTATCTACTAGCTAATTCCCCACTAAAATGTCTCGAAATTAAAAGTTCCAAAATTATCATTTTTACCTCCTCTTTCCAAATCACTTTTAGAATATCTAAGATGAGAAAAAATTATCATAGGATAGTGTCCTGCTAACTAATGAGGAGATGGTTTCATGGGAACATGAGGAATGCCATTTTTTCACATCCGATACTACCCCAATGATGTAAACTTAAAAATTTTAATTGTTGCAACCAATGATTTTATTTTATAGCATTCATCTCACCTTGATAGGTCTTGGTGTCTAGGAATCCATTTTAAATAGAGACTGGTGATATGTGTTATTAGAACCTCGTCTCTCTCTCTCTCTCTCTCTCTCTCTCTCTCTTATTTATTTAGAGAGAGACATCATCCATATTATAGCCAATGAGCCCTCAAAGGATCTCATTCTCTAGCATTGGCATTAATATTGCTATAGTCTCGGAGATGTTAAAGGATTGTGCCTCCACAGTTACAATCTCTCTTATGGGTCATTCCCTTGACTATTAGTGTACTTGTTTGTCATTTCTAGGATTTGAGATCGTTTCCTTGTCTCACTTGTACCCATATTTGGATATTGAAATATTCCACTGAATACTTAATAGATAGTGAATCAAATCAATGTTTCCCTGACCTTGTACTTTACAATGCATATTTCACATCTCTGGCATGTCAAGTTTCCCCCATGTATATTTCCTACCCTGGATATCAAATTCTTCATGTTTTGGTGCAATAATGGCATTCCTCATGTTCCCGTGAGACCATTTGATGTAAACCAAAATGATTGATGGGTCATTGACAAAAATACGTACTAGCCTTACATCTTACCTTACTATAACACGCATCATCTGGATTTATTGTGTGAAGATGCAGACCATCATGATATGTTTCAAAAACTGTCATGGAAATGTAACCATCCTTCTGCATGCCACCTTTTACAAATACATTTTCATACTCAATGGAACCTCTTCTGTCCTTAAATGAGCATGTCTTTCGCACAACTTCAGTGAAAATCTAACAAAAGCATCGACTTCACATTTCCTATAAAAGGCATGCTCATTACCACAGAGATGTTCATTAGACCCTCCATGATGAATTTTTTTAGGACAATATCTCCGAAGATAAGTTTTTTTTTCACAATACTCAATCTCAATTTTATCACACAACGACTTTTGCAGCTTGGGAGAGAACACTTCATCCTACAAATGTTGAGGTGACTTACAGTTATGAATACATTCATGTTAAACCTTCAAGAAAAAATATTTTTTTTCATCTGGATGATTTTTCAAAAGAAGAATAGATCTCCATATATGTATGATTTTTCTTTCTGCAATCATGACCTACCAAATTTAAAGAATCCTCCAGTTGGTCTCTTTGGTGTAATTCGAGAGAGTAATATGTTCACTTTTCATCACAAACATAGTTACCCATATAACATTGATAAGAGGAATGGTCTTTCTCTTGAACATGACATCTCAAAAAACATATAGAAAATTTACAACCACATACAGAGTCTCCCTGTTTCAGTTTTGTGAGGGCTATAACTACCTCCGTTTGAAATTTTTGTACACAAATTTTCCTAGATAATTCTACAGTGTTGCAGCAAAGCTAGATTTCAATGTAATCTCACTTTCTACCAGCCAATGCCCCATTAAAATGTATTTAAATTGAAAGTTCCAAAATTACCATTTTTACCTCCTCTTTCCAAATCACTTGTAGAGTATCTAAGATGAGAAAAATTTAGCATAGGCTAGTGTCTTGCCAGCCAACAGGGAGATGGTTTCATGGGAACATGAGGAATGCCATTTTTTCACATCTGATGCTACTACAATGAAGTAAACTTCTAAATTTTAACTACTGCAACCAATGATTTAATTTTATAGCATTCATCACAGCTTGATAGTTTTTGGTGTCTAGGAATCAATTTTAAATAGAGACTGGCGATATGTGTTGTTGGCTTTAGGGGTCTAGTGTAGGTTTGCCAAGAAACCCCTATACTACTTTCCCTTTCAGCAATGACTTGCTTTCGTAGGCCAAGGTCTCACCCGAAGTAGTATGGGTGGGTGTTGGAACCAGGTTTATGCACCCTGGGAGAAAGTGGATAGTGGAGGTAGTCCCTAACAAGATCTATCAAGTTCGCATAGAAGAAGTTTCATTACCAAACCCTCAACAGTATAGCAGTGAAGCTTATAACCTTTTAAAAATAATGTAATGTAAACGTAGCTACTATCATTAACAGATCTTAGCAAACTCTTCGCATCCACGTGTGTATTAGTAATTACTATCACAAAATAACACAATCATATCTAGTTAAATGACATATATGTTTCAACAGTAATGAAATTAATCCAGATAACATAGAGATACTTCAACAGATCCATATTCATTAATCATCCAAAAACTCATTACGAACCCAAGCCAAAAGCCATGCACATAGCCATCGGGGTAGGATTCCTTACCCAATACTGCCCAAACTAGAACTCAAAATTGTGTATCTATCATCAATCTTACTTTCCTACCTTTACACACAAACTATACATCTATGTATATCATCATAGTCTTCGCTATCCTATGGTCCGCAAACCATGGTTTGAGAACTATAGGTCTACCCTTTGACCCATTACAATACATTGGGGGCTTTGACCCACCCCAAATCCTCTTCGCAAGACCAATTACTACAAAAAATACCAAAAACGTAGCTAAGGGACCCCATTCCAATAGGCCCTGAACACAATCTTATGACTCATCCTGAGTCATAGCGATCATGGGATTTGCATCTTTTCCTAGAGCTGCATAATGTCATCGACGAAAGGGGGCAATGCTCCTTCGCTCTGCGTGGCAGCATTCTGTCTAATGTCCACAAACTTCTATGAATTTGGTCCTTCAGTGGCAGCAATGACACTCTCCAAAGTCTGATTCAGTTGTTTGACCGCAACATCCAAGTCCTGAGTTATATAGAGGGCTTCATCAGCCCATGGCTTGAGTTGGTCCTTCATAACTTTCTTCTTGTGGCGAAGCCCTTCCAGGTCATATCGGAATGCGTGCCTGGCTCGCAGACGTGCCAGGCACTGAGCTGGGATAAAAGTGGGTAAAATCCCATAGGAGAGGGTCATAATGCACCATAGACCATAGCTCCATAGTTGTCTCCAGAAATTCGGTGTGATGAGAAATCTAAGCAGTGATAGTATTTGTAGCTTCTATGACTAGAGAGGCTCGTTGGGCACATACCTCAAGAGGGGTTTCCAACTTCAACTTAGCTTGCAACACAACAATATGTTGCTCCATCTTAGTCTTAACATTCTCAATCTCTGTTCGATAAGCTTTCAGGGCTACGAAGAGCCCCTCAATCTTAGCCTTAGGGGGTGGTAGAGGCTGAAATGTCTTTAGTCAAATATGCACAGAACCTGCTGATCAGGCTCTCCAACCTAGTCTGTTGCCCGGTGGAAAGGATGTGCTCCACCTGTGCTTGGGATGTCGTAGTAGTATTTTCTATGATTGTCTTCTTAGCTGTACTTAGTTGTTGCTATACCCAGCGGTCTTTGTGCTGGATTTCCCCAAAGAGGGATGTGTGGAGAACCCGCAGTGGCTCCTGCGGAAGCTGGGCCAAATACAAATGGACTTTAATGTAGGCTTGGATTTATGCACATAAGGGAGGAAGACTTAGAGTGATCATTGTGTCTGGAAAGTGGCAGAGGCAGCTCTCAGTTGTTGAAGTCATCTTCGTGCTAGTTTTTGGAGGTAACCTTGCTTGAATTACATTTGTCTACAAAGTGTCGGCCTTAAGCTACAGAGCTTGGATCTCATATCGTAACATGGAAACTATGGCTTTCTATTGCTCTTCTATGGCAAGCCATCTATCTTCTAAAGAGAGGGTAACCGCATCTATGATTTGCTCCAAATTGTCCTCAGTTAAGGTACTCTCAATGTCTCTATAGGGCCTCATAGCTCACCATTTTAGTTGCTGTAATTTGAGAGGTTTGGTTGTCTATTTTGTGCCACGTGGAGAACCAGTACCCTACGTATCCATACCCTTAGTCTCCATGTCCTCCTGCAACCCCTGTCCTCCGCCCTACGCTGAATCTGGGGGAACCTCTATCCCAATGGAGCCTTCCGGGCCACGACCTTCTGAATTATTAATGATATTAAGTGGGGTGGTGGTCTTTATAACTATACTTGTACAAGCAGTGTCAGCGGCTGTCAATTGGAAGCCCAGTTTCCATTGCGGTAGCCGAGTGGCGACGAGCTGATCAATTTCCTCATCGGAAACCATGTAAGCCAGTGAAACCCAAGATGGATCCTTATGGCCCCGAATCTGCACATTGTGCATCGTGACCTGGAATGCTACGATGCTCTTGTATTTTTCGTAGATCTTTGGTGACAAGCATGGCTGGGAGTGGATTTTTGTTGCGAGCGTGCTATGAAATAGTGCCCAAAAGACATTGTTATCCTTAATGTGTTTCTCATCCTTTGAATCCCACAAGTTGGCGTATCGCGCCCCCTCACACATGTCTGGTTCGAGCTCAAGGGGACCAAGTATTCAAGGGGTCCCCATGTGACCAATGCAATTAGGAGCAGTAGCCAAGAGTAACAAAATGCTTTCCCATGGTCCTGGGCCTCGCGCACATTTTCCAAAAATTCATTGCAAAGGAACTATGACTAGTTGAAGTACACGCATTTTTTGTAGAGGCCATCCAGTTGAATTACATAGGCAGGGACAGTCGTGGCCTGGCACTTGCACATCATCTTACAAGCCAGCGGCAGGGTACCCATGCACACTCTAGGGTCGACAACGGTGTTGATTAGGACCCCCCCTAGTATTTCGCTCAACATGGTATTCTTCTCTCACCTTTTCGATGATATGTTGCTCATACTTCTTACCGATGGGATCCGTCGTCGGATTCGGCCCCTCCATCGAGAGACTAGTAATGTAGTGAATTAGTGAAACATTGATGGGAATGTGGTCCTGGATCAACAAGTTGTCGTCATGGGTGAGGGCTAGCAGCTGTCGCACTACTCGGTCGGTAATATTGTATCGGTCGAAGAGAGGTATCGATAGCAAGTTTAGTAATCCTGAACCTGCTAACCCATGTGCCCACAACATTGGTATGACCCTTAGCACATCGTCCTCTTGTACTCATTCAAGATATAGCTCAAGTTCTAATTCTGGGAAGGCCTCTAGGTTGGCAAGGTTATGGTCATCGAACTTAATTGAGCCGAGCTTACAATGTGCTTCTCCAATTATGGGGACTTCACCCGCCATCAGTGGCATTTGTAGATAGGCACACATACCTTCACGATTATTAGGCAAGTGCACTAAGGGCGTGCGAGGCCAAACATAGGGTGGAAACCAAGTTATTGGTTCAGCAATCCAAGCTTCTTCCTGAGCAGACATAAGTCGCTTCATCGAGTTAGGCGAGCATGCCGTAGGCACCATTCGGGAGGATTTCACATTCCAAGGGGAGGTGTGTTTCTTCACTCCAGCCCATTTCGCATCCCTCCCATGACCTTGCTCTTAGCCCTTCCCCATACTCTTCTTTTTCTCCACTTGCTTCCCCTTGGTTGGTGTGGACATGACCTCTTCGACTTCAGGGGTGACCTCCAATACTACATCATATGCTCTCTCAGTAGAGGCCACTGTCTACGATGATTTAGCGGGATTGTTCACCATCATTCTCGCTCAGAAGAAGAACCCGGGGTTGCTACTATCAGAGGGGGTAGCACGCCCATACATGAATATAGCACAATAGTTATGAAAATTTTCAAGGCACAAGATTTTTAGGATGCACGGAACCCACTTCTAATCTATCCTCCTACTTTTATAGCTTTGGATAGAAACCAACGGTTGGATGAGACTTATTGGAAACTTACCATCAAGGAAACGGTAAAAAATCTTCAAAAATCTCTGCATTGATTTCTAACTTCCCACTCCTTCCAACAGTAAAATTTTCCTTTTACATAGTTTTACTATTCCAATGGATTTTTTTTGCAGCTATGTATTACCCCTGTGCACCCAACACACTTGTTTGTGCTTCCTAACCTACGGTCGAACCCTGCGCTCCTAGCGCACCCTTCCTCACTTCCTAACCTGTGGTCAACCCCTGCGTGTATAATAGACCTTTCTGCGTTTTCCCTCTTCCCTATGCATATCTATCCTAATACAGCTACTCCGACCATGTATTCATTTTTTGCGCATCGAGTTGGTTCGGTAGGGTTTGAGATGGCTATCATTAACATATCTTGGTAGGGGGTCCCCACGCAGTGTAGCTAATCTCACTGCACCACCTTCTTTAATTTATTTTGTGATATAAGGCCCAAACCAATGTTGGCAGAATTTCTGAGGGTGGTGTGCAAACTAGCCATCATATAATAACACTAGCTCGCCTTCTTTAAATGACTTCTATTGGATATTCCAATCGTGTCAGGCCTTTTCCCGGGCCTTCTGAACCTACTGCTGGAAGTTAGCGGTGAATCGATCTTCCTCCAAGGAAACTATTTGTGCTAAGCATTCCTCCATGATATCGGGATCTTCCATGTTCTTAAAGGCCATGATGCATAAGCTAGACACAATATACTCCATGGGCATAATGGCCTCCTTTCCATAAACCATCTGGAAAGGTGTCTTTCCAATCAATTTTTTGCCTATGGTCTGATAGGCCCAAAGGACTATTGGGATGTGCATGTCCCAATCACTTTGATCAACATTAGAGACCTTAGTAAGTTCCTGTTCCAGAATTTTATTGAAATCCTCTACCGTTCCATTTTCCTGTGGGTGATATGGGGTAATTTTTGCATGAGGGATTCGAAACTCCTCAGTCAGAGCTTGTATTGTGTCATTAACAAAACGAGTACCTCTATCGCTCATAAATATCTTTGGAAAACCAAACCTGGTTAAAATATGCTCAAAAATCAAGTGCACAGTGGTATCTGTAGTCCAATCCCTCACAGCTTGCACTTTTGCCCATCAGGTTACATAATCAGTCGCAGTGATGATGTAGCGAGCACCTATTTTCTTACCTAGTGGGGTGATGGGTCCAAAAAAGTCAATTTCCTATTTATCAAACACCTACAAAGCCATCTGTGGTTTCAAAGGAATTTCATCCATGCGCGACGATCTTCCTATCCGTTGGCACATGTCGCAGGCTTTGCAATAGTCGTGAGAGTCTCTATGCAATGTAAGCCACCACAGCCTAACTCTTAAGGTCTTCTGTGCCATCTCTTTTCCTACATAGTGACCTCCTACAACACCTTCATGTGCTTCAGCTAAAACTACTTGTATTTCATGCTCCAGTACATATCTTCGTAGTACCTCATCAGCTCCCAGTTTATACAAGTGGCCCGCAATGATGGTAAAGTCAGCCACGCAGGTTACTAGTTCTTTCTTTTGTTGTACCAAATATTCTGTAGGTGCCATACTCATAGTTAAGAATTGAATAATATCAACAAAGTTCTCATCAACCACCTTAATAGTGAATAATTGCGCATCGAGAAATACTTCTGCTAGGTTGGTTCATTCTTCACCACTCTCGATTCGAGACAAGTGGTCTAGTCCAGCATTCAATTTCCTTGGCTTCACAATGATCTCAAAGTCATATTCTTGAAATAGTAGTAACCATCGACAAATATTCCCCCCAACATAGGCTTATTGACTAGGTACTTCAAAGCTTAGTGATCCGTGAACATCTTGAACTACCCCCCTAGTAGATAATGTCGATATTTCTGCAGGGCATATACCATTTCCAACCCCTCGTGTTCAGTAGTGGATTAGTCACACTCTGTTATAGAAAGTTTTCTACTGGAAAATGCAACCGGGTGATCAATGTCTCCCTCCCCAGGCTATGTAAGGACAGCTCCTAGGGCGATCCTTGAAGTGTCCACATGGACATGGAAAACCTTTTTCTAGTTAGGAAATATGAGAATAGGTGCAGAGACAATATTTTCCTTGACTAGAGAAAAACTTTTCTGACACTCGTCCCAAAAAAATGATACTTCCTTCTTCAGAAGCTTTTCCATGGGTGTCGTGATCAGTGCATACCCTTGAATGAACTTCCTATAATAGCCTATGTGCCCGAGGATGGAGCGCAACTATTTATTAGTTAGGAGAACTTTTAAATTGATGATCACTGCAAATTTGTCGGGGTCAACCATCAGTCCTTGCCGACAGACTATATGGCCTAAAAATATCCTAAAAGGCGCACAGAAGATGCACTTCTTAATATTTAGGGAAATTTGGTGTTTTCTACAGGCATCCAACATCATGCGCAAGTTTGAGACATGCTTATTTACCAATCCAAATACTGTCCAATCGTCAAAGTATACCTCCAAGAACTTGTGAATGAACTCCTTGAATATTGTCACTACTACCCGCGAAAAGATGGTAGGGACATTTTTGAGCCCAAACGGAATGATACTGTACTAGAAGGATCCCCATTCGGTGGCAAATGTAGTTTTGTTGCGATATTTAGGTGCGATCCTCATCTAATGGTAACCTGAAAATCCATCAGTGAAATAGTATGCTTCCTACCCTCCCACACTATCCAGGATTTCATTAGAGAATGGTGTAGGGAAGGGATGATGTATGCAGGCATCATTCATCTTACATTGGTGGACACAAATTCTTATTTCTCCTTTAGTCTTCTTCTCTTGGACCACCATTGGACTTACCCAATCTGATTGTTCTACTGGTTTGATCATACCTGTGGCTATCATTTTTTAAATTTCTTCCCTGACCTTCTGCTTATAGTTGGGGTTCAGTCACTAAGGTCGTTTCTTGATAGGGCGTGCATCTTGTTTTAAAGTGATGCACATGACCCCCAAGTCCCTTGTAATACCTTTTAGTTCTAAGAATTTTGTAGGAAACAGGTCCTGGTACTCTGTGAGAAGTTCTGCAACTTTCCCAACGATATCATCATCACAATAATCCCCAATTTTAGCCAACTTAAGTTATTCTTCTATTCCAATGTTGAATTCCCTTAGCTTAAGAGGCTTGGTCACATTGAGGGTCTGCAGTGGGGGTCCATCAACTGCTCGTTCACCTTTCGATTCTGGGGTAGTAATATTTCATGGGTCTTTGTCACATGCCTCCATTGATAGTTTATGACAGTTAGCAATATCCTGTATCTGCACATCCCAAGCTGGTACCCCATATTCCATATGAGGGCGTGATTCATCAAACTCTAGGGCATCAATGTCCTATAGGGCCTTGTCTAATTCCGTAGTTCCTCCTATCAACCCGAACGTCCCCACATATTTTTCCCTCAGGGTCCCCTAGTGGCGGGTGCGCTGATGTAGCGCTACATCTAAATACCATGAAGTGGGGATTGGTCCCGAGGAATGAATGAACAGGTGGACCCATTCATCCCCGGTCCTTTCACACCACACCTCCATCCACACAGAAAAGTGCTTGTGTGGGTCTCCTTCACCAAGGAAAGTCCCCATCCATAGGTGAACTAGGGGTTCAAACCGTCATATCATCATCTTGCGACATTCCTCCCAATCCTAAAAGGTCTCCTTATCAGTCTCCCACCACCATGCAGGAGTTGCGCACATGGCTAGGTTAAGCACCCACATTCTTCATTCCCTTGGGACTTCCACTTTGAATGCTCTAATAAAATCCCTAATACTACCATAATCATCAAAGTAAGGAAAATCTCTTACCTCTGAGGAGATATACCAGAATTTCTTTTTGATCTGAATACACCGTAGCGTAGATACATCATGCAACTGGTTCTGCCAATTCTATATTTCCCCATCATAGTCATAGAGGCATTCACTATCTTTCTCCCAGCAAAGCACGTCATTATCCGTAGGGTTAATCCAATATTCATCCAGGGTGATTAGTTTATAGATATGGTCCACGTTGTCTTCTTCACGCACAGGTTCTGTATACCGTTCTACTTTTGTTGGGTCTAGGGGGACTACTACTCTTGTACCTGAATTAAAAAAAACCATGCTCCTTTTCTTCAATTTGATAATGCCTCTCTTGCCTATATCCCAGTATAGTCTTAGGAGCACAGGATAAGGGTCTACATCCTCTACAATTTGAATTACCCTAAAATCGGCGTATACCTTAACTCCTACAATATCTACCATAATCTTGGATAGTCTCCCCAGTGGTATGATCTTCTGTTGGTTAGCCATGCATATATATATAGTAGACCATTCCAACTTAGGTTCTCCAATCCTTTTCCATGTTTTCTTGGGCAGGAAATTTGCATCGAATCCCAGATCTAGGATGACCTGATCCACTTCATAATCACCAATCTGCAGAGTGAGCAACATTTCCTGACCAGCGCATTTCTTATTCTTGTAAAGTGTGTGAACATCTTTAAATTTTGTTGGAGGGTTAGTTTTTTTTGCTCAGCTTTCTATCAGTGCTTAAAGATTTTCTATTGCCTTCTCATTGCGTAGCAGCTTCACACATGCCTGCAGGAATTGTTTGACTTCTTTGTCTGCTTTTATGTTTGTTTGAGCCTTGGAAGTAGATGCTTCATCTTTGGTAAATACTTTGTGAGCTTTCTCTTTTTGTAGGTCCAAACTTTCCTCCTTAATAGCAGCTTTTCAGATAAGGGGTTCAGCCGCGGCTCTTTCCTCAGCTCCTCCAGTAGCCATGCGACTGCACGTAATGACATTAATACTAGGTCCCTCATCATGTGGTTATGGCTTAACCCTTTGTAAATTCTGCATTGGATTTTTTTGTTTTTCTTGCATCTTTACTATTAGTACCAAAAAATCTTCGATCACAGGATCCACTTGTCTACAATATCTGCAAGGTTTTTGCGCAGGGTTTGGACAATCCCTTACAAAGTTCCCTACTTCCCAACAATTATAACAGGTCAATTGCCTTTTTCCTTGACCTGTGCTTCTGCCTCTCCCTCCCCACACCCTAACCTCTGGCAGGAGAACTTCCTCATCCCAAGGGAGGTACTAGTGATGAAGGGTTAGCCTATACCCTGTACAGGTTTCCTCCATCTATCATTAAGTCATATGTCTAACAATGTGTTAGTCATGTCCCACAAATGAATAGAATCAACACCATTGATGCTTCAACTTTGGAACATAGGCACCAATATGGGGGTAGTGGTTAATATCATGCAATCCAACTACGTGGCAGTTAGCGCACCATAATGTGGGGCCGCTTGGTCCCGAAGCTTATTTAGGTCACAATTGGTTATCCCCCCCAGCTTGAATGTAGTCTACCAGCAGAGGGCACTAATCCTTGGTGTTGTGTGACACCCTGCATCTTATGCACCATATGTCTAGACTAACTTCCTTCCCTCACTCCTTCCGCAAATTCTAGATTTCAAGGTGCATAGCTTGTAGCTATCCCTGGATCTATTATACCCCAAACTGGGCTTCATCTCTTGGCGCAGCTTCTAGCTTCATGGTAATATTCGAGGATTTCTCTTGTGTATCAATCACTTGCTAACCCATAGGCCCACGTAGGTGAGGTAGTAGCATGGCAATGAAACATTCCTTTTTCTATCTATCCTCATACTTAAATTCTCCATCTCTAATAATCTTTTTTAGATTTTGATTAGCCTCCCATACCGACTCAGTGGGCTCCTATTTAAAGTACTTCAAGTCAATCACAAGTTGAGAGTAGGACTAGGGCTTCCGAAACTGGTTTTTTAAGGTGTCCTTAATTTCTTGTATTGATGGATCTACATGTTGGCATATGTACCCCATGAACCAATCCAAGGCCCTCCATTCAAAGACTAGGGATAGCTGCACCCTTTTCACAATGTTGCTAGCAACATTCTGTGCAGTCCATACTGATTCTACTACGAACCAAAATCGATCCATGTCTTCATCTCCCACACACTTGAAGGTGGGCAGCTTCTTGTGTGTGGCCATATCTTCTTCTAGTGGTGGCGGAGGGGTAGGTTATTTTTTTGCGTTATGCTGATTCGACGATGGTGTAACTGGAGGACTAGTTCCTATGTGCGTAGATGGCTCTCTTAAGGTGCTATAGATAGATATATCCCCCTCTTGGTTGACTCAGTAGTACTTACCAGTTCGTGTTGTACTCCCACTGTGATCAGAGGTCATTCGTTGTGGCTACACAAAATGCCTTTTTCGCACAATAACATTTTAATTAGTAGCGACAACATTCATAAGAACTTACCTCAGAATATTTTGAAGAACCTGCAGTTCGCTTTAGAGTAGGATACAAACTGATTGACTGTGAATTCTGTTACAAATCCTCCCAGCACACTATCCACCCAGTGATCTACAGTTTGGGTGATTATGTTCTCAACCTTCTCCAACTGTTGAATCAATTCCGGATTCCACTGCATAACCTGATTGTCTTTCCAGCATGTCTCGAAATTATATTAGCCTTGTTGGCCACTCCTGGAGCTTGTGCACAAAAGTTACAAAGAAAATTTCATATACTTCTGTGAAAATATATTTGTTCTTCCACTTCTCAGTTGTTAGCTTTGTGCTGTGATTCTCTTTTATGGAAAGTTCCTGAATCTTCTTTTTAAACTAGTCTTCGAGCTCTAATTTCTCAGGTCTCCAATAGCCTCATGGCATTACCTGATATTTCTCTCAAAATGCTCCCGGTCCCGACAACAGAACCATTTGTTGGCTGTAGGGGTCCTGACTCAAGTTCGAACTATAGGTTTTCCAACAAACCCCTATACTACTTTCCCTTTTAGCAATGACTTGCTTTCACAAGCCAAGGTCTAACCCAAAGTAGTATGGCTGGGTGTTGGAACTCGGTTTCCGCACCCTAGGAGAAAGTGGATAATGGAGGCAGTCCTTATCAAGATCTATCAAGTTTTCATAGAAGAATTTTAATTACCAAACCCTTAATAGTATAGTAGCAAAGATTATAACCTTTTAAACAACATGTAAGATAAATAGATCTACTACCATTAACAGATCTTAGCAAACTCTTTGCATCCACGTGCACATCAGTAATTACTACAAAAAAATAACATACTTGAAACTATTCGAATGACACAGAGATAATTCAATAGTAATGTAGTTAATCAAAATAACACAGATAATTCAACAGGTCCATATTCATTAATCATCCAAAAACTCGTTACAAACCCAAGTCACAACCCGCGGACATAGCTAGTGGGGTCTGCACACAGCAGACTGAGGATCTCCGTGCACACAGCCAGTAGGAGTCCTTACCCAATACCGCCCAAAACAGACCTCTAAAGTTCGTATCTAGCATCAATACTACTTTCCTACCTTTAGACTCAAACTATCCATCTATTTATATCATCAGCCTTCGCTAGCCTATGGACCCCATTCCAACATGTGTTATTAGATCCTGGTCTCTCTCTCTCTCTCTTTCTTCTTTATCCAGAGAGAGCCATTTTCCATATTATAGCCAATGAAACCTCGAAGGGTCTTGTTCTCTAGCATTGACATTAATTTTGCTACATTCCTGGAGATGTTAAAGAATTGTGCCTCCACTGTTACAATCTCTCTTCTGAGTCATTCCTTTGGCTATCATTGTACTTGTTTGTCATTTCTAGGATTTGAGATAGTTTCCTTGTCTAACTTGTGCCCATATTTGGAACTTGAGATATTCCACTGAATCCTTAATAGACAGTGAATCAAATCAATGTTTCCCTCACCTTGTGCTTTACAATGCATATTTCACATCTCTACCACGTCAAATTTCCTCCATGTATATTTCCTACCCCGAATATCAAATTCTTCATGTTATGGTGCAAAAATTGCATTCCTCATGTTCCCATGAGACCATTTGATGTAAGCCAGAATGATTGATTAGTAATTGAAAAAATTACCTAAAAGCCTTACATTTACCTTACTATAATGTGTAGCATCTGGATTTAGTGTGTGAAGATGCAGACCATCATGTTATGTTTCAAAAAGTGTCATGGTAATGTAACCGTCCTTCTGCATGCCACTTTGTTCAGAGACATGTCCATACTCAATGGAAACTCTTCTATTCTGAAATGGGCATGTCTTTCACAAAAGCTTAGTGAAAATCTCCCAAAATCATTGACTTCACATTTCCTATAACAAGCATTCTCATTACGAGACATATGTTCATCACACCCTCCATGACACATTTTTTTAGGATAATATCTCCCAAGATAAGTGTGTTTTTCACGATACTCAATCTCAATTTTATCACACAAGGACTTTTGCAGCTTGGGAGGGAACACCTCATCCTACAGATGTTGAGGTGACTTACAGTTATGAATACTTTCATGTCCAACCTTCAAGAAACAATATTTGTTGCATCTAGATGATTTTTCAAAATAAGAACGGATCTCCATATATGTATGATTTTTCTTTTTCCAATCATGACCTACCAAATTTCAAGAATCCTCCACTTGGTTTCTTTGGTGTAATTCAAGAGAGTTATATGTCCACTTTTCATCACAAACGTAGTTACCCATACAATAGTGATAAGAGGAATGGCCTTTCTCTAGAACACTTCACCAAAAACGTATAGAACAGTTACAACCACATACAGAGTCTCCTTGTTTTAGTTCTGTGAGGGCCAGAACTACCTCTAGTTGCAATTTTTCTACACAAATTTTCATCGATAATTTTGTAGTGTTGCAACAAAGCCACATATCAATGTAATCTCACTGTCTACTAGCAATGCCCCACTAAAATGTCCTGAAATTAAAAATGCCAAAAATTAACATTTTTTCCTCCTCTTTCCAAATCACTTGTAGAGTATCTAAGATGAGAAAAATTTATCATAGGCTAGTGTCCTGCCAACCAATGGGGAGATGGTTTCATGGGAACATGAGGAATGCCATTTTTACACATCTTATGCCTCCCCAATGAAGTAAACTTCTAAATTTTAATTGCTGCAACCAATGATTTAATTTTATATCATTCATCTCACCTTGATAGGTCTTGGTGTCTAGGCATCCATTTTAAATATATTGGTGATATGTGTTATTAGAACCTAGTCCTTCTCTCTCTCTCTTCTTTATCTAGAGACATCCATCATCCATATTATAGCCAATGATCCCTCAAAGGGTCTTGTTCTATAGCATTGGAATTAGTATCTATATAGTCCTGGAGATGTTAAGAATTGTGCCTCCACTATTGCAATCTCTCTTCTGAGTCATTCCTTTGACTATCACTGTACTTGTTTGTCATTTCTAGGATTTGAGATTGTTTCATTGTATAACTTGTGCCCATCCTTTGATATTTCAATATTCCACTGAATCCTTAATATACATTAGAATATATAATCATTTTTGTATACCCATGAAGATGCGAGGGGAGTAGAGGCTCAACAAGAATAACCATTGGATTCATGTGATGATAAATCCTTTGAAGGGTGAATGCATCAAGAGTAGAGGATGCCACTAAGTATTACGTAGACATTTAGCCTTGCCCCATAAGAATATTTCTGGGGAATTTAGTATTTATTCAAATGACAGGTCAACAAACCAATTCCATACTTCCTGTTACTGTGTCTTTTTAATTCATGACATTTATAGCATAGGAGCGATTTACAATTTGGAAAAGGTTATTTTTCCTAGGTTTATCCCAGCAAATATTAGACTATAAAATTTCCAAGGCCATGTGTGTTGGCTTCTACATTATTTTTTCCCTAGAAAATTATATTGATTTTATTGGCTTTCCCCGAAAATGAGATAATACTTGGATACAAGTATTGTTTTGGAGAATTTCAGTCACATTCTCTGTATTGAACTATATTCATCTTTGAGATCTAATTTGTCACGCTTTTCAGCCATTGGACACAGCAAGTTTATTTTCCTTAGCCATAATTATGGTTGCAAGTCTGTCTATGAAGACACTTGCTACAAGACTAACTAGAAACAACAACTTAAGGTCATACAACACAAAAATGCAACCTGTTGATTCATGATTGTCAATTCTAACATGTGAATTATGATACACAATTCTGCACTCAAAGATAATATAAAGATAAGATAATGTCCAATGACCACACATATACAATAGTCTTAATACAAAGGGAGTTTGAATCGAGAATGCTAAGTACTCCTCATATAAAATAAAATAAAATATCAATTAATTAAAAAGAAGATATAAACTAAACTATACTAGAAATTATTTTTTTATTACAGTAGAAAACAAGAGAATACCCTCAGAGAATTAAAAAATCCTAACAGCAAGATTGAACTTTAGTATATGCCTATCAAAGTTTCAAATTTGTACGAATAGAAATTGAAGGATGTAAATTCAAGATTGAAAAAATAGCATGTACAATGGATTAGAACAACAAATATATTATGTTAGGTCCCTATATTACTAGTATAGTCCCTTATTGTTGTTATTTTAACCCCCTTATTATTATTATTGTACCACTGTAACCCCCATATTCTAATTATTGTGCCCTTAA
This sequence comes from Pinus albicaulis, assembly GCA_034641835.2. Lineage (NCBI taxonomy): Eukaryota > Viridiplantae > Streptophyta > Pinopsida > Pinales > Pinaceae > Pinus > Pinus albicaulis. Next base: position 290,102 of record JAXQQM020066277.1, read on the forward strand.
ATTATTATTGTTAGGCCGGCTAGGATTACATTGTGGCCCCATGGACTCCTATATATAGAAAGGAGGTTTTGTAAATTGAATCATCCAAGAATTGTTCATTCATGTAATGTATTGGAGGTTTCCCCCTCGAAGTGGCTTATTTCTAAGGCATTGATATCTCTTTTCTTCTATTTCTGGAGCTGGTTTCACAACATCTAGTATCAATGCTTGGGATTCTAGGGTTTCACTACTCCAAATAGGCCATCATGGAATTTTCGCTATAACTTTGTTTCTACGAAGGTTCAGAAGCTGAAATGTTTACAGTGTGAAGCCAAAATCTTGAGGAACATCGTCGCAAAATTTTAGAGCTTGGTTCGCAATATTTTTGAAGATATGATCTATGGAAGGTAGGTCATTTTGCAGGCTCCTGAATTTAACCTAAACAGATCATCGTAGAATTTTCTCTATAAATTTATTTCTACGAAGGTTCAAAAGCTGAAATTTTTAGAGTGCGAAGCTGAAATCATGAGGAACATAATCGCAAAATTTATGATCTTGGTTTTCAATATTGGTGGAGATATGATCTGTGGAAGTTAGGGATTTGTCAGGCTTCTGAATTTCATCACAAAGAGGTGATCATGGGAAAATATTCATAACTCTCTCTCTCTGAGCATCAGATTTGAATGTTGTAAAAATTTACTACAAGTACACAGACATTAGTTTTCTTTCTATAAATTTTAGAGCCAAAAGAGGAAACAGTGACACGTGGCAAGTTCTGCAAGTTCTCTCTACTGAACCAGTCCATAATTGGCTCATTGTGGGAGATTGGAAATAAATTTTCCTTGAAGAATCCAAATCAGATCATACCTGTGGCATTTGAAAGAAGCTTCAGAGGATACTGCAGGGCCAAATTTCAGATATTGAGGATCCACAATTATAGAGATAATTCAATTTCAGTATCGAGCTCCTCAAAAGCAAGTAAAAGGTGTGTATTTGTTTTCCAAATTGCATAAGTCTTTTTTTAAGAATAAAGTTGAATTGATTCCAAGGGCATGTTTTAGAGTAGATATCAGTATTGGATTCTAAAATAGCCCCTAAAAATATTTCAACACCCATTAAGCCTTTAGAAGGCTCTACTATGACTCATGAAGACGAAGAATGGCAACATGACATATCAAAATTACAAGAGCAAGTGCAACAAATTTTGCTCTCGTAAAGAGCAACAAAAAATGACATGGAACTTTTGAAGAAAGGCATCGAAACTAAGATGGATGGTTTGAAGAAAGGAATGGAATCTAAGATGGATGGTTTGAAGAATGGCATGGATGGCATGGAAGCTGGCATGGAATCTAAGATGGATGACATGGAAGCTAAGATCGATGAAAAAATGAATAACATGAAGAATGGTATAAAAGCATACATAGAAGGTTTGACAAAGTTGATACAAGAAATATTTCCTAATGGTGAAAAGATAGTAGAGGAAACTCATGATGAGAACAAAATAAATTTTTATCGTGATTTCATAAACTCTATTGTTGAATGGAATAACCACCATATTCCAAAAATGGATATGAGGAAATTTGATGGAAAGGATCCTGTAACATGGATACTACAGATGGAGAAATATTTTGATCTCAATAATATGCAAAACACACAAAAGGTACGCATCGCAACTTTACATTTAGAACAAAATACATTTGTATCGTATCGATGGCTTTGCTCCTGTAAAAAAATTGTCACTTGGTCAATTGTTACGGAGAAAATGATAGCACATTATGAGGATAGAAAGAGCAACACCTTCTTTAGCCAATTGATAAATATGAAACAAAAGTGTTCAGTGGGGGAGCACATTGAGGACTTTCAAAAATTGAATATAAGGGTAACTGATATTTCAGAGGAACACAGGATTGATCTCTGCATAGGTACTTTAAACGATAAAATCCAACATAAATTTCATGTTTTGGAACCTGATTCAATCGAGAAGGCATTCAGGTTGGCAAGAAAAATTGAATGTAAAATTATGGCGACAAGAAAGCCTACCACTCACTTCTATAAAGAGGGAAGTGTTGCTACTCCTAGATTTCCACAACCTACAAGGTTGACACCACAAAAATTGGAAGAAAAAAGAGCAAAATGGCTTTGCTACAGTTGTGATAGAAAATACACTAAAGGTCATAAGTGTGCTGAGAATAAATTATTTTACATAGATTGTGAAGAGGAAGAAGAAAATGAACAAGGATTTTCAAAAGAAGAGGGTATACACCAGGAACCAACCCTAGAAGAGGAAGAAATGAGTCTGACCATACCATGTAATGCATTGGTAGGAATTACCACTCCTCAAACTCTTAAGAAAGAAGGACATATCAAGAAGAAAAAGGTAATAGTGTTGACTGATTCAGGTAGTACCCATAATTTTATTCATTTTAAGGTAGCCAATGAATTGAATTGTTTCCTATACCCAGCACCAGAATGTCAAGTGATGGTTGAAAATGGAGGAACTATAAATTTCTCTGGAAAATGCCATAATATCAAGCTAACCATGGGGGAATATGTATTGAATAGTCCAATGCTTTCGATTCCTATGGGAGGTGCTGATGTCGTACTAGGAGTAGAATGGTTACAATCTTTTGGGACGATAGCTTTTAATTTTCAAGAAATTATCTTTAAATTTTTTCAGAAGGTAAGGAAGTTGAATTACGGGGTATTGCAGGGAAGCCTGGAAAGATAATAATCTCTAATGTAATGACAAAGCTTCTAAAGAAAGAACAATGAGGTGTAATTCCACAATTATGCTCACTAGAAGTTCCAACATCAAAATCATCTATTTCTACAGATCTCCAAAAAGTCTTGGAAAAACATTCCAAGGTGTTTGAAACTCCCAAAGGACTCCCACCTATTTGTGATCATGATCATGCTATTCATTTGATTCCCGGAAGTATTCCTCCAAACATCAGACCTTATAGATATCCTTATGTCCAAAAGAACGAAATTGAACGTATGATTTCAGAAATGTTAGAGGTTGGTATAATTCAACCTAGTCAAAGTTATTTATTTGCTCTTGTAGTATTGGTACAGAAGAAGGATGGATCATGGCACATTTTTCCAGATTATAGGGAGCTCAATAAGCTCACCATTAAAGATAAATTTCTCATTCCTGTGATTGATGAATTATTGGATGAATTACATTGAGCAATTTATTTTACCAAGTTGGATCTTCATTCAAGATATCATCAAATCAGAATGAAGACTGAAGATATTCCGAAAACAACATTTTGAACTCATGAGGGTCATTATGAATTTTTTTTCATGCCTTTTGGCCTTACCAATGCACCTTCTACATTTCAAGGATTGATGAATTCTATTTTCAAACCCTTCCTTAGAAAATTTGTGCTAGTATTTTTTGATGATATACTAATCTACAACACGTCTTGGAAGGATCATGTTCAACATGCTAACAGGATGCTCAAACTATTGCAGGAGCAATAATTGTATGCAAAAAAATCCAAATGTTTCTTTGGAGTACAAGAGGTGGAATATCTAGGTCATATTTTGTCTCACAAGGGTGTTAAGGTAGACCCTAACAAAATTAAAGCCATTAATGAATGGCAAGTCCCCACAACCATTAGGCAGCTGAGAAGATTTCTTAGGTTAATAGGGTATTATTGCAAGTTTTTTAAAAATTATGGGAGAATAGCAACACCTATAACAATATTATTGAAGAAAAATTCATTTTCATGGACTCCTTAAGAATCTAAGGCCTTTGAACATCTTAAAGAGGCAATGTGCCTAACACTGGCCTTAGCTACTCCAGACTTCACAAAAGCCTTTATTGTGGAATTTGATGCCTTAGGAAATGGAATTGGCGTTGTTTTAATGCAAGAAGGAACACCCAGTACTTTTGAATCAAAGGAAAGTATTTATAGAAAGCTATTTTTTAGAAGGAAATGTTAGCAATACTGCATGCACTAAAGAAATGGTTACCTTACCTAATGGGAAGACACTTCAAGGTAAAATTGATCATGATGGTCTTAAACACTTTTTGGAACAAATACTATCTTCAGAAGAGAAGAAAAAATGGGTCACAAAGATGTTGGGTTATGACTTTGAAATAATCTACAAAAAATTGAAGCTAAATGTTGTTGTAGATGCACTCTCAAGAAATAATGAAGAGGTGGAAGCATTGCTTTGTGCCATTTCTATTATCCAACCAGATTGGATAACCGAAGCAAGGGATGAGTGGAAGAAGGATGAAGAAGTGTGGACATTAATTAAAAATTTGTAGCAAAATCATAGTACATCTGATACATTTAGTTGGAAAAATGATTCCTTATGGTACAAAGGTCACTTATATATTTGTAAGAATTCCCAACTAAAACAAAAGATTCTTTTGGAATTGCACACTTCTCCTTTAGGAGGACACTCGGGATTTTTAAAAAATTACCACAAGGTGAAGAAATAATTTTTTTGGGATGGTCTTAAATCTGATATTCAAAAGTTTGTGGTGGAATGTTTGGTTTTCCAGCAAAAGAAATTTGAGACAATTAAGACAATTAGGTTTACCAAAGTCCAAAGGAAAGATTATCATCATGGTGGTAGTTGATAGACTTAGCAAGTATGCACACTTTTGCGCATTATCATCCATTTAAAGCTAGTACAATTGCTACTACATTTATGGAGACAATTCAAAAGCTACATGGAAACCTAAAGGTTATTGTGAGCGATAGAGATCCCATTTTTACTGGAAATTTTTGGACAGAGTTATTTTCTTTCTTGGGTACTCAATTAGCTCATAGCTCATCTTATCATCATCAATACAATGGTCAAACTGAGATAGTAAATAAATTTTTGGAAGGATGTCTTCGTTGTTTTGTATCTAATAAACAAACACAATGGGTCAAGTGGTTACCTCTCGTTGAATGGTGGTATAACACTTCCTTCCATACTACAGCAAAAATGACCCCATTTATGGCACTTTATGGATATTATCCACCGTCCATCACATCATATTTAAGAGAAAATTCGAGGGTCCAAGGAGTGGAAGATCACATCAATCATAAATAAGAAGTTCTCCAACTCTTAAAGGATAACCTGAATTTGGCACAAAATCAAATGAAACAACAAGCAGATCAACATCACAGCGAGAGAAGTTTTGATGTAGGATACTGGGTATTCTTACGGCTACAAACATACAAACAAATGTCCCTCAAGCAAGCTAAGAAGGATAATAAATTATCGCCAAAGTACTATGGTCCTTACAAGGTGTTGCAAAATATTGGTACTATGGCATACAAATTGGAGCTTCCTGCTTCTTCACGAGTGCATCCAATTTTCCATGTTTAATGATTAAATAAGGTTATAGGTGAAAATCTTCTAGTTAAAACAATATTGCTCGAACTTGATGAGGAAGGAAAAATTATATTGGAACCTTAAGCGGTCACTGAAACAAGAACTCGACAGCTACGAAATCGATCAATTTCAGAGTATCTCATCAAGTGGAAGAACTTACCCACTGAAGATTCTACATGGGAGGATGAGAATTTTATAAAGAAGCACCCAGAGCTACTCAAGCGTTGAGGACAACACTTTTTTGAAGGAGAGGGGCATGTTAGGTCCCTATATTACTAGTATAGTCCCTTATTGTTGTTAGTGTAACCCTATTATTGTTATTATTGTACCCTTGTAACCCCCATATTGTTATTATTGTGCCCTTAAATTATTATTGTTAGGTCGGCTAGGATTACATTGTGGCCCCATGGACTCCTATATATAGAAAGGAGGTTTTTTAATTTGAATCATCCACGAATTGTTCATTCATGTAATGTATTGGAGGTTGCCCCCTCGAAGTGGCTTATTTCTTAGGCATTGATATCTCTTTTCTTCTATTTTTGGAGCTGGTTTCACAACAAATTAGGCCCACTCTACACAAAGCTGCAATATGAGAATTCAGGATAAAAAGAGAGGGCTCCAACAACAATTGCATAGAAGTCTTGATTACTCAAATAGAAGAATGTCACAAGAAGTTATCATCTCACAAAAGCTCCTACTACAACCTACAAGCTAACACTCACTCCTATTTTATATTTCTACAAATGTCTAACTAGTGTGCCCATCCTTTTCATTTATAAGTTAAGAGAAGCTGTTGTTAGAAAATAGGCTAATGATAGCGTTACTAGTGCATCTCCCTTGAGCATGAGTAACTCCCTCATAAATTTTCCTTGTATGCAAGGCTTTTCTCTTAGAGTAGTGCATTATCATAGTAGATATAACTCCTCTCCTGAAGGTGCCTCATTCCCTAAGTGTGCACTCATGAATGCACCTGAGATGATGGAGTTAATATCCTCAACTAGTGTGCCATACTTGGTGGGTGTGACCCAACAACTAATTCTTCTATCATCGAAGGTGTCGCGATAAGCTTCTAGCTGTATTTAAGAATATTTCTGACTGGTGTACCACAATCTAGCTCTACAATCCTGGTGCTTCTCAACTTCCCAAGGCTGAGGTGAGACCAACTCGAACCAAATAGGTAATCTAACACTCTTGAGAAAAAAATAAAATTCCAATAACCCAAGATTCTCCCCCAACTTGTCAAACTTACCCTTTGTTAGGAGCTTTTTCAAACTATTAACCATATGAAACTTTGTCAGAATGTGGTCCAACACTACCAACTTCCTAATGAACTTGGAATATTAAGAAACTGTATTGAATGTCAATGTGTTTGAAATGGTCATGACACATTGGATTTTTATAGAGCTTTATGTAACTTTGATTCTCATAAGAGACAATATTGGGCTTCAACAACTGATTGGTTGACTCTAAAATCAAGTTGAAAATCTAGATAGATTCATAATAGGTATATGAAACTGCCATATACTATTCTTTAGTGGACCTGAATGAAATTTTTTCTTGCTTCTTGTTGATTTAATAAAAATTATTTATAAAATGATAATAATGATGTTTAAAATGATCCTTATGATGGTCTACTTATACACATTGATTGTTTACGAGGTGTAGGGGTATGTTTATAACATCACTTCCCTTGAAATATTGGTCTTGAAAGCACATGTTTTTGTGGTGGAATGAAGTTTATCAGATATCTATTTATACTTTGTAGAGGTTTGTCTTTGTTTGTCCTTTGAGTGTTGGTGAGGTTTCTTTATATTTTTTACATCATAGTCTAAAGTATTTTGACCTGATTGTTTAACATGAAAGCTTTATGCTTATTGGAAATGTATTTGAAATGAATCCATGATCAAAAAACTAGTATGGTTAATTAAATTACTAATTAGGTACTACAGAAAGAGGATGGTGCTGAGAGGGCTTGCCTGGGTGACTCTGGGAGCAACCTGGAGGTGGTCAGACAAAGCTCTTCTAAGTTACATATCTGAAGAGAAAAAATTGGTGATGTATATGTGGTTGCTCAACCTGGGTTGTATGTAAAATCTTGGAAGAGAGTATTTACCTTTCCGTGTCTTCAGGAAAGTAGGTTGTCTGGTCATAGAATAAGATCACTACACGTAGTTGATGGTTCTATAATAAGTTCTCAACCTTATCTTTAGAATTGCTAATAGAGAGGATCAAGTTTGAATGAAGGATATAATTTGATGAATTTGGAGATTTAGAGTTAAATAAAAAATTGTGGTGATGTTTGGATGGGTGCTATTGTAGGGTTTTCCATTTTTATAATTTTCTTTGTTGTTCTTTCTACCATTCTACCTAGTTTCTTTCCTGTTGCCCTAGCATTTTAACTTTTTCGATGTCTATCTCTCTATTGTTTCTTGCCCCATTCGAAATGTCATCCTTATTAGGTAGGTGTTTTCTTCAATATAGTGTGAATATTTTTCCATCAGACAGCTTCTGTGGGGTTTTTCTATGCAAATAGCTTGTAAGGCCCATTCATTAGGGTATTTGATGAAATGAAATGATTATCGATGATCACCAACTAATGGTAACTATAAATATTTACTCTATAAATTCTACATTTTTCCTGTGCCAACAATTATACAACATTTTAACCTCATGAAATAGTATTCTCAGTTATCTTAGCTGATGCTATAAGCACTTATTGCTATTTTCAAAGCTTTTACTCTCTAGTCCCATTCAGATATTTCTTTTATTTGTGGACATTAATCTATTTTCATTTCATTTCTTCAATTTTTCTCACTATTATGCGTTACCTTTGGGTAGTGCCTTCTTTCTTACCTATGATTTTTTAGCTTAAGAATTCCATCCAGCTAGAGCAGCAGGGGTAGTAGGAGCCACACAGTCTAGCTAGAGCCTAGTAGGGGCAGCACAAAGGCAGCATGAGCTACGCAGGGTTGACGCAAGCCCAGTCAGGGTAGTGCAGGGGCAGTGTAAGCCCTTCAAGTGTGACGCGGGCCCTTACTGAGAAGCTCATAGGCTGACACAAGCCAGTCAGGCTGACGTAGAGGGCTTCAAAGTAGCATATTACTACTATTTTTATTTATCTATTTGGTGAACCAGTTTTGGTGCCCAAGATTGTTATACTGATATTATACATAATAATTAAAACCCTCTAGAGATAGCTTCATCGGTTTTCCTGCATTAGGTTTTTTCGAGGGACAGTTGTCCAAAAAATCTATGTGTCACTTTTTTTAAGAGCATGTTATTCAAGATTTGATCTATATGTGTAGGTTGCTAGTTGTATTTACTATATACTTCACTAATTTATTGAATATTTCATAAATTAACTCGTAACTTAATTCAAGTAGGAAAAGTAAATCAAGATATTGTAGTAGGGTGTCTTAGATTAAGAAAAATTGACATTCCCTAGGTCTATCCCCATTAGGTCACCTAGGGCAACAATTTCCAAGAAATATAGCAAGAGGAAATTTCTATCTTATAGAGAAAATTGCATTTGTGGGTGCCCTCAATATCCTCATAACTTGGGCCAATTCCAACAATGGAATCTTCGGATACGTCAAGCCCTAGCTCTAGGATCAATTTTTTCCTAGCTATTCCCAAGGATAGAACCTAGTAGGATCAATTTGACCTATCAAAGTACAAACTCTTGTCTGATACTTTCCCCTCACCTTGTCCAGGATAGGAAAATTATTGGTTGCTAAATACCATCCCCGAACCTGGGATGGGTCAACTTGGCCCTGTGTGGTCCCATTTGGTGTCAAAGGCCTTTTATCAAGGACCATTTGGGAATCCAAGTTCCCAAATTATTTTAGGGATTGAGAACTATCTTCATAAGTCTTATTCTTCTCCCTCTCCTTAGAAGATAAATTCCCTTGCCTAAAAGGAAATCAAGTCCCACTCTTTATTTTATATTAAGGAAAGGGTTTCAAGGGTCACTTCCCACCTATTCATTGACCTATACTCTACAAGTGACTTCCTAAACTACTGGGACTCCAACCATTGGTGAAATTTTGTGAATAGCAAGGAGCCTTATCCATGATGATAATGGGCTAAGCCTCCATCATTTCTATTTTCCTAGTAGTTTCCCTCTTCGAAACCCCTTTTAGGTCCACTACTAGTTTGAGTGGTAACAAGTTGTTCACAATTCCATTTGTGAACAACTCTTTGTTTTGCCCAATTTTTCCATACTACAGCTCCAATATGAGAAGTCCAAGGCTATGGAGGTTGCCCTTCTTCTCACTGAATCAATCCTCTACCATATAGTGAACTATTTCTATTTGGCTAGCCCACTTGATTGTTACTTTAGTCCTTCAAATTCTGCACATCCTTAGGCCCTATACACATGCCCTTCTACCAATTTTTTTTTCCTTCACCAGAACAAGAGTCAGGGCTCTTCTTTGACAGTAACCTCACAACCCTCCAACTGTACTTGGGCTACCATCAATCTAGGGCCCACAATATTTTCTTCATCTAGGGATCTTCAAATCTACCACCTAAAAATGGTTTGATTCCTCTCAAGATCATTGTTCTTCTATATTGATAATTTGATCATTTTTTTCCAATCTATGAACAAATATGAACTACTCCTTTTATAATACTTCTAACACTCTATAGATGACTGAACTAGGATCACAAATCAGCCACTAACAACCCATTTACTCATTTTTACAGGTTTATTCTGATATTTGTCTTAAACTCTATGGAAAGTCCACCAAAATAAACCCCTCTTCATGTCAATCCATTCTTCATATGGAACATTTCTTCTGCATGCTCAATCTTCTGCTCAGGTTCCACCCTCCTTTGGATTTTTTGTCTGCACACATACTGAATCTGGAAACCATCTACGAGATCTGTGGTCTTTATTGCAAAAATAAACCTCTATGTAAGGTTCACAACCCGTCTTATTCTACGCAAATTTGTCATAGTCATAAGGGCATACCTTATGAACTAAAGATGCTAGGAAATTGTCCTAACTAGGGCATTATACTTATGTGCTTCTAATTTTTGTAGAACAAAACCTATCCACACATAGAAAAAACATGACTCTCACCTCCATAAGTGACTCTACCTAGCTCATATGGATCCATAGATTTTGGCAATTTCTTTGACTAAATCTTGACATGAACTTCAGATCTCAATGTCGACCCTTAAACTAGGGTTAACTCAATCAATATTACACATGTGTTGACTTTTGTTATGGCTCTAAATTATAGTGCAATCCCTCCATTTATGTTGATCTTTATCATAGACCTTGCGGCCTACTAACTACCATAAGGAAATATGGTATCAACCCTCTCTTCTATTTCATGTAAAAATTATAACCAACGAGATTCAGTCTGATCTTGCTATATACTAAAACATCAAGTTGAATCCTTCCTACAATTTCTGGAAACAAAACACGATCGCACAATTACATATAAGTAAGAGAAATAAATTATCAATCGCGCAACACAAGATGTATCTGGGGAAGAAACTGCTCAAAACCGTCTATCTCTATTTTGTATTAATTCAAGTAACCATGAAACAATACAATGCTTAATATCTCTTGAGATTCTCCAACACTTTCCCAATTTTCTCCTACTGATATACTCAAATCGGTCTAGTACTTAGCCAATTCTCAACGTTCCTTCAGCCTGCCTTGATCACACAATTCCTATGGAATTATCTCCCTATTAATCAAGAAAATCAACCTTCCTTGATCGTGCAATACATCATGGCATCCCAATGACTTTATAATTTCACATGGGAAAATTTCTATAAATACAAATGATAGTTATGTTCCTCTGAACTATTTTAAAATAAGGATCCAGGGCCTTTTTATTAGTTAAAATAAGAGAAAACCCTAAACAACCAAAACGCTAACCAAATGAGATGTAACACCAAGATTTTATGGGCCTAATTAGGGTTAGTTGGGAAGCCAACTTCCCGTGGTCGTAACTTGGTCATATGATCTTTTTTTGACGCACATGATACCTTGTTAGAAATATATATCTGAGGACTAAAGCTTCTAATCCAATTTCTATGAAATTTCCAAACCTTTCATGACAAAAAAAAAAACATCATTTGAGGCCTCAAAATGGCTCCATAAGTTTAGGACCTGAAAAAATGACAAAAATAGTAAATTGTGCTATAATTAAGGAAACTAAAAAACTGAAAGAGACAATGGTGAGGGCCCAAGTGGAATAGGAGGGTGGCAACCAATATCCACCTTGATCACCTTAAATATAATTTCTTGAGCTAACTCAGTCATCATGACTTAGTTAATAGACACAAGTTGTTATGAGATGAAATTACAATTTACTGTCCAATTTGTTTAAGGGAAAAATAAATTAGACGCCTCACATTCCTCACTACTGGTACATCAAAATTCCTCACTAGTGTGGGTCCATTCTTTTTTTCCTTTCTAGTTTCCAATTTCATTGTTTCTTATTGCAAATTTCAACACTCCCTCTCAACAAGAAAGGAAGTAAATCTATCCCCATCTGGTACCTTTGGAATGTTCTACATGCTACACTTCTCTAGTTTTGTTTCCACCTACAAATCCCAAAACTGAATAGCCTCTGAACAACTAAATCAATATAATGCATCTATCATCAGAGTGTTCTAACTGTTGCTAGCTACTGCACATATCTAGTATTGGATTCTTTGTGTTGTTGCTGACATCTGCGTCCATGCCCTTTGAACTATTGCTAACTCTAATTTGTGCTCCAGTATTTGACATATGTCACTCTGATTTTTGTCTTGCTGACATCTGACTACATCAATATAACTGTTCCTTCCTACTACTACTATACTATGGGCTCTTCGTAGCCAGGTTCGGTTCATGAGACACACCATCTCAATGGAACTTTCCCAAATTTCTTATCTTGGGCTTATGTATACACATCACCCCACATTACACCTCGAGGTATGACTACTCCCTCTTCCCATATGGCTCTAAATTTCCCTCTCATGAAGGTCTCTTATTGAGTGGACACTTTAACTCGGTCTCCTCTTTGCTTCTCCAATTGTGGAAGCTACTCCACAAGCTTTTCAGACTACTTCTCATGAGGCTACATGTTCAGAGGTAATTTATGCTCCCTATAAACAACCAAGTCTCTAACTTATGCCTTTCTCTTCAAATCTTTGCATGCATCTAGTACCTCACGTGCATATAGGTTCTTGACTCGTACATAGTTTAATTGTCCCGACGTTACAAAATTTTCTAAAAAAGAGTTTTTTTTAAATCGATGATATCTCCCTCATCTGAGCTCTGATTTGAGCGATTTGTTTTTTCCATATGGATAGTTTTTCACAAGGAATCCAAATTTTCTGTTTGTTTTCAAAAAATTTACACCAAAATATTCAGATATTCTCTGGAAACTCACCGCCAAAAAATTCCTTCTCTGATACCATGTAGAAAATATAACCAACGAGATTCAATCTGATCTTGTAATCTACTAAAATAAGATATTGAATCCCTCCTACAATTTGTGGAAACAAAGCATGATCACACAATCACATATAAGTAAGAGAAAGAAATTATCAATCACACAAAAACATGAACTTATCAAAACCCCTCTATCTCTATTGTGTATTATGTCAAGGAATCATGAAAGAATACAATGATTAATCTCTCATGAGATTCTACAACACTCTTTCAATTGTCTCTCATTGATCTAGGCAAATTCGGTCTAGTACTTAGCCAATTCTCATCCTTACTTCAGCCTCCCTTGCTCATGCAATTCCTAGGGAATTAACTCCTTATTAATTAGGAAAATTAGTCTTCCTTGATTTCACAATCCATCATGGCATCCCAATGACTTTATAATTGCACATGGGAAATGTTCTCTGAATACAACATATAGTTATGTTCCATTTAACCTCTATCTCAACTGGGTATTCCTCAAAATTGACATGCATGCAACTATTAACAGTAAATTATCAATTATTTGATTGATTACTCATTGTGAATTAAATCTAATTTAATTCACTCGGCCTCTCACTAGCGGATCACTTAGTTAGAACTAACTTAACTGATTTTAACTCATTTAATTGAGTTAATTACACTTTCACCCCAATGCATCAACTTCAACTGGACCCCAAAAATATTAGAATCCCTCTATATGCCTCATCTTAGACCCTCAACTCAGATTTATTGAGCTAACTCTATCATCGTGACTTAATTAACTGACAGAAGTTGTTATGAGATGAAATTACAATTTATTGTGCAATTTATTTAAGGGAAAAATAAATTAGATGCCCCACATTCCTCACTCCTAGTGCTTCAAAATTCATCTCCAATGTGGGTGTAATTTTTTTGTCCTTTATGGTTTCCAATCTCACTGTTTCTTCTTGAAAATTTCAACATTTTAGAATTTGATGCGACATTCACACAAAGACACCATTGAAATCACATGCCTAGATTCTCATGAGCAACCACTCTTAAGCTCGATCTTACATAAGAGAACCAACAATATGCAATATTCTTCCAAACCCTCACATGATGATCTTGATCTTGGAGGATGATCGTGACCTCCCTTTGGCAACCCTTACTCGGCCCTCGTACTCGACCTACTTTAGGACTACATCTCTCCTAACCCCCATGATGTGCCTAATCGTGGGAATACATGTCAAACATGCTAAGATGTGCCAAGTGATAAGGCATGCCAAGATGTGCAAGGGTGTGTCAATTCATGTCAAGGACTGTCAAGGCAACAAAAGGGAGAAAAAAGTTAAACTACAAGGAAATGAACACATAATAGGGTTAATAATTCATCAGTTTACCTTTTCCAGGAGGGGCATGCTAGGCACACCAACACTAGGTGACAATAGGTGCCAAGTGAAAAGTCTTAGTGCATTTTAAGTGCAAAGTGTTCCTTTGTTGCTTCTCATCTACTTTCCAACAATTGATCATCACAAATAAATTTAATATTAAACCATGCCAAATCATACCAAGGAATCTCAACATATTCCATACATGTTGAGACTTTTCAAGTGCCAACACATGCCAAGCGCAAATATCTGTCAGGGAGTGTCATGGATGTTATGAAATGGAAGGGAATGTTGAAGAGTGGTAAGGTGTGCTAGAGAGTGAAAATGTGTGTTGATGAATGTTAAGGAGTACTAGGAAAAAACATTAAGGGAGCACTAGGTAAAAATTCATGGAAGTTAATGAATATTAGGAACGTGTGCCAGAGACTAGTGTTAATGAGTGTTAGCTGTCATTCCAAGGAGGGAGTGACAAGGTGTGCTAAGCATTGGTAAGGCATGCTCGGGAATATCAAGGCATGTCAAGAATTCCCAAAGTGTGCTTGGGATTTCCAGGGTGTGCTAATTATATCATGTGTCAATTAATAGTGCCAAGATATGCCAATACATACTAGGTGCTAAGGATGTTGCGCAAGGTGTCAGGGTATGTAAATAGGTGTCAAGGCAAGAAAAGGAAGAAACAATAAGAGGGTTAATAAGTCAAGACTTTATCTTTTTGAAAAGGGGCATGCTAAGAACACTGATAATAGGTCCCAATACATGCCAAGTAGCATTGTGTGTCAAGTGCTAATGTATGTCATTGCTTTCAACCAAGGTGTTCCAGGGCATTCTAGGGACTACATGCAACATGAAAATACATGCTAGGAGAGTTCCATGTTGTTGTAGGGTATGCCACCATGTGCTTGGGCGTCTGTTTCATCATAAGATGTTCTAGGTACAAATATGTTCCAAGACATGGGGGGTGCTAAGAAAATGTTAGTTTGTGCCAAAGCATTAATTTAAGGTGTGCCCAGATTGTTGAGGAGTGTTAGGTCTTTCTCATTAATAGGATTATCAGAGCTTGATTATGTATTAAATAATATATTTCCTACACACAATAGTGGAACATTATCTAAAGGGAATTTTATATATAATGAACTTAATAGATATGAATCATGTGTTGACTCATAGGAAATCTCTATTCGACTAGTCACTACTTCAAGGAAATGATACACACTAATTACTTCTTAAAAAATTGAAGGACTCTAACCACGATGGCCTTGGACATATTATAAAAAATACTCCACAATAATGGTCTTAAATTGTTATCTTTTGAAAAAAAATCTATTAACGGGCACATAACGTCATGAAAACCTCATTCGAATGATCAATGATGATGGGCATTTTATGACTGTCACCAAAAGTAACAAAAAGAGCATTGGTGAGGGTCATTAAAAGTTCATAACTAGGTGACATTAGTGATGTGCCTTTAACGACCCTCACCAAAAGTGTCATTGAAAATTATTTGGTGATGGACCTTAAAGTACCATCACTATATACACTTACAGTGACGTTTTTTTAAGTACCATCACCATATGTGACATTGGTGACAGACCTTAGAGGTTCGTCACAAGCATGACCCTCACCAATGTGTTTTTTTCTTATAGTGTATACCCCCCTTAGTGTTATTGTTGTACCCATGTAGTCCCCATATTGTTATTATTGTTCCCCATAAATAGCCCACTATTGTTATTGTTGTGCCCTTACATTATTATTGTTAGGTCAGCTAGGATTATATTGTCACCCCATGGACTCCTATATATAGAAAGGAGGTTTTTTCATTTGTATCATCCAAGAATTATTCATTTATGTAATTTAAAGGAGGTTGCCCCCTCAAAGTGGCTAATTTATAAGGATTTGATCTCTATTTTCTTCTATTTTGGGAGTTGGTTTCATAACATTTGGTAGTAGATCTTTGGATTGTAGGGCTTCTCTACCTCAAACAGGTCATTGTAGAATTTTCTCTATAATTTTTTTTCTATGAAGGTTCAGACGATTAAAAAAACCCCATATGTGACGAAATCCTTAGGATGTTCATGTAAAAATTTTAGATCTTTGTTTGAAATATTTTTTAAAGACATTTTATGTGGAAGTTAGGGTTTTTGCAGGCTCCCAAATTTCATCTCAAAGAGGTGACCTTGGGAAAATAATCATAATATCCCTATGAGAATTAGGTTGTTATTATACCTAAATTACATGGACTATAGTTTCTTGCGTATCAATTGTAGAGTCAAAGGAGGAAAAAGTGACACGCGGAACACCATACAAATTATCTCTACTTAAAGAGTCCATAATTTAGTCGGTGTGGGAGATTGGGCATAACTTTGTCTTAAAGAATCCAAATCAGGTTAGACCACTATAATTGGAAAGACGATTCATAGGAATAATAAAATGTTGAAGATAAAATGTTTGGGATTGGAAACCACACGGGTACATAAAATTCAATATCGAGCTCATCAAAAGCAAGAAAAAGGTGTGTATTTTTTTTTTAATTGCATAAGTCTTGTTTGAAAAATTAGTTTGAAGGGATTACAAGGGAATACTGAAGCAAAAATATTAGTATTAGGTTCTAAAATGGCCCCTAAAAAAATTTAACACACATTAAGGCCTAAGAAGGCTCTACTATGACACATGAAGAGGAAGAATTACAACATGATAAATCAAAATTACAAGAACAAGTGCAACAAGTTTCTCTCAAGCAAAAAGGAACAAAAACTGAAACGGATGGTTTGAAGAAAGGCATGGAAGCTAATATGGGTGGTTTGAAGAAAGGTTTCGAAGCGAATATGGATGCCTTGAATAATGGAATGGAAGCTATGATGGATGGTGTGGACGGTAATATGGATGGTATAGAAGGAAACATAGATGGTTCGAAGAAATGCATGGAAGATAAGATGGATGGTTTGAAGAAGGGCATGGAAGCTAAGATGGATGGTTTGAAAAATGATATAGATGTTAGGATATTCCGACACATAGGAAATAGTTAAGTATAACTTAATGTAGTGTAGAGTTAGGTAAAGTGTGTTTCTTAACCATGTAAATTTGTAACTTATAATCAGATGGTCATGATATGTAATGATTTGACGGTTCAGTCTCTCCTCCATATTACAGACACTTGATCCGTGGCTTAACACCTGATTGGTCCATGGTCCATATTTAAATAGCATCCCAGTTCATTTTTCTGGTAACCAATTATGAGAGAATCTTATGTAAATTTTCTTTATTTATATTAATAAATTACCTAAAGTGGTTGCGTTGGCTCAAGCCCTAGACTTTTTTCCTCTTTGAGGTTTTTAACCATGTCAAATAATGTTTTACCGATCTATGATCTGTTTGTGAGTGGTGACCTTTGGTAAGGAAATTCCCCTATAAATTCCTACGTGGTATCATAAGAAAAGTTCACCAAACTTCAATCTATGCTTGGAGTTCAAGAAATTTATCATTAAGGGGGAATAGGCTCTAGTGCCTCCTTCCTTCTGCTACCATGTCACCTTTGTAAATAATTCAATCCTATCCCAAATTTTTCTTAAGTGGGGATGTTAGGATATCCCCACACATAGGAAATAGTATCCTATTGTGTCACCTCTGTAAATCCTTCAATCCTATCCCAAGTTGTTCTTAAGGGGGGAAGTTAGGATATTCTGACACATTGGAAATAGTTAAGTATAACTTTGTCAAGCGTAAATTTAGGTAAAGTTTATTTCCTTACTGTGTACATTTGTAACTTATAATCTGATGGTCATGATATGTAATGATTTGAAAGTTCACTCTCTCCTCGGTATTAACAACACTTGATGCATGGCTTAACACACGATTGGTCCATGATCTCTATTTAAAGAGCATGGAGGGTCATTTGTCTAGTAACCGTTTATGAGAGAAGCTTATGTAAATTTTGTGTCTTTATATTAATAAATTTCCTGAAGTGGTCAAGTTGGCTCAAACCATGGACTATTTCCTTGTTTTAGGGTTTTAACCACGTCAAATACTGGTGTATTGATGTGTGATCTGTTTGTGAGTAGTGACCTTTGGTTTTTTATCTACGGAACTTACCCTGTGAATTCCTACATGGAAGCTAAGATGGATGACATGGAAGCTAAGATGGATGGCGTGGAAGCTAATATGGGTGGCATGGAAGCTAAGATGGATGGTATATAAGGAAACATGGATGGTTTGAAGAAAGGAATGGAAGCTAAGATGGATGGCTTGAATAAGGGTGTGGAAGCTAAGATTGATAGTTTAATAATCATATAGAAGGAAAAATGGAATTTTTCAAGGAAGACATGGAAGGTTGGAAGGAAGGTTTGGAAAATTTGCTACATGAAAAGCTTCGTAATGGCGAAAAAGTAGTAGTGGAAACTCATGATGAGAACAAAAGAAATGTTAATGATAATTTCATAGACTCTAAAGTTAGATTTAAGACCCACCATATTCCAAAGATGGATATGAGGAAGTTTTATGGCAAGGATCCGATAACTTGGATACTACAAATGGAGCCATACTTTGAGCTCCATAATGCACAAAACACACAAAAGGTATGTCTTGCAACTTTATATTTAGAACAAAATCAGTTTGTATCGTATCGAAGGATTTGTTCTCATAAACCATTGGTCACTTGGTCAATTTTTATGGAGGAAATTATAGCACATTACGAGGATACAAAGAGCAACAACTTCGTTAGCCAATTGATAAATTTGAAACAAATGGGTTCAATGATAGAGCACATTGAGGACTTCCAAAAATTGAATGTAAGAGTAAATAATATTCTAGAGGAAGATAAGATTGATGTCTTCATAGGGAATCTAAAGGATAATATCCCACATGAGGTTTTCCTTTGGGAAAGTGATACATTGGAGAAGGTATTCAGGTTGGGAAGAAAATTTGAAAGAAAAATTATGGCGACAAAGAAGCCTACCACTTACAACTATAAATATGGAAATGTTGGTACTCCTAGACTTACACAACCTACAAGGTTGACACCAAAACAATTGGAAGGAAAAGAAGAAAAAGAGATTTTATATAGTTGTGATAGAAAATACACTAAAGGTCATAAGTGTTCTATGAAGAAATTATTTTACATAGATTGTGAAGAGGACGAAGAAAAAGGAACAAGAAACTTCAAAAGAAGAGGATATACATGAGGAACCAACTCTAGAGGAAGAATAAATGAACCCAACCATATATCGAAATACATTTGTAGGAATTTCCACTCCTCAAACACTCAAGATAGAAGGACATATCAAGAATAAAAAAATAATAGTTCTTATTGATTCAGGTAGTACCCAAAATTTTGTTCATTTTAAGGTAGCCAAGGAATTTAATTGATTGTTATACCTAGCGCCAAAGTCTCATGTGATGGTAGAAAATTGAGCAACCATAAATTTCTCTCGAAAGTGCCATAATATCAAGCTAACCATGGGGGAATATATATTGAATATTCCAATGCTTTAGATTCCAATGGGTGGTGCTAATGTTGTACTAGGAGTATAATTGTTACAATCTTTAGGGACGGTAGATTTTAATTTTCAAGAACTTTCCTTGAATTTTTTTTTCGGAAAGAATGAAAGTTGAATTACCAGGTATCGCAGGGAATTTGGGAAAGATAATAAGATCTAATGTCATGAAAAATATTCTAAATAAAGAAATCTAGGACATCATTGCACAATTATTCTCACTAGAAGTTCCAACATCAAAATAATCTATTTCTCCATATCTCGAAAAAGTCCTGGACAATCATTCTAACGTGTTTGAAACTCCCAAAGGAATGTGACCTATTTGTGATCATGATCATGATATTGATTTGATTCCAGGAATTTTTCTTCCAAACATCATGACATACATATATCCTTATGTCCAAAAGAGAAAAATTGAACATAAGATTGCAGAAATGCTAGAGGCTGGTATAATTCAACTTAGTCAAAGTTATTTTTCTGCTCCAGTATTTTTGGTGCACAAGAAGGATGGATCATGGTGCATGTGTTTGGATTATAGGGAGATCAATAAGCTCACTATTAAAGATAAATTTCCCATTGCTGTGATTGATGAATTATTGGATGAATTACATGGAGAATTTTATTTCACCAAGTTGGATTTCCATTCAAGATATCATGAAATTATAATGAATACTAAAGGCATTTCGAAAACAACATTTCAAACTCATGAGGGTCATTATGAATTTTTGGTAAAGCCTTTTGGCCTTAAAAATGCACCTTCTACATTTCATGGGTTGATGAATTCCATTTTCAAACCCTTCCTTAGAAAATTTGTGGTAGTATTTTTTGATGATATATGAAGGTACAACAAGTCTTGGAAGGATCATGTTCAACATGTTGAGAGGGTGCTCAAACTATTGGAGGAGAAACAATAATGTGCAAAAACCTCCAAAAGTTTCTTTGGAGTACAAGAGGTGTAATATCTGGGTCATATTTTATCTCAGGAGGGTGTTAAGTTAGAACCAAACAAAATTAAAACCATTAAGGAATATAAATTCCCCACAACCATAAAGAAATTGTGAGGATTTCTTGGGTTAACAAGGTATTATCGTAATTTTTTAAAGAATTATGGGATAATAGCAGAACCTCTAACAACATTATTGAATAAAAATGTATTTTCATGGACTCCTAAAGCAACTAAGGCCTTTGAACATCTTAAAGAGGCAATGTGCCAAGCACCGGTCTTAGCTAGACCAGACTTCACAATTTTTTTTATTGTGGAATGTGATGTCTTAGGAAATGGAATTGGTATTGTTTTAATGCAAGAAGGAAGACCCATTGCTTTTTATTAGGGGAATTTTGAGGTCTAAAATGGGCCTCCTAAGAAAAATGTACAACCAAAAGAAACTTTATAAGGACTAATAGGATTCAAGATGATGATGTCAACCATGGGGGATGATTCACCATTTTCTAAGTAAAAGGGTAAAAAGATTAAAAAATAATAAAATAGTAAAACTACTTTTCAACTCGTATTTTAAACGTATCCCCCAAATTTTTTACTAAAATTGCGAGCCATAGTACTCATTGGATGAAAAATTTAATTTCTCATCCAATGAGTACTCATGGTGCATATTTTTTATGGACCTTGCTACACGAAAAATGAGAAATACATGAAAAACGTGATTGCAATCATGTTTTTCATGTATTTATCATTTTTCGTGGAGTATGATCCATCAAAAGTATGCAACATGGGTACTCATTGGATGAAGAATTAAATTTTGCATCCAAAGAGTACTCCCGCTCAAAAATTTAGTAAACAATTTGGGAGATAAGTTGAACATATGAGTTGGAAAAGTAGTTTTTTCTTTTTCCCTCCAATATTTGATGGTGTAATCAGATCTTATTTTATTATTTTCATTATTATTTTATAATTTCCTTAGGAGGCCCATTTTATACCTCAAAATTCCCCTAATGGAAATCCATCTAATCAAAGGAAAGTACTTACAGAAAGATATTTATGAGAAGGAAATGTTGGCAATACTACATGCACTAAATAAATGGAAATCTTCCCTAATGCGAAGACATTTGAAGGTAAAAAATGATCATGATAGTCTTAAAACATTTTTGGAACAATGATTATCTTCCGAAGAGCGGAAAAAATGGGTCACAAATATGTTGGGTCATGACCTTGAAATAATCTACAAAAGGGGAAACTAAATGTTGTTGTAGTTGCACTCTCAAGAAAGGATGAGGATGTGGAAGCATTGTTGTGTGCTATTTATATCATCCAACCCAATTGGATAGCCAAACCAAGAGATGAATGGAACAATAATGAAGAAGTATGAACGCTCATTCAAAAGTTGAAGCAAGATCCTAGTACATCTGATACATTTAGTTGGAAAAATGATTGCTTATGGTAGAAATATTGCTTATATCTTTCAAATAATTCCCAACTAAAACAAAATATTCTTTTGGAATTGCAAATCTCTCCCTTAGGAGGACACTCTGGATTTTTAAAAACTTACCACAGGGTGAAGAAATATTTTTTTTGGGATGGCCTTAAATCTGATATTCAAAATTTTGTGGCGGAATGTTTGGTTTTCCAACAAAAAAAAGTTGAGACAATTAAAAACGTGGGAATGCTACAACCTTTAACCATTCCAGATCAACGTTGGGAGGAGGTTTCAGTGGATTTTATCATACGTTTACCTAATTCCGAAGGAAAGAGTGTCATCATGGTGGTAGTTGATAGACTTACCAAGTATGCACACTTTTGTGCATTATCTCATCCATTTAAAGCGGGTACAATTGCTACTCCATTTATGGAAAGAATTATAAAGCTACATGGAAACCCAAAGGTTATTGTAAGTGATAGAGATCCCATTTTGACTGGAAATGATTGGATGGAATTATTTTCTTGTTTTGGTAGTAAACTAGATCATAGCTCCTCTTATCATCCTCAGTCCAATGGGAAAAATGTTATAGTGAATTGTTTTTGGAAGGATATCTTCGTTTCTCTGTATCTGATAAAAAAACACAATGGGTTAATTTGTTACCTCTGGCTGAATGGTGGTATAACACTTTCATCCACCATCCATCACATCATATTTAAGATAAAATTCTAAACTTCAAGCAATGGAATATCACATCGAGCATCAACAACAACTTATTTAACCTTTAAAGGATAACCTAAATTTTGCACAAAATTGAATGAAACAACATGCATATGAACATCGCAACGAGAGAAGTTTTGATGTAGGAGACTGGGTATTTTTATGGCTACAACCATACAAACAGATGTTTGTCAAGATAGCTAATAAGGATAAAAAATCATCGCCAAACTAATATGGTTCTTACAAGTTGTTGCAGAATATTGGTACGGTGGCATACAAATTGGATCTTCTTGCATCTTCCCGAGTGCACCCATTTTTCCATGTATCATGATTAAAGAACGTTATGGGTGACAAACTTCTGGTTAAAAACATATTACTAGAACTTGATGAGGAAGGAAAAATCATATTTGAACCTAAAGAAATCACAAAAATAAGAACTCAACGACTACAAAATTGATCAATTTCAAAGTATCTAATCAAGTTGAAGAAATTACCTATTGAATATTCCACATGGGAGGATGAGAATTTCATACAAAGTCATTCAAAACTACTCAAGCATTGAGGATAACACTTTTTTAAATGAGAGGGGCATGTTAGGGCCCTATATTACTATAATAGTCCATTATCATTATTAGTATATCTCCCTTATTGTTATTTTTGTACCCATGTAGTTCCCATATTGTTATTATTGTGCCCCATAAATATCCCACTATTGTTATTGTTGATCCCTTACATTATGATTGCTAGGTCGACTAGGATTATATTGTGACGTCATGGAATCCTATATATGTAAAGTAGGTTTTTTCATTTGTATCATCCAATAATTGTTCATTTATGTAATGTAAAGGAGGTTTCCCCTTTGAACTGGTTGATTTCTAAGGCATTGATATCTCTTTTCTTCTATTTTGGGAGTTGGTTTCATAAAAAATTTCTTAAACTGGTAAATATTTAACATTTAATAACATTGAACCCCATTAAAAGCACCACTTTTTAAGAACCATACAACTTGTACCAATATTGGGTAGTCCATTGTACTACACCTTCCTTTGCATAGGATACACTATACCACTCCCACTACAATAGCGCTCCAACCTACTATTACACTACATACACCAGACTCCGCTCCATGCATATGCCATGGTCCCATGATCATTACTCCATACACTGATCCTACACGCCATTTTAATACATTTCACTACTTACCACCAATCCAACGGTCACTTCGCACAGGTCATACGACCTCACCTCAGTCTCCCCCTTATCTTCGCTACACGATGTTGTGTACAGAAAGCTATGAAGGCATAGTGCGAAGGAGGAGCTCGGAAGGCAAAGTGTGAATGAGGAGTTGGGAATGCATACTGTTATGCAGGAGAGGTAAGGGGGAGTTGAGGGAGGGTCGAGGCCAATTGGTATGAGGGAGGGTCGAGGCTAGTGGAGGGCAAAGTGAGAGACCGACATCATTGAGTAGAGGCTTGTGACAGTGAGGGAAGGCCAACAGTGTTGAGAAATTTTGATCAGTGTTGAGTAAGGTCGAGGGACATGTAGGGAGGGTCGCATGGAGGGCCGAGTGAAGGTAGGCCAAGGGTTGAGAGTAGGGGTGAAGGTGTTGACAGGATATCAACTGTTAGATCAATGCAATGTGGAGTTAAAGTGAAATCCATGATTATATAAAGACAAATCCTCAGGAAAAAATGAGACCAATATTGATGTCTATCTTAGAGTGGCTCCCTAATGGCTAAAAGGGCTCCAATAGCTGATATCTATCTGTCACAAGTACAAATGCATTGGGATAGAATCAAATATTTTCAATGTTGTGTCTTTGGAGTGTAAGGCCCCATTCACAAATCCACAAAATCAAAATAAGATCTCAAAGTTGGCACTCAATAAATCAATTTTCCAATCCCAACCAAAAAACACAAGTCATATAAGAAAACCACAAAAATACAAATAAAAATACGTAAAACACCTCTAAATATGACTCTGAATTGCCCAATTTGGGGCTCCTAACTGTTGGCAGGCATGCAAAATACATATAGCTAAGAACCGACTGTGCCTCCTCTCCTGCTATCTTATAAATGACAGTGATGGAAAGTTGTATGTCGTAGGAGGCTGACAAAATATATGGTGGGAATGGAAGAGCTACAAGAATTTTTCCCAAGGGATTTACATGACCATGGACATAAATCCTAAAAAATAATGTTACCGATGAAACAGAAACTATTACCTCAAAACGGGAAGTGTAGCCCAAAAAGACTCAAAAAACATGAAAAAATGCCCCAAAAACAAAAAGTGTGTATTCCAAAACCCATTTGTTTTTTTCTCAAGGTCAAATTTCACCTTTTTATAAAATTATGCTAAAAATGAAATTGTTTCTTGAAACAATGATTGAAAAAACACCCTCAAAACAAAACGAGTTGATGTTGGAATAACAAAAAAAAACATTGTGTCACACTTTTGACACATTGTAACAATGGAATTAAAGACAACATATTAGGACATTGAAAAATCGTAAAATTCTAAATTTTTTGATAGATGGTGTTAAATATAAACAAAATCATGTCTAAAGGGCCTATCATTTCGAACAATTTTTATCCATGTTGTTAAACATAAAATATCTTGACTCTAAATAACCCTAAAATTGTAATTATTTTCGACCATAACTTTAAAGATAAAATTTTGTGGCGCATAAAAACCTTAATGACAAGTTGTAAATCTCAAGTTTTTAAAACTTACGTTTTCAAGATACTTGAACCATGATATTATGGATAAATTATATGACTTAAACAATTTTTAAAAATGAGCAAGTAAATGAAAAATTATTATTCATATATTTGTTTCTTTATATATAAAAACATATTTTAATTTTTTTTTTTATTGTTTTTCTATATTTTAAATTATAATTGTTTTAGTTTTAAGAAAATAAAAAATTAAAATTAAAATCTTCTTATATATGTTTTTTTATATTTTAAAACATATTTCAATCTTTTTTATTGTTTTTTTATATTTTAAATAATAATTGTTTTAATTTAAAAAAAAATTAAGATTAAAAATAATTTTTTTTATAATTGTTTGTTTACTTTTTAAAACATATTTTTTAATTTTCTTTTATTGTATTTTTATATTTAAAACTTTTAATTGAATAGTTATTTTTTATATCAAACAATATATATATATTTTATTATAATAGTTTTTGTTTAAAAAAAAATGAATTTTTTTAAATAGTTTGTGTTTGAAAAAATAAAAATAAAAATAAAAAATAATTTTCTGCCCTCCAAGGGCTGGAGGTAGGCTAGGCAACCCTCGATGGCGCTGCCTGGCCGGCCTATGGCCCTCGGCTGCGCGGAGGACGATTCTGAGAATCACTGCCGACTGGGCAAAGGGTTATTCTCAGAATCACCCTCTGCCTAGCCGGGGGTGATTCTCTGAATCGTCCTCCACTGAGCCAAGGGTGATTCTCATAATTTCCCTCCACCCAACCGGGGGTGATTCCCAAAATCACCCTCCGCCCAGCCGGGGGTGATTCTCAAAAGCAACCTCTGCCCAACCAGGGGTGATTCTCAGAATCACCCTCCACCCAACAAAGGGTGATTCTTGGAACTGCCCTCCGCCCAGCTGGGGGTGATTCTCGAAATTTCCTTCTACCCAGCCAGGGGCTGGAGGCAGGATAGGTGGTGTCATCAAGGTATATCCAACGGAGGGTGATTCCAAGAATCACCCCCAATTAGGCGAAGAGTGATTCTCAGAATCACCCTCCACCCAGCCGGGGGTGATTCTCGGAATCACCCTTCACCCAATCGGGGGTGATTCTCAGAATCGCCCTTCGCTCAATCAGCGGTGATTCTCAGAATTCCCCTCTGCCCAATAGGGGGTGATTCTCAGAATCACCCTCTACCCAGCCGGGGGTGATTCTTCAAATCTCCCTCAGCCCAGTCGGGGGTGATACTCAGAATTTATCTCCGCCCAGCCGGGGGTGATTCTCGAAATTTCCCTCTGCCTAGCCGAGGGTGATTCTCAAAATTTCCCTCCACAAAACCAGGGGTGATTCTCAGAATCACCCTCCGTGCAGCTAGGGGTGATTCTCGGAATCACCCCCCGCCCAACTGGGGGTGATTCTTGGAATCGCCCTCTGGCCAGCCAGGGATGGTTCTTAGAATCACCCTCTACCCAGTCAGGGGTGATTCTCGGAATCGCCCTCCGCCAAGTCGGCGGTGATTCTCGGAATCACCCTCCACCAAGCTAGCGGTGGTTCTCGAAATTTCCTTCTACCCGGTCAGGGGTTGGAGGCAGGCTAGATAGCCCTCAATGGTGCCACTCAACTAGCCTCCAACCCCTGGCTGGGTGGAGGGAGATTCTTGGAATCACCCTCTTCCCAGCCGAGGGTCAGAGGCCGGCCGGGTGGCACCGTCGAGGGCTGCCCAGCCTGCCTCTGGCCTTCAGATGTGCGGAGGGAGATTCCAAGAATTTCCCTCCACTCCTCCGCGTTTCAAAGGTATGTTGTGCAGCCCTCGATGGTGCAGCTCAGCCTGCCTCCGACCCCTGTCTGGGCGAAGCACACTTCCGAGAATCACCCCTGGTTGGGCAGAGGGCGATTTCAAGAATCACCCTTGGCTGGGTGGAGGGAGATTCCGAGAATCACTCCTAGTTGGGCGGACAGTGATTCCAAGAATCACCACCAGCTCGGCGGAGGGTGATTTCGAGAATCATGCTCCGCCCAGCCGAGGGTCATTCTCAAAATCGCCCTCCACCCAGCCAGGGGCCGGAGACAGGCTGGGAAACCCTTAGGTTTAGGTAAGTTTTATTATACAAATTTAAATTCAAATATTTTATTTTTTACTTTTTATGTCTTTATACTAATTTTCTTACTTATTTCTTTTATACTTAATGATTAGGAACAACACTAGCATGTTTCCTACCAAAAGGAAGAAATTGAATTTCCATTGAGAAAGACCCAGTGCAATACAAATTTATTCAACAAAGAATTAACACTCTTGAATTCCTTCCAGATGCGAAGCAAGAAGTTGGTTTGAGGAAAGGGGATTTTAATGAATCACGTGTGGCAAAAAAATCAAAGGAACCTCAACCACCATTATATGGAATGATTGGAAAGGGACACTTTGGAAGATTTGCAGACATGAAAGATCCATTAGAAGATGACAATGACTAAAATGAAATAGAAAATGTTGCGGAAGAAGCCATCAATGACGTTCTAGATAATGTTGAACATGTATTAGTTTATATTGTTGAGTATTTTTAAGTTATGCTTGCAAACAAAGCTCATTTTTTAGATCTATTAATCAGTTTTACTTGTAGTGTTTAGACTTTGATATTTTATGAAAAGAATCCTTATTTTTTGCAAAAAACATGTGATTACTGTTATTTTTTGAAATAAATTCAATAAAAATGCTATTTTCTTAAGCTTTTTTGTTAAGATTTTCCAAAAAAATAGTTTATTTAACATGTTTTTTTTAACAAAAAGTCTCTAAAAGTGTATTTTTTGCATTCTATTTGTATTGAAAATTTGTATTTTTTTTTCATATCGTTCAAAATATTGGCTTTTTAGTGACAATTATTTGATGTTCATTGAAAAATTAATTAGCAATACATAAACTTGTAGAAAATATAAACTTTATAATATTGACCCTTTTTCATTTTTTATCTATGTGAAAAAGCAAATATATCATTACAAATTTTTAGTTAAAAAAAATATATATATTTTTTCTTTTTAAAACACACGTACATAAATGCACTTAAAAATAAACATCTCATGGAAGAAGAAGACATTAGAAAATGTATAGTGTCAAAATCAATCCTCTAAAAAAACATTGGTGATGATACGCCACCACTATTCAAAATCAACATAAAAAGCATCATAGAAGAAAAAAAAAAAAAAAATTGAAGTGCCAAAAACATGCTTAAAAAATAAAATTTTGATTCTGCATCACCACTTTTCAAAATCGGGTGTTGTTCTTGCTACGTCAAAAAGTAGGTACCAGTGCAGTTACCTATTTCATCAGTAACAGTGTTAAAAATGAAGTTGGCTCTAATACCATGTTAAACACAAGCATGAAGAAGACAAGAAAACCGACATATGAAGATAAGCGTGAGAGGTGTTTATTATTCACAATGATACATATATATAATACATTGGACTGACCCTTGATTTCACATTCCAAGTGGTCTCTTGGACTCCTCTTGACTGTTCAACTCCCACAGTAACCCTAGGTAGATTAGGTGTCCAACAATCAAGCATACCATTACCATACAAATTTATAATTATTATGTAATATGACCATGAAAATCACATGCACAATTTAAAAAAATAGATAAAACAATTCATTAACTATCTTATTATTGTATCGAGAGAAATGACCCTTTATAGCCCAGGTTGTGTATATATTTAACTCTCATGAAATTTGTGTGAGTAACACTAAAGAAATGAATAGTAAAAATAGGTGGATCCATTAGTTATCTATTTTACCATAATTAAAAAAGAAAATTTGCATAGATCCCTCTTAACCTTGGATCTATTACACGTCAATCTCACAAGGGGGCTCACAAAACATTGATATTTGCACCTACAGTTTTTTATCCATCTCAACAATTAATAGATATATAGTTAATAAAAATATGTGCTAATATATGAAAAATTCAAACATGGGCCATAAAACCTATGTTTCATACATAAAATAAGCAATAGGTTCACAATCACTCAGCCATAAAGTATAGATTCCATACATAAAATAATCAAGAGAAGAATAATGAATAAATGGGTCTTATATAGCACATTCCACTCGTATCTATTTCATAAATTACATGATCTTGGAACTCATGGAAATCAAGCATTAATTCTCTATTCCTAAAGTCACAACTTAGGTCATAATAATTTAAATGGAATGTAAAAGCTTGGGTCCTACTTATTAGATGCTGAGAGTAATGTCTACATCTTTAAATATGAGGACTTGGCCCGTATAAAATCTAGATTAATATAAATAGTAGATGATAAAGCATATAGTTATGTAGGGATCATCATGAAATTCCACTCATTACTTATGTTTCAAAATTCCGTTGAAAGATAATTTTGACAGCTATGATCTATTACATTTCAATACATCGAATGGGCAAGCAAAAAATTGAGATTTTCACCGCCGATTTTTTTATCTATCTCATAGTTTAATAGATATATTTTTAAGAGAGATATATGGTAATATACAAAAAATTTAGACATGAGTCATGAGGTTCTGGTGTCATACATAAAACAAGAAAAATGTGTAAAGATCTGGGCCATAAATTCTAGGTTCCATAGATAAAGCAAGAAAGAAGTGAAAAATGAACAACTCGTCCATAAAGTCTATGTTCCATACATAAAACAAGAAAGAGGTACATAATCAAAAAATGATTGTTATGTAACACATTTCAGTCTTATCTACTTCATAAAGTACATGAGATCTGGACTCATTTAAATAATGTATTCAGTCACTATTCCTAGTCACACCTTGGGTCATAAAAAATTAAATGGAATGTCAAATCTTGGGTCCTACATATTCCATGATAAAATTAATGTCTCAATATTTAAATATGGGCATTTAAGCCATAAAAAATATATATTATTAGGCCATAAGCCGTACATTCATGGTGGGATGACCATGAAATTCACCTCAACTGTTAGGTCTCACATGTATGTTAGAAGACAATTTTGACCCACGGGTCAAGGAAATTACATACAAAAAGTACATTATTAGATAAAATTACTTACTGAGATGAAATGAAATGTTTATATTAAGATGGTTTCATCTAACAATATTAATCATTGGGTTCTAAAAATCAATTTATTGAACATGTCACTTCCATAGAATATGAATTTGTTGACTTCAATCAATCCTCATACAACAAAATGGATCCTTGTGCATAAAATTCCATACACTAATTAAAGTCTTGGATTATCTAGATTAAACACCAAGAGATTACATATAAAAGTTCATACGTCATGAGTTAATTTAGGAATTCACCTTACAATGAGTCATTTTTGTAACACTAGAGCTAAAAAAACCATGAAAAAGATAATGCTTCAGAAGCCCCTTCAATGACCAAAAACCCAAATTTTGAGAATCCTTACCACAACAGTGTCACTCATAAGATTATTAAATCTCTCCTTGAAGCTTCTCATGAAATCAACATAGCATTGAACAAGGGTTGTC
Organism: Pinus albicaulis; assembly: GCA_034641835.2. Taxonomy (NCBI): domain Eukaryota; kingdom Viridiplantae; phylum Streptophyta; class Pinopsida; order Pinales; family Pinaceae; genus Pinus; species Pinus albicaulis. The sequence goes on from JAXQQM020066277.1 coordinate 320,990, forward strand.
CCTTTTAAGACATGAAAATTATCACAACCGAAAGAAAACTATTCTTTCATAGTTTCACCTTTTCCACTTATTGGTGTAGGTTATATCATTATCACGGTCTATTTCTTTACCAACAGATTTTTGCAAAGGAATAATGGACATATACAATCGAAAAAACACAAGATCCCTCGTTATGTTAGAAGTAAATAATAAAATTCAAACACAAAAATTATTGTTTCACTTTTATTCTGTGAGAGGTATTGGCACCACCAAAAGTCTTGTTGTGTGATTCTTTTTTGAATGATGCATTTCTTCATTGCATGCTTCATGGAGAGATTGTGATATATTTATTGTGAAGGACTATAACCAACAATTATACCTCTAATTTCATTTCAAATTTTCAACTTAGTGTCTAAAGTCATTCATATACCTTTTCGGAGACCAAATATTTATATTATAACACAACAACTGCTCATGAAAAAACACAAGAAGGTCACCTCCCTAAGAACATTGGTTGTGCCAAACAAGAAGTAAATGTTATTTTCAAAATAAAAACATAGTAGATGTCATTAAAATGATGTAATATACTGAAGTAGTAGATGGTGCTAAAATATTTCTTGAGTATTCTAGATTGGAAAAGCTTTCGGTGTGTGCAATACATTATATATGTCCTTTATCCCAATCTATTATAGTAAATTTTCCAAGAAAATTACAAAGTAAACTAGAAAATATTAAAATACGCATCCACGCTAACAAAACAATACTATGCTATGTGAGATAAATCTATCCCTCTCCAGCAATTGTTGGAGAGCATAGTCCACATTTTGCTAGCAAACTAGCATGGGTACATGTTATGAAATATGCATGTAACTCAATGGTAGAGTGGCCCACTAGCTAGAGAAACTATAGAAATTAGCTAACCAAGGGATTCAATCTAGTTTTATAATGTACTAAAACAAGATACTTAATCCATCTACAATTTTCGGAAACAAAATTTGATGACACAATCACATAACAAGTAAGAGAAAGAGACAATAAATCTCACAACACAAGATGTATCTGGGAAAATCACCTGCCCAAAACCCCTCTAGCTATATATTTCATATGGTTAATATCATGAAATAATACAATTTTATTTCTCCACTAAGAAACTTCCTCCACTCTGCTAACTATGTCACTCTGACCTAGCTCAGATCCAGCTTGAAATAAAAGAAAGTTTGGTACAATATTTAACCTCTTTCTTGCCTCTTACCAGCATGATTTCCTTACCCATTATTGGGAAAATTCATCCCCTATTAACTACGAAAATACCAATTAATGATTGTGCAATCCTTCAAGGCCTTCCTAATGACATCATGCATTACTTGCACATTTTTCTAATATTACAACTGATAGATATCTTCCCTTTAACCTTAGTTTCAAATGGGCCTTCCTTAGAACTGACATGAAATAGTTATTTATATTGGATTATAAGTTAACTAATTGATCACTACATGTGAATTAAACTAGATTTGATTCAATGGACATATCACTAGCTCATCTGTAAGTTAGAAGTAGTTAAACTCATTTTAACTCAATTAAGTGATTTAAATAATTACAACTTGCAAATAATTGTAACTGAAGCCCATAAAAATAGTAAAATACTCTCAGTTTCTCCTCTTTGACCTCTAACTCAAATTTCCTAAACTAGCTAAGCCTTCCTAACTCATTTAACTAATACAAGTTTTCATGAGATGAAATTACAAATTGTCTTCCAATCTAATTAAGGGAAAATTAAATCAAAAGCCTCGTATGGTGCCATTTTCTACATTAAATTTCTCGTTTCCATTTTCAATGTTTCTTATTTCCAATTTCAACACTCCCTCTCAAAAAAGAAAGGAATTCAATCTATCCTTATTTAGTACCTTTGGAATGTTCTGCATGCAACACCTCTCTAGTGTTTCTTTTTCCTGCAACCCCTAAAACTAATAGCCTCAAAAAATTGAATCAATATGATGCATCTGTCATAAGATTATCTGAATGTTGCTAGCTACTCCAATGTCTACAAGAAACTCTGCAGTGTTTCTTACTTTGCATTTTTTTCCTCTGCACTACTTCAAACTTTGATCTGCACTCCAATATCTGACATTTCTCACTCTAATTTATGTATTCCTCACATCTAAATGCATCAATCATATTGATCCTTCATGCTACTATTTATTGTGGGCTCCTCATAGCCACGTCTAATCCATGAGACAAGCCATCTCAATGGATCCATCCCAATTTTTTTCTCTTGGGATTATGTCTACACATCATCCCACCTCTCACCTAAAGGTATGGTTCATTATGTTCCCTCTGCCCATCTAACTCGAAATTTCCCTTTCCTAGAGGTATCGTCTTGACTGGACACCTCCACTAGTTCTCCTCTCTGCTTCTCCAATTTTGGTTTCTCGACAACCTTCTCAGACTACTTCTGAGGCTGCAAGTTGAGAGGTAATTTGTGCTTCCTCTAAACCATCAAGTCACTAACTTCTTATTTTCTCGTCCAATATTTACATGCATCTTTGACCTCGAGAGAATACACGTTTTTTACTCTTACACCAATATGTTTCACACGTCCCATGGCGATGTGCCTTAGGAAGACCTTTTTTTTCATAAATATGACATCATAACCACGGTATTCCAATACCATTATAGAGATAAAATTCTTTTTTATTCCTGAAACATACAAAAAATATTTCAAACTCATATGGGAGCAAAACTCCCTTCGAAATGTAACTGTACCTATGTCATTCGTGTTATACCTCCCGTCATATCTAAACTTGATCTTCTACTAGAGTTCCTTCTCCTCCAAGTCACTAAAGATATACTTATTATTTTTCATATGGAACAAGGCATCGCTATCAAGATACCACATGCATCTTATTACAATTTTGACCAATCTTGCAATGATAGTAAAATCAAGCTCTAATGTTCAATCTAGTGCTTCACCCACTGCAATTACAGGCTCCTTCCTGTTTTCCTTCTTTCGTGTACAATCCAATGCATATTACCCATGCTCGTGAGAGTGGAAACAATTGATATTGAACAAGTATCTCTTACCCTCTTGGACTTGGGACTTATTTTCCTTTGGTTTATTTTATTTTTCGACTCATTCAAAGTATTCTTCTTTGTCTGTGTCGAATGTCTCGTCTCAGGTGCTCTGACTTATTTCTTCTATTACCATGTCATAACATAAACACTCATAGTCCAGTGGCTTCTCCCTCGCATTCATAGAGTCTTTTAACTATGCCAGCTATTGGGAAGGCCTAAGAAAGATAGGCTCACCAAATTATCATGGGATACTATCACACCAAGACTTCTGAGCTCACCTCGACATTGAGTGAACCTCGTAAAATATTTTGGTATCATCTTGCCCTCCTCCATCTCAATATTTCTAAGCTTGTCCTTCATCTCCAAATTCCTGTGGTTGCTTCTATTCTAGAATAGATCTGTAAAGGTATTCCACATAGCATATGGAGTCGCCTTCACATGGACACTCTAGACAATATAATCTTCAAGTCCTTCTAACAAGATTCTTCTCACCTTTTCTACATTCTTCTTCCATGCATTGAGATGTTAAGTAGATTATACTACAGGTTGGGGAATATCATTGTCTATGAATTAATTTAGTGTGTTTTCCTTGAGCACTCCCTACATCCTGTCCTTCTAGGCTATGTAATTTGAATTTCCCTCAAGAGAATATTCGAGTCTTAAGCCATTGAAAGACATCATTATCTGTTGTTGGGTCCTGTAGAATAAATCTACAAATTCGAACCTATTCAAAACGAACTCAATTTTTTCTCTTGTATTGTGATTCTTAGTGCTCTGATACCATTTAGAAATTATCTAACCATGAGATTCAATATGATCTTATAAAGTACTAAAAAAGATACTGAATCCTTCTACAATTTGCAGAAACCAAATTTGATCACACAATCACATAACAAGTAAGAGAATGACACAAACAATCGCACAACACAACAATTATGTGGGGAAAGAAACTTCTCAAAACCACTCTATATCTATATTTAGTATGGTCAAGATCATGAAACAATACAATTCTCTCTCTCCACTGAGAAACTTCCTACACTCTTATAACTATCTCACTCTGATCTAGCTAGGATACAGCTTGCAATCAAAGCAATTTTGGTCCAATATTTAACCTAGTGCGTTCCTCTCCCCGAGATTCTTTCCTTCCACATTATTAAGCTAATTGATCCCCTACTAATTAGAAAGATACTGATTAATTATTGTGAAAACCTTCAGGGCCTTCCCGATGGCCTCATGCATAACCTGTACAATTTTCTAATAGTACAACTGATAGATCTCTTCCCTTTAACCTCAGTCTCAACTGAGCCTTCCTTAGAACTCACACACAACAACTATTTATAGAGCATTATTATTTGACTAATTGATCACTACTTGTGAATTAATCAGATTTAATTCATTCGACCTATCACTAGCTCATCTCTTAGTTAGAACTTGTTAAACTGATTTGAACTTAATTAATTGAGTTAACTAATTACAACTCATAGATAACTATAACTAGACCCCCTAAAAATCGGAAAATGATCTACATGTATCCTCTTTGATACTTAACTCAAAGTTTCTAATATAACGAAGTATTGCTAACTCAATTAACTAATGCAAGTTTCCATGAGATGAAATTACAAATTTTCTTTCAATTTAATTAAGGGAAGAGTAAATCAGAAGCATCACATGGTGCCATTCCTGGGTGCCATTTTCTGGATTCCATTTCTCGATGCCATTTTCAATTTTTATTATTTCCAATTTCAAAGGGAAGTTCTTGGGTTTGATTTCTAGTATGTTCAATTTTCAACAAGATATGAGAGCTAGGGATCAAGTCTAAGTGATAGTCACTAGGAGGCCCAGGAATATGGATTTGTGAGATTTTTTTAGCACAAAACATAGAAAAATTGATAACGAACAAGGATGCTAATACATTACTAAAAAAATTTGACCAGATATTCATAGCTGTAAACATCACGTATCATAGATGTGATGGATATTAAATCGTTGCAGCTTCATGTATAGGATGTAAAACCCACACTTATGCAAATTTATTGTGGACATAGACTCTGTAAATAAATTTTCCAATAATTATAGCTATTGTAACTCTAGTTTTCTAGAAGAAGCACAAACATAGGAAATTAATAACGAAGAAGGATGCACTAAGTAATACTGAAAAAACTATATTTTAACGATTACAAATTAATCATAGGGCCTAAATACCTTCAATATTCTAAAATTCCATCTGATGGTGCAAACCGATACACGTGATAGGTGGGGGAGTTGCTCATAAAGGGAAATTCCTTACAGTGTAATTATATTTTATATAACTCCCGCATTGTAGTTCATGGTTTTTTTCATGGTAATTGGTCCTTAGAATCTTCATTTGGGGTCTAAGGGTTTTATTTTCATCCTCCACCCATCAACAAGTCCATCATATCCATCCCCTTTTTCAACCCCTTTATAAAAACAACCATATTACACATGGGAGCCAATTTTTTCTTTGAGAACATTGTTCATGGCTTCTGAGCCCTAGAAATTTAATTTAAAGCACAATTTTGTTGGTGTGCTTCTTGGACAATGGTAAGTGTGAACAACCCATCATTTAGGTGAAAAACCTCTAATAGGGAACTCATATTACCATTGGAGGTTAAACATCCATTTGAAATAATGTATGAAATATATTGGGCCATTATTTATAGTTTGGAAATTTAATTTTTATGCCTTTGAAAATAAAAAAATATTCAATAAAAATGGTGGATAAACCACAACATAAATATTGTAAAACCCTTTAATTTCTTTCGAGAAATTAGAAACTATTAACCATAAATTTAATAACTATATATATATATATATATATATATATATATATAGTCTAAGTGTTTCCAATTATCTAGTGGTTCACTTTCTTTCATGCGATTTTTACCGAAATATCTCTCAACATTCATAATATCATAATAGAAACCTAAATTCAAATATTATATTTTTTTTCCAATACTTAAATAAATTAAGAATTAAATTATATAAAACTAGAAATTGCACCACATCTTGCAAAAGAAACATTGTAAGGAAATAGCATAGGAGAGAGTAGCGTAGAAGAAATAAGATGTTGTAGAGAAGGAGCCATCATGGAGGAATGCAACGAAAATTTTGCTTCAGGTAGTGAAGGTTTCAAAGATATTGATGATAAGAGTTATTAACCAAAAAATTTTGTTATAGATATTGAAATAGGCAATTGCTAGTGAAAACATATACATAAACCAACATAATTTTTTCACATCTATAAAAAAAAATTATAGATATTGAAATAGGAAATTGGAGTGAAAATCCTTTGGTTATTAATAATCCTATGAAACAAGCATGAAATGAGCATGTAACTCAAATAATATATTTCAAATACATTCAAGTACAATATATTTAGCATAGATGTAAATAAAGAGAATTTTTATTAAAAAAAATAGAGTTTACTCCAAATTCATCTACATATCATAGCCCCAATTGCATGCTTGTCAGAAATTGTATATGAAGAACAATAGTCTTGGTATATAGTAAAGTGACTGTCATTTTAATATGGAGACATTTTTGGAATGAGATATTTTTCTTTATGTTATGGTTTATTTTCTTAACTCCAAACTTGGTTTAGTCTTTCTCTATATAAATAAGAAAAAAATACAAATTAAATTCACAAATTTAAGTTATAGTTTTATATTTTATAATTACAAATATAGTTTCTTATTAAAATATTTTACTCACATCTATTTATTCAAATAAATTATATTGTGAATATTTTTTCTCCTATTATTTGATTACAAAATTATTGTACTCCCTACTAAGTAAAACAACTTTGTTAATAAAGAATTGAATGCCAAATTGAAAGATTACTCAAGTGAGAACTACTATAATATATATAATTGATTTATGGAGGCATTCAAAAATTAGGATTCAATAATATGAGAATGATGAACTTGCATGTTGGGCTAATATATGTAGGAAACCTTATCAAGTTAGACTTTCATATAATGTGAAGGACAATGTGAAAGAGTTTTAGTATTTGAATTTTCATGTGTCACCAAATGAAAAGTATATCATGAGACATTGTATATCTAGAAGGGTGTATTGAGAGAATTTCCCATTTTAGTTATCATTATTATTAAAGAATATTTCTTACTACATAATATGTATAACTTCTATATAGACTTACCAAAAAAAAAAAATTAACCGTGTTGGAATCTTATGATAGTGATGACAATATGAGCAATCCATTCATACAACTACCACATACTATCAATAGGTCAAAGAGTTTTCCTGTGAATGATCTATGCATCTTCGTCATGCAAATTGATTCTCAGCACTAAGGAGCCATCCTAAGATAAAAGGTCATCGTAGTAACTTTGATGTTCAAAAACCATCAATCACTTAATCATATATCTCTAAATATCAAAAATTGGACAATAGTCACCATATAGGTAATGCTTGGGGGAAATATGTATCTGTATCATAGTATAACTGTATATACAATAACTTATACAAAATATATAAAAATATGTCATAACCAATGCAACTGCTACATGAACTACTCACAATCCTTAATGATATACTCAAATTTCTTCCACAATACTAATCAAGTGTCTAAATAAGCCATCATCACTCCGTCACCATATAGGTAACATCTGGGGGGGGATTTGTTAGAATTGTATACACAATAGCTTATACAAAGGATATAAAAATCTCTTATAAGCAATGCAATTGCTACATGAACTACTCAATATGTAGGTAATGTGTGGGAGGAATATGTTAGAACTGTATAACCAATAGCTTATACAAAGGATATAAAAATATGTTATAAGCAATGCAAATGCTACAAGAACTACTCAAAATCCTTAATGATATACTCAAAGTTCTTCCACAATACTAATCAAGTGTCTAAAGAAGCCATCATCACTTCAAAAATCAAATATTTAAACATACAAATTGTAAAAAATGAATTTGTTCCATAAATTTTAATAGAATCATGTGCTCAGATCTATGATACAGTTCTTAAACCCCAAAGCCTCTTCTTGATTGAAAACATACTAAATTGTTAAGATATAGCTGAAGAGTAATAATTTAAAAACTTCTTGGCACAATTGTTACATAATAATTTGTTGTACAACTTGTAGATTAGTAAATGTCATCTTGCAACACGTCCAAATAAAACAATTGAAGTAAATATGATTGTTTGGTTTTCAATGCATTTATGCAATTAAAATAGAGCTAGGAACCTTTGAAGACTACTGCATTGAAAATTAGAAGCATCTTTATGCCTCGTTTTCTAAGATGGCCGTGAATAACTTTGTGGATCACTTCGATCAACATTATATTTCTTTCACCATTATCTATGCCTCATAGTTTAAATTTGTGCAAGGGGGAGGAAAGAAGGAGTGTCAAGGTGAAAGCTAGAATAAGAAGAGAAAGAAGAATATTGTTTGGGACTTGAGATATATTCATTCTCTGCACATCTAGAGTAAATCTTAATAAAACAAAACTCACCATACTTTGAATTTTTGAAATAATTTTTTGAATTACACATTTAACAATATTCATTTAAAAAATACAAACATAAATTACTAATTTAAATAAAAATAGTACAACACATTTAACAATATTCATTTAAAAAAAATACAAATACAAATTACTATTTTATATAAAAATAGTACAAAGAATCACAATAATTATCACAGCCGTCATGTACCTTCCTCTTATTACATTTTAAATACCCCATGTTGTTAACTTATTCTTAATCAAATAGTGTCAATTTTGTAAAACTATAATCTACAAGTCTCACTTTTTATAGCTTTGATGGAAGGGTAGAGTATCTAAATTCCCCTACCCTTTAAGAAGCATCCTCAATTATTGTACCACCCACCTCGATATCCAATCTAGACATCTTAAGTTATTCTAAATTGATCATCTCTAGCAATTTTCTTTGACTATGGATCAAGTTATAAACTAATAACTTGTGAAATCCCTAGCCATTTTATTTGATTGTGGACAAAGTTATAAACTAGAATATACTCTCTCCTCAAAAGCCCCTACAATATATATTGGATGGAGGGAAATGCTATGATAAAACTTGTACAAAAAAGCCCTTAGGTTTGTCTCAACTTACTCTATTGTTATTTACATAGTGTGAATTTTGTAAAACTATAATCTACAGTAAGGACTAAGTAGTTTTTTTTTTTGTATATTTTGTTTAGAATTTAAAAAAAAAAAAAAATTATAAAAGCTAAAATTATATAGCTAAAAACTTTGTTTAAAATTTCAGAATAAAAAGTTGAGTAAGTTTTACATCATATACTATGAAAATTGTTTATGATTATAAAGTAAAAAGTATGTAATATTTTTTAGCTACATTTAGGTAATTAAAGATAGGTATATAGTTTCTTAATTTCTCTCTTTAAATAAACTACATTCCACATGAATACCATGGGTTGTTTTTATAGTTTATTTTTATTTTTTATTGTATTTTTGACCTACTTAAAATGTTCATTACATTATGTTAATATTTTTATTTAATTTAGTTTTTTTTGTGTGTAATTTGACATAGTCAAAATTTTGAATTGCCATTAAAATCTAACAAATTTTTAATAATAACATTTCAACTTAAAAGTCACCAAAAATTAAATTCTATATAGCTTATTAAAAAGAAAAAAAAATTAACATTATAAAAAACTATTTACTTGTGGATCTAAAACATTTGTAGTGAAAAACTTTGTTTAAAATTTGATAATAAAAAGTTGAGTAAGTTTGACATCATATAATATGAAAATTGTTTATGATTACAAAGTAACAAACATGTAATATTTTTTAGCTGCAATTAGGTAATAAAAGATATGCATATAGTTTCTTAATTTCCTTGTTTAAATAAACTACATTCCACATGAATACCTTGGGTCAATACCATGTATTGTTTTTATAGTTTATTAATTTTTTTTTTTGTATTTTGACCTAGTTAAAATGTTCATTACATTATGGCAATCTTTTATTTAATTTACTTTTATTTTTAGTTTTATGTAATTTGAAATTAAAATCTAACAAATTTTTAATAACAACATTTTAACTTAAAAGTCACCAAAGCTTAAATTCAATGTAACTTATTAAAAAGAAAAAAAACTAACATTATAAAAAACATATAAAAAACTATTTTCTTGTGTATCTACTGGCCAAAAACATTTCAATTGTCTAAGATTTGATGCAATGACTCAAACATGTTCACAGTAACAACTAAGAGAGTTGTTTTCAAATAAGAAGATTTGATCCAATAACTCAAACATGTACATAGTTGCTAGGAGATTTGTTTTCAAATAAGAACGTCTTACAGCTTAAAAATACTCCTAACTAACCTTTTACTCTAAATTTTACTCTACCTGTTTTGTTTCAATCTTATATCTTATATATTCATTTCAATTTCAAATAAAATGCTTTAATATTTCTTGGACTTTGATGACTTTCGGACTTCCTCCAAACTCCCTTTTACTCGGCCATAACCCCTCTACTGGACCATAAAAAATAAATGTTAAAATTTCATGTAAATTTTCAATACAAAAATGTTATTGCTAAAATTTTATGATTATATTGTTGACCTAATCTTGGCTTCATTATAAGCGATTCGTTATTTTCTCCCCAAATTTTTTTATATTTATACCTTTCGTAAACGATGTGTGAACACTTTTATAACCCATAAAAGAAATCGAGGTCAGTTTTACGAATATATATTCTCTGATCTTTCTCATAATACTCGGTATCATAAGTGATTCGATATTTTAAAAAAAAAAAAAAGTCATACTTATACCGTTTGTAAACCTGTGTGGACATTTTATAACCCATAAAAGGAAATTTAAATCAGTTTTACGAATATATATCCTACAATATTTGTAGGAGGTTTTGAAAATATTTGATGAACGTATATAGTTCTGTAACGAGACTTGAACACAGGTACGGAGACTTTATAATCGGATTCATCGAAATTTGATACTTGAACGCATGTAAGTAGAGTAAAGTAGCCTTTCCAAATTCACATTTGGAGATTTTAAAAATAATTGTTCTTTCTTCCCGACATCTAACACTTTCTTGACATGCATTACATGTTTTTCATGGGATTTATTGGAAATTAATATGTCATCTAAGTAGACTATCACAAAGTTATCTAGAAAAGGCCACATTATATCGTTCACCATAGGCATGAAGGTAGCCAAGAATTACAAACATCAAAGGGAATAACCAACTATTCCAACAAACCTTTATTTGTTTTGAATTTTTGCTTCCATATGTCTCTTTCAATGATCCAACGATCCTAATTTGATGATAGCCACTCCTCAAGTCCAACTTAGTCAAATACACAACATATTTGAATTGATCAAGTAAACAATAAATTCTAGGAAGAGGGTAATGGTTCTTTACCATAATCTTGTTCAATGCACGGAAGTCCACAGACATGCTCCATGTTCAATCTTTCTTTGCAACAAAAACATTAGTTGAAATGCATGGCGGAGTACTTGGCCAAATGATTCCCTTGTCAAGAAAATCTTGGATTTGTTTTTTAATTTATTCATTTTCCATCACTCACATCCTATACATGCCAATGTTAGGAAGAGGAAAATATTGTTGCAATTGGATTTCATGTTGGATTCCTTTTTTGAGAGGAAATCCCTTTGGATCCCTAAAGATCTCATGATATTGGTTAAAAACCGCAACCAAATAAGAGTTCAAATTTGAATCACAACCTTGAAAGGCTTCATTATCAACATCATTCTTGTGTTTGATCATCAAAAGTACAAAGTTCTAGCTAGAGTTAACAAGTCTCTTCATTTGTCTAGGACTCATAAGTGAAAGGTTTATTTTCTTGGGATGTGCTCTAACAAGGTACCCAATACCATATATGAACAAGTGATATTTTTTTCATGGCAATGAAAGATAGTTCTCCTATCATAAAGATATGGGCTTCCCAAAACAATACCACATATTTCTAATAGAACTACATCAATCTATACCTCATCAATGGAGTTTGTAGTAATTGTGAATTTCAATTTGAATTTTATACTTACTTGAAACTTTGTATTATCATAGACCCAACATAAAGGATATGTTTTAGGATTTGGAATGGTTTCCAAATTTAAAATTTTCAATGTTTTTAGAAATGAGATTTTCTTGTGAGCCACTATCAAATAGAGTATCAATATTGTTATGTTTTTTGGTGTCTCTAATATGGAAAATCTCTATTATTTCCTTTACACTTTGAGTTCAATTGCGGTCATTTGAAGGACTAGTGCTAGAAATGGATTCCTTACCTTTTAATCCAATATATTTTGTTAATTTTTCAATATTGTTCTATGATGGATCAATTACTTAAGCCCAATTTAATTTTAACCCAAATATAAGCAACGTAAATAACTACAAACAATAATTGAAAATATAACAATGTATGAAGTGAAAAAGAAGACAAACGCACAACCATAGGAGACATCAGATTGGTCCAAGACTAGGGAAAACCCCACTTTGGGGGAAACTCTTTCAAATCTTCTTCTTCAATAGATCACCATAAAACGTTTCAGAAAATATTACAATGAGCACAATACATATATGCAGCGGAAAAAAATACATTAGATCTATAGATCTACATAAATAAAATATCAAAATAAAAAATCTAATGTATCACGAGTGATCTCAGCTGCCAAGTCCTGGATCTAAATCGAAGATGTTGCGGTAGATTATTCTGAAGTGACTCTAATTGTGTGATAGAAGGATGAAGGCACTACGTAATCAACTAAACAAAATCCAATCCATATCTGCTTATGAAATCTCTTAACCGTGACCTTACCACTCTCAGCCCATGACGGCAACACCCTTAACCATGACCTAAGCGTTTTGTGCCCGTGGCTGAGATCCTGATTACCCCGAAGACCTAGGCATGCCTTGAAGATGGTTTTCTCGTTGCTATACTAGCACAACTGTGGCATTGACAAGTACTACCCTTAGTCTTAGCTCAACCCAGTTGCTACCTGCCCGTGGGCTACCCGCGGTTATGTCCGAAAACACCCAGATCAGATGCAAGAGCTTGCCTGTGATCCCCATCATTTGCAAGAGCTTCTCTTGACATACCTATGCGGGAAAAAAATAGAAAATATGAACCAATACGAAAAGAGCATGAACAAGACCTCATGAGTGACTGTGTATAAATAATCTTAGGGTCACTTTTATTTAGAACTTTGTGAGGGATATCTTGGGGATTTGACCAAATCGACATGAGTTTAGGTTGACCCATAAAATAATCAAATAAAGTTTCTTCTTAACTGATCGACCTGATCTATACGTCGATTTTGGTCCTCTTAAAAATATGAATCTAATGAAATTATAAACTCATCCATCTGAGCTTTCTAAAGTTTATTTTCACTCGAGTTGCAAAAATTAACACTCCCTATCAACTAGGAAGAATTCCATTTGTTAATATTTTCTTGTAGATATTTACATCAAGGTGCCATCACATCTCAACTCCATATGCTGAAATTTCTCGAATCTAGAAGAATAAGAATCAAGGAGCAATAGCTTCCACACGTACCTAGCAGCAAGATAATTGAACAGACATCAGAGCACATCTCCAACCCTAGGTCCTTATTGGGGAGCTCAGTCTCAACCCAAAATCATGAAAGGGGAGAAAATATAAACCTAATATTGTTGCCTAATAATATTCCCATCAATGAATCTGATCATTGAAGTGGCAGTACACCCGCGTCATAATTGACTTGGGTTCTATACCCAAAGTACACTCTAAACTCATTAGCCAAATGAGGAGCGTTATTCCCATATAGCCTTGCTTGAGGTTATGATGCAAAGTGGGGTATACTCTCCATAGACCAAATAGGGGAGAAACATATCTAATCCTATGAACATCAGGGAGAAGCATCTCAACCCTGGGTAACAGATAGGAAAATTCCATATTTTCCAGAGATCCCTCAACCCCAACAGCCCTTCATCTGAATTACTCACCGAGAGAACTCAAGCGGGGTAGGAAGAGCTTGCCCAGTGTCCTTAATCAATATTTCCCCTTATCCAACGAGGCTACATCAATCAGTCCATGTTTTTCTATGAAGACCAAGAAATTTATTTTTGGTAATTCCTTGGTGATAATATATGTTATCTATTTGTCACTCGATATGTGGTGGAGTCTATCAAATCCTATTTGCACCATGTCATGGATACAATAATACCAAATATAAATATACTTTCACTTCTCATGAAATACATGATTATTTGGAAAATGGATCCCACCCTGGTTATCACAATATATCATTGAGTTATCTAAGGCTTTACAAAAGAGCTCACCAAGGAGATTCCTTCACCACACAACTTCACAACTAGTTCTAGTAGCGGTAATGTATTCTACTTCTGTGATGTCGAAAGCTACTGAATTTTTCTTCTTACTCATTTAGGATATCATGGAAGAACCTAGACTGAAAAAACATCCATATGTACTCTTTTTGGCAGTGAAATTACCTTCCTATTCAACATTAGTGCATCCATGAAGTTGGATATCTCTAGCAGAATATCCCATACCAAGCATGATCAATCCCTGTAAGTATCTCAATACATATTTTTTTGTAATCCAATGTGCATGAAGAGGCTCAGTCATGACCTGGCTGAAAGTATTAACTGCATAGCATATATATGCATAGGTGTTCAAAAGGAACATGAGAGCCCCAATTAGTTGTCCGTACACAGATGGATTTTCCATATAAAGTCCAGTTGCTCTTCCACACAGCTTATTGAAATTCATCTTCGTCAGAGTAATCATGGATTCTCACTTGGTCATACCAAACCTTTCCTGGTCTTTACCACACCTCAAGGCCCAAAAAAATTGCATGATACCAAGGTATTTCACCTTGAATTTAGAGTTTAACTTACTCTTACATTCGGTCATTAGCAATTCACTTCCCGTTAAGAATAGATCGTCAACATATATAACTCGAATCAATGGAAAACCTTGAAAACCAGTAAAATGGAGGTTGGGATAAACATTGCTTCTTGCGAAATTGAGTTTCCTTAGATGGTTGTCATTATGAGCATACCAAGCTTGGGGAGCTTGCTTCAATCCCTACAATGATTTCTTCAACAGGAAAACCTAGGTTATATGATATTCCACTTGAAATCCCTGTGGCTATTTGATATACACTTATTTCGGTAACATACCATGGAGGAAAGTGGTATTTACACCCATATGATGAAGATTCCATCCTTGAGTAGCATCAAGGGAAAATATCGAATGAATAATTTTATATCGAACCACAATAGAAAATATATCATTGTAATCTTCTCCCTATTTCTGAGAGAAAACTCAAGCTACGGATCTTGCTTCATATTTCTCAATGCTACCATCAATTCCATACTTAATCTTAAATTACCATTTTGAAGTCATAACAAAATTCCCATGCAGTCCCCATACAAAATCCCATACATCATTTTTCATAATACATTCTTATTCCTTGACAATAGAATCCTTCCAAACCGATTCTTTGACAACTTCTTTAAATGACTATGATTCGTCTTGAGTCATGGTGTGTATAGCAACTAGATACCACTGATGCTTTCAAGGTTCCTTCCTTTCTGTGAATGATCGACGAATGTGAATACTTGTTTGACTGTCTTCTAGAGTGTCATGAAGCCAAAACAATATTTTCTTTGTAGGAGTATCACTGGGAGGTAGATATAGAGGATCCATAGGCTCCATGGGAGTATCAATATTATCTCACTATAGTACAGAAAGACCATCTAGAATTTACTTTTCATCATCATATTCCTTGGGAGGTGAAGGAAGGTCTCTTTCTTTACTATGTAAATCATTTTTTTCAACATCCCTACTAATTTCAACGTTCCTTTGACCAGGAATGTATATTATGTAAGCCTTAGAGTTTTCATAGTAACCCATAAATATACCCTTTTCTACTGGTATCTTCAAGCTTATTTCTTTTGTATTTTGAAACATGAAATAATAGTGAACACCCAAATATGTGAATATGACTAATTCCGGGTTTGTTACCTGTAAACATTTATTCTAGTGTTTTGTTTATCAATGCTTGATGAGGCACTCATTTTTGAACGTACATAGTACCATGTGTGTCTTTAGATGACAAAAAATTTAATACCTTCTAATCATGAAGCATGGCACGAGCAACCTCCAATATCGACCAAATTTTCCTTTCAACTAAGTCGTTTTTTTCCTGTGTGTAAGCTATAATATTTTTCTTCTTGATCCCTTCTTTCTTGAAAAATGCTCTGAATTCATTTGACAGGTGTTCTCCTCCATTGTCATATCTGAAAACTTTGAATATTTTTTGTGATGGATTTTTGAACAAAGCTTTGAATTCCTGGAATATTTGAAGGGCTTCATCCTTGTGATTGAGGCAGTAAAACCATGTCTTTCTTGATAAATCATCAATTAAGGTTATGTAATAGAGATGACCACCAACCGAGTGCACAAGAATCAAACCAAATATATCTGAATGAATGAGATGGAGGATGTTTGTTGTTTTATTCTTACTCGATGGGGGTGGTCCCCTTGTTTTCTTTCCACTTGCGCATCCTTGACCAACTCCATCATGCTGAGCTTGAACATCGAGAATACCTGATACCAGTATCTTCAATTTGATAAGAGAATAATAATGTATATGAGACATCATATGGTGATTCGTTCATCCTCCTTTAGGGCTGGTGCTCAGGCTTGCATATTTATTTAACATAAATATGATGTCTGTGCACTAAGGGATGCACCCCTTTCATGTCCTTCTAGTCCTAAATAAACTCATCTAAGTTTTCCTTCAAGAGCTAGCATAGTTTCTCTTCTTCTTTGGATGAGAGGAATGAGTTAATATTTAGGGATTTTGATGGCCAAATTACATAACCTTGGTGTCTTTAGAGGTTGATTCAACTAATTGCAGCTGAATCCAAGGGTGGCTTTGAGATTATTTCATTAGGTAATCAAGCGGAATATTAGTGGGGGGCTGCATTTGAATGATGTCGTCGATGAGATCATCCTCATCGGGTTTGCCCCATCTAAGAAAAATTTCTATGGTACAAATAGGGTAGGGTTTGGTATTGTACACATCAACTTCTTCTTCTTCATCATCCAACTACAAGGGTAGGTCATGGTCAATGGAAGGATGGGGAGGAGCATATAATACCAATTGTTTAGATAAGGGGCCATTCTTTATAGTCATGTTTCTAACCCTAAAACTTATATAATCATTGAGTGTGGCCAACCAAGGTATTCCTAAAATTGGAGGGGTACTCCCAGAAGTCAATCGAGACCATAACATCCTCAAAAATTCCTTCTGGAGCTATTGTGGATCTTTTTGCAAGTTGTAGAAAATTGGCAGTCTTTCTCAAGGCTCCTTGGAGGTTGAGTTTCAACATGGTTTCCCTGGTCATCACTTTGATGGAAGCCCCAAGCTCAATCAGAGTGTGGGGAACTATGAAACCATTGATATGTACATCTATTGCTAGACTTTTAGGGTCCAGGTACTTCCGGAATATCTTCCTTTCCAACATTAATTCAGACAACTCTCCCACAAAATTGATGGTGGGGGTGTCTTTCTTCTTTCTCCAAGGCTTTCTAAAAAAAATTATTTGATGAGACTATTGTAAATAAGGATATCCTTAATGGCATGGAGAAGGTGTATTTTCACAAACATATTTTTCAATTCTCCTAGAAGTTTAGTCTCTTCTAGAGTATGCTAACTAGGGTGGAATAGGTGCTCGCGAAAAGGAGTTTGATTGGATTGAGTATTTCTCTCTTCATTTTGGTCCTCAACATTTGCAAGTGGAGATGGAGGATTATTGTCTGGGAGTTCTCTTGCATACCTGAGTTTAATCTCATGTATCCCCACAACATAAGTTGGATATGATGATTTCCCATTGTAAACTAGTTGTGCCTGCTTGTTTTTCGGGTTCAGATTGGGCTGGGTAGGCATATGAGTAAAATTATGTGGAGCAGAGTGAGTAAGCTGAGGTTTAGGTCTGGGTGGAGCTATTAAAGTAGGTGATTGGTTGTTTCGGGGCCTCAACCCTTGTGATGGGTCGCTCCACTCTGGTGGTTGAGGAACATAATGTTGGAATGGCTAGTTCACAGCATGAGGGTGATATAGAGGGGAGTAAGGAAAACTAGCAGGTGTAGGCCATGATGTACAAGTGGATGTGTACCAAGCCTGCATAATTGAATTCTTGTTTGTATGGTAGTAGGATTATGGTGCACCTTGTATTCCCTGATGATATGATCGAGGCCCTTGAGGCCTTCTTTAATATATTGATCAAAGTTGTTATGGTCCTCCTTCCCCAGCTTCATATATAACTTCGAGACCAGGTAGGGAGGGAAACTTATCTGTTGCATGATTATGTTGACAGAATAAGAAATCCTGTGTGAAATTTAGTGGACATTCATTTCGACGGTGTTTTCTTGTACGTCTACGGAAAAATATCGGTAAGGCCCTTTCTCCTTCCTCTTGTTTCCTTTTTATCTCAATTGTGTCCATTTGCAAAGAAAAGGTGAGAAACATCTCACTTTTGAAGTCCTCCAACATATTTCCAATCTCATTCTTGATGGAGGTGGAAGAGGAATGGGTTTTGTCATGCTTTGGCTAGCTCCACCTTTATTTGTAGCTACCCTAGAGTGGTTTCTAAAGAAATTTTTGATGTGCTCATAAGGTAGTTGTTATATTTATCATCCACATAGCCTATTAAGGGTCTCTATCATCTATTCCCTAATCCCTTAGAGAATTACCAAGTTTACTTATCTGGGATCAAGGGTGAAACTAAATCTTTTATTGTTCTGTTGGAATGTTTCTTCATAATCCTCTAGGGATTTTTTAGGTACCAAGGTCATCCTAAATATCTCCTCTTTAGTTTCTTTGGATCTGCAATAGTATCTATATTTATTTTCTAAGGAATCTTGCATATATGCCCAGGTAGTGATGTTGTTCCTAGGAAACCCTATGAACCAATGTAAGGTTGCATCCTTGAGAGTGGATGCGAACATTTTTAGATTTTGGTCATCTGAGGCATAGTGATAAGTCTCGTAGACAACAAAAAACACGAACGTGAATGTGTTTGGATTCTAAAAATTAAGTCCATGAAAATTTGGAAGGGTTGGGGGACTGATGTTATTCATTCTATTTTCTCCAACCATTTCTCTAATGGGAAAGACTCCTTAGGTCCTAGTTTCAACTATGGCTTGAACTAGTGAAGCAAGTTTCTCAGGTGAATCAAGTTCCTCTTATTCTCCAATAGGTTTTTCAAAGTTTTCAAGGGGTTCATGTATAGTATGTTCAACCTCACAATCAGTGAACAAAACTGAAGGGTGACTATGTGGGGATGTGGGCATTTTTGGTAAGAATTTTCCTTGGTTACCCTACTCCTATGAGGAATGAAAGTCAAGTAGTTTTTGTATTTTTAAATATTTTAGAACAGAATGTAAAATAACATAAAAAAAAAATTATAAATGAGAATCAAACATCTACTTAGACACCTCCCCGAATACGACGTCAAAAAATGGTGAGCCCTGGTATTGCACGAAGAGTGCTGCAACTCTGAGAGGCTACCCAACTTTTCTTTATCAACCCAGTGTTCATACAAACATGGAGGTAATAGTGCTATATGCACACCAAATTAATTCTACTCATACCATCCTCTTCTAAGTTCTACAATGAGGTTCTACTGCTAGGGTTACTTCTAGGAAGGATGTCAGTCACACTTCTAAATGTAATCTAAGACTGGAAATAAATCATTACCATTACTCTACCAACATGGAAATAAACTACTCTATATCACATTTATTCATCTAGCTTTCTGTAAGAAAGATAAATTCACACTTAAGCTAATGTAATAATGTAAATTGAACTAATTAGGAGTCATAATGTAAATTTTTGAATTGAATTGCAGAAACAGAGACTAATCTATAGCACCCACATTGAACCAAACGACTAATTGAGTCCTATCTATCTTATGCTTAACTAATGTGTTTAATGATGCATCTAGAAATCATCTAATCATACTTTTAATTGACTCTATTTTGTGGTAAAGGAAGGAGGCATTTAAGTGGTATAAGAGGGTACCTATCCCAAAGGTTTAGGGTTGAAGGTCTAATGGTGTCTTGGCTAGGATTATATGAGGTGAAAGAGTGATTTTTTTCTGAAGGATATATTGGTTGGCATTGCTACAGGAAGTTGCTACATGATTTCTTGTAGTGCTACAAGATGTCTTGAAAAGCTACATGAAACAAGTCGTGTGGAGTTTGAGGCTAGAAAAAGTGAGGAAAAGGTTAGGAGAGGTGGTGTGAAGGTATAATAGGTGGGTGAAGGGTAGAAAAATCCTTGGCCAAACTCATAACTCTTCACAAAGCCTGTCATGCACCTACAAGGTAACTCTTGGTGATGTCGTGGTGATTTACAAAAACAAGGTTCAATGTGACTTGTATGGAAGGTGGTTGATGAAGGGTAAAGGTTGAAGCTGATGGTACTGAAGGGCTCCTCCTTTTCTGCTCTATTCAAATGTGCAATCAAACTACATGTTCATGCATTAATCATTGAAAAAATTATCATAGCAATGATGGAAAAGATGAATTGAATTTAAATAAACCTACTTATGCAACTAAAAGGAAATGTACCTCTGCATCCATAAAATGTTCATCATAAGAAAAGTAAACTATATAAAATTTCCAAGAAATCATAATATAAAAGACATTTTGGTGTGTGGTCAAGACCTTCCTGCTCAAGCTCCAATGGAAGAGGTGAGAGAGGGAGGCTTAGAACATATGTTTGACGATTTATATGCTACCAGAAAGGAAATGAAAGAGATTAACTACTGCAACATAAGATAAACCACAAATACATAAGAGATATTAAGGCCAATGGATTGGGCACTAACCCACAAGATCAGCTCCCTGAAACTAACTCAGTGAAGAATAAGGCAAATGCTAATTTTATTTCATAACCACTATTGTAGATAACATATGAAAGTCAAAAATGTCAAATACAAGAGGCAAGAGTGCTCTAGCAACATCCAAAAATTGAATCCTAGTGAGATATTTCTCTAGTGTATTTATCTCAAAGGGTAGCAACCAATAACTCCATTAAAACTAGGTATTGGTTCCCTTGGAATGTGAGAGAAGTGGAGCTCGGTTCCCTTTGATGTTTCACTTTCTTGGCTGCCTCTAATTTCGAGTTGTTGGAGGATAATATTGAGGACATATTAGCTAACTTTAGGAGTTAAGGAAGTGGTAAACCCTACTATAATCACTCCTTGTTGTCGACTCTGATCCCCCATTATGCAATCTTCCCTAAAAAAGGAATATTCCCCTGATTTTCCTACATTTAAACCAAATTAGGCCTCAAAGCATGGAAAGGCTTGATACAACATCTTCACTAAGAAAAACATGAAAAAATTCAATTAAATGTGATAAACAGAGAATAATTAGGATAAAAAGCTAACAATTAACCCCTTATAATGTACCTAATGATGGTTCTCATCAAGGATCACATAAACAAAGTCAAGGTTTCACAATGAGTACCACCCTAAAACCCAATGATTAGTAAAGGTGATCCTACAGGAATAAGATTCAAGTATAAGATCCATAAGATAATAACGAGACATAAGGACAAACCAAGCCCACTCTTTCCATTGAATCCCCCAACTAATCAATTCCCATAAGTGTCCATGACCAGTAAACTCAATAGTCAATTAGAAATTACAAGACATACCTTTGGGTTCAAGAGGCCCACCTTCAAACATATGATCAATATAAATCGGTGAGGGACCACATGGTTGGATCAGGTGACAGAGAAATGAAATAATGAGCTAGTTGATGGCTACAAGGGGCTGTTGGCCACTATTTGAGAACTTTCATGGAGAAAATAGTTCTCCTAGGGATATTACCCATGAAGTGGTGGGTAACGATTTCCTCCAATCGTGACGTGATATCTCAAAGAAGTGAGAAAAGCTACTCGAATGAGAGGACAAGATAACTACAACAATCTCTTGGTCATTGTAGACCAAGAGACAAAAATTAATTAAAATAATTAAAATGTTTTAATTTAAATAATTAATTGTTTTCTTAATATTATGAGGAAAATAATATATATATATATTATTTATTATAAAAAAATATTATATAGTTATTATTTTAAGATCCCGAAATACCTTCATCATTAATATCAAATAAAGACGAGAGTAAAATTAGGCCCCTTAGTTCAACAATGATCAAAGCTACATGTAGATTACAATATAGATATGCCATCAAAACATAAAACCAAATAAGACATAAATCCAGAATAAAACTAACCACCTAACATGTTTTTAGAGAAGTAAACAATAAAGGGGATATCGCCAACATCAAATTTAAAAAATAATCTAGAAATCCTTTCAAAGGGGATATAGAATTACTTCAAAGAGAATTAACTGTGATATGATATTTCTTAGAGAAAATACTCTTGAAGCGAAATATCTTACACCAGCCTAGAATTCATACCAAGGAAGATTCCATAAATTCAAATATAATTGCCAAGGGGATATAACCATGAGAAATTTTTACGAGTCATAAACAACTCATAACTGTGGAACTAATCCATGTGGATATTGGTGGCCACTCGCCTATTTCACTTAGACCCCTGACACTGTTTCTTTTTTATTTTCCTTAATACTAGCACAACTTTCTATTTTTGGCAATTCCTTGGGTATTGAACTTCAAAAGTCATTTTGATGCCCTAAACGATATTTTTTCGGAAAATACATCCACATCATATCCCATAGCGCAAGGGTTCATTGGGACAAAATGTTTTCCTTGGATAGATATTTCTAATGAGGTATCATGTACATCGAATGGAGTTCATATGCATGTAATGACATATTTTAATTTCTTTCTTGATCTATTGATGACAAGTTTTTGTGATGCATCAATTGTTTTTTTTCTTTTAAATAATATTTTCCTAATTGGTGTCTTGAGGACTCCTCTAGAGATACTCTACAGTTTGGTGGGTAGTAGGCTCCATGATTATTATTATATCTGCTTTGTAAACGATAAGCACTCTTTTGTAGGCTAGCTTCTTATGGGCACCTCATAACCCTCTCACTTTGTCAAAACCATAATTTTCATGGGTGAACTATATTTGAGCCTCCCTATTATTCTAAGGCTCCATTTCATAGTCATACTTATTTTTCCCTCTATCCCCAAATATTCCTTTTGAGTTTTTTCCACAAGTAGTCTTATTTTTTGACCAATATATTTTTTCCTTTAGTTTTTTCGTCACTTCCCTCCACCTTTCAAGATGAACTGCTTGCTACAAATACAACTTTGATTTTCTATATCTAATGGGTTTTTGTATTAGGAAAGGTATTTGAGAAAATTCTTCCAAACTATTGGCTTGCGGATATCATGAACGGATAAGGCAGCATCATAGTTAAGAAAATGAACAGCAGGATCGGCTAAAGTGAAAGTGAAGCACTTCAAGCGTGGGTGGGGTGGACACCTCGCAGTCAAAAGAAGAAATAGCTCTTACCACTAACCATTTTGCATCCCCAACCTCTCCACTCATTGCACTTTGCACCTCGAAAATCATATCATTTACCTCTCGTTTCTCATAAAAAAGCTCTCGATCTGTGATTTGTGATATAACTTGGGCCCCACCTCCACCATGCCACATAGCCTTTCTGCCATCGTACATCGCACTTCGCAGCTTATAACATTTACCTCCACCGCTTATAGCAAAATCTTCCAATTTACGACGTACGATATAAGTTGGGACCCACCTTCGTCTGGCCATGTCACCTCCACTCATCGCACTTTTTAGTTCGTAGCCTATATTATTTACCTCTGGCGCTCATAACAAAAAAATTTGATTTTCAATTTTCAATATAATTTTGGACCCACCTCTGTCTGGCCACATCACCTCCTCTCATCGCACTTCACACTTCACAAATCATAGCATTTAACCTTTGATGCTCATAACAAAAGCTTCAATTTGCGATCTGCAGGCGAGCCCAACTCCTTCTCCATGACACTTTCTGCTAATCGCACTTAGCACATCACAAGTTTTAACAATTACCCTTCGCTGCTCATAACATAAACTCCCGCTTGCAATTACCATTTGCGATATCAATTTCGGCCCCATCTCCCTAGAACATCATCAAAGTACTCCCACGGCCTTTTTCCCGCTCTTTTTTCAGTGTTAAACCATCCCGTTGTGTGTTAATGCCACAGGCCCCCCTCCAAAGCCCAGTCTCTGGTTTTTTAAGTCCTACACAACATTTGTTTTTGGGTGGATCAAGCGCTTTTATGGTATGTTTAGTTTGCCCAAGAACTCCCCGCTAAAGAGCGAGGAACGTGCAGCACGACCGGCCGTTCTGTAATGGTTAAGTGGAAATCATGAGAAAGAGGGACTCGAGGCTTTCCACAGTAGGTGGAATCATGTGATGGAATCCTGACTGCCCACCTGTTCAGAACCACTCCTCACCACCCCATTTTTAATATTCCAATATTTGGCCTCTATGGCCAACTATGTTTTCTCTTTTACTGTTTGATTATGACTTTTTTCTTGTGAAATCTCAATTTCACCCGATTCTATTTTGATTTTCTGATTATGAGAGTGATTTCCTAATGCACACTCTGCGACTTGGTTAGGATATTTTTATTTTGACATGTGTGGGGCGATCATGGAAGTTTATTTGATAGTAAACCCTCTAGGAGAACTCTATATGTAGAGAGTTCGGAGATGAAAGAAAGGTTCTGAAATTATGGAGAATATCTTTTGTAGTTTTGTATGACTGTGCTCTTTATGCTCTGAGACACATATTTGGGAGAGTTTTTTTTAACATAATATAATACAACACTGTTTTTTTTTAATTCCAGATGGAGCAATGAGTAGTATGTATTTTTATTATCTTCTTTATCAGTCATCTCATGTTTATGTATAACCATCTTTCAATGTTTTGATGCTTTGATGTCTCCTATAATATAGTTTCCGTTGGTATGCCTTTTTATTCATAAATTCATGTATGAATAACGCTCATGTATTAAACTTTATGTGCCCCCTTAATTCACGCTCCAATAATCTCTATTGTTTGTCACATTTCACTTACATTAGCTTCCTATGAGTTCATAGGAGACAGATTCATAAGACTTTTAAGCCTGTCTCTCGCAGGTTCCTCCTTTGTTCCTTATCAACACCTCAACATATTTTGAAAGCCTCTTCTCATTGTTTCACACTTGGCCCATTTGAAAAGACACTGAGCCATACAGCCTCATGGGCCCTCTCACTGTATAGGGTAATTCACATGAATCAGACTCCAAGGTCTTCACCATTCATGAAGCACCAAAATCATTATTGTCTTTATCCATATTCTATTAGATTTATCCTTAAAATTGTCTACATCCACCCTTTGATCTCAATATGTCCTAGGCACTTGTCTTTCGCAACTCAAGGATATCTCTAGGAGAAGTAACACAAGCCATTAAGGTTTTTAATGACTTTAGATTTTTTTCCATGGAGCTTGAATCCTTAGCCACAATTCCGAACCCCTAACCCATCTAACCCCCTAAACCTCTAAACCCCTAACCCATTTAACCCCTAAAGCCTAAACCTCTAAACCCTTAACCCCTAATCACTAACCCATTAACCCCTAACCCATTTATCCCCCTAAACCCTAAATTCCTAACCCATTTAACCTCCTAAATCCATAAAACCCTAATCCATTTAACCCCCTAAACCCTAACCCCATTAACCCATAACCCCTAACGCCTATAAGTGTCCACTTGTATCAATGTCTGCAAACTGCATGATCCCATTCCAACGTGTTCATAAAGTTATTCCTATATAATTTACACATCTGTAACATCCTCTTCTTTACATGTCTCAGCTTCTTTCTTCTTGATCTCAATATGTAGCTCCATCCTGATCCATTTCCCAACCAAGTAAAATAAGATCTACTTCATCATTCACCTCTAAGACTTCAAGTTTAACATGAATCCATGGGCACTCTTCTTTCATATGCCTCAACCTACACAAGGTCTGAAAAATCCTCCCTTGACATTCTTCCCAACATCCTATGTCTTGTTTGCAACTTCGACCTTGACCAATGTCTTTCCCCTGCCAATTTTTCACTGAGACGAACCAATATAATTGCCAAGCTTCGATACCAACTACAACCATGTCATTGTATTCCTAACTCAATCTTCAACCTTCAAAAAATCTCAACTCACCCTGAATCGATCTATGACACCATTTGTCATGAAGCGGTAGTGGTGCCAGTGCTTCACTCATGTGAGGGCGCCAAAGGAAGCACGCTTGTGTGGGTTGAGTTGGATCGTGTCATGTGAGGGTGGTAATGTCAAAAATTCTAATTGGTGACCACCCGTGTACCTTGTGCACATTTTTTCAGCCCATTTGTCATTTGTTTCCCATGAACCTTCATTCGAGTTGTGTGTTAAGATGGGACGGGTAGTGTGGTTTGGGCAGGTCGGGTTGTGTTGTTAGGGTGAGTCAGGTGATGCATTCGGGCGGGTCAGTTTGTGCCCACAGGTAGTTTGGGTTGTGCATTCTGGCAGGTTGGGTTAGGTCATGCACTCGGGTGAGTCGAGTTGGTTCATGACATGTCAGGGGACCATGTTAGAAATGCTAAGTTATGACTGCTCGTGTGGCTTGTGCACATTTGTGCGACCCGTTTGCCAAATTATCCCTCATGCCTTTGTTCGGGTCATGCGTTCAGGTTGGCTAGGTCAGGTCTTGTGAGGGAAGTCATGTTAAAAATTCTAAGTTCTAACCACCCATGTGCCTTGTGCACGTTCGTGTGACCTGTTTTCCATTTACTCCCTCATGCCTTCATGCAGGGGGGGTCAGATCGTGCTGTGTGAGGGTTCCCAAGGAATTAACACATTCGTGTCGGGTTGTGTGAGGGATTTTGTATCAAACATGGAGGTAATAGTGTTATATGCACATCAAATTAATTCTACTCATGCCATCCTCTTCTAAGTTCTACAATGAGATGTTACTGCTAGGTTTAATTCTTGGAAGGATGCCAGTCACACTTCTAAATGTAATCTAAGACTGGAAAGAAACCATTACCATTACTCTACAAACATGGAAATAAACTACTCTATATCACACTGATTCATCTAGCTTTCTGTAAGAAAGAGAAATTCACACTTAAACTAATTTAAGAATGTAAATTGAACTAAGTGGCAGTCATAATATAAATTGTTGAATTGAATTTTAGAAAAGCATACTAATCTATAGCACACATATTGAACCAAACAAATAATTGAGTCCTATCTATCTTATGCTTAACTAATGTGTTTAATGATGCATCTAGAAATCAGCTAATCATACTTTTAATTGACTCTATTCTCTGATAAAAGAAGGAGACGTTGAGGTGGTATAAGAGGGTCCCTAGCCCAAATTTTTAGGGCTGAAGGTCTAATGGTGTCTTGGCTAGGCTTATATGAGTTGAAAGAGTGATTTTTTGTTGGAGAGATTGGTTGGCATTGCTAGAAGACATTGGTACATGATTTCTTGTAGTGCTACATGATGTCCTAAAAAGATACATGAAATAGGTTGTGTGGAGTTTGAGGCTAGAAAAGGTGAGGAAAAGGTTAGGAGAGGTTATGTGAAGGTATATATAGGTGGATGAAGGGTATAAAAATCCTTGGTCAAAATTATAACTCTTCACAAATCCTATCATACACCTGCAAGGTAACTCTCGATGATGTGGTGGTGATTTACAAAAACATGGTTCATTGTGACTTGGATGGAGGGTGGTTGATGAAGGGTAAATATTGAAGTTAATGGTGATGAAGGGTTCCTCCTATGCCGCTCTATTCAAACCTGCTATCAAACTACATGTTCATGCATTCATCATTGAAAGAATTATCATAACGATGGTGGAAAAGATGACTTGAATTTAAATAAACCTACATATGCAACTAAAATGAAATGTACCTATGCATGCACAACATGTTCATCATAAGAAAAGTGGACTATATAAATTTTCTAAGAAATCATAAAATAAAAGACATTTTGGTCTGTGGTCAAGCCCTTCCCCCTCAAGCTCCAATGGAAGGGGTGAGAGAGGGAGGCTTAGAACAAAATTTTGAGGATTTATATGCTACCAAAAAGGAAATGAAATAGATTAAATACCACAACATAAGATAAAACAAAAATACATAAGAGAGACTAAGTCCAATGGATTGGGCACTAACCCACAAGATCAACTCTTTGAAACTAGCTCAGTGAAGAAGAAGCCAAATGCTCATTTTGTTTCATAACCAATCTTGTAGGTAACATATGAAAGTTAGAAATGTCTAATACATGATCTAAGAGTGCTCCATATACATCCAAAACGTGAATCCTAGTGATCTATTTCTCTAGTGTATTTATCCCAAAGGGTAGCTACCAATAACTCCCTAAAAAGTGGGTATTGGTTCCCTTAGAATGCGAGAGAAGTGGAGCTTGGCTCCCTTTGATGTTTCACTTGCTTGGTTGCCTCTGGTTTCGAGTTTTTGGGGAGAATATTGAAGATATATTAGCTACCTTTAGGAGTTAATTAGGTGGTCAACCCTTTTATAATCACTCCTTGTTGTCGACTCAAAGCGGTGATTGTGAAATCTTCCTTAAAAATGGCATATTCCCTTGATTTTACTGCATTTTAACCACAATAGGCCTCAAAGCATGAAAATGCTTAATACAACATCTTCACTAAGAAAAACATGAAAAAATTCAATTAAATGTGATAAATAGAGAATAATTAGGATAAAAATCTAACAATTAACCCCTTAGAATGTACCTAATGATGGTTCTCATCAAGTACCACACAACCAAAGCCAGGGTTTCACAATGATTACCACCCTAAAACCCAATTATTAGTAAAGGTGATCCTACAAGAATAAGATTAGAGGATAAGATCCATAAGAAAATAATGAGACATAAGGACAAACCAAGCCCACTCTTTCCATCGAATCCCTCAATTAATCAATTCCCATAAGTGTCCATGAGAACTAAACCAAATAGTCATTAAAAATTACAAGACATGCTTTTGGGTTCGAGAGGCCCACCTTCAAACATATGATCAATAAAAATCGGTGAGGGACCAAATGGTTGGATCAGGTGATAGAGAAATGGAACAACATGCAAGTTGATGACTGCAAGGGGCTGCTGGCCAGTAGTTGAGGACCATCATGGAGAAAATAATTCTCCTAGGGATATCACCCATGAAGTGGTGGGTAATAGTTTCCTCCAACTGGGACGTGATATCTCAAAGAATTGAGAAAAGCTACTTGAATGAGAGGTCACGAGAACTCGAACTATCTCTTGGTCATTATAGACCAAGAGACAAGAAATAATTAAAAATAATTAAAATGTTTTAATATAAAAAATTAATTGTTTTTTTTAATATTATGAGGAAAATAATATATATATATATATATATATATATATATATGGTAGGAAATTTTATTCATTATAAAAAAAATATTATATAGTTATTATTTTAGGATCTCGAAATACCTTCAACACTAATATCAAATAAATATAAGAGTAAAAATAGGCCCCTTAGTTCAACAATGATCAAAGCTACATGTTCATTACAATCTAGATATACCATCAAAACATAAAGGAAAATAAGACATAAATCTAGAATAAAACTAACCACCTAACATTTTTTTAGAGAAGTAAACAATAAAGGGGATATAGCCAACATCGAATTTAAAAAATAATCTAGAAATCCTTTCAATAATTTGTAACAACGTCATCCGAAAAATAATAATAATAAATTTACTGCATAAAAACTAGTGAGAAATATCCATAAGGTGCCTAGAACCATAAGGGTACAAAATGTGCCATAGAGAACCCATTATTTGGAAGAGTTTCAATGCCAAGAGTAGGTGATAATAATCAACTAACTCCAAAACAAAATCACTATAGAATGACTTGAAAGAGACTTAACTATGATCTGAGCTTTCTTTGATAAAATACTCCCAAAGAAAAATATCTTACACCAGCCTAGAATTCATACCATGGAAGAGTCCTTAAATTCAAATCTAATGTCCAAGGAGATATAGCTATGAGAAATGTTTGTGAGTCATAAACAACTCATAAATGTGGAATTGATCCACATGGATATTGGTGGAAACTCGCCTATTTCACTTGGGCCGTTGACAGTGTTTGTTTTTTAGTTTCCTTAATCCTAGAACAACTTTATATTTTTGGCAATGTCTAGGGTCTTGAACTTTGAAAGTTGTTTTGATGCCCTAAACGACATTTTTTTGGAAAACACATCCACATCATATCCCATAGCGCAAGGGTTCATTGGGACAATTTTTTTTCCTCAAATAGATATTTCTAATGAGGTATCATGTGCATCAAATGGAGTTTATATGCCTTAATTATGACCATGGAATTTGGGGTTACAATTAATCGTAATGGAGCCAACAAATTTTTTTTGCCTTATCTCCTAGGGTTAGGTTTTTGGATTTTTAGGATTTTCCATTGTTTTTAAATAATAAAAAGGACCTCAAGCCTCATTCAGAAAAAATCAGAAGGCATGTAGCCATCACATCTCCTCTCAAATATAAACTACCATCACATGAGATGGTTTATTTATGTTCTGCATGTAAATACATTTTCAGTGTCTGTTATAACTAATTGAAGTTTATTTGTTGATGTATATTTCTTTTATGTTTAAATTTTCATTTCATTTTGTTCATGCATAAATATGGATCAGTGGTATTAGATTTCTCTTCTCTTTCTCCATTTTTCTATGCATGCCACATAAAAGGTCACGATATAAGGAGTTAGTACTTAAATTGGTTTAAAACTTACAATATGTAGCTCATAAACCATGACAAGATCCCATAGTAGACTATCAGAAACACAAGGGAGTAGAGGATTCTTTCAAAATATTTCTCGACAAGGCCCTCGAGCGATAAAGGAATGACATGATGGATTGATTTTCCCAAATCCTTCGAAATCTATCGATAGATAAAGAATGTTCATCCAAAAATCACTTCAGAGGTGCCACACCCTTTAAGGTTGAATTTATATTTTAAATTATTATATTTGAAGTCTATATAGACCCACAGGTTGTATAGAAATAGTTTAATTTTCTATAGGGATAGTTTTCATTCCATAATTTTTTTAATATCGAAAAGATTTCTTTTGAACTCATTAAATCCACCTACAATGTCAATGATTGGTGGGAAAGAAACTGTGAGAAAAGGGATGAGAAGAAACCATAACTATTTTTTTTTCACACAAAATTGGAATTCTTTCTGAGATGTCATTAAGGAACAATGTTATCCTTTTGGGAGCTATGAATATAAATACATAAAATGGACCATAATGCAAAAAGAAAGGGACCAAGACATGTCAGAGTTCAAAAAGTTTTTTCACACCCTTAGCATGAAGATGGTTATCAAGTATTTTGAGCAACATGAGGTATTCTAATACCGTGATTGTTTGCACAAATAATTTTAGGAAACAATGAATTTCATGGAAATGTCCTCACCTAGCGCTACATAGTGATATGTCATCAAGATCGAGCATAAATTTAAACAGAGGAAGTGAGACTTTCGATATACAAATTTGAAGAAGGTAAAAGGCACCCCAAACAATATGTTAAAGTAAAAATCCAAGTTGGGATTACCCAAGATGATATCACCACAAAATAGCACCAAAAATGTGTAGAAGGAAATGATAAAATGGTGTGAGTTCCATAAAATCCCCACTTGCAACACAAATGAGTGTTGCACCAAGTAGTCATTGATGGACAAGTTGAAAGGTTTAGAATTAGATACATGTTCCAAATCTAAGCCAAAATCCAACAAGTGGACTCAAAAGCGGAGGTATATTAATGATGGAGAGCCTATCACTCTCGTTTCCACCACCAAGGTCCAAAATATTGAACCCGAAATTCCATAGGAGGGGGAGCCTCTCATCCACTCACATATGTGGGTGAATACTTGTATGATACAGTTCATTTTTGACAAAAAGAGCCAAAATAACCTCATCTCATTTGAGTTCATGAAGCAGTTGGGCCTATAATCACACCACACTCACATTTGTACACCATTAGATGGCTTCACCAAAGGTAAGAACTTTGTGTGAGCCACTAGTGTTACCTTCCCTAAAACATAAAGCCATTCATGAATGAGGTATTGTGTGATGTTGTTACCCTTGAATTTTTTGATGTATTTTTAGGCCAAACATACTTGTGGAAGTTTCATGTTGTGTATGAGTCTAAGCCTCTCACTGTTATAATTATTTTGGGCATTAATTTGTATAGTATACAATATGTGTCCCCTACTACCACCATTTATTTTATCTCTATTAATAAATGCAGTAATATCACCTCCCAAAAAAGTAAATTTTTTTTATTTCTTATTTACTCCAAAATTAGGGGAATATCATGCCCATCCATAGCCCTTGGGAAGAGTACATCCATGCTCAAAAATTAGATGGGTAAGGTTGTGGAAGAATATAGGGACATCTTCTCCTAACCTAGAGGGACATTTACACTAAGAAAAAAGAGGAGGATTACAATGGCGGTGAGCTATTTGACGAAAATAACATTGGCGCCCACGTTGGTGACACAAAAAGTAATGTTGAAATTATAATGGAGTTGGAAGTATTAACTAAAGAGGAAATTAAAGTACTTGTGTTTACGAAAAAATATAGGTTTGTGTGTCCAAAAATATTCCTTCTCAATAGTTTTAGGTGAAGGGAGATTATGTATATGCACCCGAGCTTACAAGTTGATTCTTCATCAATGACATTATCTACTTTTTTCTCTGGGTAACACTTCACCCATAATTTAGTATTTACTCTGACACTAATCTCATTTGAATTTGAATAATAGTATAGTGGAATCTTATATTTGCAAAATCAGACTTTCTTATATGTGGTATTGGAGGATGTTATTATTTTATGGTATGGCATGACATGTCATCTTTAATGAGAAAATAAAATAATTTTTGATAGATTCATAGTAAGAATATCTTTTTTCAACATACTGTACATATGTGAGATATTTTATTGTTGTTATTTTAATGGAATTATTTTTTAATTAATTTATCTATTATTAAATTGAATAATTCTTATGAATTTCAAATTTAATTTTATAATATCTAATTTAATATTATTAAATATTAATAATAATATCTAATTTTCATATCAAATATTAAAATTTTAAAAATAAATGGATTTTGAATAAATTTTTAAATGTTTTAAGATAAAATAATTTATTATTATTTTTATACAAGGACACAAAGAAGTATAATATATATTTTTTATTATAGATTGGAAAACACACACACACAGATATATTTGTGTGTGGGTGTGTGTGTGTGGGAAACACTTTGTATTCTTTTTCAAAACACGTGATTTCATAACTATTATTTCTATAACCCCAACAATGCAAAAGAAACCAAAATACGTGTATCACTAAAATCAAATAAATATGAGACTAAAAATTTGCCCCTAAATTAAACAATGATCAAAGATACACATAGATTACAATCTATCTATACCATCTCATGAGCCTCAATATTGAAACAAGAATGATACAACTCCCAAGGCTACCAACTTTAATTATCAACCTAGGGTTTGTACTGACATAAGAGATATTGGCTCTATATATGCAACATGAAATGTGTTCTTATTTTTTTGATCTTATGTAATGAAGGGATCTTCAAGAAATAAAAGCCTAAACTAATTGTCAAAATGGAAGTGTTGATTTGAAAAGAAATTAATCCCAGGCTAGAACAATGATTTGTAATTGAAATCCTATGAGCATGAATTAGGATGAATAAACATAATATACTTGTTGAAAATGCATGACCTAAGTGGTGTTGATTCTTCCCCAATCATGGATTTAGAGCCTAGGGGTCATTATCTAAGCCTAAGGGAAAAAAACCAACCTTTGGGAGAAAATATAGTCGATTTTACACATGCTAAAAGAGCACTACAGTCAACTCTGTTCGTCATACAGACAATTCTATTTTGGAAATAACTCACCAAATGACTAAGTAAATCAAATTAAAATGGGATGGGAAATAATTTGTTGCTAATTATTATGTCTTTGGTCTCCATTCCAAGTGTAATCACTCCAAAATAACCCTGCTCCCAGTGAAATATTCGCCACAAAGACATTTTGGAGTGATTACTCCAAAATATCCCTATGCCTAAATAAGTGTAAAATGAGATATTTAATATATATTTGATTTTCCTAATAAACGCTAGATGGGCCTTAATTCATGTCTAATTTAGAGGCACATCATACCCCCCTATTGAAATTGTTGCTCATCCTATGAGCAACCTATTTACCCTCCTTTCCTTGTGGTTCTTCATGTATGCTAGCTTACTAAATTCTTTGTTTACTAGTCCATGTGCATGTGTTTCTCCTACTACTGATCTTCTTACTCTTCTATTTTCATTTATTCCCCTATCTCAGTTTCCCATTAAAATTATAATGTACGTTCAGGATGCTACTTTCATTCAAGTGATTCTTCAACTATAATGGTGTGAAAAGTCATGGAATTGTTTGTCCTATTGCTGAGGAGTTGCAAAAATTATCTGGTGTAGGGAGCTAGTGATTGGTGATAGACATGACTATCTTTATCTTGATGTTTTTTCTTATATATTGTCTGAGATAGCCACTTGCTTTTGAGTGAGCTACTTAACCTTTTTATTTGTTTTTTCTTCTTGAAGATGCTGCATGGAGGTCCTCAGGTGTTTTTTCTGGTGTTTTCATCCTCCTAGAGTCTGTTGGTGGTACTTTGAAGCCATATTCATCAACTTATCCTCATATTTTGACTCATGTTGTGCCATATAAATAATTTCTCCAGGAAACTTTTCAAATTTGTGTAGCAGTCTTCTCTCTGCTTCTTGGGGCCCTAGATTGCTTAGAGATGAAGGAAATTTTTTTATGGAGGTTAGGGATGGAGTGATGGAATGATTTGAGTGATGAAAAGGTAAGGGGAGAGGCCCCATGTGAAGGTATAGGTTATATAGTTGCTATTGGTGCAACATATGGTTTTGGGAGTGAATATTTTTGCATGGAGTACTAAAGTGAGAGTTAGAAGTGGTAGGTATAGGAAAAAAAAAATATCATGCTCTTTTTGAAGTTTATAAAACTTTGAGAGAGCTTATTTCCTTGCAAATAAGTCGTCTGTAGAATTTACAAGGTTTCTTGTAGAGCTACAAGAATCCTATAGCTGCTAGGACTTTCCTGTACCAATTACAATCATGAGTAAAAATGGCATTTTTTGCCTACTTGAAGGGTGCAATGAGTGACTGGATGCATGATGGAGTTGTCCATGTAGTGTGTAAGCAGAGGAGAGAGAGATTAGAGGAAGAAAACCACTTTTTATTAAAAAAAAAATTCCTTTGTCTTTCCTGTAGAAAATCTGTTTTTTCCTAGAGTAGCCCTACACTACAAGAAAAAAGCACATTGGTGAGGGTCATGCTTGTGACGGACCTTTAAGGTCTGTCACCAATGTCACATATGGTGACGATCATTAAAAAACCGTCATTGTAAGTGTATATAGTGATGGTCCTTTATGGTCTGTCACCAAAGACATTTTTAATGACACTTTTGGTGACGGTCGTTAAAGGCCCATCACTAATTCTCTCTTTGGTGACACTTCTAGTGACAAACTTTTAATGACCCTCACTGATGTTATTTTTTTTACTTTTGGTGACGGTCAAAAAAATTTCGTCATCATTGATCACTAAAAACCGTCACTGTAAGTGTATATAGTGATGGTCCTTTATGGTCCATCACTAAAGACATTTCACTTTTGGTGAGGGTCGTTAAAGGCCCATCACTAATTCTCTCTTTGGTGACACTTCTAGTGATGAAATTTTAATGACCCTCACCAATGCTATTTTTGTTACTTTTGGTGACGATAAAAAAATGTCCGTCATCATTGATCATTCCAATGAGTTTTTGATGATGCTATGTGCCTGTTAATATATTTTTTTTCAAAAGATAACGATTTAATACCATTATTGTTGAGAATTTTTTATAATATGTCCAAGGCCATAGTGGTAAGGGTCAGTCAATTTTTTAAGAAGTAATAAGCGTGTATCATTTCCCTCAAGTAATGACTAGTCGAATAGAGATTTCCTATGATTCAACACATGATTCATATCTATTAATTTTATTATCTAGAAAATTCCATTTTGTTGAAGATGGCAACAAGAAACAGTGAAGGAGGCATCCTGAAACATCTTTCCTGATCCTAGTTGGAAAGTGATCACCAAAACTAGGTGGGGGCCACACAAGTGATTTTTTGTCGCAAAGTCTATTTTTAGACTATGTCTATTTTTAGACATATGGATCATGGTCTATGAGTTGCAGGATGCTATTTATGGATGATTGGTCAAGTTGGTAAAAATAGATGGACCTCTGTTTTTAGACATTGGGCGGTTTCTATTTTTAGACTGCCTGGCTAAAAATAGAACAGTCAAATATTATTAACCCTTAATAATATTTAGACTATAAACATTATCTTATCCTCTTGGAGCACTTCAGTTTGATGCTTGGATGTGGCACATGCAGCTGACAGAAGGAAATACACTTTTCCTTAGGGTTAGTTGAGCTATTGCATGGTTGACTTCAGTTAGAACTCATGTGGCAGAGTTTGGTGGAGTTGATGAGACAGTTGGTGGAGTTGTGTTCGGTTTAATTTAGTTGAACTAGTTGTATTTAGTCTAACTGATAAATACACTAGTGATGAGTGGTGTGAATTAATTATTAATTAATTCACTAATTATTAACTCATAAATCAACTAAATAATACATCAGTTGACTGCAGTGCATGGACAGTTCAGTAGAGACCAGTGTTAGAGGTGGGTGAAAGGGTGAGTCTACTATCAGTTGTGACTATAGCTGTGCATGAGATTTTCACACACATTGATTGAGATTGCCAATGAGGATTGCACAGTACAAGCCAGTGGGATTCGAACTTGGATCTCATCATTATTCATCTTGGATTGCGCAGTAGAGGCAGGCAGACAGGTGGAGGAGATTTGAACTTGTGACTTGTTCATATCTGAGCTAGTTTGTGTGTAGCATGTGAGATAGTGCGGAGAGTTGTGAGGAGATTTGTGCTATGTATTGTTACATTTTCTCTATCATTATAATATACAGATAGTTGGGGGTTTTCAGCTGTAAGCTTTCCCCATTACAGACTGTGTTATATGTGTGCTTGATTATGTTCTAATGTGCACATGCGACTGCTTCTAATTTCCACAAATTGATGATCAATTGTAGAAGAGGTTATGTATTATGCATGACGCTCAAATAGTGTGTAATCAGGATAATCTCTGTGAATAATTCATCTATTATTCAAATTTCTACATGGTATCGGAGCAAAATTGATCATCAGATCTATTACAGTGATTACATTTTATTTTGGTAGATAGAGTATGTACGAGGGCCAGGTAGCCTCTGGATCCATCCTTTATTTGAAAGGTGATATATCCAGTAAATTCCCCTACAGTCAATCTCTATGCTAGAAATACTTTGATCTCACAAATCAGAAGTGATTGAGTTTTGAGCTGGTGGAATTCGAATTTGTAGTAGTGTTTTCTTGGTGTCGAAGTCAAAATGTCTTTCAACGGATTGCAATTGGAGTATGCCCTTGAGGGCAGCTCGAATTATGTTGCATGGAAGGATAGGATGGAGGCGGTGTTAGATGTCAATGGGATGAAGGAGTTCATAGATGCTGAAGTCCCAAAGCCTACTGATGCTGCTCAAGTTGAGGCTTGGCAAAAGAAGACAGCAAAGTGTCGAAGGATTCTGTTGGAGGGCGTGAAGGATCACATAGTATCCAGCCTGCATGGTAAAGCTTCTCCATTCTTGATGTGGAAATCTTTGACAGATTTGTTCCAAAGCAAGAGTGACCAAAGGAAGTTGGCGCTCAAGGATAAACTCAGGAAAATAAATATGGAGAAGAATGACATTATTCCGGTATACTTGACAAAGTTTGTCCATTGCAGGGATGAGCTTGGGAGTGTAGGAGTTAGTGTGGATGATGAGGAATTGGTGAGCTTGGCTCTCCTTGGGCTTCCGAAGAGTTGGCATTCCTATCAGGATTCTGTCAATGGTCAGGAGAAATTGCCAGGATGGGAGCAACTTTGGTCGGATCTTGTGCAAAAGGAGATAAGGCGGAGTACCAAGGATGGATCTTCATCAAAGGCATCTGATGAAGAGGATTGTGCTTTGGCTGCCAAAGAAAGGAAGGGGAAGGGCAAGAAGAATGCTTCTCAATCTGGTGCGGATGGTAAAGAGTGTGACATGTCCAAAGTGAAGTGTTTTCACTGCCACGAGCATGGGAATTACGCCACAAATTGTCCACAGAAGAAGAAGAACAAGCAGGTTGCTAGAGCTGCAGCTGGTGAGGCTCTTGCCTCGCAATTTGAGCTGCACTTCTCATTGATCGCATGCATGGTGTCTAGTGCATTGGGATCGGGGTGGTATTTTTATAGTGGCGCTTCCTTTCACATGACGGGAGATGTGAATATTTTCAGTGACTTGGTGGAGAAAGATCTCCAGTTGCATGTTGAGTTGGGCAACAATGGACGATACAATGCGACCGGCATTGGTACCATAACCTTTCAAAGGGAGTCAGGTAAACTCATTCTTTTACAAGATGTAGTGCATGTTCCAAGTTTAAATAAGAATTTGATCTCAGTCGCAATGTTAGAGGATAAAGGGTATGAAGTTGTCTTCAGTGAAGGAAATTTTTTCTTTTGGCACAAGGCAATAGGACAAGTCAAGAAGGTTGGGATTCGAACAAAGAATCTCTACAGACTTTAAGTAGATGGGATGTCTATGGAGCTTCCTACTGTTGGGAAGTGCAAGAAAGACATGCAATTGATGCTTGAGAGGGAACAAGTTTTGCATGCAGGTAAGAGTGAACCTTGAGATGTGGAGCAGCCACAAGATGAGGATCATGGAGTGGGAGAAACCACTCATGCAGAGAAATTTCGTGCCAGATGGGCAGAGGGAGTGCATGCAGCTATACCACCAGGTGAGAGGTGGGGCGACATGCATGATTAATCCCAAGAGGAGATTTCTGGGCAGGATTCATGAGATGGTGTGGATCTCATGAATTTAACCTGGCTATAAGGTGCCCACAGTGCAGTAGTAGCATGATCAATTGGATTGATGCAGGCAGATCAAAGTGACAGTGTCGGATACTGGAGCGTGAATCAGAGTTGACAGCAAGTGCAAGAGTGCATGGGTGCAAGAGTTCAACAGCGTAGTGGTTCCTGATGACATGTGCAATTGGGCCTAGTAGAAGTCGAAGACTTTGATGATAGATGCATCAGACTGATTGAGTTGTTTGGAGCCTATTCAGTTTCAGAGGAGTTGCAGAGCAGATGCATGGAGTTGCATGGCGCTTGTGAAGGTTGCAGGGCAAATGCATGGAGTTGCATGTCGCATGCAAAGACAGTCCTTTCTTGTTGAGAGGGAGTGTTGAAAATGGCAACAAGAAACAGTGAAGGAGGCCTCTTGAAACATATTTCCTGATCCTAGTTGGAAAGTGATCACCTAAACTAGGTGGGGACCACACAGGTGATTTTTGTCGCAAAGTCTATTTTTAGACTATGTCTATTTTTAGACATATGGATCATGGTCTATGAATTGCAGGATGCTATTTATGGATGATTGGTCGAGTTGGTAAAAATATATGGACCTCTATTTTTAGACATTGGGCGGTTTCTATTTTTAGACTGCCGGGCTAAAAATAGAACAGTCAAATATTATTAACCCTTAATAATATTTAGACTATAAACAATATCTTATCCTCTTGGAGCACTTCAGTTTGATGCTTGGATGTGGCACATGCAGCTGACAGAAGGAAATACACTTTTCCTAAGGGTTAGTTGAGCTATTGCATGGTTGACTTCAGTTAGAACTCATGTGGCAGAGTTTGATGGAGTTGATGAGACAGTTGATGGAGTTGTGTTCGGTTTAACTTAGTTGAACTAGTTGTATTTAGTCTAACTGATAAATACACTAGTGATAAGTGGTGTGAATTAATTATTAATTAATTCACTAATTATTAACTCATAAATCAACTAAAGAATACATCAGTTGACTGCAGTGCATGGACAGTTTAGTAGAGACCAGTGTTAGAGGTGGGTGAAAGGGTGAGTCTACTATCAGTTGTGACTATAGCTATGCATGAGATTTGCACACACATTGATTGAGATTGCCAATGAGGATTGCGCATTACAAGCCAGTGGGATTCAAACTTGGATCTCATCATTATTCATCTTGGATTGCGCAGTAGAGGCAGGCAGACAGGTGGAGGAGATTTGAACTTGTGACTTGTTCATATCTGAGCTAGTTTGTGTGTAGCATGTGAGATAGTGCTGAGAGTTGTGAGGAGCTTTGTGTTATGTATTGTTACATGTTCTTTATCATTATAATATACAGAAAGTTGGGGGTTTTCAGCTGTAAGCTTTCCCCATTACATACTATGTTATATGTGTGCTTGATTATGTTTTAATGTGCGCATGCGACTGCTTCTAATTTCCGCAAATTGATGATCAATTGTAGAAGAGGTTATGTATTATGCATGAAGCTCAAATAGTGTGTAATCAGGATAATATTTGTGAATAATTCATCTATTATTCAAATTTCTACACATTTAGATAAATTTCCACTATTGTGTGTAGGAAATATATTATTTAATACATAATCGGGCTCTGAAAATTCTATTACTGAGAAAGACCTAACAATCCTCAACAATTTGGGCACACCTTAAATTACTGCTTTGGCACACACTAACATTTCTTATTACCCCACATGTCTTGGAACATCTTTGTACCTAGAACATCTTTTGATGACATTGACGCCCAAGCACATGGTGGCATGCACTAACACAACATGGAACTCTCCTAGCATGTGTTGGCATGCTGCATATAGTCCC
Organism: Pinus albicaulis; assembly: GCA_034641835.2. Taxonomy (NCBI): domain Eukaryota; kingdom Viridiplantae; phylum Streptophyta; class Pinopsida; order Pinales; family Pinaceae; genus Pinus; species Pinus albicaulis. The sequence goes on from JAXQQM020066277.1 coordinate 362,031, forward strand.
TAGCATGCCCCAGAACACCTTGGTCGAATGCATTGACATACATTAGCACTTGGCACACAATGCCACTTGGCATGTATTGGGACCTATTATTAGTGTGCCTAGCATGCCCCTTTTCAAAAAGATAAAGTCCTGACTTATTAACCCTCTTATTAGTTCTTCCTTTTGTTGCCTTGACACATATTGGCATACCCTAGCACCCTGCGCCACATCCTTAGCACCTAGCATGTATTGGCATATCTTGGCACTATTAATTGGCACATGATATAATTAGCACACTTTGGGAATTCTTAACATGCCTTGATATTCCCTAGCATGCCTTACTAATGCTTAGCATACCTTGTCACTCCCTTCTTGGCATGAAAACTAACACTGACCATTAACACTAGTCTCTGGCAGTACACGTTCCTCATATTCATTAACATCCATGAATTTTTACCTAGTTCTCCCTTAATGTTTTTTCCTAGTACTCCTTAACACTCATCACCATGCATTATCACTCTCTAGCACACCTTAGCACTCTTCAGCATTCCCTTCCACTTCATAACATGCATAACACTAGTCCCTGACACATATTGGCACTTGGAACGTGTTGGCGCTTGGAAAGTCTTAGCATGTATGGAATACGTTGAGATGCCTTGGTATGATTTAGCATGGTTTAATATTAAATTTATTTGTGATGATCAATCGTTGGAAAGTAGATGAGAAGCAACAAAGGAATACTTGGCACTTAGAATGCACTAAGACTTTGCACTTGGAACCTATTGCTGTCTAGTGTTAGTGTGTCTAGCATGCCCCTCTTGGAAAAGGTAAATTTTTGACTTATTAACCCTCTTATGTGTTCATTTCCTTGTAGTTTAACTTTTTTCTCCCTTTTGTTGTCTTGAAAGTCCCTGATACGCATTGACACACCCTTGCACATCTTGGCATGCCTTATCACTTGGCACATCTTAGCATGTTTGACATGTATTCCCACTATCTGGCACATCAAGGGGGTGAAGAGAGATGTAGTCCTAAAGTAGGTCAACTACGAGGGCCGAGTAAGGGTTTCTAAAGGGAGGTCATGATCATCCTCCAAGAGCAAGATCATCAAGTGAGGGTTCAAAAGAATGTTGCATACCTTAATGGTCAATTTGTGCTAGGAAGCAGGATGGCATATTGTTATTTCTCTTCTGGCAAATCAAGATTAAGAGAGGTTTCTCATGATTATCTGGGCATGTGATTTCAATGGCGTCTTTGTGTGAAGGCCACATCAAATTCTGAAATGTTGAAATTTGCAACAAGATACAGTGAGATTGGAAACCATAAAGGACAAAAAAAAATGCACCCACACTGGTGAGGAATTTTGATGCACCAGGAGTGAGGAATGTGGAGCGTCTAATTTATTTTTCCCTTAAATAAATTGGACAATAAATTTTAATTTCATCTCATAACAACTTGTGTCAGTTAATTAAGTGATGATGACCGAGTTAGCTCAAGAAATTCGAGTTGAGGGTCTAATATGAGGCATCTAGAGGGATTCTAATATTTTTCGGGTCTAGTTGAGGTTGATGCATTAGTGGGGTGCAAGTGTAATTAACTCAATTAAATGTGTTAAAATCAGTTTAACTAGTTCTAACTGAGTGATGAGCTAGTGAGAGGTCCAGTGAATTAAATTAGATTTAATTCACAATGAGTGATCAATCAGATAACTGATAATTCATTATTAATAGTTGCATGCATGTCAGTTTCGAGGAATACCCAGTTGAGACAAAGGTTAAAGGGAACATAACTATCAGTTTTATTCATAGAAAGTTTCCCATGTGCAATTATAAACTCATTGGGATGCCATGATGGATTGCACAATCAAGGAAGACTGATTTTCCTAATTAATAAGGAGTTAATTCCCTAGGAATTGCATGAGCAAGGCAGGCTGAAGTAAGGATGAGAATTGGCTAAGTACTAGACCGAGTTTGCCTAGATCAACGGGAGACAATTGACAGAGTGTTGGAGAATCTCATGAGAGATTAATCATTGTATTGTTTCATGATTCCTTGACTTAATACACAATACAGATAGAGGGGTTTTGATTAGTTGCTTTCCTCAAATACATCATGTTGTTGTGCGATTGATAATTTATTTCTCTTACTTATATATGATTTTGCGATCGTGTTTTGTTTCCGTAAATTGTAGGAAGGATTCAGTATCTTGTTTTAGAAGATTACAAGATCAGATTGAATCTCGTTGGTTAGATTTTCTACATGGTATCAGAGCAGGAATTTTTTGGGCGGCGAGTTTGTAGAGAATATTTGAATATTTTGGTGTGAAATTTTCAAAAACAAATAGAATATTTGGATTCCTTGCGAAAATCTACCCAAATGAAAAAAAAAAAAAATTTCGGTCAAATCAGAGCTCAGATGAGGGAGATATCATCGATTTAAAATCAACTCTTTTTTAGAAACTTTTTGTAACTTCGAGACAATTACACTGTGTGCGAGTCAAGAACCTATATGCACTTGAGGTACTAGATGCATGCAAAGCTTTGAGGAGAAAGGCATAAGTTAGAGACTTGGTGGTTTAGAGGGAGCATAAATTACCTCTCAACATGCATCCTCATGAGAAGCAGTCTCAAAAGGTTGTGGAGTAGCTGCCACAATTGGAGAAGGAGAGAGGAGACCGAGTGGAAGCGTCCACTAGAGCAGAGACCTCCATGAGGGGGAAATTTCGAGCCAGATGGGAAGAGGGAGCAGCCATACCTCGAGGTTTAAGGTGGGGTTATGTGTAGACATAATCCCAAGATAAGAAATTTGGGCAAGGTCCATTGAGATGGCGTGTCTCATGGATCGAACCTCGCTACGAGGAGCCCACAGTATAGCAGTAGTAGGAAGGATCAGTTAGATAGTGTTAATGTCCCATAATTTGGCAGATTGGCAATCCAAATGACAGGGTAACATCAGACCAACTTTGGAGTCCTAGGACCTAGCCTTCCTAGACTCAGAGAGGGCTCTCTCTATTATGTGCAAGGATGTGTGCTTGTTTGCTTAGTTTGTTTTTAGATGTTAGGCTAGTTATGAAGTATGTTTTTGGTTTGTTTTGGTTTTTGAGGAAAAACTGACTGAAAGGATAAATAGATACGGATATGTCAAAACAATTGGGCTATGGGGTCAAATGAGGTCAAGATAGTCTTAATGACGGATAAGGTATGACTGCAGGGCTGATTTGGTCGAGATGAATAGATTCTTTGGGTGAAAATGAAATGGGATGAACAATAAGTTTCTGAATAATGAAGAGGTTCTAAACATGATTAGTTAATCAGAAAGCATTCATAAGTTAGGGCTAACCATGGTCCTCTATGAACGAAGCAATAACTAATCAATGCATAAAATAAACATTCAGGTGATGCATAGAAGTATAAGACCCTCCAACTTTGGGAAATCACCTTCAGACTTTGGGAAAACAAATAAGATGGACAAACAACTCAATCTATGAAGAGGGAACTCCTAGACATCATATTTTAAGCTATTGGGAACTTTGAAAGTAAGAATGCAAAGTTTTAGGCAAAGGGAAAAATCGAAACAAGACCTCCTTGGTTCAACTAAGACAATCAACCATTCAAAGAGAGATTTCAGAGATGGAGCTTTCACTAGCCATGAGTAAGCAGGGTGTACCGTGAATCATACTTAGAATGCACAACAACCATTAATGAAATAAATAAACAAGTTCTTAGTGATCAAAGAGTAGTTAAGAATTCTTTGATATGACTAAGAAGGAAGAAAACATAGAAGCTGCAAATGAATCAGGAAACTTGAGGTGCCTCCATGGGCATGTGTCAAACTTCTCTTTACTGAACTACAACAAGCAAGAAGCATGGAAACATATGTGAAACAGAGAAACATAAACAAAATAAGAACACTATAAAATTCACCAAGCCATGGAATCCTACATACAATCCTTCTCCACCATCCAAGTCAAGCAAGAGATCATCAACATCACAAGACAAGTGTTTCTTCAAAGCTCATAGTGCTATTGTATTGCTCTCTAACATCAAGTTCTGCCTTCTATTACAATGAATCCTCTTGGAATATATAGGCCAAAGAGGAGGAAAACCAACCAAGGCAACTAGCTAGCCATTACCTAGTTGGTCCGAGTTGGTCTCAACTCAGCCTTGAGAAGTTGAGAATGATCAAGCCCTCCTTGGCTGATCTGGATCCCTTGCTCCCCTTCCTTCGACCAAACACACTCATTGAGATTCTCTCTTAATTTTGTGTTGTTGTATGATGTGTCTTCTCCTTCTCCGTAGCCTTGCTTTTATAAATTTACATTGAGCTATTTTTCTAACCCTAATCCCCAAAGTGATTGACACCCAATTTTAGAACTCACCTCACTTGACATCAAGGATTGAGATTAAAACGCAATAAATAAAGTAAATAATTTACTTTTCCTAAGTTTAATTTAGCTCAATAATCCAACATAATAATTGATTTAGCTCAATAATCCAACAAAATGATTGTGTTATAAGTTACAAAAACAAATTGCTCACACTAGAGCAACTGACTAAGGAGATATTGGGTGAATTGTACACACCTAGACACTTAGGAATGTGTAGAACTACTTTATTGAGCTACAAACATCAACAAAGAAAATGTAAGGTTTAAAGAGTGAGTTATAGAAAAAGAATGATGAAATGGAAAGTTTTTAGGATATGGATCAGAAACTGATGTGTAGAGAAAATGAAGTGAATGATGAACTTCAATTGGCAATAAAAGCAACTATTGACAAAAATATCAAATAAACAATAAATATGTAAACAAAGGAATAAGCTTATTAAAAAGGGAATTCGATATACAAAGTCTCAAAGTCTAAGCTTAGGGGGAGAAGTTTTTGTCTTGTTTCTCTTCTTTTCATCAAGAAATTACCAAATCATAAAAGTATGAAGATCAAAACAATAAAGGACACAATGTGTAGGCTCTCAACCAAGGGAAAACCCCTCTCTTAAGGGAAACCCAACCAAAATTCTCTTCTTCTTCAAGAATCAATTCAAAGCGAGACAACCAAGACCTCTAGACCAACAACAAACCTTCCTCCATCCACCAAGTCAACCCACCAACACAAGCTATTTCAAGTGAGCTTGATCCAACAAAGTCAATCCAAGTCAACCTCCTTCAAACTTTAGATCTCTACCTCTTGCAATAGAATTTCGGCCTCTATTATAGATTTGCAATTTTCGTCCCTCCTTCAACTCAGAAATTTCGCACGTGTGGGAGATATTCTTCATGTCTTAGGTCCTCCTTTCTTCGATAGGGTTTCTTCTTTCTTTTCTTGTCTTTTTCACTCTTTTTCTCCTTCTCTAGATTGCAGATCCAACTTCTTGAACTCGACCTTTATCACAACTGTAATAACTGTAGTAAATACTCACATGTGTAAGGGAGATTGACACAAACTTCAGATTTCAACTTTTCCTTTTGTCTCCTTGTTTATTCTAGACCTTCACTCTTCTTCCTTGTTATCTTACTTTAGATCGAACTTGATTGAATTAGATGCCACAATAGGTCGAATGCTAGTCTATATATAGTCTCTTTTGTGTGGTCGAATCACCTTCATGAGGCCGACTTGATAGATGTTGAAGCCAACTTGGTGGAGGAGGGACTAGACACATTTTTGATACAAATATATTTTTCTTTCTCGACATAAGAAGCCCAAGAAGGGTTTAGAACATGATGAAAAGGACAATTACACATGACACAACCTTAGAAGCACTCAATGGGTGCTTTGGCCTATAACCATAATAAATAAAGCATGAAACCCATGCTTAAAATGATTTTTCTTTGATCTTTATAATACTTTTATTTTCTTCTCTTTTGCAAATACATAAAAATTACATCATGTCATGAGCCAATCAACAATTATGAAGGCCGATACTAGTTACATTTTCAACAAATTGGACTTGGAAACATTATTATAATAAAATAGGCCACAATGCATTATCTAACACAACATCTTTCCTTTTACAACATATCCACCTTATATTCTCTTCATCGTTCCCTTCCCCCACTTTAAGAGTATTCTAATATTCATTAATCATTAATAATACTCAAAAGCAAACAACAACATGAAGTTATTATTACCATTATTTTTCTTTCTAAAATAAAAATAACGAAGTATAAAGTGTAACTTCTTTATTTTTTTTTATATGGTTCTCAAGCCCCGAAGATTAGTGAATGCTACGTCCACAGAATATTTGTACTAGGTAGATCCACTCGAAAGGAAGTGACTAGGTAAATCCACTCGAAAAGATCACTTCCCGTTACATCCCGAGACTATCGAGAGAATTGAACTTGTAACATTTCAATAACAAAATGCTTTAAGGAGAAAACTCGACCCATTAAACTAACCTTCAAAATTGGAGTTGTCTATCAAGGTAGTGAAATAGCCCAGACGACAGAAAACTGCCAAAATCCGATCAACTAAAATTCAAAAAAATCAGGCAGTTGGAGAATTTGGAATCAATTTTTGATAATGGAAATGGACTGAGCACTATAAAAAAACCTTAGGGTACTCAAAATTCTAAATTTTAACAACTGTAAACAAGATTTTGGGCAAAACTTTGCCAGATTTTTTGAAAACCATTGCCGGATTCTGGGCGAAAACATTGCCTGTTTAGACTACGCATTCAAAATTTTCCTTTTCCTTTTTAAATTTTTTTATTTAAACATTTTAAATATAAAATGTTACTTTGTTTTTAATTTTTCTTTTCCCTTTTAACTTTTTTATTTAAACATTCTAAATGCTGCCTAGGATATGGAAGTGGATAGTAATCTGAAGTTAGCGTGATTTAATAAAAAGACATTGTAGACTATTAATTTATTTTTTTAATCTCCCACGATTCCTTTTTAATTGTTATATCGATCTTGTTGACTAATGAAAAATTAACAATACCGATAAATCTTTTTTTGTCAGAATATTTGGACAAATAAAATTGAGTTTTCAAACTGATAAGTTTTTTTTTTCAGAATATTTGGACAAATATAATTGACTTTTCAAATCTTTTGATACAAATCTGACGATGTTGACCACGTAACAAAAGTTATATTCTTCTCAAGTTAAAGTAGAGTGGAGAACTTCAGGACATATATATTACATCACGGTTTCCAGATGTATTAGAAAGCGTTCTTTAACTTTAAAAGAAAAACACTTGTAGATCACCCATGTACGTAAATTGTGACTTTGAAATTCGTAGTTTCAGAAAATAAAATTCACTTTGTATAAATAAAGACGAAAGACATTACACCATGGAGCAAGGCTTAGAGGGAAAGATCGACATGCACCTCGTGTAAATCGGTGACCGCTTGCCATCGAAGAGAGAGGGCTTACGGGTGGGGTGAACTATTCAGTAGGTGGTGCTCTATGGCCCCACATCAAGGTGGAAGGCAATATAAGCTTCAAATCAAGGCTGCAAAGGATGGGGCGCAGAGGGTTTGAACCCACTGTCATAGTTAGGATCAGATAGACCCTGGTTTGTGCCTTCCGAAAAGAGCAAGGACATGGAAGACTGAACAAGCCCCAGCCCAAGTCCATTGAGGCTTACTGAAATGAAGCCCAGATGACTGAAATCTCATAATAATTACAATAGGAATGATAAGGTCGACGGGCTTGATTGGAATCTTATATTGCAGCATGCTTCATTGATGTCTAGTGGGAATTTCAGGTGTGTTTTGTTTGAGGCATTTTTTGGAATAAGAATCATGCAATAACCGCTGAAAGCTGATGTGGGCATCTTTGAAAATGGTCCCAGTGAGCCTAAAAATGTGTTTACCCTAGTGGGTTGCTGATTTTGGTATGTGGGTATACGATTTTCTTTGTGTCTGAGCTCAAAACAGGCACTATACTTGATCAGTATCTGGGCAATGTATGATTTCAGAGATTATGGACCATGCTCAATACCGTGAAAGGATCAAGTGGAGAAAAGATAAAATGAGGGCATTTTAATTGGGTTCATATCGGATTGGAATTAGAGGCTTTCTGTATATAGTCTGATATAACAGGAACATCAATAGATTATTACGTTATCTCTTGAGCCAGACATGGAGCCAAAGGTGGGGGAAAAATACAGACTGGGGAGAAAAATTGGTAGCGGTTCATTCGGGGAAATATACCTTGGTAAGTTCTTTTTTCTTTGGGCACACCCAATTTGATTTGAAATGTAATCAAGGTCATTGTATACTTGGATGCATTTTAATGGGTGCATACAGATTTTTGATTCATTATCATTTTATGTATGCTTGGATGCGTTTTTTTAATATTGATGGGGATATCTACATCAGTCTGATGAGAATAGATTGTTCTTCTATCATTGTGAATTGTGTATATTGGTGGTTTTCCAAAAACTTTTCTGCGTCGTGACAATTGGCATTCCATGGGATCTGGATTGTTGCCATGTCCATAGAACCGTTTTATGTTTGTCTTTTCTGGATCGTAGCTGCAAAGCTGAAGCTTGCCATACAGTTCTCATCCTGAGTGCCAAAGATGTAGATACTCTTGATGTCGGAACTAAAGCAGACTTTCATTTTAAGCTGGTGAAGCCCAGGGTTCAAATATAACCCACCTTCTCACCCCGACTTTGGAGGTCGACATCGGCTGCTTGTAAATTTTCGATGGTTGCGCTTTATCTGCCCATTATTTCATGATTTTGCTGAGTGACCGGGGATACATGATTATGCTCAGTAAGTAGGGATGAATGGTAGAAGCTCATTAGTTTGCCTTTACATGCCTGGAAGAAAAGTCAGTCATACATACATGTACAAGTGTCAGCTCATTGGTGAATTGGACTTGCTCACTCTCCTTTTTTATATGGGAAGGGGATCTCGTGTGACCTAGGTTCTTTGATAAAACATTCACTTTTTAAACAACATAGCCTTCACTCCTCTGTAAGGAAAAAGACAAATTTTCTTTTATCGCATTGTGCATTTCGGTCGGAATTGATTATGATGCTTGTTATTTGTTTTCTCTATTTTGACATTCTATTCTGTTTGTATTTTCAGGGACCAATAGTTTGACAAATGAGGAAGTTGGAATTAAAATGGTATGGTCATTTATTTACTTGAAAAGTCATTAAAAATGTGAATTATGGGCCAGTCAGCCGAATAGATCTCAAACTCCAAAGATCTTGCCTTTAGCCTTTTTTATTCAGTTTATTTGTATAAGTTATTTGCTTCATTCATATGTTGGTGGCACCACATCAAAGTTATCGTCTTGTTCTTTATTTCCCTTGTCTTGTATTTGTCTAAGATTCATATCCCAAAATTCCTTCAACAGATCTTGCGTTAAACATTTGCTGGCACAAGTCTTTTAAAATTATCAAGATGCAGAAGGAATTTATAGTAATTTCCTGAAATGGACCTAAAATTGATTGCCTGATGCCAGACAAAATGAAGTAGCATGTTGTCTGGACTAAGATCTATGGACTACTACTCTGTTTGTCTATACCCACATGGAACTTGAGAGTACAGAAATATATTAAGAAATGAAGAAAACTCTGGCAATGTGCTTCCTGGCCAGATTAGGTGAAAGTTAAAACCGAAAAGTGAATTTCTTTTTGAGATAGAAAGTTTTTGCAAACTTATATGTGAACCATAAAAGTTAATCAACATTGGACTTCATTTAGGGTATAGCTAAAATAACTGTAACTGTCTAAAGTTTGTCAAAGAAGATTCAGGGGATCTTAATATGCACCTGTTGCTTCTGCAAATCATTCACATGCTTGCCCATTCTTATATTTCACACCAAGAAATTCAGCTATTATTTTTACTATTCTTTCAGGATTTTGCTGAAGTATTTTTTCTTCTATGATATTTGTATTTGTAATGTAATGTACAAGCAACTTAATATCTGATGTGATCCTTCTTCCTTTTATAACATGCACATTTTTCATTATTGTATTTATCTAATGATCTTTTTTATCAAACAGGAAAGTGTGAAAACTAAACATCCTCAGCTGTTGTATGAGTCCAAAGTTTATAGAATACTCCAAGGAGGAGGAGCAGAAGGTGAACATACCGTTCTCAATTTTCCAACTCTTCAATGTTATCACAAGGGGTGGTTGTTATATTAAGTTTTGTTTTTCGTTATATCTAACTTAATTTTGGTTAAATATATTTTAATCACATTGTTGAATCAGCAGGTGGTATCCCAAATGTAAGATGGTTTGGTGTAGAAGGTGATTACAATGCCATGGTCCTTGATCGTCTTGGGCCAAGTCTTGAAGACTTATTTAATTACTATAATAGAAAGCTTTCCTTGAAGACTGCATTGATGCTTGCTGATCAGCTAGTGGGTATTTCTTTCCTTGAGCTCTTTTAATACGAGTTAAAACACTACTGGTTACATTCCTTTTTTCATTGTAAAACGTTTTCACTGGTTAGTTGATAATTGAAAAGTCCATTGATTGAAATCTTAAATATTCTGAAATCCTATCAGGTGGTGGGATTAATACCGTGAACTAAATGACTAAGATTTGGCTCTCATTGTGGATGTCAGATTCGAAGGATTGAGTATGTACACGGCAAGAGCTTCCTTCATCGAGATATAAAACCTGATAATTTTCTCATGGGTCTCGGCCGGAAGGCAAATCAGGTTAGTTTGCTATACATTTTCAGATTAAATGCTCTTATTCATATTATATCCTAAGTTTCTAACATATATTAACATACTAGGGTCTCTATCAGCTAGGATTAAAACTTATAAATGAATCATAGCATAATGGAATATTGTCCCATATATGCCCAAAGCTTGAAAGTGGTCTCTTAAAAAATTCCATTTTCAGTGTCCTTTTATTTCAACACTGACTTACTTTCCAAATCAGAGACAACATACAATATGTAAAGTGTTGCTCATAACAAGGTCATGAAAAATGGCAAAACATTTCACCCATAGTAGATTATTAAGACAGAGTAACAGACTTGGACAACTAAAAGAAATTCTTACTAAGCTTTAAAATTTAAAAGCCATCGATTCATTTCCAAAAGGATGGTCACTTGAATGTTATCACTTAGAGTCTGTGGACAGTACAATAGTGCTAGAATATAAATTTTGATGTGCAATAAAGTCACCATAGTGACTTAGGAGTGGCAGGTGCAGGGGTGGCTATTTACAACCCTAGAGGACCACAATAATTTACTTATGTCGGGGGATTGGGAGAGACATCCAAAAATCACACTAAAACCCTAGCATTGTTTTAAGGTCCTATGTTGTGTGCAAGGCAGGTCAAAAAATTGGTGGTAATTGGAGATTCCATGGTGGTAATTCAAGAAATAATAAAGCATTCAACAACAAGACCTTCCAACCATGTCCAGATTGCTAGACAGGAATCATAGCATAATGGAATATTGTCCTTTGTCATCAAAACTCTAAAGCAAATGACATGAAAAAGAGAGGTGTTCTTTTGTATCAGGGATAAATGACCAAAAATTAGGGAAAAATCTTTTCACATTAACTTCCATCACAATTTTCCTAATCAACTATAGTTTGAATGTGTTAAATTTTCTAATCCCGGCAACCTGACTAATTATTTCCTACCAGAATATTACGCAGATCTACTGAATTGAAAGCACAATTCAGATTTTATGATCCAAATGGATTTTACAAACCCGAAAAACTTATATCTTCAAAAGTTGATGCAAAGGTTTCCATGTCGAAGAGCTCATCGAGCGCTTTCCAACGATGCTTGAACGAAGTCAAACAGACGTCATGTGAAATAGATGTTCTTCAATATGTCTGCTAGATATATTCACTGTAAAATAAACTCAATACTGTTCCTCTCAAGACTTCTCTGTAATTTTATTCCAAAAACAGAGATCTGCAGGTCTGAATTTGTCTTCAAAACTGCCACTATAGATCCGAATTACAAGACTGTTGCAAGGTCACATATTTCACCACAGGTCCGAATTAGAAGGGTCTGAGTTGCAGAGAAGAGTCTCAGGTCCGAGCTTCTGGAAAGGCCAAAGTTACAGGCCTGTTAGGGCCAAAATTTCAGGCCTGAATTCAGTTCCGAAATTTTTTATTTCCACAGGTGCAAATAGGTCTGCAAGAGATATATCCTTCTAGCCCAAAACATTGTAATTATGATCTCCCTTTTAATCTCCTTGGCCTCCTGTTTTATCTCTGAATTCTCACTGTATTTTTCACCGAAATTTTCATTCCAAAATGATGAGCATGACTAGTTATTTATAGTTGTTTGTGTATGAACTGAACAGTCGTGTCTTTTGATTAAGGAGCCAACATACCGATTTGAGCCGACCTGTACAACATTTTTTGCATTTTTTTTAACCGATTTTAGGACTGATACAAGGGGAAATTTTATGGTTAAGTCTGGGCCTCAGTGCTTGATAGGAACACCATACAATATAGCGGTACTTGTTGTATCTTTTGTTGTAGTGCAGACCTGTTTTAACACCTCCTTTGCCGAACACTTGATAGTTGTAGGGGATCAAAAAAATTATGTTAGATCCCTCCTTTGTGGCTCAAAGACTCTTTTTGTCATATAAAATTCTGCATGTCAAAGCCTCTCTGCTCCTTCACTTCCCACAGGACATTTTCAAAGCCTCTCAGCCCTATTGCATTCATTCAGATCACCAAACTACACATATGTTACCTAAAATAGTAGTGCTCTAGACCTCCACAAACAAACATACATATACAGAAAAAGAGAGATTTTATTCCTGAGTAGTGGTCATTATAGGGCTCTAGTTAGCTGGATAAAACATGCATGCAGAATAGAAAAGGAAGATTTTCACCATGGAGTGTGTTGTTGCCATCATTCTTAGGCAGCTGATATGTTTTCCCATTTAGTGTGAATTCTCCATCTTTGATACGGTTGGCTACACGACCCACCAAGGCACCAAAGTAAGGTCTATTGGAGCTCATGTTCTGCATTAATAAACAATCTCATATTCCCCATGGTAACACATACATTTGAGATCCATTTCAATATGTGAGTAGAAACTGTAAATTTATCTTAAAATTCTAGCATATGATGGCAATACTAATTTCCAAAGGGAAATGCAAATACATGCCATGTATGAGGCAATATTGTCATAGCCAAGAAGTACGTCTGCCAGATGGCCTGAATGCATAAATACCAATACTTAATGAGCTAGCTCCCTCTGAGTAAATGATGGTAAAGAAGTTGAAGGGTAGGGTTTAGGGATGATTACCTTTAGCATCAAGGAGAGAGAGGGAGACGAGGGTAGCTCCCCAGTTGGTTAGATTTATATACAGATCGCCTCTGTGAAGTTGAAAGAAACTTGGGGCATTGATCTTTCTGTAGGGATGACCATAATGAGCCAACTTGCCTTTCCCTTCCAAATTTCTTGGATTCAATTCCCATTTGTGCCCTTGATTGCTAGCATGGAATTTGCAGAGGTGAATGAAAACCTGAATGCACCAAAAATGCAAGAGAATGGATGACACTTTCACCATCATCGATTGATTGACTGATCAAGGGATGGATGGATAAGCTAAAGTAGAACATTCAATGATATATATAGAGAGACTCACATAGTCAATACTAGACTAGGGTGTGTCTGTATGCCTTAAGATAAGGTCATGGTGTAAGACATAACATGGATTGTGTGCAACTATAGACAACCCATGCACTGTGGCTACCAAAAAATGTAATCTCTGGAATCTAAACATGTTACATTTTTGAGTTTTTGTCTTATTACCCCAAATTTGTTTTTGGCCAAATCTTAATTTTGTTATTTAAAATGGAATTTTGACTACATATATGGATTCAACACCTTGAAAAACCCTAGTGCAGTACATTTTTGTTGTTTGTAGATTGAAGGACCTAAACTAATGCAACATGGTTTTGTGGATGCCATTTCTAAAGTTGGGCTGGCCAAATTCCTTTCTGACCTTTCTACCACCTATATAACCAAGTAATTTTCTATCACCTTTATAACCTTGCCTTTTTATAAAAAAAAGGAGGTTCCTACACTCAAAGGATTGGCTTTTCCTGGCCATGGGGCAATTAGAATGTTGAAATTATATAACCTTTTGGATGATTAGAAGATCCAATTTTGCCATTGCTAGCTTGAACTAAGTTCAAATTGTGGTTTTGGGTGTAAACTATTGGTCAGTTGAAACCCATTTATCAACTGCACTGTCTGAGTAAAGCCTAGATAATATCTAAGATGAGGAGGCTGGACCTATTTCAGTTTGTTGTACTCAAGCTAACGGTCAAAGATAAGGTTATGCATATACATGTGGTTCAAGGTCTCCTTTTCCTCACATTATTCTCTATGAATTAAGGAATGTATGTTGCCGAGGAGGAACACCTGCTGGTCTAGGATCTGATACAACCAACAAGTTACTAGGAACACCCAACAGATTACTAGGATCTGATACATGCTTTAGATTGCTAGGATCTATTCTAGGAACACCCAACAACGAGAGGTATATCCACAAACCACTCCAAGTAAGATATGAAAAGGGCTCTTGAAATGCCTCTGAATACCAAAGCACTCCAATGTTTATAATGACATACTGATGTCCAATTCAAATGCTACCTAAGGATTTCACAAAGGTTCTAGTGCCTTTGTTCAAGGTTTTGTTGTATTTTTCCAAGGGTTTCAAAAAAAAATACTTTCACTACATATTAACAACCCTTATGATATTTTTTACCACCACCATTTCTGCCACAAAATTTCTGTAAGGTGAAGACACATGAAGATTTAAATTGGTTCCTGCTTGAAGGAAAGATGAACTATTCTGATTGATGGGTATTTAGAGTTTTATTGTTCACTATAATTTGCTTACAATGACCCTAGATGTAGTCACAAACAAGTAATAAAGATTATTGTTGTTCACAAGGCTGAAAAGTTTTCTAAAATCCCTCAAATTATCCCACAACAAGCTTCCCAAAAACCCCACATCATTGTTGGAAACATTTGTTGATTGCACCTGTATTTTTATACTTGTTTTCATGTTGCCCTATATGTCCAAACATTGGTATCAGAGCCATAATCGTGCTGTCATTAACCCTAGTTCTATTTGTTGGTGAAAATTTACCACAGTTGGAGGTATCAACCATTGGAAAGACCAACACTATTGGGTTCCAGAGAACCACCAATCAAAGGATATATCCACTGTTGTATCTTCTATTTAGGGCTCTTCACATGCTTCCATCGAATCTGCGGTCATTTTCTTCTATATATCATCTTCATATTGCCTCATAATCCTACAAGAGTATGTTATATGACCTCACATCCTCCCAGTGAAAGTTGATCTTATATGCTGAGTTATATTTATGCTTGGATGGTGATCTGTTTGCTTTGTTTGGAGACCATGGAGGATGAAAACATGCTACTAAAAATGGTTGTACTATAACACGATTATTGATGTCAAACTATTCATGGAGGCTACCACCAAATACTGCAAATACTGCAATAAGGGAGACTTTCCCATGATATTTTTGGAACCTTAAAACCATGTTAAAATTGTTTGAAACATGAGCCCTAAAACTAAAACAAATGCTACAACAAAATCACTATAATGTGATGGAAGTTCTATTATAGGACTTCTCTACTGCTGCTCATACGCTGTCTCAAATAATCAGGTTGAAATTTAGAACCTAACTATCGCTAGTCTAGTATGCAAAATCCAATTCCTGGCATGAGGCATATGATGAAGCCATTGGCTAGGTTACATGTTGGCAGTGTATGTTATGTTGATCTATTACTTTTTCTTTTGGTTAGAAACTGGGAACTTCACCACAACATCATACCAATATGTAAAATCTAAATTAATTGTTGTGAGACAACTAGCATCTAGGATATTTGTTTCTATCCCACACTTTGCCATCAACATCTAAGTTGTATTGCTTGTGCATGTGTTGAATGGAGTAGCTATTGTGGCATCTTTATGATTTTTTGTGTCAAACATACTATTCTGACATGTCTTCTCTTTTGTGGGGAAGGTATTGCTACATTGTATTTGCTAAGGACGCATGTTCACCAAGACAAGTCAAATACTTCAAAATGTTGGATGTGTTTTGTATTATTGTTCTAGAACATATTCTCTTTGTCTTTGTTTTGTATTATTGTTCAAGAACATATTCTTTTTTTCTTTGTCTTTATTTCACACGTTGTTTTAGGATATTTGAGTGTTTTAGGTTATTTAGGTTTTTGGCCCTGAAATTAGTGATTGAAATACTAAATAATCACTTTATAATTGTGGATTTGCTTGTCTATTTGAGTTATTTTACATAAGCAATCTTCATAAGTAGATCTTAAGTAGATATTCTACCCTTAGCTCTATTTCAAAGTGTTGTAAGAATTTCCGAGGACATCTTCTATTCTTTGACTCGAGGTGGTGGATTCCCCATCCCGCTGAGGCCTTTCTCTTTCATCTAGTCCTTCATTTTCCATTGAATCTGATTCAAGAGATTCTCCCACTGGATCTCTCTTGGGGGATTCTTGTGGTGGTAGTCCATGTATCATTTTTAAAAGTCTAATTCTTCCCTTCACCTACTTTTCATAACTTTCATAACCATTAGGTAGGGACCTGCAATGTCGATGGTGTTTTGTTTGTTTAGTAAAAGATTGTCAAGACTTTAATTTATTGAAAGTTGTAGAATTTACAATCTATGAAGTTTCAAGATATAATTTTTAAAAGTCTAATTCTTTAAAGGGTGCTAGCTCAATGGAAGAGCACTTTCTTTACAAGCAGGAGGTTGGTGGTTCGATTCCATCATGCCCTGATATTCATATATAGGGAATGGCGAAGATCAATTTTTGGTGACGGATGCTCTTTTGACCATCACCAATAAGCTTATGGTGACATTTTTCGACCCTCACCAAAATATGAAATGGTGACGGTCAACGAACGCCACCATATATACACATCAATAATGACGACCATTAAAGGTCCGTCACCATAAATCGTTGTTGTTGATATGAAATGGTGAGGGTCACTATTTGTCATTATAGTCATTATTCGTGACGGACCTTGATGTCACCAATGAGTTTATGGTGACTGTCAATGAACGTCGCCATATATATGCACCAATAGTGACGGCCATGAAAGGTCCATCACAAAAAATCGTTGTTGTTCATATGAAATGGTGACGGTCACTATCCGTCATTATAATCAATATTCGTGACGGACCTTGAATGTCACCACAACACATACTTTTGGCGACGCCACCTTTGGTGACGTTCAATTTTTTGGTGACGGAGGCTATTGTCCGTCACCATTGCCCATATGAAATGGTGACGGTCACTATCCGTCACTATAAATCATTATTGGTGACGGACCTTGAATGTCACCACAACACCTATACTTTCGGCGACGCCACCTTTGGTGACGTTTAGTTTTTTGGTGACGGAAGCTATTGTTCGTCACCATTGCTCATATGAAATGGTGACGGTCACTATTCGTCACTATAAATCATTATTGGTGACGGACCTTGAATGTCACCACAACACCTATACTTTCAGCGACGCCACCTTTGGTGACGTTCAGTTTTTGGTGACGAAGGCTCTTTTGACCCTCACCAATGAGCTTATGGTGACCATTTTCTCCCCTCACCAATGTGCTTTTTTCTTGTAGAGATGATTCCTCGATGAATATTTTCATCTAGGTACCAACATAGTTCTCATGGCTATTGTTATTCATGTGGAAAATTTGGTCGTAAAGATGTAGAATGTCGCACGTACCCTAGGAACCAATACAATTCCAAGAGATTATTCAAATATGAACCTCCCAGGGCTCAACGAAACATCAATAGATACTCTGAAAAATGATAGCCTCGGATTGAGTCACTCTTTGTAATAAAAAAACGCTCCCGGATTGACATATTAATGTGAGGTAATTAGAGGTGAAAGAGACCCTTTTTATAGCTCTACCCATGGAAGAAGAAGAAGAATGATAATTGTGCTCTCGCTCTCAAGGCTGAAAAGAACAAAGATGTGTGGTATGTTGATAGCGGTTGCTCAACGCATATGACTGGATATAGAAGGAAATTTGTATCTATGAAAGAGAATAAATATGGAACCATATCCTTTGGAAATGATGGATCTTCAAATGTTATAGGATCAAGTACCGTCACTCTCGGAAGCAAAGATGTTATAGCCAAGAATGTTCTATTAGTCGAAAACATGAATCACAATCTGCTCAGTGTTGGACAAATGTGTGATCAAGGACACACAATGCTATTCAACTCCACAAAATGTGAAATTAGGAAAGGCAGGTATGGTAAAATTGTGGCTATAGCAAGTCGAGCTCCAAACGACATATATGTTCTGGATGAAGCAACTAAAGCATGTCTACTAGCTAAAGAAGATGAAAGCTGGTTATGGCACAAACGAATGGGTCACATAAACTTTGACAATCTTGTCAGGATAAGAAAAAAGGAAGCAGTACAAGAAATGCCAAAAATCTCAAAACCTTCCAACACACTATGTGAGGCATGTCGGCATGGCAAGCAGACAAAAGTCCAATTTAAAACAAAAGAACACTTTGCATCACATCCATTGGAATTGATACATACTGATCTATGTGGTCATGTGAGAACAAAAGGCTTAGATGGAGAATTATATTTCATGTTAATGATAGATGACTATACCAGGATGACAACCGTCAGTTTCCTAAAGAAAAAATCTGAAGCATTTGAGTGCTTTAAGATCTACAAGGAGTTGGTTGAAAATGAAACTGATTTGAAAATAAAGTGTTTAAGATCAGATAATGGTGGATAATTCACTTCCAAATTATTTCAGCAATACTGTGACAAAAATGGAATAAAAAGGCAATTTTCAACAACACGAACACCTCAGCAAAATGGAGTTGCTGAAAGAAAGAATAGAACTGTACAGGAAATGGGTAGAACAATGTTGAAGGACTCAAAATTGGATGAAAATTTCTGGGTTCAAGCAATTGATACGGCAGTCTTCATTATCAACCGAAGTCTTCTAAAAAATAATTGCAACAAGACTCCATATGAATTATGGAAAGGAAAACTAGCTAATGTAAAATATTTCAGAATCTTTGGAAGCAAATGTTATATCAAAAGAGAAGATCAAAATTTGGGTAAGTTTGAATCACGTGTTGATGAAGGTATCTTTGTTGGTTACTCACACAAAATAAAGGCCTATAAATGCTATAATATAAGACGAAAACAGATAGTGGAGAGCATAAATGTTACATTTGATGAAGATGGTGTTCTAGCGAGTAATGATGAGGATCTAGAATCTTTGAAACTTGAGACAAAGGCTGAAAAAGACACAAATAAAATTGTAGAACAAGAAGCAACTATCAACGAGGAAGAAGTAAACAATGATCATCAAGATATACCAGAACAACAACAAGAAGCTCCTCCAAGGAGAACAAAAGAGTGGATTCAAAAGAACCATCCATCAAATCAAATCATTGGTGACATAAATGAAGGTCGACAACTTCGTTCATCACAACAAGCTCACGTTGCTTTTCTAGCAACCTTTGAGCCTAGTAGTTTTTAGGAAGCCAACCAAAATGAACATTGGGTAGCAGCTATGAATGAAGAATTGGATCAAATTGAGAAGAATAACACCTAGGAATTAGTTCCATGACCAAAAGATAAAAATGTCATTGGGACTGAATGGGTGTTTAGGAAAAAATTGAATGAAGATGGGCAGGTTACCAAAAAAAAAGCAAGATTGGTTTGCAAAGGCTATGCACAAGTGGAAGGAATTTATTTCAACGAAACATTTGCACCAGTTGCCATAATGGAAGCCATCTGAATGTTTCTCGGCTATGCATGTTCAAGAAAAATCAAAGTCTACCAAATGGATGTTAAGTCAGCATTTCTGAATGAAGAATTAGAAGAAGAAATTTACATCGAACAACCTGAAGGTTTTCTACTATCACAAATATAAGACTATGTCTATAGGTTAAAGAAGGCTCTATATGGTCTCAAGCAAGCTCCTAGAGCATGGTATGCTCATCTTGATGGATATCAACGTCAACAAGGGTTCAAGAAAGGTACTGTTGATAGCAATATTTATTTACAAATAGATAAAGATAATTTAGCAATCGTTGAGGTATATGTGGATGATATAATATTTGGTAGAAATGATGATCGACTAAGTAAGAAATTTTCTACAAAGATGCAAAGTGAGTTTTAGATGTATTTACTTGGTGAGCTGACATACTTCTTAGGGCTTCAAATATCTCAGCAAGAGAAAGAAATATTTATATGTCAAGCCAAGTACATCAAGGAAATGCTCAAGAAATTCAAAATGGAAGATTGCAAACCCGTCCTTACTCTGATGGTAACAGGTTGCAAATTGAGCATAGACGAATCATCTAAGGATGTGGATCAAAGTTTGTACAGATCTATGATTGGTAGTCTTCTATATGTAACAGCCTCTTGGCCAGATGTTATGCAAGCAGTTGGACAAGTAGCAAGATTCCAAGCAGCACCAAAAGAATCAGATATTATTTCCATCAAAAAAATTCTTCAATATCGAAAGGGCAGAGAAGAATATGGCTTGTGGTATCCCAAGGGTAACAATCTCATTATTCAAGCCTTTATGGATGCATATTGGGCAGGAATCGTTGACGATCGTAAGAGTACTAGTGGAGCAGGATTCTATCTAGGTGGTTGTCTCATATCATGGTTGAGCAAAAAGAAAACTTCAATCTCGTTATCTACAGCGGAAGCAGAATACATTGCAGCATCATCATGTTGTACTCAATTCCTTTGGATGAAACAAACTTTGCAAGATCTTCAAGTACAATTCAGTGAGTGTATTCCCATATTCTGTGACAACACTAGTGCCATCAGCATCTCCAAGAATCCTGTCATGCATTCAAAAAAAAAAGGCATTCCGATCAAATATCATTTTGTTAGAGAACAAGTCGCTGAAAATAATATCAAACTTGAGTATGTTTGTACAAAAGAAAAATTGCTGATATCTTCACTAAACCTGTACCTCATGAAGCATTTGAACATCTTCATCAAAAGCTTGGGATACTCCCAAGTTCTCATTAGATTACAGGTCTGCAGGACGATTGTGTGTTAGCGGGAGTGGAAGTGTGTACAGGTCCGCAGGATGGTTGTGTTTCAGGGGGAGTTACCCTTTGCCATTGATGTCAAAGGGGGAGATAATGTTGTAGGAAGAGGTGTCACGATCGCAGGGGGAGTACTTGTGTTTCCATCAATGCCAAAGGGGGAGATTGTTGATCAGCGGTTGTCATTGATGTCAACCCAAGCAGCACCAGGGGATAACCCAATATTGCATGGTAATTTTGACCTACCAAATTAATATATTCTGGGTCAATAATTCTTTTTATGGTTTCTACTTCTTGATATGTTTCCATTGATATATGGCATGCCATGTAATTCTTCATGGTTTGAGAGATATTCATGTTTGAAGTTTGTAACCGAAGTTAGTGGGCTAAAACCCCATGGGGTTGGGGCATGGGTCATTGAAAAGTCATAATTAATATTTTTTTATGCTCCTAAAATCCCTCCCACATTCACTTTTTGAAGCCCCTCTCAACTTAAGCATTCATATAAATTGTGATCTTCATTTCCTCCTTATGCAAGGGATTTGGCCATCTGAAATAGGTCATCGTGGAATTTTCACTCTAATTTATTTTCTACAAAGGTTCAGAAACTAAAATTTTTATGAGGAAAATAAGAATTCCTAAGGAAGCTACAATAAAAATTTCAGATCAAGGTGCGCAACATGTTGGGAGATATGATCTGTGGAAGTCAGGGTTTTTGCAGGCTCCTGAAATTCATCTCAAAGAAGTGACCTTGGGAAAATCATCATAACTCTCTCTCGGAGTATCAGATTGGAATTCCATAATAAGTGGAAGATAGTGCACAATATCTAATTTTTTCTCTATCAATTTCAGAGACAAATGAAGAAACAATGATACGTGGCACATCGTGCAAGTGGGCTCTGCGGAAACAATCCATAATTAAGGCATTGTGAGAGATTGGGCATAACTCTTTCTTGAAGAATCCAAATAGGGTCAGAGCTATGGCATTGGAAAGAAGACTTGGAGGACTACTATAAGACCGAAAATAAGATATTTAGGATCTGAAATAACAGATCTACACCAGATTCAATATCAAGCTCCTAGAAGGCAAGAAAAAGCTAGATCATGTGTTGTCAAGGGTTGCAAAGGACCAGACTTTCTACGGAAGCAAAGCAAAGAAAGGTGCAGTAGAGGGTAGCATGACAAGATCAGCAACCAAGGTGCATAATAGCAGCAAGAAGTTCATCATATGAAGTCTTCAAGTGGGCAGCACTGCATACAATCGTTGTAAAGGTATCATTGTACTTAGTCATTGTAAATACATTATTGTACAAATTGTACTAATATCTATCTGCCAAGGGTTGAAGAGGCAGTGTTGGGAGGTCTAGGATCATCATTAGGTGGTTGTGTCAAATTTGGGGTTATGGTCTAGTATATATTCTTCTTCTACATCATTCTATATCATTGTAAAGTGGACCATTTTCCCTAGTACGAGAGTCCATTCTTCTTTTATTCTTCTATATGGTGCTAGGGTGGTGCTAGGGTGAGTTGTAGCTCATTGGGTGTTGGGGTATCGATTCAGTTGACTACTAAAGAATCTCGAGCATTGGAGCGTCCATCCAGTGGGAGTTGGATAAGAATTCTTTTCTAGATTCTAGGAAGTTGGAGCTTGATTTTCAATTGGAGTTGAATATTAAAGAATTATTAGAAAAGCATTACGTGGTTTTTGTCTTGGAGTGGGTTTCCACCTAAAAAACTGTGTGCATTTTTGTTCCTCTTGTTTGCTGCTATCATGGTAAAAATGCTGATAATAATTGAAGATTAACTAATGCTCTAATTGAAAGGAATACTGATTCACCCCCCCCCCCCCCCCCTCTCAGTATTTCCAACATAATTTCCTCTACTATTTTCAAGATTTTTCAAAGCTTAGTATAGAAAGAAGGTGGTTGGATGGCCACTTATCATATCATGTTTTGAGACATCAAGAAGAAGAAGAAAACTGCTCTCACTTGAGGGACTATTTTTACCATCCAAGATGTCATATGACACATTCCATGTTTCTTTTGTATCCCATATGGTGATGACACTCTGTTATTTATATGCATGAAGGAAGGGCAAGAAGGATTCCTAAAATCAATGAGTGGGATCATGAGATTCCAAGTATATTTTGGCTTCATAAGGACTATATTATTGTAGCCCAGGATTAGCAGTTCCAAATTTATCATAAATGGAAAGAGAGACAACATTATTTGAACAACCTTATCTCTCACTTTCATCCATGCAACCCCTACACATTACATAAGCAGGGTATTGGTGATTGTTTCTATGAGCTATAAAGGATGTCCCACTTTGTTTGGATGATAGCATGGAGGATGGAGTTTCCCATGGGGACTGAGGCACCAAAATTTTACCATCTCCCATGCCTTGAGGAGGCCAATGAACAACATATAACTCTTTCTATATATCTCACACTTTTTCATAATGAAAGCTATTTGGTTTATCCACCAAAAGCAAACTTGTATTCTCAGGAGGAGACATATCCATTGGAGATTTTGCAGCATCTTTGTAGTTTCTTAAGAACAAGCAACATTTTGGAGGGGAGGACTATAATATTCCTAAATTAGCTTGCAGCTAATTAGAATATTAATTTTTTGTTTTGTCACTTAGATAGGTCAATAAATGGGTAGGGAGACCCATAAATCTCTTTATAAATAATAATACCACTTATCATGTGAAAGTGGATCACCTATTTAGCTTAATAAAGCACCCTAAGGTGTGAATAGGGGATTAAACATGTGGACTGGGTCAACTTTTACCAAATCAACAACATTGTCATGGAGGAGTGGAAATTAATGGAGGGACAACACAGTTTTCGATGGAGATACATTGCATGGAAGTAGTGTCATTAATGGATGGGGCTTAGGGTTTGGAAGCTCATATATTATAAAAGGAAGAGGATGGAAGCCATATTATTCATCTTGATTATTTTATATTTTGATATATGGTCTATTTAGACATATAGCTTTCTTCAGCTATTTAGCTAAGATTGCATGTGTTGTTTAGCACAGGGTGTTCCTGATCGAGAATCCAACCTCTTCCATTGAGAATATCTTGGAGAAATTTTCACTATAATTCCACAATCAGGCATTTGGCCAAGCTTCAGTCTCATGTACAATGCATTTCTATTTAGAGTTGGGTTGTGTTGCAGGGGTGTAGTAGTGGATGAGAGAAATCTCCATTTTCTGGGCTAGTTTTCCATTGGAGGGATCATCCTTTCATCTAGAGGCTTATGAGGAAGACTTCAGAGCTTCATTACATATTTTTTCACCAGGCCAAGTAGCATCTATTAGCTACAGTACAGTTTCCTGCAAGGATTTTTTTTATTTTGGAGAGCACCTGTAGCAGTAGATTTATTGCCATATTTGGAGTGTCTGGGTTTCTAGTGTGGGGATCAACCCTTGATTTAGGAGATTTGTTGAAGGAGTATAAACCATCCTATGTATCAGATCATCCATCTCCCATCAGTGATTTTTTTGCAAAGATTATTCAGCCCTAGGTCCAAATTTGCTATATTTTGTGTAGTGTGTATTTCTGGAAACCTTTTCTGGGTTGTCCTGGAAATCCTATTTTGGAGCATGGATCTCTAACCTTGGAATTTTTGGAGCATTATATCAGCAAAAATATATTTTTGTATCTTTTAGCTACTATTCTCTCTTATACAGCGCAATTTTCTGCATTCCTATACTACATGTATTAACAACATTTTAGATCCATGTGTATGCTTTCATGGGAGGCTTGTTTTCCCAACTTGAGTGATATTTTCCTCAAGATATAGTACCTATTTTGTTTTTATAATAATAATGGAATGGATCTATTGTTGCCTCATGATTTGATCTACTATATTTTTACATATTTCTAGTTTTATGCACTCTATTCCTGCTTTTGCCATTTGAGAATATTACACTTAAAAACAAATACATTTGGAAATTTTGTATTAAAACTTCATTCTTTCAATAGGGAAATGGTTTTATTCATATTATATTTGATGAATATTAGTTGGGACTCAATCCCCATGTTGTTTGAAAAGGAATCAGACTTGTCTAAAGAAAAATTTATCATGTAAAAATACTATAAAAGGAAGGAGTTATGCATGTAGAAAAAAAACCATTTTTCACAGTACCTTGATGCTGCTTAGCTAAGTGTTGGGGGCTTCTACCACCTGCTCCCTCATTCTGGGCTGGATTTGACTTCATTATGTACATTTTCTCAATAGAAATATTATATGAAGGTATTGCTCCATGTTATTTCAATTCTACATTTTAATTCTTTATTGATGCATCATTGAGTGCTGAAGTTTCAAGTTTCCTAAAATGGGAAACAAGATGGTTGGCTAGGGCCCAGCCAACCCAAATCATTCTCCCTTTTTCTTTCATTTTGTCAAATGTTTATGTTGATTTTGTGTAAATTCAAATCTTGGATTAAACTTATGTTTCATTCTTTCAAAAGAGTTCTGGTTCTATTTCATTGATAATCAATATGTGACTAATTTGTGGTGTGAATGTTAATTAAGTTTGATTTACCTATACAAAATTTCCTTTTCTAAATGTTATTTTACTTCCACCAGGATCATGCAAGCACATTATTCCTGTACTAGTGCATTTACAATTCTTCAAATTGATTTTTTTGGTTCATCACAACAAAACTTTTTCATTCCTTTCTTTCACAGAGATTCAATACATTTTTTATAGTGAGTGTTCATTAATAGATAGAAGTATTTTTAATATAAATATTTAAAATATTAGGGATTAAATATGCTTTGGTAATTAAGGAATGAATGCTTTTACAACGTATTGATATATACCTGCACTTTACACTTTTAAGGAAAGGATTAAAACTCATTTTGAATTATTAAAGTGAACCTTTCTGAGTTAAAAATATTAAAAGGCATATCTGATTTATGTGGGAAACTATTACAGGGATAAAGCTTGTTGTCATACTTAGATAATTTATTTTATTGCATGAAAGAGTTCCTTGATTGAAGAAAGTATGCTTTGGCTTCTTAAGTTCATTTTTATTTTGAAGTCTATTTTCATTTTGAAGTTCAGTATGGTTGAAGATTTTTTTTTTGTGGAAGTTATTTCAGATTTTTGTTCGCCTTTGCAAATTATTTTCGTAGTTAGCACACTCTTTATTTTTTTCCTGAAATCAATTTGAAACCTTGGTGCAGGAACCTCTGTTCCGATACAGGAACTAATATCCTAATACAAGAACACAGTTCTCTAGTACTAAGGCTGAGAGCCCCTACATAAAGACATAAATCTCCAGTATAAGTGTAAAATATATTTCTAGCACATAATCCTTGTGCCTGTACTAGTGAAAGCAGATTGCAGGAGTATAGGAATAACAACTAAGTACAGGAAGGAACATCCTTAAAGAAAGGAAATCTCTTCAAGGGCCCAATTGTTAATTTGTCAACAACTATACTAAATATAAACATAGAATTTTACTTCAGTAATTAGTATTTTTTGCAGCAGCTTGGGAGTTCCTTTTATTTATTTTTCAAAATAATTTCTTTTTATTCCAATTTCCAGAATGGTGTGGTTTCATTGTATTAACTTGTGTAGGTTGTTGAATTCCTTCTCTAGAATTTCCAGTGTTGCACATCTAAGCTTACAAACTCCCAGATTGACAATTAAATGTTAGGTTTTTTATTACACCCAACATTTTTTCGTTGTTGTTGGGGAGGCACCTAGGGGATTGACCTTGGTAACCTGTTGCATCTTGGTTTGCTCTTCATGTATTTTTTTCTTGCAAATTTTATTTCCTTAGAATTGATTATTTGAATTTGTTTCTTTCCTGCATTATTTTTAAGATTTTTCATTTCTTCGGTGTTGTAAAAATCCCCCCCAATCTATTTAACCACGTGCTAACAAGATATACCAACTAGCTTGTTGAAAACAAAGAAATGGTATTTCAAGACATTTTTCAAAGGGGAGTTTTGAGGCTAATATCAATCATCTAATGCACCTATTTCAATGATCACTTGGCAATAAAATTCAAAGAAGGAGTCTTGAAGTAGTACATGGAGAACATATTTTCATTTGGTAAGAAATGGAAAACATTGTTACTTTTAAATTCCCTATCAAAGATCTAGGAGTGGCACAAATTCATAGTATTCCCCCATCTGCACTACCAAAATTTCATGGTTTGGAAAATTAAGATCCAGATACATTCTTATTTGAGTTTGAAGTACCTTGTAGAGGATATGGTTTTTGCGCTAATGCTCAAAGGTTGCAAGTGTTTCCTCTTACTCTAAAAGAAGTAGCTCTTTGATGGTTCATGAACCTTGGAGGGAACTGCATTCAAACATGGGAAGACATGAAGACTGTAATCTTGAATAAATACCAAGACTATTGCCATGTCGATGAAGATATTTTTGGAATAACACAAGGGGAAATGAAATTTTGGAGGACTATGTTGAGTGATTTCGACACAAACTTCAAAAATAAAAACATAAAAATAATTTGGAAAAAGAGATCTTGGAAATACTCCTACTCAAAAGAATTAAAGATGAGTTTTTTAGAACCTTTAAAAATGATAGGAGAAGGTAATTGATCTGGGTTTATGCAGGAACACAACATAATACAGAAATAACCATAAAGATAGAAATAAATCAGAAATAAGGCTTCATTTAATTAATATCAAATCACAGAAATGTGCTTACAAACATGATGGAAATAAAATAGCTAGGGTGTTGGTAGTGAATCTCTGAGAAGAGATGTGGCAGCTACAGACCTCTGAACTGTGTTACAATGAGGCACGAGGGCCTATTTATTATGGATAAAAAATGGAGAGCTCTAAACATCCAAAAACCTAATCCTAGGAGATTAAGCGCCAAAACTATGGGCCTCGTTTGGGTAAATTGGTGTTTCAACTTCTCGAGGATGTAACTTCGGCATACTATTTTCGTTTGGGGCTTCAAAATGGCTCTGGAAGTTTAGAGCCCAAAAACTGCTAAAAATAATAAGTTGTGAAAAAATTGAGAGAGACAATGGTGGGGCCCCAAGTGGAATAGGCGGGTGGCCACCAATATCCACCTAGATCATTCCTCGCCCCTTAGGAAGCAATGGTCCCCATTGCATTGAGTTCCTCCATGAGATGAGGAAAATTCTGTTGAACTTAGTCCCTGGTGAACCACTTGCCTTGGTGCAGGAGTTGGTTAGCTTTGACAACCCGATATAGTTGGATCTTCTGTCAGCGAGTGTTCTTGATTTTCATGTCCATGATAGAGTCTATGGTGGTCTGTTCCATGTAGTTTGGGTTTAAATCTTTTGGTGTGAGTTCTTCTATAATGTCAGAGGTGTCCAATAGAGGTGGGAAGTAGGGACGAAGGCAGTCTACATTGAATATTGGGTGCAAACCAAGGAATGGTGGAATACTGAGCTCAAAGGCATTGTTCGCTACAGCCTTGGTGATGGTCTATGGCCCAAATCGGAGTGGGCGAATCTTGTGGTGGGGTCCAGTGAGGTGCTCCTTCTGCAACTGTAGCCACAATTTTTCACCCACCTAGAAGTTGTGTGGCACCCGATGTTGATCACGTCATTGCTTATACTTAGCATTCGCTCTATCCAATATGTCAAGAACCTATTAGTAGATGTTCTGAATGCACTCGATGAAGTTGTTTGCTTTGTCATCATCAAACTAGACATGAGCCGAATCAGCTTGAGTAGCTGCAAATGGCATGGCTATGTCAATGGGACATAGTGGATGGAATCCCAAGCCCACCTGGAAGGGGATGTGGCTGGTTGAGCTGTGAAGAGCCCGGTTATAACTGTGTTGTACATAGGGAAGGCTCTCATCCCATGTGTGTGGATGCTTTGAATTGTACATCCGTAGAATGTGTAAAATCATCCTGTCGATGACCTCTGTCTAGCCATCAGTTTGGGGATGGAAAACTATGGACTTGGTGAGCTTGGTGTCCAACATTAATCAGAGGCTGGACAAAAATGTGTTGAGGAACTTTTTTTCGCAATCTGATATGATAGATTGTGGGATCCCAAAGTGCTCCCACACTCGTTCAAAGAAGAGTTTAGAAGTGGCTTCTGCTGTGATATTATTCTTGCAAGCCGCCATAATGGCCATCTTTGAGAATCTGTCAACAACCATGAAAACACAGTCATTTCCATGCATAGTAGAAGGAAGGCCTGACATGTAATCCATGGAGACAGATTCCCAAGGTCTACTAGGGGTAGGTAGTGGAGTATAGAGCCCTTGCTTCTTGATGGCCGGTTTGGCAATGGCGCAAGCAGTGTAGGATCTGATGTACTTCCCGACATCCTGTCGAAGGTTCAACCAATAGAAATACTTCTGTAGTACTGCCACTATTTTCTTGACCCCAAAATGCCCTGTGACTTGACTTTAGTGCACTTCCCATATCATCTTGGCATGCTCGCTTGAAGGAACACAAAGGTGTCCCAGGTGACATAATAGTGCATCTTGGAGTTGAAAATTTGGAACTTGCATACCCGCCAAGAGTGCCTTATATTTGTAGTTGAATTCTAGATCGCTCTTGTAGAGAAGTGGCCAATCAAAACTCTCATGTCCATAAGAGTTGAGAATGGTGGTTATGGCCACGATCGGTGGTCGGCTGACATAGTCTCCAATATTATTGGTGCTACCCTTCTTGTACATGCTGTTCAAATGAAATTGTTGCAGATATGTGGATCACTTTGATGGTGATCGTTCTGAAACTTCCCTTGTGTCTGTATGAAATACAGGGGTCGATGATCTGTGTGGATGATTGTCTCCTTCCCCAAAATTTAATGCTTCCATTATCGACAAGCCTGCACAATGGAATACATTTCTTTGTCATAAGTTGGATGCTTTCGAATTGTGTCGGACAATGTCTCATTGTGATATGCCACTAGATGCCCCTGTTGAGTAAGAACTGCCCCAATAGCATAGTCAGAGGCATCTGTCTCAATTTCAAATGGTTATTGAAAGTCTGGTAATGTGAGAACTGGGGAAGAATAGAGGCGATGTTTCAATTCTACAAATGCCTTCTATTTAGATTCTGACCAATAGAATTTTGCTTTCGCTCCACCCTTGGTGACTTGAATCAAGGGCCAAGTGATATGAGAGAATGCCAACATGAACCTACAGTAGAAATTAGCAAGACCCAGAAAGCTGCGAAGCTCTATTAGGGTGATTGGGGCTAGCCAATCCCGAATGACTTGGATCTTCGCTAGATCCACATGCACCCCCCTTTCATCAATAATGTATCCCAGATATTGAACCTAGGTCATGCCAAAAGTGTACTTCTCCAAATTAGCACACAACTTGTGTTGCCACAGTGTTTGGAGGACTTCTAGGATGCGGTGGAGGTTCTCTTCCCCAAGTCTAGCTGAAGATCATAATGTCGTCCAAGTATACCACTACAAATCAGTTGGTGAATGGACGCAAGATGTCATCCATCAACCTCTTAAAGGTTGTGGGAGCATTTTTCAATCTAGAAGGCATGACGAGCCATTCGAAAAAGCCCTCCTTGGATTTAAAGGCAGTCTTCCAGACATCAGAGGCTTCGATTGGTACCTGGTGATACCCAGACTTCAAGTCGATCTTGTTGAAATATTTTTCCCCTTTGAGTTGGTCCAGAACGTCATCAATCCATGGGATTGAGTACCTATTTTGGACAGTGATCTTTTTCAGCACCCGATAATCAATACAGAGTCTCCAAGTCTCATCCTTATTTTGTATCAACACGATCGGGCTCCCACAGGGCGATGAACTTGGCTAGATGTGACATTTCTGCAACAGCTCCTGAATTTGAATCTTGATTTCATAATTCTCCAGAATAGAGCGCATATAGATCGGTCCATTGGGTAGCGACGCACCTAGGGTCAGGTTAATGGGGTGCTTGACCTGACAGTGTAGAGGCACCCCTGTGGGTGAGGTGAAGATGTCACCGTACTCCTCCACAACCTTGTCCATTTGTTGTTGTCATGCAGAGGAGCCATGTTTGGAGGTAGTGGCCATAGTCTTCTTCTTTCCTTGGGGGAGGATCATCAGGAAAAAAAAATTCTTGGTTTGGGAAATGAGCTTATTGCATTGTTTTGTAGTAACCAAAGAGATAGTGGGAGGTGGTGGTACCTCTGGTATCTTGTACAATTTATTTCTCAAAGTAACAAAACAACGCGAGGTCGGGACTCATACACAACATGTCACTTCCACAAGTATGGTTGGCCTAATAATACATCAAAAACATCAATAGGAAAAATTTTAGACAATACCTCATCCATGAAGGGCTTGATGCTATAGGGAAGGCGGCACTGCTGGATGACGCAGAGATCTCGTCCTTGGTGAAGCCACCCGATGGTGTATGGTTTTGGGTGTGCTATGGTTGGCAAGCGCAACTGCTTCATGACATCTGCTGAAATGAGGTTCTTTTGGCTCCCATAGTTGATAATAAACCGTAGTAGGGAACCTTTTACCAACATCTGGGAGTGGAAGAGATGCTCTGCCTCCTCTGGATCTTCTGGTTCCTCCTTCGGGATCTTCATAGTGGCAACAATGGCATTGGGCTCCACATCAATAATCTTCTTCCCTATGTCATTCACCTTGTCAGGTTCTGATTCAGAAGCCCTCATCTTGGCCACCAGCGACTGCTTGGCCTAACACTCACTTATGTTGTGAGTGGAGCTCTTATGGAACTCACACCACTTTCCCGTGTCCTTATTTTGCTTCGCGGTGTTTTTCTTTTCTTGTGTCTTTGGCAGGTTGTCTTGGGCCAATATGCCTTGGCTGTGTCCTTTGTTCTGCGATTTGGGGGCACCATTCCCTTGCTTTTGATTCGCAGATCCAATGTCTCACTTCTTCTATTTGAATTTCTTCTCAATCTTGGCAGCATACCGATATGTCGTAGCAAGCGAGGAGATGTCGAGGAACTCCATTTCCTCCTGGATGTATCTGTCCAGACAACTGTCATACTTTAGGACCAAATGTTTCTCTGAATCTTTAATACCCAACATTTTGCGCAGGGTATGGAATAGATTCGTTAGCTCATGCACATCTTGATCCCTTTGTTTCCGCAGTGTGGTCCATTGTATGTACTTGTCCTCATAGCTCCCCACGGGATAGTATTGTTCCTTGATGGCATCTCGGATGGAACTCCAAGTGGGTATGGGTGAGAATAGAGAGTGTTTTGTCTCGTCATTTTTCTCACAGTAGGTTTCCCACCAGTCCTTGACATGGGGGGTAGCTTTGGGAAGTGAAAAAATAATCTTCTCCTGGTCAGAAAAGTCATGAACCGAGAAATATCCTTCTAATAGATTCAACCATCTATCTACGGCATCTGCATCTATTTGATCCTAAAATATGTGAATGTCAAAGTTTACTTGTACCTGAAAAGTATTCATGCCTCCAGAGTGGCTGTTGGATGTAGATGCGCCGTCGGTGGGTAGTTGTTGAAAGATCTGGGAAAATTTATCCATCATCGCATTCCTTTGTTTCTCAAGGGCCTCCTCAAGAAATGTTTTAATATGATCTTCTACTCCCTCGTCTTTGTTTTAGTCCTCCATGGGTGTCCGTTGGGGTTTGCGAGGCTGATCTTGCAAAGGTTCCACCAGATCGAGCCCTAACTCCTTATACCCCAACCTCGTTGGGGACATGCAAAGAAAGATCGAGAAAAAGAAAACCGCTCTGATACCACTGATCTAGATTTATGCAGGAACGCAACAGAATACATAAATAACCATAAACATAGAAATACAATAGAAATAAGGCTTCATTTCATTAATATAAAATCACAGAAATATGCTTACAAATATGGTGGAAATAAAATAGCTAGGGTGGTGGTAGTGAATCTCTAAGAAGAGATGTGGTAGCTACAGACCTCTGAACTGTGTTACAATGAGGCTCGAGGGCCTATTTATTATGGAGAAACAATGGAGAACCCTAAACATCAAAAAACCCAATCCTAGGAGATGAGGCGCCAAAACTATGGGCCTCGTTTGGGTAAATTGGTGTTTGAACTTCCTGGGGACGTAAACTCGGCATACTATCTCCGTTTGGGGCTTCAAAATGGCTTAGGAAGTTTAGGACCCAAAAAACTGCTAAAAGTAATAAGTTGTGAAAAAAAAGAGAGACAATGGTGGGGCCCCAAGTGGAATAGGTGGTTGGCCACAAATATCCACCTGGATCAGTAATGTTTTTCACTTACCATACGATGATGTTTGTATATTATGCATTAAGTATTTAAGAGGAATCTCCAAGATCGGTAAGAATTCTCGAAAAAATTCTTCTCAAATCTTGAAATCTGTTACAGAAATAGGAATTACAAAATCATCTCTAAAATTATAATTGGATGATTTGCAGGAAGAGCAGAAGCAGTGAAAGGAGGATCACTCAAGAAATTTCCCATCAATACTAGGGTTACAACAAGTATTTAAGGAATCAAGTAAGGAAATAAATAGACAATGAGGTATAACTCAAAGCTCACCATTATTTAATAATTGGAATAATATTTGTTGTCCTCAACAACTTCCTCTACATATATATAACCCTACAGTTCCATGGAATACTTATAATCCTCCTATAATTCAATACCCCACCTTCACAATAGACCTCTCCCTCGAGCCAACTTTTCCCACATCCTCAAAAATGGTTTGGAGCCTCCTCTCTAGGGAAGTTACCCATGCAAGCTCCATTACCTGAGCCACAACAAATGAAGTCCATATATAATGCACCACCATACTATCCTTCTCTATGGTCCCCCACTCATTTGTGCAACCAAATCCTAATTCTGATTATCAAGTTGCACATCAATTTAAAACACCTATTTTTCCTACTCACTCCCCTACTGAATGTGGTGCCATATCTTTTGAAGAAGGGAGAGGAGTGAATTTAGAAACTTCCCCTATTACCACAGAACATTTACGTCAGGAAGAAAATTTAATTCATAAAACATTAAAGGAGAAAACTATAATTGGAACTTGTTCGAAAACTGTTGTCGAAGCTCACGAAGAAGAAAATCCTATAATTTCCCTTAACCATCCCTATCAATACAAAGAGAGAAAACATCAAGTGGTGGAATACTTGTACAAGTTGGAGAACCTTGAATTTGTGGGTCCTATCGAAGCCTGGTTCTAAACAACTGTTAGCACACATCATTTTCTCATAATTTGATAACTTTTGGTACCATATCAATCAAAGAAACTGGTTTCTCATACTCTAGTATGCATTGAAGTTTTCATTTTAAACTTAAGTGTGAGCGTATTTAGTCCTTTTTCACGCACCTGGTTACATTTGAAGTATCCCTAAAATTAAAAGGGATCTTCCTCTCTTTAAAATAGGGTAGGGTAATGAATAAATATGCCATCTGAAATAAAATTGTATATCAACACTCCTGAAATTGTGATTCTGTGAAGTACAACTTTGGAAATGTATGTTATTATGAACTCTCGTGGGTAAACATGTCAGAATAAATTCACTCTTAATGCCTTATATTTTATAAAGTGACTTTGATTATTGACCAATAACTATTATCCAGGTTTTTTTTTTAACCGTCTTTCAAGGTATTGATGAAATCTTCCTATGGTGTACCACGCCTACAAAACTATAAAACATTTTCACAAGAACCCTAGCATGATCAATTTGGAATTTTTTATTCATTATCTAAGATGTTTTATTTAAAATGAGTCTTCAGGGTAGAAGGACAACCAGTAAATATTAGTAACTAAAAACTTTTCATGCCATCTCATACTCTTAAGGAGCAGAATGGCCTCCCCAACTATTAAGTAAACTATTTAAGGTTTATTATACTCATAGTTTTTATATAAGATATATTAATTGATGGATAGGAGGTATCATTACAAGCCGACCTACCATGATCATGGGTCCTAATGAGAATGAAATTATTGAACTGGTCACCAAGTCAGGGTAATTGCTTTCAGTTGAAAATCTAGAGGACAGGAGGTCTCATCACGAGCCAACTTTTTCTTTCTTGTTAGTTCTTGTGAATGGAACTGTCATTAATTGGTTACCAAGTCGAGACAGTGACCTTCAATTAATTTCAAACAAATGTAAATTATTTCAAAAAAATATGAATCTATACCTAACAGTTGTGACACATGAATTTTGTTAGTTTAAAGGCATCCCTGTCAAGGCTATTGATGCCTTCTCGCAGCAGGGCCATGCATGTGCTATTAAAGTTAACTTCACACTATGATTTACTTGGTTTTTTTTGTATTCTTGAATTCATTATCATATCTCTTTGAGAATGTCTTTAAGATCCTTCTGGTTTTATGCCTTGTAGATCTATCTTTTTGGAATAATTTGTTTTTATGGATGTGAGACCCTTAGTCTAGGTACCTCACCTTGCCTAGAAAACAAGAGCTTCAACTATATGCGGATAATGGTAAGATGGTCACTATTGGAAACTATTATTATGACTCCTTTTAACACAATCGATTTCAAATCATGTCACTCATATTTACAATGAAGATATTAAATTAAAACTTATGATCAAGGATGCCTCATAAATGTTTATGGAAATTTTAATAAGTTAGCTATT
Organism: Pinus albicaulis; assembly: GCA_034641835.2. Classification (NCBI taxonomy): domain Eukaryota; kingdom Viridiplantae; phylum Streptophyta; class Pinopsida; order Pinales; family Pinaceae; genus Pinus; species Pinus albicaulis. The sequence continues at coordinate 397,600 of JAXQQM020066277.1, forward strand.
TTATTCAATAATAACACCATCCTTGCAATTTGGTATTCTTATGGTAGCTTTTGTGTCTGATTTTCCTGAAATCAGTCTAAATAAACAAATATTCTAGTAGACACTTTGTTTTTGGAACAAGCTCTATCTAGTGAAGGAAATATTGGTCACACAAAATTGCAGGAACATTATTACGAGCATCCATAAATGTTTTAATATTGTTTTTTTGCAAGGGGGAGACAATAAAAAAATTAATTTCATTGCATGAAGACATGCAAGAAGGTCAACATTGGGGGTTCTTACACGTATTTTTTTCCTTTCTTTATATCACATTTCACTCAAAATCCCTCATGCTTTTATTTAACTTCAATAGTTATTGTTGTAGTTTTGTGCATTCTCAGAGATAATAAGTAAGTATTTGCTATTCCCTTGTTTCAATGAGATTTAAAAATTAAAAGCATCATTAATAATAGTTTGTGTGTTTGCAGGTTTGAAAGTGAGTTGATTATATGCCTATTCTAATAGAGGCCAAGTTCCTACACCATGAATTCTTGCACAAACACTCCTACACAAGCATTCTTACACCAATTTGGGGCTTTGATATCTCGACATGCTTGCGAGGCAAAACAAAGATGGTTATGAGGTTATAACACCTTCCCATAAGTTGAATTTCACCCAGGTCCCATGTGTGGGTCTCTAGGAGAAAATTATTAAATCTGCACAAAATCCGCATAATTTATAAATGACCAAGTTTGACCTCGAGTTTCATGCAGATGGAGGTGAATCACGGAGATCCAAGAAAATTGGTTTTTCAAAAATATAACTTGTTACCTAGAACTGAAACCATTTTCAGTTATTTGAATTATTCCAAAATTTATGCACTGGTCTTCGACGCAATTTATAAAAGAGATTTTTTTCCATAATTCTAGAAAACGCCCAGTCAAAAGTTTCCAGACTATCTATTTCCTCCTCAATTTTCACGCCGATCGTAGTGAACCTTAAAATTCTGAAACATGGGTTTTTTTCCCAGCGTCTAAAATTGAGTAATATGTAAGATATTTTCCAGAATTCATAATGGTTAAGAATATAAGAAGGGTTATTTGGAAGTATTTTGTTAAAAATACTGATTTTTCTAGACTTCTAGAAAATGCCCAGATTTGGAAAATTCGTATTAAAATTCATTCTTTCAATAGGGAAACAGTTGTACTAATACTCTATTTGATGAATTTTAGTTGAGACTCAATCCCCATGTTTTTTGCAGAGGAATGAATTTTCGAAAGTTAAAATTATCATGTAAAAATGTTATAAAAGGGAGTTATGCACGTAGAAAAAAAGCCATTTTTTAATCTACCTTGATGTTGATGAGCTGAGTGTTGGGGGTTCTACCCCTTGCTCTCTCATTTTGGGCTGGATTCCACTTCATTATGTACATTTTCTCAATCAAAATATAATATAAAGGGATTGCTCCATGTTTTTTCAATTCTCCGTTTTAATTCTTTATTGATGTGTCACTGAGTGCCGAAGTTTCAAGTTTCGTAAAATTGGAAATGATTTGGTTGGCTAGGGCCCAGCCAACCCAACTTGTTCTCCCTTTCTCTTTCATTTCTCCAAAGGTGTGTGTTGATTTCATTTAAATGCAAAGTGTGGATTAAACTTATGTTTCATTCTTTCACAAGAGTTCTGGTTCTATTTCATTGATAATAATTGTGTGACGGATCTGTGGTGTGAATGTTAATTAATTTTGATTTACCTTTCGTTCCATTTCCAAATCATAGTTTACTTCAGCTTGGATCGTGCAAGCACATTATTCCTGCACTAGTGAATTTACAATTCTGCAACTTGATTTTGTTGGTTCATCACAAAAAATATTTTTCATTCCTTTATTCCAGAGAGATTCGATACATTTTTGCAAGTGAGTGTTCATTATCACATAGAAGTATTTTTAATATAAAGAGTTAATATATTATGGATTAAAGATGTTTTGGTAATTAAGGAATGAATGATGTTACAACATATTTATTTGTACCTACAATTTACACTTTTAAAGAAGCGATTAAAACTCATTTTGAATTATTAAAGTGAATTTTTCTGAATTAAAAATATTAAATGGTAGATCTGTTTTATGTTGGTAACTATTATAGGGATAAATAATTTTTTCATACTTAGATAATTACTTTGACTGCATGGAAGTGTTCCTTGATTGAAGAAATTATGATTTGGCTTCTAAAGTTCATTTTTATTTCGAAGTCTATTTTCATTTCAAAATTTTGTTTGGTTGAAGAATTATTTTGTTTGTGGAAATTTTTTCAGAGTTATGTTTGCCTTTGAAAATTATTTTCATATTTAGCACACTCTTTAATTTTTTCCTGAAATTAATTGGAAAACTTGGTGTAGGAACCTTTATTCTAGTACAAGAACTAATATCCTGATACAAGAACATTATGCTCTAGTCGTAAGGCTAACAGCCCTTGCATAAAGACATGAATCTCTAGTATAAGTGTAAAAGATACTAGTTATGATAGATAACATAATTGTGAGAGGCTATTGGGAGAGCTCTCGCATTGGGGAATGGAGACCAAGGGTTCAGGCCTCGGCTCTAGGTCTCATGACCCTGGTACATAATTGAATACGGTGACAGATCAATGTCAGCTCTCTGTACTCGGCACCCAAAATGTCATACGTCTCTCTGGCCTCGAGGTATCGGTGGCGAGGTTGGTACTCGGGCCATTAGTTTTACAACCACAGGATGGGGTTAATCCTTTCTAACCGACATTGTTTACTGCAAAGGGTTTTGACGATTAGGGTTTTGAAATGGTTGCGGTTTTATCGCTGTGCCGGTTTAAGTTTGTTTGGGCGCGGCAGAGATGGGATTTGACAACGAATTTCTTGAGCTCGAACCTGCGCCAGAGGACCTTTTGACGTGCTGGGGACACGAGGTCTCTTCCAAGAACCTTGACTTGTTTTTCCCAAAGAACGTAAACATCCAGGGTCCCAGTAAAGAGGCGCTTGCGGGAGGCTCACAGTATGGGGTAAGTCGACGAGATGAGAACCTCCCGAGTGTCTGGAATGGTGTTTGGTGGGCAGACGTTACTCCTATGGAGAACCACGAGCAGCTGCGGGCAGTCGAAGATTGGGCAGAATTTTTGAAGCATTTCTCCCGTATTATCTCTTCAAACGAGGATCAAGGTAACCCTTTCCGTCCTAAGATTTCTGGTGGCTTGAAAGATATCATAGGAAGCTATGGTTTGCAAGGCTCTTCAGGTTCTAAATCTATAGGAGAAGTGGCTCATGTCGGTGGAGTCTCGCAAGGTCAAGCTAGCCCCTGGCAAGGTTTTCCTCTGCTCTTCGCACACCAGGGTCAAGAAGCCTCATACGGTGGCGGAGGTCCTTCTTTAAGCTTCACTCCGGCTGCTGCTTACATAAATCGACTGCCATGGGCCACATCTTGTGGGGGGGTTGACAGAAACCTTAGGACCTCGACCTCTAATTTGATCCCTCAGGCTGCTGCTTACACCAAAGAGGTTGGGACCACTGAAGGAAACCAACAGAGGAGGTCGGACGAAGAAGAAGTCCCTTCTATGCCTAAAGGAGGGGGTCAAGGGCCGCCTGTTTTGGTTGCGCCGAATGCTCCTATTCCAAATGTTGCGGGAGCGGAAGGGGACTTCGAGGAAGTCGTGGGGGCAAAGAGAAAGAAACCAAAGTCCATCAAGAAGAAAGAGCTTCGTCCGTGCTATCTGTTGGGAGTATATGTCAGCATAGAACAAACAATGGACGCAACTGAGACTATTCTGGCTGTTCGTGTAAGAGGAAGGAAGTACTCGACCGAATACATAGTGGACTGGGTCCAATCCGAGTGGAAAGAAGCCCCGGGCAAGCCTTCAGATATTCTTGTTTTGGAAAGGGGTTGGTTTAGTATTCATTTTGACAGCAAATCACACGCGGACTGGGTCTTTGAACGGAATTGGTGTTTTGGAAAGCATCCCATTCTTTTTCGCAGATGGACTCCATTATTTGATGCGCAGAAGGAGAAATTGGCGGAGTCTCCTGTCTGGGTAAAGCTCCCTGGACTCCCCTTACAATTATGGACGGAATCTGTCTTTGTATCTATTGGTAATACCCTGGGTAAATTTCTGGATTATGAGAACTCTTACATCATAACCAAGGACAGGAGTATGGCTTGAGTGCTTGTAAGCCTAAATCCAAGGGAGGGTTTGGCGGATGCGATGACGTTAAAATACAGGGACCTTGAATTCCTTCAAACCCTGGATTATGAAAAACTCCCTTTCTGTTGTCTTCAGTGTCATAAGTATGGACATCTTGCGAAGGAATGTCCTTTGGGACATCGTCGTCGTCGTCGTCAGATGAAACCCTTTCGACCTTAGGGGGCTCTTGTACAGGAAGCAGGGGGGGCTCAGAAGAAGGTTTCAGTGCAAGCAGTAGACCAGTCGAGGGCTTCAGAAATAATCGATCTGATGGAGCAGGATCACATCCTGGATGGTAAAAATGCAGCTGTCGCTCAAATTAATCCGCCGGCCACCCTAGCTCCATTACCTGATGAGCTTGCTGGGGCGTCCATGGCGGGTACGTCTTCTTTTCCTCCTTTTTGCGAATGTTCTTCTACATTCTCTTTACAGTCTCTTTCAGAAAGGCCTGGTCCCTCCAGGCAGATTTTAAATGATTTCTCTGCGTTGAATTTATCTAAAGCCTCCTCTGATAGTATTATTATCTCGGTCTCCCTTCCTTCTGATGATGCCTCAAAACCCTCTGAGATTGCTATTACTTCTGCTGAATCCTGTGTTCATATCTTGGATAACCCACCTTATAATCTTCGCCCTTTGGCCAATAGAAAGGGTAAGGGACAGGCTGTAGGAGGCATTGCCTTGGACCCAGTGGTTATTGGGCCAAGGAAGTTAAGGGGAATAAAATCTTTACTCTCAAAAGCCCAGTTCAAAGCTGTCATTGATATCGCTGACGGGAAGCAGAAAACTCTTCCTGGGGTGCTTAGAGCGGAGCCACCAACCCCCTGTTCCTTGATGATTCTACTCTCTTTCAACTGCAGAGGCTTAGCTAGCCAGCCGAAAAAGCTAGCCTTCAAAAACCTTGTGCACTCCTATAACCTTGATGTTATTCTCCTCCAAGAAACATTGGGGAAAAGTGACGATGTTATCTGTACTCTTCAAAATTTTTTGCCTGGGTGGGCCTTCTCAGCTCTTGATGCTGAAGGCAGGTCGGGGGGTGTAGTTATAGGTTAAAATATGAGAAAGCTCAAGGAAGTCTCATCTTGGGGTTCTGAAAACTGTTTGGCAATGGAACTCTATTCTGGAGAGTTGTGTATATCCTTCCTCATCCTGAATATCTATGGGCCCTGTCTAGAGCGGGAACGCTTCTGGAACTCTTTCTTCAGCCTCTCTTGCCTCTCCCATCCTTACCTCATCATTAGAGGTGACCTGAACTTCTCTTTGGGGGATTCGGAATCTTGGGGTGCTAATGCCCACTCGGACCCCCTCTCTGTTTTTTTCATGAATAAAATTGCTTCCCACCACCTGGTCGATGCTCCTTTGATCAAAGTGCGCCCTACCTGGAGAAACAGATGCCTCGGAGTCGATTGGGTGGGCAAAAGACTAGACCGCTTCCTTCTCTATGAGCCTCTGGTGGATTTTCTATCAGTTTTCAGACACTGGGTCGGGGAAGGGGGTCACTCTGATCATTTCCCGGTCCTCCTGGAATTGAAAGGAGATGCAAAAAAACCAGGAACCCCTTTTAAATTCAACTCATCCTGGCTGAAGGATGAATCCTTTGAAGCTCTTTTCCATGATACATGGAGAAAGGACAATCATAATGAAGAGGGAAGCAGAAGCATCCACTTGTCGAGAAATCTTAAGAGAATGAAGCAAGCGACAAAAGAATGGGCGCATAAGAAGAAACTGAAGGAAGAAGAGGAACTCAAAAGTATAAAATTCGAATTAGATCTGTTGGAAAAATCGGATGGATCTCGTTATGAGTCCTTGTATTCAAGAAACAGAATTAAAGAATTGGAAGCATCCCAGTGAAAACTTCTCCATTTAAGGGAAGAAAGCTGGAGATTGAAAAGCAGAGCCATTTGGTTGCAAGCGGGAGATGAAAATTCTAAGTTTTTCTAGAATTATGCAAAGGGCCAAAAGATTGCTAATACAATTTGGGAACTAAAAAAAGAGGACGGGGAAATGGAAAAATCCTTTGAAGAACTGGCTTCTCTAGGTGTAAACCACTTCAAGAATATTTTTAAAGCCCCGGAGGAAGTATCCATAGCGGAGGTCATCAGAGTTGCTCAATTCTTTCCAAGATATGTTGTGGAAGAAGACAATGACTCTATTATGGAAGTTGTCTCTAAATGGGAAGTGGAGGACATTCTCAAGGATATGCAGAAGGACAAGAGTCCTGGGCCAGATGGGTGGACAGTGGAATTTTTCCTTCATTTCTTTGAATTCCTGGGGGATGATCTGGTTGTAGTTATGGATGAATCGAGATCCTCTGGATCTATCTATCAACCCTTAAATTCAACCTTTCTGGCTCTAATCCCTAAGTCTGATCAGCCAACCTCATTCGATGAATTTTGGCCTATTTCCCTATGCACCTGTGTCTATAAAATTATTGCTAAAATCATTGCTTCCAGGTTGAAACCCCTCTTATCTAGGCACATCTCTCCAGAGCAGTTTGGTTTCTTGGATGGAAGACAAATTAATGAAGCAGTGGGAATTGCTCAAGAAACCTTGCATAGCTTAAAGAGGAATGGTAAGAAAGGGGCAATTGTTAAAATTGATTTATGAAAGGCCTTCGACAGAATAAACTGGATGTACTTGCGCCTTGTGTTGACTCACCTTGGTTTCAGATTCGATTTTGTAAGGTGGATTATGAGCTGCATTACTTCATCCTCTATCTTCTTATTAGTCAACGAAGCAGCTTCAAATTTTTTCAATCCGGAGAGAGGGCTGAGACAAGGATGCCCTTTGTCCCCCCTTCTTTTCTTATTGGCTGCAGAAGGGATGAGTTTGATGATTAGTAGGGCAAAAATACAAGGAGAGCTCCGAGGAATTGAAGTGGCTGTTAATCTGTGGGTAACCCATCTGCTTTTTGTAGATGACATCATTTTATTCAGCAATGGAAGTGTGGAGGACTGTAGAGCTCTAAAGAGCATTCTGGACCTTTTTCTTAAAGCTACAGGTCTTAAAATCAATGAGCAGAAATTGACCCTTACAATATCGGGTATGTCTTTGGAGGAAAGTCGTAGAGTAGGGGCTCTTCTTCCATTTGAAATCAAATCTCTGCAGGAAAGCTTTAAATACTTGGGCTTCCTGTTGAAACCAGATACTTACTGGGTACAGGATTGGAAATGGCTCCTGATAAAAATAGAAAAGAAACTCAATTTGTGGAGTCATAAATGGTTGTCTCGAGCAGGGAGGCTAGTCCTAATAAAGTCAGTTCTGATGGCAATTCCTGTTTACTGGGCCAGTCTCATGTGGGTACCTAAAGGTATACTAGCCTCCATAGACAAATTGTGTAGCAGATTCTTATGGGCTGGATCTAAAGTAGAACATGTGACTCCCTGGGTTGCATGGGATAAGATTTCGAGACCGAAAGAATGGGGAGGATGGGGAATTAAGCATTTGTCTTTTTTTTCAAAATCCTTAGCAGCCAAGCTGGCATGGAGATTTATATCGACCGATTCTCTTTGGTCTACTGTTACAAAAAGAAAGTACATAGCTCCGGCCACTGCCTTGGAATGGGTCCGCAATCCTGTAAAGTCCTCCAAAAATGCCTTGGTGGTCTGGAAGGCAGTAGTTGCTTCGGCTCACACTATTGATCAAGGACTAGCATGGAAAGTGGGGGATGGTACTCGGGTGAGGGTTGGATGTGATCCCTGGGCTGGGTGCTCGGAAAGATATGCCTTATCTCATGATCTGAAATTATTTTCAACTGAACGGGGATATCTATTTCTGAATCAGGTGGCCAATCCTAGGACTACTACCATTTGGAGACAAGGGTGGTTGACAGAAGCTAACCTTCATTTGGAGGAGAGATGGAGGGAGGAATGGAGCCTTTTTGTCTTGGACCTCCAAAACTCCTCTGTCAGGATTTCAGAAGCAAGGGATGAGCTAGTTTGGGTCCATGCACAGACAGGAAGCTACTCACCTAAGATGGGCTACAAATGGTTGATGTCCCAACAAGGTTGGGAAGACCCTGCATGGTGGTCAAAACTTCTCTGGAAGTTGAAATGCCCTGCAAAAACCAGACTTTTCTTTTGGTGCATCCTTCAGAAAAAAGTGCCAACATGGGATTTCTTGCAGAAAAGGGGGAAAATAGGCCCAGGATGGTGCTCTCTTTGCAAATCAAATGAGGAATCAACAACGCATTTATTTCTCACATGCCCTTTCAATGTCATCCTTTGGGCTGAATCCTTGAGACTCATGAATTTTCCCCTCAGGTGGGAAGGAGATAGTATCCAGCAAGCATGGCTCTGGTGGTGGCAGGAGGCCTCTGATGACAAATTCTGCTCCATCCCACTTCTGATAGGCTGGGGCACTTGGCTAGCAAGGAACCAAGTAATTTTCAAAGATCTTCCTTTCCCTATTGGAAAACTGGCTATGGAAGGGGCAGCAATATTCAACAGCATCCCAGCCTCATCTGGTCATTCCATCCATCGCTCTATTCAGACTGAATTTATTAGGGAATCTATTTCGTGGGCCTACTTTGATGGGGCAACAAACTTAAATGTACGTTGCGGAGTAGGTTTGGTCATTCATGTTAATCCTGAAAAATCTTTTCGTGCCTCAATTGGCCTTGGGCAGGGGACTAATAATTTTGCTGAGCTCAATGCTTTACATCATCTTCTTTGCTGGCTATCCTTGAAACAGTTAAGACAGGTTTAGATATTTGGTGACGCAAAGAATGTTGTGAATTGGTTCAACAAGACTCAACATTGCAGAAATTATATTTTGCTTCTTTTGCTTAATGAGATTTTGCATATCAAAAGTTTTTTTAATGAAATCACTGTTTGCCACATTTACAAGGAAAGAAACCAGGAGGCAGATAACTTATCTAAAACATGTGTACAACAAGATTTGGGGACCTGGTTAGTAACAGAGATGGACAAGGGGGTGATCAATCCTATTGACCAGCCAGTCTTTGGATGACATTGATCTGCTTTGATGTTCTACTTAATATCATGCTGCTACTGTTATTTTAGTTTTATTTTGAACTACATATAATATGTTTATGTCTCTCTTCCAAAACTATGGACTATCACATTTATATTTCCTTTTCTGAGGGCTGTTTTCCTCTTATGAGGTCTATTGACACAATTTTTACAAAAAAACATTTTGTGTCTTGTTTTTGCAAGTAAACATTGAGACCGGAATAGTGTTTACTGCCGGTCTCTACAGGAACATACTTTTTGATATGTCTGTTGTTTCTACAGATGATGAAGGCAAGCTTTCTGTCTTTTCACTTATCTCTGTTTCGGTTTTATGCCGGGAGATTTGAAAGATTGGAAGTGCCCTCTTTTTGAGAAGAATTTTTTCTGCTTTGGCAGCCTTAGGGATGCTTATGGGTACCCAAGGAAGCCGTGACTACTTTTCTCCCTCACTTGAAGGAGATCTGGAGTTGATTTGTAATGCAATGCATATGCTATGAGACTCTCTAATATATATAGAAAGTCCGATTTTTTTCCGTGGAAAAAAAAAGTGTAAAAGATACTACCAGCACATAAACCTTGTGCATGTACTAGTGCAAGTAGATTATAGAAGTACAAGAATAACATCTTAGTGCAGGAAGGAAAATCCTTAATGAAGGCAAATTTCTTCAAGGGCCCAATTGTTAATCTGTCAACAACTATACTGATGATAAACATAGAATTTTACTTCGGTAATAAGATTTTTTGCAATAGCTTGAAAGTTCCTTTCATTTATTTTTCAAAGTTCTTTATTTTTATTCCAGTTTCCACAATGGTGTGATGTCATTATATTAACTAGTGCATGTTGTTGAAGTCCTTCTCTAGCATTTCTAGTGTTGCACCTCTATTTTTACGAACTCTCAAATTGACAATTAAATTTTAGGTTGTTTATTACGCCCAACAAGTGGACCCTGAGACATCCAATCCAGATATTAGTCCACCATATATTTGTCACTATCCTCCTCCTCTTTATCAGAATCTGATTGCTTCTCTTCTCCTTCTTCTTCTTCTTCTGCACCACCCAACTGTAGAAAGTATAGTCCGTGAGTAAAAAATTATCGTTGTCACCACCTTTTTAAGTTGGAGGTTGTGCTCGTTTCTGGGCATTTTGCGCTGAGTCTGCTAATTCTTAAACGAGGGAGAAAACCAAATCTTCAATCATAGAAACCAATATCATGGTAGGGGTTTTTGGATTATTTTTAAGAAAATAAGGAAGCTTTTGTACTCCCAAAATTAATCCAATATCCTTTATAAACTTATGGGTTATAGGATGGATGGCCCAAATATGATCATAAGATATTTCAGAATTTTGTACAGGCTCGGGCTGAGAAGATTCACCAACTTTAGGAATTGAGAAGGGGCTGGGAATGTTGTTGCCTTCACAAAAATAAGTAAGGTGTGGGTTGGTGAGGTTATCAGCCATAAAAAATTGGATACCCTCGTAATACCATCAATATTGGAGGTGCTATACCCGCCAACATTGAAGGGTTCTACGTGATATGTTGTTCTAATTATACCTCACACCATTTGGAATAAGATCCCCATCCGGAGTATGGTTTTTTTTCCAAATTCTTAAAGATTTTCATCACTATAAATATCAACAAGAGAGAGGAGCACAATGGTTCCTTCAAAAAGCAAGAAGGTGTGCCTGGTGAGTGTTCAGTTGTAGGTGTTTCAAATTTATTCTATTGTAGAGGGAAAGAATAAAGTGAGCATCTAAGAGAGAGGTAATAATACCACTCTAGTAGAGACAGACACAACCAATAATTATTCATGTAACATCTAGTGGAATAGTCCATAAAATATGTGACGATCATTACAACTAGTTAATAAAAAATTTTTTTATAGTATCCTACATAATAGTAAACAAGGAAGGTATAGCGATAACAACCATTACATCAGATTATCAATAAGACAAGTACTAAAATCACTGAAATAGTTAAACTAATTTAGCACATATGAAAGAAAACATAAATTACAAACATACATAGAATACTCTTACAAATATGTTGGAAATGTTGTCATTGATGGCAAAGGAGATGGCAAAGGTAAATACAGGAGCAACACCTAAAATATCCATAAGGAAAAAGAGACAGAGAGGTAGCAGATGAAGTAGAAGCAACAAAGGAATTAGAGATAGAGAAGTGGAGTTGAAAAGCAGTGTAATACAATTTGCAGATGAATTATTGAGCAATTATTCATTAATTGAGTTTGTATGGCATAGACTTTGATTGAAGACTAAAACCCTGTGGTAAAGACTTAATATTCTTGGGGATGAGTTGGAACATTTCTTAAATGGCAGAAGAGGGCTGGAGAGGGAGCCCGAGAGCTGGAGAGACACAAAGAACCTCTTCAATAATAGAATAGGAGAATAATGGCCACCAAGTTGAATATCTGGCTGTTATGAAATTGTAAGAATTTTTTTGAGACCTACCACCTGTATATATACATATATTTGTTTATGAAGAATTGTGCATTTATTGGTGAAATTCCTGTGTGAAATTCCTTAAGTTCTTGTAGAAGCTGGACTATGTAAATCAAGCTACAAGTCTCCCTGTGTATTCAAAAAGGAAAGGGTGTGATAATGTGTAGATATGTACTCCACAATTTGGGATAAATTGCACTCTCTATTTAGTTGAAGAAATCGACTTCTGGTCGATGTTGTGGTTTAATCATACGTGCCTAGATTGAGTGTGCTCTGAAGAAGAATATATTGTTCAAACCGAGGCTGGAACCCTGGGTCAGATTAAATAAATGAAAAGAACGTTTTCATATATAACAAGCCGAAACCGGAGTAAAAGGACGAAGACGGAACCTGGAGGAAGCGAAACCATGATCGGTGAACAGTAAACGTGGTTTGGTGAATAGTAAAGGTTGGAAGTGGTATTCTCCGCACCAACATTATACAGAAAGCGGTATTGGAAGAGTCGCGAGCGATTCCATGGGATTGGTGACGCGTGTCCCTGAGTGGTATTGGAAGCCACCGGTTAAAGTGTGCCTTTGCACATTAACCATCGAACCAAGACACCGAGTGAAATTAATACAAGTCGTCGATCTGAAGGCTCGATATCGAATGGCGATCGCGTGTTGAACTTGCCCAAGGTTTAATAGAAGAGCCCGGAAGTTAAGCCAAGTACGGTGCATTCGTTTGGTTGGTCGTTTGGTTGTATTGTGGGCCCGAGGCGGAGATAAATGTAACAAATTTGGTTGATTAACCTTAGTACAAGGTCCAGTTGAATGCCATAATATATGGATATATTTCGTATAATAATGAAATATGTGATTGTGGGTTAATATGCCGAGAATTAAATAATATCGTTCTAATAGCCCAAACTATTGGGTTCCGTTAACACATAGATATATATAATGGACCGTCGGGATGGCGATAAAGTTATAAAGGGTTGAACAGTTATATATAAAGTTCTAAGACGACTATATAAGCCAGGAAATATAATATGACATTCAAAATCTGCTAATTATATTTATTTATCAATTTCTCCAAAATTGATAACTAAAATTTACAAGGAAAATAAAAGAGCCATGCGGAAGTGAACTAACGGAAACACTGACAGAGCCACGCTACAGTATAACCAACTTCTCCTTGGGGTCCAAATTCAGTGAATTGAGACATTAAAATGACCAGACTTATTTGTTTGAGTTTTCGAGCATAGAATAAGTGCAGAGTGAAATTGCCGGGTTGGAATATAATTGGGCATGAAACTTGAATGCAATTGTACACACAGCTGATGAAAAAGTTGAGCTAAACCAAGACTGTGATGTTGAACCGGGGCTTTGTGGTAACCCTGCTGCATCAAGTGTCACTATACTCTCTTTTCTGAATATATATTGTCCAGATGTATATGTAATTGAGAATAAACCTGAGAAGCAGTTATATATGCAGTTGGTGAACAAAAGCACAGTGAACAGGTGATTAAACATAGGGATAAAAGTATGGGTCTGACAGAGATTCACAGATATTACAGGTTTGACAGGTATACATTCACAGGTGCACACAATTACAGTAAATCAAGGTACACAGAACAATCACTCAACAAATGCAAAAAAAAAAAGACAAAGCTAGTAAATCCAAAATTCAGAAAAGGAGCTGAGTGAAATTGAGTTATATAACTTAAAAGGAGCTGAGTGAAATTGAGTTATATAACTAAAAAATGTAAATGTTGTAATTATTTTTATTGTTTGTGATGCAAAGGCAAGTATCCTAAGGAAAAGACAAAATCCCACTGTAGCATGAAATTTTGTACAAATTATTATGATTTTAAATTGAGTTGGATAAAGAAATGAGGAGGCAGAAGACCAAGGGGTATGACCATCCATTTCGAATTCCTAGAGGAAAACAAACAGTCATCAAGAAATTCTATAAGTAATATCATTTTGATATGAAAGAAAGGGGTGAGAAGTGAAAGAGAGAGTGAGAGAAGAGAATGCATAAATGAAGCAGTGAGGCAGAGAAGAAAGAGGAGTTGAGCAGAGAAGAAGGAGAAGCTGATAGAGAATCTGAAAAGATGCAGAGATGATAAAGGGCAGATATGAGAATAGATGAACAGCAGAGCAGATGGAACAGAATAGAGCTGATATCCAAGGTAAATCAACAAGTGTTTCTCTTTTGAAAGAGTAAGGAAGTTGGAGCTTCCCTATTAAGTTGTAGCTTGATAGATGTCAGTTGTAGCTGACTAAGGTTGGAGCCTCCTGTAGGTTGGTGCCTACAGAAAATAGATGGGAGTTGGTGCTTCCACATCAATTTTGAGCTTGATAAAATGTCAGTTGTAGCTGACTGAGGTTGGAGCCTCCTGTAGGTTGGTGCCTACAGAAAATTAATGGGAGTTGGAGCTTCCTTGCAAGTTGTAGCTTGCAGAATTGAGGTAGGAGCCTCCTGTAGGTTGGTGCCTACAGAAAATAGTGGTGAGAGGGAGTTGGAGCTTGCCTTGCATCACAACAATAATAAGATGTGGTTTTCTCCCTTTATGGGTTTCCACTTATATTTGGTGTCTTTGTGCATGTGTTGATGTGATTTATCTAATCTGATTAATACTTTTTGCTCACATATTTGTTACAATTAACAAATCTGTTTGATACTTGCTGCTCACTAATAAAGATTGCTCACATATTAAGTTGATCATGAAGTGAACGTGTAAATAAGGTTTAAGATAAAAGTTTTAAAAGTCCATGTATGTGTTAAACTGATTCACCCCCCCCCCCCTCTTAATTTAACTAATGGTTAAACAATTGGTATCAGAGAAGGTTCCTTTGGTGTAAGCTTAATAGCTTGAAGGAGATTTAGTTAAGTCATGGACTATCAAAATGTGTCTGTGTTAAATACAACAAACTTTCCTGAATGGAGAGATAAGGTTAAAACAGGATTATTGGCTTATGAACCTGAAGTATGGAAGCTTGTATGTGATGGTTATTTCACAGACTCCCCAATGGTGAAAGAACAATAGAGGAATTCCAAGGCAAAATGTCTGATATATGACAGTCTTCATAACAAGGACCTTGAGTTGATAATGGATCTAGACTCTGCAAAATAAATCTGGGACAGATTGCATTTCATCCATGGAGTAGACACCGAGGATTGCATTGTCAAGAAGGAGAAGAGAATCAAGAAGAAGAAAAATTCATGTCAAAAGGAAGATGTTCAATCATTTGAGGTACCTACTAGTGTGAATGGTATTAAGAGCCATGAAGAAATCGCAGCAGAAGAAAAAGCCAAACTTGACACAGCTCTGACTAAAATAGAAAAATTGAAGAATGAAAACAAAGACCTTAAGACATTGGTACAAATATGTGATGAGAAAGAATATGAAGACAGAAAAGAAATAATTTTCCTGAAGACACAGATTGAAGAGGCAAAGAAAGTAGAAGACACTCTACTGCAACAAATGAGAGAGAAAAGTCAGGAATGTGAAAGATTGGAAGAAGAAGTAGTGAGCCTAAGAAAGAACTTAGAAAAAGCCCAAAGAGAACTATTAATGAATACACCTCTAATGAAAGGCTCTAAACAGTTGGATCAGATTCTAAATGCACAAAGGTCACCTCTCATAAAGGTCGGGATAGGATATGAAGGAGAAACTAGTAAGCCCAGGGTAGAAGATAACAAGAAAAATATCTTTGTGAAGGCTGTAAAAGATAATAAAGAAACTCAGCAGATTCCTACAAAAATAGAATCCAGCAAGAACATGAGTTGTAGAGAAACAAATAGAATCAAGCAACAAAATGAAAGAACAGAGAATGAGAAGATGAAACAATCAATTGCTGAAGGCTCATATGCTCCTAAGGATGTATTGAACAAATTCGGAAGATGTCAAAGGAGGTTCCTCCCTCCTATGAAAAATAGCACATGTTTTTCCTGCCACAAACAAGGACATAATGCAACATATTGCAAGAAAAATCCAATCCAATCCAATCAGCAAAGGATGCAGCAAAAGAGAAGAATCCCTCAAGCAAGCAAATGGAAAGAACAATCTTTCACCAGGTACACAAATCATTTCCATGGCTATTGTTATGCATGCAATAATTTTGGACATAAAATTGTTGATTGTAAAATATATCCAAGAAGAGAAACAAAATATTATACATCATCTCAAATGAATATTGGTCAAATAAGATGTTATGTATACCTCAAACTTGGTCACAAAGCAAAAGACTGCAATCTGCCATATACATTAAAGAACTCTAGACAGATGATGGGATCAAAGAAAATCAAACAAAACTATGAATTTAAAAGAAGTGCAGACATTATGAAGAACCCTAATAAAGTATGGAAGGAAAAGAGAAAGGGGGAGCCTATTACCTCAATAACATAATGAATCCTTCATAGTCTCAGGGGGAGCTGCTCTAGGAAAAAAAGCTCAAATCCATCTAGTGACAAATATGAAGCAACATCCCAGGGGGAGAGCAGTTCATATATATACCCCATAAAAGTAGCCTGAGAAGAGCTCCTTGGAATGAAAACAGCTATAATATTAGGAAGGGAAAGAAAACTTCTCTAAAAGAAGACTATAGAGGAAGAAGATCATCTGAAGTATTAAGTAGCAGACAAATTGATGAAAGAAGAGAAGACAGTAAGAAGCCTTGGTGGTAGAGAGAACATCAGCTATGAACATGTAAGCTTGGAAGACATCAGCACATTAAGTATTGATCACATTGTGTATCATTCTACTAGAATTAACAATGAATCACATTAAGAAGATTAAGTAAGAAAAGAGTCTTCTATCTTGATGTTAGTACATAATTGATCTATGAAAAGTCTCCTTGGAGGAATGAAGTCAAATAAGTGACAAATCTCTGAGTAATCAGCCCATGAAGACTCATAGTATAGAAATTGAAGATGTCCTTCTGAAGATCATCATGTCAGAACAGTTGAAGTGGTATATATAAAGCAATATAAAGCAACAATGATTCTGGAATTGTCATAGCAAAGGAAAATGCAGTGACATTCCTTTGAACAGAATGACAGAATAAGAAAATAGTTAATGATGAAAAGATCAGATTGAGGATATTAATGACTGTTGAGGTGAACAATGGAAAGCTCAATAGAAGAATCTATGAAGGAAGTCTTAAATTATGGGTAAATGTGCAAGCTAAATTGAAATCTCTGCATATTTTATCAAAATAATATCAATTGATGGTTAGGTACGAGAATCATGCTTATCAACAGATTACCAAGCATTATTAGTGGAGCAGCAGTATGATACAGGTCCACAGGATCAAAGGACTATGGCAAGATTGCATCAAGGTAAAATTCCCAGGGTTATCTGCATTCAGCATGAAAAGGTCAATAATAGAGCTAAAAGATCAGTGCTTTGTTTACACTTGAAACATTATATTAGACATTAAAGAAGTCTATGTTTCTATATATATAACTGCATGCCTTATTGAAGTCATTACATATATCTTCAAGGCCTCTATCTGAAGATTGTTCATAAATTGGATGAATTTTGTTAGCTGAGTTTTCAATTAAACATATTGAATATGCTTTTGTGGAAGTTCATTTTGATAGAACAGTCAAAGTATCTGAAGAGTAAAGGACTAACTGTGATTACCATCTGAAGCTCAAAAGTTTTTTTTAAATCATCTAAATCCTACTTCAGCACAAAGGATTTACTGGTAATCCACCTTTAAAGAGAGATTGATTATTGACATACATACCATTATGTCATAAATAAAACTGCATAGTTGATAAGTGAAACTAACCAATGCATTGAAGGGTTTGTTTTGAAAGAACATTGTAAAAGAAGGAAAGTCAGTTGGCCTCTAATATTGAAATATATTGCCTATTCTTATAATAAGCTGTAAACTCTGGTTTGATTCATTGTTCACAATAGCAACAAGGACCTTTCAGTCTTTAAAAGTAATATCCTTGTCAGCATCTTAGTTCATGTCATCAACAACAGGCAGGAAAGGTGTACCATAGCAATAAAAGATATATTGGCATCATTATCATAATTGAACAGGTGTGGTACTGCACATGAATATTATAGGAAGAGACATATTCAATCTACAATGTTCTTCAACAAAAATATATTAACTCACTACATCAGACAGAGACAGAAGCATATTTGAAGCCTTCTCAGTATTTTAATTCTTCATCCAATCATACATCTCTAATTAAATAAATCCGGTACAATGTGTTCTATGAAGGATCATTATCCTCACTTTCAGCCTTATACTAGTAAAAGCAGACTGTGCTTTGGATTGTATCAATTTACAATGTCTATTCAAGTCCAATAATCCTCAAAGTGTTCTCTCAACAAGTCTTGTACATCAGTCTGGAGCAGAATGGTACAAAGTCAACAAAAGATGGCCTAAACATAACTCAGAAAGAGGAAATGCAGAAAGAAGATCAGGAAATGAGCAACCCTTTGCCATTGATGTCAAAGGGGGAGAAAAAAAAAAAGAGGGGTTTTTAAAAGGCAAGCAGAGGAAGTATGTTACCATCAATGCCAAAGGGGGAGACTGTTGGAAATGTTGTCATTGATGGCAAAGGAGATGGCAAAGGTAAAGACAGGAGCAACACCTAAACTATCCATAAGGCAAAAGAGACAGAGAGGTAGCAGAGGCAGCAGAAGCAACAAAGGAATTAGAGACAGAGCAGTGGAGTTGAAAAGAAGTGTAATACAATTTTCAAATGAATTATTGAGCAATTATTCATTAATTGAGTTTTTATGGCATAGACTTTGATTGAAGACTAAAACCCTGTGGTAAAGACTTAATATGCTTGGGGATGAGTTGGAACATTTCTTAAATGGCAGAAGAGGGCTGGAGAGGGAGCCCGAGAGCTGGAGAGAGGCAGAGAACCTCTTCAGTAACAGAATAGGAGAATAATGGCCACCGAGTTGAATATCTGGCTGTTATGAAATTGTAAGAATATGTTTTAGACCTACCACCTATATATATACATATATTTGTTTATGAATAATTGTGCATTTATTGGTGAAATTCCTGTGTGAAATTCCCTTAAGTTCTTGTAGAAGCTGGACTGTGTAAATCAAGCTACAAGTCTGCCTGTGTATTTAGAAAGGAAAGGGTGTGATAATGTGTAGATATGTACTCCACAATTTGGGATAAATTGTGCTCTTTATTTAGTTGAAGAAATCGACTTCTGGTCGATGTTGTTGTTTAATCATACGTGCCTAGATTGAGTGTGCTCTGAAGAAGAATAGACTGTTCAAACCGAGGCTGGAACCCTGGGTCAGATTAAATAAATTAAAAGAACCTTTTCATATATAACAGGCGGAAACCAGAGTAAAAGGATAAAGACGGAACCTAGAGGAAGCGGAACCATGACTGGTCAACAGTAAACGTGGTTTGGTGAACAGTAAAGGCTGGAAGTGGTATTCTCCGCACCACCATTATACGGAAGGCAGTATTGGAAGAGTCACGAGCGATTCCATGGGATTGGTGACGCGTGTCCCTGAGCGGTATTGGAAGCCACCGGTTAAAGTGCGCCTTCGTGCATTAACCATCGAACCAAGACATCGAGCGAAATTAATACAAGTCGTCGATCTGAAGGCTCGATATCGAATGGTGATCGCGTGTTGAACTTGCCCAAGGTTTAATAGAAGAGCCCGAAAGTTAAGCCAGGTACGGTGCATTCGTTTGGTTGGTCGTTTGATTGTATTGTGGGCCCAGGGCGGAGATAAATGTAACAAATTTGGTTGATTAACCTTAGTACAAGGTCCGATTGAATGCCGTTATATATGGATATATTTCGTATAATAACGAAATATGTGATTATGGGTTAATATGCCGAGAATTAAATAATATGGTTCTAATAGCCCAAACTATTGGGTTCCGTTAACACATAGATATATATAATGGACTGTCGGGATGGCGATAAAGTTATAAAGGGTTGAACAGTTATATATAAAGTTCTGAGACGACTATATAAGCCAGGAAATACAATATGACATTCAAAAGATGCTAATTATATTTATTTATCAATTTCTCCAAAATTGATAACTAAAATTTACAAGGAAAATAAAAGAGCCATGCAGAAGTGAACTAAGGGAAACACTGACAGAGCCACGCTACAGTAGAACCAACTTCTCCTTGGGGTCCAAATTCAGTGAATTGAGACATTAAAATGACCAGACTTATTTGTTTGAGTTTGCCAGCATAGAATAAGTGCAGAGTGAAATTGTCGGGTTGGAATATAATTGGGCATGAAACTTGAATGAAATTGTACACACATCTGATGAAAAAGTTGAGCTAAACCAAGACTGTGATGTTGAATCGGGGTTTTGTGGTAACCCTGCTGCATCAAGTGTCACTATACTCTCTTTTCTGAATATATATTGTCCAGATGTATATGTAATTGAGAATAAACCTGAGAAGCAGTTATATATGCAGTTGGTGCACAAAAAAACAGTGAACAGGTGATTAAACACAGGGATAAAAGTATGGGTCTGACAGAGATTCACATATATTACAGGTTTGACAGGTATACATTCACAGGTGCACACAATTACAGTAAATCAAGGTACATAGAACAGTCACTCAACAAATGAAAAAAAAAAAAAAAGACAAAGTCAGTAAATCCAAAATCCAGAAAAGGAGCTGAGTGAAATTGAGTTATATAACTTAAAAATTTAAATGTTGTAATTATTTTTATTGTTTGTGATGCAAAGGCAAGTATCCTAAGGAAAAGACAAAATCCCACTGTAGCATGATGCAACACAAGTGTATGATTTTAAATTGAGTTAAAGATAGTATGAAGAGCGGAAGACAAAGATTAAGACCATCCATTTCAAATTCCTAGAGGAAAACGGTCATCGAAGAAATTATATAAGTAATATCATTTGATGAAAGAAAGGGGTGAAAGTGAAAGAGAGAGTGAAAGAGAAACGCAGAAATGAAAGTGAGCGATAGAAAGAGGGCACGAGCGAGAGAGAGAGAAGGCGTGGGGGGGGTACGAAAGATGCCGAAGATAAAGGAAGATAGCAAGAATAGATGAACAACGGAAGCGGATGGAGACGAAATGGGGCGTGTCAAGGTAAATCGACCAAGTGTTTCTCTTTTGAAGAAGTAAGAAGTTGAACTTCCTATCGAGTTGTAACGATAGATGTGGGTTAATAGTGAGCGGGGTTGGGCCTCATGGGTTGGTGCTATGACAGATGGGAGTTGGTGCTTCCACATCAAGTTGTATCTTGATAAAATGTCAGTTGTAGCTGACTGAGGTTGGAGCCTCCTTTAGGTTGGTGCCTACAGAAAATTAATGGGAGTTGGAGCTTCCTTGCAAGTTGTAGCTTGCAGAATTGAGGTAGGAGCCTCCTGTAGGTTGGTGCCTACAAAAAAAAAGTGGTGAGAGGGAGTTGGAGCTTGCCTTTGCATCACAACAATAATAACATGTAGTTTTCTCCCTTTATCGGTTTCCACTTATATTTGGTGTCTTTGTGCATGTGTTGATGTGATTTATCTAATCTGCTTAATACTTGTTGCAACCATATTAAGACTGTTGTTACAATTAACAAATCTATTTGATACTTGTTGCTCACTAATAAAGATTGCTCACATATTAAGTTGATCATGAAGTGAAGGTGTAAATAAGGTTTAAGAGAAAAGTTTTAAAAGTCCATGTATGTGTTAAACTGATTCCACCCCCCCTTCTCAGTTTAACTAAGGGTTCAACAAAATATTCATAATCCATGTATGAAGAATGTGATGGCCATGAAGGTTTATGCTATTAAGTAAAATTTCCAAGACACATGTATAAAATGAACACAAATAGCTCCATCAGTTGAGCATTAGAGCCACTCATTGCTACTCAAAATAAATAGCTTGTCTCTCTAATGTATTGTGGAAGGATCCAAGGTGAATTTTTTTTTATTACAATGATGGTGTATTTATAACAATGAGAAGCTGATGTTTCACCTTAGTTGTGACTCTTCATATACCCTCATGACTGTTTGAATTCCTATGAATTTTAAAATTTACATGACTCTTCATATTCTAGGCATTTCCTCTGGACTTAAAGCTTACAAAACATTTTCGGAACATGAATTACATAATCCACCACAGCGGTGTAGGATCTGAAAACTCAAGACATGACACTGCTGACATGGAATACTTTATGATGTGGAAATTTCAAGCCACTATTGTTGTTATGTGTAGAGTTTCTTCTTGAGAATGATCTCATTTCCATCTCCATATGGCTTGGTGATCAAGAATCTTCAATGACCTCATGTCTTCAGTTGTGATTTCAAAATTGTTTCCCTTTGATTTCTCTTGGTTTATCAACTTCCATACTCAACTACAAGGATTTATTTCAACACATTTTCCTTATTCATCTCATTCTTAATTATCTTTCCATGGAATGATAAGGTACCTATATCTACAATTCTTTCATGATGAGAGGATATCAATCCAAAAAAACCCTAGTCTAAGATAGTGCATATTGATTCATTGACTTAGCCAGAGCCAGATGACAAGCTGGGAGAGGGTCTAAGTGACAGTGCAATTGCATAGTCCACGAAGTCAGGTATGAACCTTGTGCCTCGAGACTCCAAAATGTGTAGGCTATGCTAGGCTTAGGAAGAAAAATATGCAATTACGGAGGTCACTGTGACAGATTGAGGGAATGGGCACCAGATCAAAAAATTGCGCAATTCGAGGAGAAAAATTACGCATTTGAGGATAAGAAAAATTTGGATTGATTTCATATTGTGATTAGTATTTTGTGAGGTGTCTCCAGAAATAATATTTGTAGCTTGGTAAAGGAAACAAGGATGTGTGATGACACAAATATATGTGAGAAATATGTGTAATGATTGGTCGATAATGGAAGCCACTAATATACGTGAGGATGGACATCAATAAAGATGATGGTCTCCAAGATGAAAAATACAATATATTGTGTGAATGAAGGAGTATATGTAAAACACTCATATAATTGTTTAATTGGGAGACAATATTAAAAATACTTAATCAAACACATGGAAACCTACCACTAGTGTGTGCAAGCACCAAGGTACTGTGTTGTTTCTCAATATTCTTCCCAGATAATGTGTTGATGTTGATAGGAAGGGATCTATCAGAAGTAGACAATAAGGAGTTCTACATTAATTGACGTGAAACATGGAAAAAGTGATTGATTTCAAATTTAGTGTAGGAAAATAGGATGAAATGACACAGGGAAATAAGACATATGTTCAAATGGTTGATAACATCCACAAAGAGTGAATTATCCCTTGAATAATAGAAGAAACGACACTTAGGATACCAGGAATCTTAGACTCGAGAACCTCAAGAGTAGAAAGGCATGAATAAGAAGAGACATGAAGGTATTAAGGCAAGATACATAGTGTGGTAGGTTTCACATAGAAAATGGAAAAAACAGGAATATTTTGGGTAAGTCCCATGTGCAAGGGATGGAAAATAGATAGTTGCCAAAAAATTTAACTAATATAGATATTATTATCCATAATTTCTTCCATTTTGTTTCCCAATCTACTTAGGCTTAATGATTCTATAAATGGTAAACTCAAAATTATTTTCATTTTAAAGAGTCTAAAAAGAGGTGAAAGAACCCTCCATGAGGTACCTTTGTCATGTTAGATGACTAGGTGTGACAAAGAGTTAATAGTATACCTCACAAAGTTCCTTTTCCATAGTTCATCCACTAAGTTCAGATAAAGTGATAAACCTATGCTCAATAGAATTTTTTCGCATTTTGTTACGAATAGAAGGGGAACAAACTAGAATTTCTATTTGAGAGTTTCAACTTCTATGACCCTATCTAATTTAATAAGAAAACTTTTCGAATATTTCTAATTAAACTTGATATTATTCGTAAAATACGTTATGACTCAATCGATTAAAAATCATGATACATTTTTAGTTTACTGAGTGTGAAGTAGATAGAAAAAGAATGGTTGAAATATTCTTCATGGGAGTTTTATGATCGCAAAGAAGTAAACTAAAGGTTTTATTAAATTTTATGTGTGAGAAAAAGACCCTAAAAAGAAGGCTCCTTTGGTCATGAAATTGTTAAAAAAACAACTTAAAAATAACATTAGAATATAAAAAAACATGTTGAAAATTAGTTAAAGCGATTGATAGAAAGAAAATTGAGGGAAAACTACATAAAAATTACTAAATTAAGGTTTTAGCCATACATAAAAATCTATAAATAGGAGTTAGAACTCCTCATTTGCATAATTTGAGTTGTGGAGATATTTTTATGGGTGAAAGGTAGGAGAGCTTTCAAGGTGATATTCTCACAATTCGAGCAACCATTTCAACTCTCGTCTTTTCTTGGTGAGAGATCAAACACTAGGAAAAACCCTAGGATTGCTAACCCTGTAACGTGGGTTTACTTTGTAATACTTGAATTCTAACATGTTTCCCACAAGAGAAGGACAATTTATAAATTTCTAATATGCACTTGGAACACATGTTAGATTTACAATGAGAAAAACCAAGTTATTTATCAGTCCACAACTAGTTAAATGTGACGAATACAAATCTAAATGGGTTATTTTGCAAGTGAACTCTGACCAAATGCCTATGGAGATAGAGATTCCATATAAAAATTGAGTTGTAAATTATTAAAAATGCAGCATGTTTGGAAGTTTTAAGAATATTTTACTTGTTAAAATATGCTCAGATTGATCTAAAGAAGGCCCAAGAAGATCTCTTAGCCAAAAACATTTAGATGTGTGATGAACATCAAGGGTTGTTCAAGGTGGGGGATCAGGAGCTTAGAATCGAAAATGATGATATTTATTTCCTCATCGGATTATCATGCATAGGTGCACAAGCTAATTTCACAGGAGGAAGGGTTGATCCCAGAACCACAGGTGTTTTTTTGTGGGATTTTTTACACTAGGTACACCCAATATAAGTAACAAAATTCGGATTCATAGGGTGAGAGAGAGATAATTGAGGTCTATTCTATCGATAATTGTTCGATTGGTAGGGGGGAAAAAGTTAGCATGTAGTGACTAAAGCCTTGATGTGTCTAACACTAGATTTCATCCAAACACATGTGCTTGAGTAGTGCAAGGGTCTTATCATGGATTTTAAAGAACAATTGATAGCGTGTAAAAGGAGGGCCCAACGAAATTTTGGGAATGGTACATTGATTTTCTATTTATTTCTAGAGAGAGTCCCGAGATGAGGCCATGGATGAGTCTATAATTGGATGTCCCCAAAGATCCAAGAATATAAAGGTGGACTCTATTGATGCCTCAAACAAGAGGGGGGCTAGTTACGATACATTTTAATCCAAAATTATCTACATGGCTCGGTAGACATATCCCTACGATTGATGATTTTCCATATGCATGAGTGAACTACATATTGGATCATAAATTAGTATTTTGGTTGGGAATTTAATGGGGGCCATAAGGTAGGAATATAGATCAATGTAAAAGTGTCTTTTGGCTTCTGAATTTTATGCATTTTTTATTGTTTTGGATACAACAAATAGACAAGAGTAACTTTGTGTAATATTCCAAACTGGAAATAGAAACAATACAACTCATAAAATGAAGAAAAAAAATATATTTAACACATGAAACCATGAGACCAATATGGAGCCATTTTATTGATCATATATGCAGCAAATAAGTACAAAACAATGGGGCACAAATCATAGAATGTGATCACACAAGCCACTAATACATAAACACTCTCAAAAGTGAGATGTTGTTGCTATACAAAATGCCAGAGATGCTGCTAAAACGTAGTCTAATATGAGATAATTTCTGCTAGGACTATACAATGATATAATGGAACTAATTTAAGCCTCAAAATATAATCTACATGAAGAATAAGGCTATACAACACTTTACCAAAAATACCCAAAAAGGGTTTCCGGAAATACACTCAAATACAAATGGTGATCTACATCCCTAGGACTCAAGAGTCACTGCAACGAAAGTCCATGAAATAGAAGGCTGAAATAATATGGATCTGATGTAGATCTCATCCAAAGGTATCCTCCAATGAAAGGTTTAACCCTTCACCTAGAATAAAGTACTCTAAAAGAGCCAATAGATCCTCCTCTGGAACTGCCCTCCAAAATAATGCAATCCCAGACTGAAACTACATTTTCACTGGGTGTAATAGCTTCGCCTAATGCCAAATATCTCAAATTTTCTCAAGGACCTTCCATGTTGACCTCCCAATGGAAGGAATCCTTCCTCCACTTCCAAACTAGCTCAAAAACAACCCAATTCAATCCTCCAATGCTATCCCCTACAAAACAACACAAATCTACATAGATACTGCATTGTCTCTAAAGAATGTAGCTAGAAAGAATGATGGAATGAGGAATATGTAGTCCAAATAATCACTCATGAGTGGGAAATCGAAGTCCCCCAAGGATATGGGTGAGATTCCCACTCGGGAACACTTTGTGCTAAACAACACTGCAATCTTAGCTAAACAGCTGAATAGAGAAAATAGTCATACATACCATAAGAAAAATAATATCAAAACTTCTTTCAAAGGCTTCCTTACCCTTCCTTATAAACTTGGTGAGCTTCCTCACCTTGGGCCCCACCCATTAGTGCTACTACCTCCATGCAACGTGTCCCCAACCAAAACTACGT
Organism: Pinus albicaulis; assembly: GCA_034641835.2. Taxonomy (NCBI): domain Eukaryota; kingdom Viridiplantae; phylum Streptophyta; class Pinopsida; order Pinales; family Pinaceae; genus Pinus; species Pinus albicaulis. The sequence continues at coordinate 423,862 of JAXQQM020066277.1, forward strand.
TGTCCCTCATTAAATGTCCACTCCTCCATGACAACGTTGTTGATCTGGTCAAAGTTGACATATTCAACATGCTCCATCCCCTGTTTAAACTCAAAGGTGCTCTATTTAGTTTCTTATATGCTCTCCTTTCACTTGAAGTGTTTTTATTATTGCTAAAGAGATTTATGGGCCTCCCTACCCACTTATTCACCTACTTAGTGACAAAATAATCTATAATATTCCATTTAGCTGAAAGCTAAATTTTTGTAATATTACAGTCCTCCCCTCCAAAATGTTTCTTGTCGTCGAGAAACTGTAAGGGTTAAGCAAAATTATCCCCTCCTCCTCTCATGGCCTCCTCATCAAATAGTCTCCACCATTGCTTTAGATATTCTACAACAGTTCTGTCTACCAATGGTTCCTCCCAAATGTGCAAGTTGGCCTTTGGTGGATAAACCAAATGGCTCTCATCATGAGAAAATGGAAGGTCTATATGGAAACCTTCTTGTTTTCCAATCGCCTCTTCAAGGTAGGAGTGATGAAAAGCACAGGGGATCTCATTCCCAATGAGAGACTCCCATCTCCATGCTATCATCCAAATGAAATGAATCACCTTCCAGCATGGTAATTCATAGAAAAGTTCCTCCCAAATTTTCATGAGAGGCATCTCCCAAGTACTCCAAACAATCATATGGCTCACCTCATAAAGAAACAAGTGATCTATTGTAGCGGTAATATCATCTCCCATACTCCCCTTGAAGCATGAAGCAAAAAAATTGTGGGAAATTTCAGTCCCAATGGACACATTCAACCAATGTGCCTTCCCTCCAATCATGTTCCCATCAAATATAAGAACATCATCAACATATAGGATCACAATCAAAGTCATGCTAGCTACCATGTGTAATAATGGCGAAGGGCAATGGTCCCTCAAGTGTAATCAGTGCATTTTCTCTCCTAACTACCATAGAATATGATATAACAAGTGTTTCACCCACCACTTGTTTGCTATGCAATTCTTCTACCATGCTTGGAGAATGTGTATGATGTTTGGTGTCAATGAAGCACACCATGAAGAATACATAATCTCCCCAAAATATTCTAGGGAGTGGCCAACATCATCACTTCTCATGGTCCCAAGTAGCCCTTCATGCCAATAATAAAGAGTGCCCCCTCTTGGAGAAATGCCCTACACATTAGTGGTAAGAAAATGCAAGTATCTAGTAAGTATATCATCATGCTCAGAAATACAATCCTTACCATACACTTGGTTCAAGCTAGTGAGGTAGCTCATGGATGAGCTCCCTCTCACACCCAATGAGTAAGGAGGTGGTGATGATAACTCTTCCCAAGAGCTATGTCTCTTCTCAACCTCAAAAAATCTATGCACTTCCTCATATGATAGTGCATCTCCTATTTGAAGTCTTCCCACATGAATCCCTCGAAGATAGTATGGTATGCTCTAATGAAACCAGTGGGGTTGGAGAGCAAGACCTCATAGGCTACATGTAGTAGTTTATTATTGAGCATTGACGGTCTAGTTAAGAAGATCCTACCCTGATAAAAGATGACCCCATCTCTCACTCTATATCTTTCATCTGAAAACTGGTCATCAAGTATCCTACATGTAAGGAGATCCTTGGAGTATTCCACCAATAACTTGGATCTCCAATAAGGATCTAAACTCCCTAATGACAACTCTACTGATCTATATTGTGTAGCCCATATCATGTGGCTTCCCTCTTCTTTGACATCTCCTATGCAAACGTTAAGCATCGGTATGCTGCTAACATGTTCCTACTACCCCTTCTGTAGTTGTTGATGCTCAAGTGAAGGTTGAATCTTTTGTAGGCTAGTCTTCCATAGGAAGCTATCACCTATCCAAAATATCCTAAGTCTGTCCAATGGATGCATGAGTGGCCACCATCCTCTACCAAATGGGAAATATTCCTTTCTATGTGGAAGTATCCTCTGGTTCTCTAATTCCATGGAGTCGTCTCCTTGCACCATGATGGTGCCATCCCCCATCCTAGAAATAGCTTCTCCCAATGCAGAATAGCTTATGAGAGTGGGTAATGATGATATTTGGAGAATGTATCCCTCATCCTTGAGCCTACCTAAGACTCTCTACGCTATGCCAAATCCTCCCAAGGTTCTCACCCCTCCTGGATCAATGAGTGGTGCAACCTGTTGTGATATGTCTCTCATCTCCTAATCTAATGGCCTCTCAGGTGGATTGCCTCCATGTAATGGGACATCAAAGTTTGAAGTAGACTGTATAGGTGAGTGGACTGATTTGTCCCTCCTTTCATGTGAAAACCAGTTTCCTTCTTCTGTCTATAAACCTCCTAAAATAAGCAAGGGTGTATGCTACCCACCCTTTTATGTTGATCCATCTTTTCTTCTCCTTTTATCAAGGTCTTAATTCCCATCACTATTGTCACATGCTTCTCCTTGGATAATTTTTGCAAAGATGCAAAATATCCTCTAATTGAAGAAATATCTTCATGCCCATCTCCATGTGGTGATGGATCTCCTACTGAAGTGACAACGCTATTAATTCCTCTCTACTCTTCCTCATCATCAATATTTCAGAATACCTCATCAACAATGAGAGACCCTAGATCTTGTACTTCCCTTGAAGGAGGAATCTCCATATCTTCCTTTTCATAAGAAAGCTCTTCCTGCAATGGAGGTCTTGCCCTTAGCAAGGTATCATACAAGTTTCTATCCCCCTCAATAGAAATCTAGAGTGGATTTGGTATAATGGATATTTCCAACTCATGCAAAGGTTTTGAATGTTTAGGTTTGGCTAGCTCAATCAAAGATGTTTCAAATTGTTTTTCTAAAATATCTTCATTAATCTCTTAGTGAATCCTGCATAATATCTATATTTGCATGATTAAATGAATAAGATTCATAAAACCACCAAGAATAATCCTTACCTTCAAGATGTCGCACTACTATCCTAAGGGCTTCCTTTTCTGAAACTTGATGTAGCTGCAAGTATGAGTCTAGTTGCTCTATCCAATCCTTGGCTATGCATTTACTTGACCCATCAAAATTTGGAAGAAATAATCTACCACTTCTTCTTATATTGTTATTTTTGGGCCTTATATTCTCCTTAAGTTGGAAAAACCCTGGGAATTTCAAGTGCTGATTGAATCTCCAAGATTGAGATTCATACTCCTGAATATAGTCACTCAAAGTCTCCTCCTTTGGTGCATCTTCTTCCTCCATCTGTCTTGATGTGAATATGGGCGTAAAAATACGTTGTGGATCAGATTGTGTGGCTGAATGCTCACACCCATCATGTAAATATCTATGGTTTGCTTCGTATTCAAACCCCTTTGGATATTTCCTACACCTCTACCTTCTCATCTTCTTGATATATTCGTTGATACTCTGCATAGTTTGAAAAAGAAGCTTTGAGTGCTCCTCCTCCCTTCCTCCAAATACAAAAGTCTTGTACTTTTCCCTTCTGTACATATTCTTTTCCTGTGAGAAGCTTCTCCTTATGGTGACATATTGGATGAATGTACAGGCTAAGCCAAGATTATGCTATGATACCACTGTAATATTCCAAATTGGAAATAGCAACAATACAACTCATAAAATTGAAGCAACAACAAATATTTAACACATGAAACCATGAGACCAATATGGATACATTTTATTGATCACATATGCAACAAATAAGTACAAAACAATGAGGCACAAATCATAGAATGTGATCACACAAGTCTCCAATACATAAACACTCTCAAAAGTGAGATGTTGTTGCTATACAAAATGCTGAAGATGCTGCTACAACGTTGTATAATATGAGATAACTGGTTATAGGACTATATAATGATACAATGGGACTTATTTAAGCCTCAAAAGATAATATACATTAAGAATAAGGCTATACAACACTTTTCCAAGAATACGCAGAAAGGGTTTCCGGAAATACACTTAAATACAAATGGTGATCTACAGTCCTAGGACTGAAGAGTCACTGCAACTAAAGTGCATGAAATAGAAGGCTGAAATAATATGGATCTGATGTATATCTCCTCTAAAGGTACCCTCCAATGAAAGGTTGAAACCTTCACCTAGAAGAAAGCACTCTAAAAGAGCCAATAGATCCTCCTCTGAAACCGCCCTCCAAAATAATGCAATCCCAAACTGAAAATACATTGTCGTTGTGTGTAATAGCTTGGCCTGTTGCCAAAGATCTGAAATTTTCTCAAGGTCCTTCCTTGCTGACCTCCCAATGGAAGGAATCCTTCCTCCACTGTAAAACTAGCTCAGAAAAAGAACAGTTCAATCCTCCAATGCTACCCCCTGCAAAACAACACAAGTCTAAACAGATACTACGCTGTGTCTGAAGAATATAGCTGGCCAGAAAAATGAAATGAGGAATATGCAGCCCAAATAACCACTCCTGAATGGGCACTCAAAGTCCCCCAAGGATATGGGTGAGATTCCTGCTCAGGAACACTCTGTGCTATACAACATTGCAATATTAGCTAAACAGCTAAAGAGAGAAAATAGTCATACAAACCATAAAAAAAATAATATCAAAACTGCTTTCGAAGGATGGCTTACCCTTTCTTATAAAATTGGTGAGCTTCCTCAAATTGGGCCCCATCCATTAGTGCCACTACTTGCATGCAAGGTGTCTCCAACAAAAACTGTGTTTTCCCTCATTAAATTTCCACTCCTCCATAATAGCATTGTTGATTTGATCAAATTTGACCTATTCAACATGCTCCATCCCCTGTTTACACTCAAACGCGCTCTATTTTGTTGCTTAGATGGTATCCTTTCACACTTGAAGTGTTTGTATTGTTGCTAAGGATATTTATGGGCCTCCCTACCCACTTATTCACCTACCTAGCGACAAAACAATCTATAATATTCAATTTAGTTGAAAGCTAAATTTTTGGAATATTACATTTTGGCTTGACAAAGATGTAGTAGTGGTTTGTCCAGTGGGTATGGCTCAAATATAAAGACGTTTTGAGTAGTTGGTTGGGGCTAGAGTAGAAGTAGGGCTTGTGACATCTCCTGAAGAGGGAGATGATACATAGGGCCTACGGGAGTGTTATAGGTAATTTTGTCACATCTGGTCAATAGGCTTGCAAACTAGATCAATCAACATCTGTGAACATGTTTTCATCATCCCTTCACAAAGATCTAAGAATGACCTTTCCAAATATCTTAGCTTCTAGGATTAACTACTCAAAGTTAGTTTTTTTTACCCTAGTGTACCCTTCCCCTTTAGCTACCTACGTTCACCGCTGGTTTCTTCCTTCTTCACCAGCGTTGATGATAGCTCGTTGCTTCGTTCAATAGGTGCACTCATTCTAGAAATATAGAAAAATTGAAGGATTTTTGAAGCTTCCTCTTCCATAAGCTTCCAATGGTTGTTTTAAACATTTACCATGGATAAGAATCTTGAATCCCATATGATCATACCTTGGAGACTTCACCTCTTATCCCTTGAGCTCATCCTCCGAGCATATGTGGATCTCAATTCCATTATGTTTAAATCCAAACTACCTCACCTCTTCTATAAATTTATTGCCATCCATAACATCAGGGTTGGCTTTTGGAGACTGATCATGCCCTCAAGTTGCTCCACTGAACCTAAACGAGTCATCATTTTCATGCATTAGGGTTACATTTAGGTGTTGTTAGTGACAAGGAAGGACAAGTCAACTTGGGGAGTTCTATACCAGATAAAATACTATTCTTGGTTATAAACTATTTCCTATTTATATTAACACAAAGAGTATCATGTTTTTTTATATGTTTTGTGTTACAGTTACATTCATATATTTCAATTCCTTGTGGATTAATTGAATAGAGATGTTAGATTATGCTATTTTGTTTTTGTGGATCCTTTTCTTGGTTTAGTCATGTGTGAAGGTTATAATTATAGAAATTGGAGCTACAAATGGAGCTTACAAACAAGGTGGAAATAAAATATTTCTACATATTAGAGGTAAGCCTCTTGCCCAATATTTAAATTTACTAAGCAAAAATCTATATTATTTGTCTTATGTTGTTCTAGACCATTCCAAAAGGTCTAGGGAATTCACCTTTCTCTACAATTGTAAATTTTACATAAGAAATTGGTGACTCCGCTAGGGATCGATTTATCCCCTTAGAGGTTTCCTTTACCTTAACAGCTTTTTTAGCTCTTGAAATAACCTTGAAATCCTCACTCCGACCTTGATTGACCCTAATAAAACCCTTCTCTAAGATTGATTTTATGTTTTGTGTCATATTTTGGCTAGATATTCCTCAACACACGCCTTGCTATGCAGACAAATTGCTTTATTGCACCTTATCCTTCTCTCCATTCGCACTGCAGAGCACTGGTGCCTATTCTACACTTATGCTAATCCCTGTACGATGCAAAAAAAAAATCTTCTTCTTCCTTTCTCTCTGATCTTATTTGTTTCGACTGGTTTTCCTTCTATCCCTAAGCGTGTTTTGGTCTCTTCTTTCTAATCTAGTTTTATTTTGGTCTTCTCATCCTTTGATAATATTTTTTTTATATTTTTCTTTCTTCTTGTCATTTAGGTCATTGGAAAAATCCTTTTCATGCTCATTGATCGTTTGAATAAATTAATACTACAATCATCATTTTCTATTCTTTCTCCTATCAGTGATTTAGAAATCATCTAAGTTTTCATTTCATTCTAAGATTAAGAGGATTAAAAAGAAAATATCATCATTTTTCATATTGCATTGCATTTAGCGTTTTGTTTGTGAAATAGGAAATTGGAACAGTTGCATTAGGGAACAAAACAATTTATTTTCCACATTTTGTATGGTGCATTATTCTTTATTTATCCCTACCATGTATATATTTTTATTGAAAGAAAATATTTCATTTTATCATGCTAGATTACATCTTTAGGATATTCAGGTGAAATTCGCAATGAGCCTAGTAATCTGAAATTTAATTCAAGAAAAAATTTCAAAATTATTGAATCAATCTTAAGGAGAATTCCCCAAAATTATTGAATTCTCTCATGATATGGTTACACATGAGACAACACTACTACAAATTTATCTTACACATACGTTCGGTTATATTTTGGAATTCCCCACTAGGTGGCTATCTCATTGTAGGTAATTGATTCTCTGACTTGTACAATATGACACACCAAACATATAATTCAATGTTATTTACTTCTCGCACATTAATACTTAGTTTACCAAGGTGGTATATTGTAGTTCTGAGTGACTTGGTAACCATTATCTTCTTAATTATCCCTTTATTTTATTTTTTATTTAATTTCTAAAAACAATAAATTGACCATGGAACAACATCCTCACCGTCTAAAAAATCCTTAGTGGATCTTAGGTTGATACCAATGGAAAAAGTTACCAATTATAATAATCAATTAAACCCATATGCCAAGAATCCTATTCCCTTTCTTTATTTAGGAAATATTGGTGCTCCTTATATGGAAAGGTTGTCCCTTCCCAAATTTACCATTGGTTCACCATTTTGGTTATTTTCAACCTCCTTGGTTTTGAATGTCCAAAATTATTTCAAACCAATTAGTATTCCACATGAACAAGTTGATCCTAACATTAACCTTTTACCTTCTTCGTCTATTCGGTCTTCTTCCTATTCTTCCCATTCCTCTTGTAAAAGCCTTATAGTAACCAAGTGGATAAGAAGAAGAAGGAAAGGAAGATTGAGAATAAGTAAAATAAGAAAAGGGGTAACCAAGAAACTATTGGGACCAATGCAACTAGTATAGAGAAACCTTCTAATCATCCCGACAAAGTTAAATTCCCTTGATATTTATGTAAGGGTGATCACCTTCTTAGATATTATCCTAGTATTCCCTTGGTATGAGAAGTGTGGTCAACAGGTTCACATCAACCTTTTCAATCAGCTTCTAGAAATCATGTTGGTGACAAACCATCGAGTAGTGATCATAAGATCCATGGGAAAAGGGGTAAATTTAGGTTTCCCTATAGGTTATGTGGGAATCATCCTCTTCACCTTTTTCTTTATATGTATTAAGCATCAAAAGTGTTGGAAAACCTTACATATTCTCGGCCTCGTCTTCTAGCTGGCTATCAAAATATTTCCCTCATGTTGAGAAAAATACTGAGGGGGGGGGGGGGTGAATCAGTATTTAGAGCTGACTAAATTTTTTTTATCAGAGATCTTAATATGCATTTAATTCTTTACTTAGATTATTGCATCATTCATTCATCAGAAGTTTAATAAGTAGTAAGCATGTGCAGTAATAATAGAATGAGCCATCACACATAAGCAACACACATGAACACTAGTATTTAAGGTGGAAACCCAATTTGGGAGAAAACCACCACAGCTGTCGTCTCTGTCTTCAATATTTATTATAAAGAAAAATTCTTACAATTTGTGTTGGCGCAGACTTATACCAGCACGCAGGCACCCACCTACAGAAGGCTACAAACTTCTCTCGTTCTCCAGTCACTACTGGAAGGGAGCTCCAACCCCTTGATTTTAACACTAGCTTGTATTGGCAGAAAGCTTCCACTTTCATCCACCAAATTTCTTCAATTTCTTCATCAGACTTGCGTCAGGTCTTCGTTATTTCTTTACAGATCTTCCTAGAGATTCATCATTTCTAGGTCTGGAGATCTTGAACCTTCATCGACTCCATAGGTGCATCATAGATACAAATTTATCAGAAAAAAGAGTTCAATGATACAGATATCTCTTAAAGAGATTAATATAATTTTACAACCCCTCCACATGCACGCTTTGTACTATTATCCTCTTCTCCTTATATATATTTTTTTCCTTTATTAATACCATGAGTCAAAACCACTCAACAGCTGATGGTATTCCTGGACAAGATCAAATAGATAATCCAGCGGGGTCTACCCAAGCCCCAAACAACTTCTCATTTTTCTTATTTTCTTGATCTGGCAATTAATTAATCTAAGGCTTTTTAATATCTCAATTTGAGATTGAGATATTAATTCGATTCCTCCTTTAGTTATGAACTCCCCAAGGCATATATATATATATATATATATATATATATATATATATATATATATATATATCGACCCCTGGTTTATGTGTTCGTGAGATCAAAGCATAAATTAACCCACATACCTTTCATCACATGTTTCATATTTCGCCAACTTCACATAATCAACATCCTTTATTAACCCCGCAAACCTTAGTTTAATTAATATAATTTAAACTGGGCCCACATATATAACTAATGACCCAATCACATACTTGCACCGTACCGTGGTTATCCATCATGCACCTTCCTCATATGGCCACCGTCCGATGTCTCCCCTCCAGATCGACGACGCACAACAATATCGTGCGCCTTCCTTGATCGGACATTAACGCGCGATGGCGCTCAGTGATGGCGGTTTTGTAAATTCGTTCAGGGACGCGTGTCACTCGTTTTATGGAATTTCTCTCACCATATTGAATACCGCTTGCCCGTCGAAAGCAGTGCGATGAAAATCAGAAACCGCTCATGGTTCCTCTCCTTCGCTCAAGGTTCCATCCGCCTGTATTCCGTCATTGCTATGTTCCTCCGTGAAGGCATAGCTCTGTTTTAATTGTTCTTCCTTCGCACAATTATGTTAATGTAACTCAGGTTATATATAATTCAAGTTGGTCCATGCTTTCAACTGAGATTTGAATGGATAGGCTTCTTCCCTATTTGTGGATGCAAATATACATTAAAGGGCATCTTTACTAACACAGGTCATATGTATTCTAGCAAACATGCTCTGCGATCATGTGTCCATTCAATTGCATTCTTAAGCAAGTAAGTTAACCCTATTGAATCCACCATACATAAATACATCCTTTATCGATTAGCTAGCTCATGCTTTTACAGAAATCGAATCCATCAGCCCATACTTAACACATGTTGCGAAGAGACTAGAATCCTCCAACTTTAGAGGTTTTTTCAGGATGTATGAATGCTCCAAACTTATTAACACGTCCTTATTTACATCGATTTTCCCAAAGCTTTGATTAATGTACATTCAGTCTTGTATTCTACTTGTATAGAATTGTTGATAGTTTTCTGAGTTCTTCATACAGTCATTATCTGCATCCTTTGTCAAAGAGTTTCCATCAAGGACAATCATATAATAAGAAACATATTGCCAACAATCTCCCCCTTTGGACTTGATGGCAACCATGACCTGAAATACATTCAGAAATATTCTTCCCCTTTGACATCAAGGGAAAAGGATAGATCAGGATCCTTTTTACCGACAATACCGTGCTCCCCCTGAGATCATGCTATATCTTCAGATGTAATATTTAATGAAATAACATAAATGATTGATACACTCAAGATCAAATATTATAGCATGAGATAAGATTACAAAAAATAATTAGAATGCCAACAATGCATCCTTGCCACATGACCAATGCTCCCCCTTAGCCTGTGCATCTTGAAAACTTTCAAGAGGAGCGTATCCAATTTATTCTTTTGAATTTAAGTAGATCTGATCTTTTTCATGGAAGATACTACTCCCAAATTTTGTCTGAGATATTTGAACGCTTCCCTGGGTAGAGGTTTGGTAAATATAACAACGACTTGTTCTTTGGAGGGAACATACTCCAACTTCACCTTTTGTTCAAGCACTTGTTCACGTAAGAAGTGATACTTCATGGGAATGTGCTTGGTCTTGGAATGCATAATAGGATTCTTTGAGATACTGATGGCACTTGTATTATCACACATAATGGAGATAGGAGGTGAAAATTTGATTTGAATATCTTGTAAGGTTTGCATCATCCAAAGAAGTTGAGTGCAACATGATGCGGCAACCACATATTCTGCTTCTGCTGTAGATAAGGCAATAGAGCTTTGCTTCTTGTTGAACCAAGATACTAACCGGGGCCCCATATAGAATGCACCACCACTAGTGCTTTTCCGATCATCAACATTTCCAGCCCAATCTGCATCAGTGTAAGCATGAAGAGTAAGATCAGCATTCTTTGGATACCATAGTCCAAAGTCTTGAGTTCCTTGTAGATATTTGAATATTCTTTTCACAGCCTGAAGGTGAGTCTCTTTTGGATTAGCTTGGAATCGTCCAACAATCCCAACTGCATGCATAATGTCTGGTCTTGTCCCAGTGAGATACAATAGACTTCCTATCATAGATCTGTATTCTGGTTGATTTACCATGGGGGAATCATCATTAGAACTGAGATTACATTCGGTTATCATTGGTGTACTTACAGGTTCGCAATCTTCCATGCCATACTTCTTTAAGATTTGCTTGAGGTATTTTGCTTGTGATAAGAATATGCCATCTGTTGCTTGTTGTACTTGCAAGCCAAGAAAGAATGTTAGTTCCCCAAGTAAAGACATTTCAAATTCTTGCTGCATATCAGAAGAAAATTTCTGACTCATAGACTCTTCATTACTTCCAAAAATGATATCATCAACATATACAACCACAATCAATAGTTTATCATTTTCAGTTTTTGTGTATAAGTTGTTATCAGCAGACCCCTTTGAAAAACCTTGTTGATGAAGATATTTGTCAAGACGATAGTACCATGCCCTTGGAGCTTGTTTGAGACCATATAGAGCCTTTTTAAGTTTACAAAAAAGTTTTTCATCATTTCCAAAAATGAATCCTTCTGGTTGTTCTACATAAACTTCTTCTTATAGATCACCATTGAGAAAAGCAGATTTAACATCCATTTGATAAAATTTGATTTGTTGGAAGCTTGAAAAAGCAAGAAACATTCTTATGGCTTCAAGTCTAGCTACAGGAGAAAAATTTTCTTCAAAGTCTATACCTTCTTGTTGAGCATACCCCTTGCAAAAAAGTCTAGCTTTATTTATTATAACATCCCCATTCTCATTTAACTTATTTTTGAATATACATTTAGTTCCAATGGCATTTTTGTCATGAGGTCTTGGTACTAATTCCCAGGTGTGATTATTTTCAATTTGATCAAGCTCTTCATTCATGGCTTGAATCCAACATTCATCTTTGCTGGCTTGATTGACATTTTGTGGTTCAATAGTGGATAGAAATGCCAGATAGCTAGAAGATCCCACAAGAGTCCTTCTTGTTTGTACACCTGATCCCTTTTCTCCCAAAATTTGAGATTCTGGATGATTCTTTTGAACATATCTGGATGGAGCTTTTTCAGATAAATCATCTTCGGGTTCTTCATTGGGTTCAATGTCTATATCATTTCTATTTGATGTAGAAGGATATATGTCACCATCGTCTTCATCTGTTGTTTGTTTTTCTTCTTTTGGAGTTGTAGGAGACTCATCAATAACAACATCAATACATTCAACAATATTTCGAAGTATTTTATTGTAACATTTATATGCTCTACTCCTAGAGGAGTAACCAAGAAGTATTCCTTCATCTGCTCTGGGTTCAAACTTGCCAAGTTTTTCATCATTATTTTTGATAAAGCATTTTCTTCCAAAAACTCTAAAATGCTTCACAGTGGGAGGATTACCATACCAGAGTTCATATGGAGTTTTATCACTATTTACATGAACATGTGCCTTGTTAAGAATATTTACCGTTGTATGTGCTGCTTCTCCCCAAAATGTGTCAGGTGTTCCGGAATCATCAAGCATAGCTCTAGCCATTTGTTGAACTGTTCTATTCATTCTTTCTGTTACGCCATTTTGTTGTGGAGTTCCAGCTACGGAAAACTGTCTTTTTTATGCCATGTTGTTCACAAAATTCAAGGAATTCATCTGATGTATATTCTCCTCCTCTATCAGCTCTAAGACACTTGATTTTTAGATCTAATTCATTTTCAACCAGTGCTTTGAAGATCTGAAATTTCTCAAATGCTTCATATTTGTGTTTAATCAACCCAATCGAACACATTCTAGAGAAATCATCAATAAATAAGATATAGTATTGTTCGCCACATGGTGACTTTTTCTTCACAGGTCCACATATGTCAGTATGAATGAGTTCAAGAGGCTTACTTGATGAGCCTTCCTTGGCATTAAATTGCACTCTGGTTTGCTTACCGAATTGGTAATATTTGCATATGATATTTTCAGGTGGTGTAATATTGGGAAGATCATGAACAACTTTAAGTCTGTTTGATTTGTTGATTTGAGAGAAGCTCAGATGCCCCAACCTTCTATGCCATAGCCAGTTTTCTGAAGATTTACTCATATAAAATTGTTCTTTGTAGTTCTTTAATACATACAGGTTGCTTGGAGTTCTGTTTCCTTTTATAATTGTTTTACCTGTATCAAGATCACGTACCACACATTCTTTTGAACTAAAGACAACTTCAGTTCCTTGATCACACATTTGACTTACACTTAACAGGTTATGCTTTAATCCATCCACATACATGACATTATTAGCTTTCACTTTTTCTATTAGAAAAACAGATCCTTTTCCCTTAATGACAGCAGGAGTATCATTTCCAAATGTGACATTCTTTTCCTTTTCTAGAGCACTATATGCAAGAAGTTTGTTTTTGTCACCTGTCATGTGTTTTGAGCATCCACTATCAATGTACCATTGATTTTCTTCTCCTTCTGCAGATAAAGCTATGCCACAATTTTCAACCTGTAATTCCTTGTTATTCCATACTTTGGAGCTTGAAGGAAGATGCTATTTTGGCTAGAATTTTCTCCTACATTAAGATTCTTCATGGCCAAAGTTATTGCAATAAGCACATTCAACTTCATTTTGAAGAGGAGAAAAGTTGTTATATGTATTATTCTTAGTTCCAATATCAATCATTTTCTTTCTTGCTTCTCTTTTAATGATGGTTTTATATGCAACACATTGAGCGGATTTGTGACCAAAATTGTGACATGAGAAACATTGTCCATTGAAAAATAAATTTCTGCGATCATGAAATATTCTACTTGAATTTACCTGTTGATTGGTGTTTCTTTGAAAGGTACTCTTGTTAGTGTTCTTTGAATTGAGATTTTCATGCTTTATATATAAAGATTCTCTATTCCGTTGCTGAGGGGCAGAATGTTGTGTACTGGATATAGCTGCTTCTAGATAATTTGGTGTTGAAGCCTGAGAAGATTCTCCGATATATCCAAGACCTGTCTTTAGAAGAGGAGAACGTTGTACCTTGATAATCTCATCTAAGGTTTCAGATCCTTTAGAAAATTTAAGATTCAAGGTATTTACTTTCTCAATTTCTTTTCTTAGACTTACTATTTCACATTCTAATTTCTCATTATGTTTCTCCTTTTCTTGAAGCTGATTTTTCAAAGTTTCTATGGATATTTTACTTTCTTCTAAGCATATTTTGAGTTGATTGATTTCATCAAGAAAATAATTGTCCTCTAAAGCATCCATAAAAGTATCCTTTTCTTCTCTAGACTCTTTTTCAAATACCATGATAAGTCTAAGATCTTGTTCACATTCTTCCTCACTATCTGATAACCCATCACTGTCTTCATGAGTATAGTAACTTTTTCTAGTGCTAAACCGATTCTTATTCCTTCTAGCTACTTCCTTTCCGTTTTCATGTGTTTCTTTGTGAGGACACTTAGCATCATAATGACCAACTCTTCCACAAGAAAAACATTTGAAAGGAAGCTTACCTCTAAACCGTCCTGTACCAAGTTGGAGTTTCTTTACAAAATTTACCTCATCTTCTTCTAAGATATACCTTGAACCTTCCGTCTCTTGTAATTCTTTCCCTTTTTTAGAAGATCTAAAGATGACTTCTTTGACTTTATATGGTCCTCCTCTTCTCATTTCATATGCAGTTAGTATGCCATGAAGTTGCACCACAGTAAGATTTTGAAGATCCTGCTTTTCTTCAATAACAGAAACTTTTGACTCAAATTTTGTCGTTAGTGATCTTAAAACTTTCTCAACCAAAGTAGATTCAGTTATTGTTTCTCCCAGATTTCTCATATGATTTACAATGTCATCAAGACGTAAAAATAAATTAGAAATTCTTTCCTCATTATGCATTTTTTGGTTCTCATATTGAATTTTGAGAGTTTGGAGTTTAGCACTTTTTACCTTTGCATCACCTTCATAACTTAGAATGTTTTTTTCCCATATTGCCTTTGTTGTATTCAGCTACATGACTTTGACAAATCTTGATTCAGTTAGACTTCCTAATATAGCATTAACCGCCTTTGCATTTGTTTCATAATTGTTTATTTCCTTTGGATATGTTGGTACTGCGGCTGGATATTGATATCTTGCTTCAACAATATCCCATACTTCTGCTCCCAGAGATTGAAGATAGGATCTCATCCTTGTTTTCAAGAAGATTAAATTGTTTCCGTTTAAGAGCAGAGGCCTGATAGATGCTATTCCATCGTGATTGCTCATCTTGATTTATCTTCCTTCTAGCAGTTAAGTTGTTCAGAAGGACCTGCTCTGATTCCAATTGTTGAGAAAAATACTGAGGGGGGGGGTTGAATCACTATTTAGAGTTGACTGAAAACATTTTATCAGATATCCTAATATGCATTTGATTCTGTACTTAGATTATTGCATCATTCATTCATCAGAAGTTTAAAAAGCAGTAAGCATGTGCAATAATAACAGAGTGAGCCATCACACATAAGCAACACACATTAACACCAGTATTTAAGGTGGAAACCCAATTTGGGAGAAAACCACCACAGCTGTCATCTCTGTCTTCAATATTTATTATAAAGAAAACTTCTTACAATTTGTGCTGGTGCATCCTTATACTAGCACGCAGGCACCCACCTGCAGAAGGCTACAACCTTCTCTCGTTCTCCAATCACTACTGGAAGGGAGCTCCAACTCCCTGATTTTAACACCATCTTGTACTCGCAGAAAGCTTCCACTTTCATCCACCAAATTTCTTCAATTTCTTCATCAGACTTGTGTCAGGTCTTCGTTATTTCTTTGCAGATCTTCCTAGAGATTCATCATTTCTAGGTCTAGAGATCTTGAACCTTCATCGACTTCATAGGTGAATCATACATACAGATTTATCAGAAAACAGAGTTCAATCATACAGATATCTCTTAAAGATATTTATTCTTTTTACAACCCCTCCACATGCACGCTTTGTACTATTATCCTCTTCTCCTTATATAGTTTTTTGCCTTTATTAATACCATGAGTCAAAACCACTCAACAGCTGATGGAATTCCTAGATGAGATCAAATAGACAATCCAGCGGGGTCTACCCAAGCCCCAAACAACTTCTCATTGTTCTTATTTTCTTGATCTGGCAATTAATTAATCTAAGTCTTTTTAATATCTCAATTTGAGATTGAGATATTAATCCGATTCCTCCTTTAGTTATGAAATCACCAAGGCATATATATATATATATATATATATATATATCGACCCCTGGTTTATTTTTTCATGAGATCAACGCATAAATTAACCCACGTACCTTTCATCACATGTTTCATATTTTTCCAACTTCACATAATCAACATCCTTTATTAACCCCGCAAACCTTAGTTTAACTAATATAATTTAAACTGGGCCCACATATATAACTAATGACCCAATCACATACTCGCACCGTACAGTTGTTATCCATCGTGCACCTTCCTCATACGGCCACCGTCCGATGTCTCCCCTCCAGATCGACGGCGCACAACAATATCGCATGGCTTCCTTGATCAGACATTAACACGCGATGGCGCTTAGTGATGGCGGTTTTGTAAATTCATTCAGGGACGCGTGTCACTCATTTTATGGAATCGCTCCCATCATCTTGAATACCGCTTGTCCGTCGAAAGTGGTGCGATGAAAATCAGAAACTTCTCTGGTTCCTCTCCTTCGCTCAAGGTTCTGTTCACTTGTATTCTATCATTGCTACGTTCCTTCATGAAGGCATAGCTCTATTTTAATTGTTCTTCTTTGCACAATTATGTTAATGTAACTGAGGTTATATATAATTCGATCTAGTCCATACTTTCAACTGAGATTTGAATGGATAGGCTTCTTCCCTATTTGTGGATGCAAATACACATGAAAGGGAATCTTTACTAACACAGGTCATATGTATTCCAGCAAACATGCTCTGCGATCATGTGTCCATTCAATTTCATTCTTCAGCAAGCAGGTTAACCCTATCAAATCCACCATACAGAAATACATCCTTTATCAATTGGCTAGCTCGTGCTTTTACAGAAATTGAATCCAACAGCCCATACTTAACACATATTGCGAAGAGACCAGAACCCTCCAACTTTAGAGGTTTTTTCAGGATATATGAATGCTCCGAACTTATTAACACGTCCTTATTCACATCGATTTTCCCAAAGCTTTGATTAATGTACATTCATCCTTGTATTCTGCTTGTATAGAACTGCTGATACTTTTATGAGTTCTTCATACAGTCATTATCTGCATCCTTTGTCAGAGAGTTTCCATCAAGGACAATCATATAATAAGAAACATATTTCCAACACCCCAGACCTCCTTTAGTTCATAAAGTGATTAGTCCAAATTCATATTTAGTCTATCCCAGTCTAAGTGAATCCAATGATTCTATTCCTAGCCAGCCATTGGTAGAGAAAATGGTTGACTCGATTCCACTTTTTGGTGATCATACCTTTCTCGTAGAGAGTGAGGTTCATACCGCTCAGGTTCTAATTGTTTATTCATATTCCAATGAGTTTGGGGACAATCCTTCTGTTCCAATGGTAGAGGGGGGAAATCCTCTTGTTCCCAGAGCACTACGAGGAAATCCTCCCATTCCCACAAGATATAGTATTAGTTCTCACATTCCTATAGCACAAGGGGGAAGTTATCCCATTCCCAAAGTCACCCCCTCCAAGTGATATGGTCACTTAATTTCATTGGAGTCGACAGGAATGATATTGTATTCATCCTTACATGCCCTTCCATATCATAGTACATGCTTATAATATGCTGATACCCAACATGGTTATAGACAAAGGTGCACCTATTAGTATTCTATCCTCAACTTCTTAGAAAGCTTATGGTTCTCTATTTATTTATAATAATATATAACTTGGAGAGAATTTAAAAGTTTAAATATATTTACATTTAATAATATAACATTTGCAGTATTTTGAATGTATTTATAAAACATTCTCATTATTTAGGTTTAACTTGGAAGGTTTTCCAATGAAAATTAACATATTATGAAACATTTATATTGTGAATGTTTAATTTCACATGGTTTACGATGAAATTTTGGAATGCCAACATTTTTAATTTAGGTTTACATTGAAATTTTAAAATGTTTAAATTTAGATTTATATTGCATTTGGGCCAGGCCATCACTCAATGGTTTCTTTTCAACAATTCTCTTTTCATCTACGAGGACGAAACTCAATGTGTTCACTACATTCCTCATGCTTGGAGTTTCTTCGATTGCAGTAGTTTCTTTCTTTTCTTCTACAAGATCTATCTGCTCATCATAAAGTATTGTGTCAATAAAATTCATAAAAAGAGCATTCATGTTATGGTTCCATTAAGGGCATGTATTCATTAGGGTAATTTTGAGGTCTAAAACGAGCCTCCTAAGGAAATTATAAAATAATAGTGAAAATAATAAAATAAGATTTGATTACATCATCAAATTTTAGAGGGAAAAAAGAAAAAACTACTTTTTCAACTTGTCTCCCAAATATTTTACTCAAATTTCGAGCGGAAGGCTCGTTCGATGCAAAATTTAATTCCTCATCCAAGGAGTACCCATGTTTCATACTTTTGATGGACCCTGCTATACGAAAAATGATAAATACATGAAAAACATGATTGAAATCATGTGTTTTCATGTATTTTTCATTTTTTGCATAACAGGGTCCATAAAAAGTATGCAACATGGGTACTCCTTGGATGAGGAATTAAATTTTGCATCCAACAAGTAATCCTGCTCGAAATTTGAGTAAAAACTTTGGGAGATAAGTTGAAAATACGAGTTGAAAAAGCAGTTTTATTATTTTTTTATTTTTTAATCTTTTTACCCTTTTACTTAAAAAATGGTGAATCATCCCCAATTGTTGACATCATCATCTTGAATCCTATTGGTTCTCATAAAGTTTATTTTGGTTGTACATTTTTCTTAAGATGCCCATTTTAGACCTCAAAATTCCCCTAATGTTCTGCTAAGGGGTAAAATTCTTGGGTGGTAGTTGATGTATATCCCTCTTAGGGCTTCCCAGTGCCCGAGTCAGACACTCATATTAGTTGTCTAGTTACAAATACATTGCACACAATTTTATACTAATGCATAATTGACAAAGCGAGATCCTATGGAGAGCTCTAAGTGACATGGCTGAAGTCCTCCCTCACCGGCTCCAAGTCTAGATCCTGAAATAAACAAAGCACTCGTGTAATCTTCACAGTGGTATCACTTGCTAGAAATTAAAAAAGTATATCATCAAAATTAAACTATGCAAATCTGAGCCATTTATATCATGCTTCATAGACAAATGAACAAAAAATGTGACACTGAGAAAAAAAATGGACAAAACAGATAAATTTCTATTAATATATAAGAAGGATGGTTACAATCGTTGGTTGAACGAAGCCCTCCTTAGTCTTCCAACTCCTCTCTCTCTCTCCTCTATCTCCGAGTGTAATGATACTTGGGATAAGAGTTCTCAATGAAAATTTCCAATCCTTAAGCCTAACACTCAATAATAAAATTATGCTCTACACATGACCAAACCTTCAACCTTTGACCAAGAGCCCAAGCCTCCAATTTATAGGAATTGGGGAGGACAGACCTTGCCAATCCTTTCAATTAGTTTGAATGGGGAAAAATATTGATGTTTCCTTGACTTTATTTACTTTTTCCCTCTTTAGGTGTTTATTTTTGTTTGGAAACATCCAATAAGAGGTTTTTATAGCAAGTTACTGTTTTTGAACTAACCCATTCTAAGAAAAATAAGGAAAGGCCAGTCATTTTCCGCGGGATTTATCCCTTTTCTCATGAAAACATAGGTAATGTTTCCCCTTATGAAAGACAGAGAGTTAACCTAGGAACTAACGCTCCCTTTGAATGGCTAGGATGCATTATAATTCAGCGTAGCTATCTCTGGGGTGGGTTACCTTGGAAAAATGTGTCTCTATCTGGGTCATTTTCTTCCTTCCATGTTTCCTTCTCCCTTGAGCTGATGAGGAGGTCATTTGTCGTGTAACATATGCCCCCTAAAGCGTGAGGTAAAAGGTGAAGACGATGGCCTAAATACTTTATGATATATGTAGTAGAGCAAGAGGAGTTGGAGGACTCAGGAAAACCTAAAACAACAACATCTGTCATATATATAAGTATTTGTCTTGAATCAGGCATTCCCATGCTCAGTAGCTGTATCAAAATGATTTCCCTAGAACAAGATATTACCAGTATGTCCACAAATAAGCACAATGTGGAACTTTGTGTCGTGACAAGATCAATCTGATAAGTTTTCTCCAAAAAAAATACAACAGCTTGGGAGAGGAAACATAACTAAAATGTTGTAAGCCTCAACCCAAGGTCTTAATCGCCGCCTCACTAAACTGCATATTTTTGCACATGTGAATGAAGGAGTTGTATTAGAACATACACGAAATTTTTTGATTACCAGTCAATGATGAAAACTGTTAACAGACATGAAGGTGGCTATGAATAAGAATGATGGTCCCCAAGATGCACAATATAATCTAGCGAGTGTGAATAAAACGAGTTGATGTCGAACACCCATAGAATCATTCGATTGGGAGCCAATAATTAGAACCCCGAATCAAACTCAAGGTAACCTGCCACTGAGGTCTGAAAGCACATAGGTACTGATGTGTTTCTGGATCAACTTCCTAGATAAGATGCTGAAGTCGATAGGAAGAGATCTATCGAAAGGCAGGCACTAAGGCATCCACATCAATTGATACGAAACTGGAAAATGGGATTAACTGACGATGACAAATGATTTCTAGTATATGATGGCTTGGCTGATATAGGAAGAAGTAGATAGTGATAGCTTCTTGAAAAATAGAAGGCACAGTAATAGGGTACCATGCATCTTAGGCTTATGAACACCAAAGAGTGTCAGGTTTCACTAATGTAGGGGCATTGGTATATGAAGTCTAAACTCATAGAATAGTAGGGTTCGGCTAATTGTGAGTGAATTTTCTGGGAAGTGCCATTGTTGTGAAATCAACTCCAAAAATAGAAGAAAAGAGATATCAACACCTTAGAAATAAGCCATTTTGAGGGGGAAACCTCCTTTTTATATATAGGAGTCCATGGGGCCACAATGTAATCCTAGACGACCTGACAATAATAATGTAAGCGCACAATAATAAAAATATGGGGGTTACAGGGGTACAAAAATAACAATAAGGGGGGCTACACTAACATAATAAGGGACTACACTATTAATATAGGGACTTAAAATGCCCCTCTCCTTCAAACAGGTATTGTCCTCAATGCTTGATTATTTCTTGATGCTTCTGTATAAAATTCTCATCCTCTCATGTGGAGTCTTCTATAGGAAAGTTCTTCCACTTGCTGAGATACTCTGAAATTGATTGTACTTTTCGAGTTCTTGTTTCTGTGACTTCTTCAAAACTTCTTTCGATGTGATGTTGATCTTCCTGTTGTTTCATTAGATTCTGGACCAAATTTAGGTTATCCTTTGAGAGTTGGAGAACTTGTTGTTGATGCTCGATGTGATCTTCCACTAATTTATCATCCATATTAGCTACTATTTGATCCTTCAAACCATCCAACTTAGCATCCACTTCTACTTTTAAACCATCATGTCATCTTCGATTTCTCTTCGTAAGATCAAAATTTGTTGCACTTGGTACCATAATTTTGATATCTCATATTGCAATTCTTCCTCTTCATGCGTCATAGTATAGCTTTTTGATGGCTTGATGGGTATGAAATTATTTTTTTGAGGAATCATAGAACCCAATACTGATAAAAATTCTAAAATATGCCCTTAGAATCACGTCAAACTGATTTTTCAAACAAACGTTATGCAATTTTAAAAACCAAATACACACTTTTTTCTTGCTTTTGAGAAGCTTGATGTTGAAACTGAATTATATATGTGATTTCGGATCCTTAATAACTAAAATTTTGCCCTGAATTAGCCCTCTAATGCTTCTTTCTAATGCCATGGGTCTAACCTAATTTGGACTCTTCAAGTCAAAGTTATGTCCAATCTCCCACAATGACTTAATTATGGACTAGTTCAGTAGAGCGAACTTACACGACTTGCCACGTGTCACTGTTTCCTCCTTCGGCTCCCACGGTCACCTCTTTGAGATGAAATTTGGGAGCCTAAAAAAATCCTAAATTCCACAGATCATATCTCAAAAAATATTATGAACCAAGATCTGAAATGTTTTCATGAGGTTCTTTAGGATTTCAGCTTCGCTCTGTGCAAAGTTCAGCTTCTGAAACCTCGTGGAAACAATTTTATAGAGAAAATTCTGTGATGCCATGTTTAGGTTAAATTCAAGAGCCTGCAAAAAGACCTAACTTCCACAGATCATATCTCTGAAAATATTGGGAAACAAGCTATGAAATTTTGTGGAGATGTTCCTTAGGATTTTGGCTTCGCACTCTAAACATTTCCACTTAAGAAACTTCATAGAACAAAATTTATAGCACAAATTTCACAATGACCTGTTTGGAGTAGTGAAACCCTAGAATCCAAAGCTCTGATACCAAATGTTGTGAAACCAGCTCCAAAAATAAAATAAAAGAGATATCAACGCCTTAGAAATAAGCCACTTCGAGGGGGCAACCTCCAATAGATTACATGAATGAACAATTCTTGGATGATACAAATGACAAAACGTCCTTTCTATATATAGGAGTCCATGGGGCCACAATGTAATCCTAGTGGGGCCACAATGTAATCCTAGCCGACCTGACAATAATAATGTAAGGGCATAATAATAACAATATGGGGGTTACAGGGGTACAACAATAACAATAAGGGGGGCTACACTAACATAATAAGGGACTACACTATTAATATAGGGACTTAACAACCATGTTCAAGATTTTTTGCTGCGAAATCGACTTATCTTTTCATATATAAGGAGTCTGAAAAACATCATAAAAGACAACTCCATGGGGGTACCTCAATCATGTTAGATAACCAGGTGCAACAAAGGGAGAATAGTAAGCCCAACATAGTTCATTTTCTGTGAGTTAGTTCATTTAATATGGATAAAGTGATAAACCTATGTTCAATGGAAATTTGCCTCATTTTGTTATGAGTACAAGGAGACAAAGTAAACTCAATATTCTTTGTGAAGTTGAATGAGTCATACAAAGAAAATCTTGATCCTCTTCGTGAAATTTTAACAAGTCCGATGGAGAAGAACTCGATTAATTTTTAGTTTTTTAACGAGATAGAAAAATATGGAAAATAATAGCTCATATTTCTTCATTGCGGTAGTTTAACGAGCCCAACAAATGAAACTTGGGGTTTTTTCAGTTTTACGAGCGATAAAAAGTCCCTAAAAAGAAAGCTCAGTTCGGGTCAAACACGGTCAAATCTAGACATGAACACTGACAACTCATGAGAGCATCGATGACTTTGAAAAACAAATCATGCCGAGACAATAAATAGCAGAAACTTACCAATTTTAACAAAATAGCTCAGTGAGTCATACCTCCAAAATGTCTATAGGAAGGAAACAAACCTTCATTTTCATTGTTTTGAGTGTTCTGAAAGAGCTCTGGAGCATAAAAAGAGGTGAAAATTCTATTGTCAATTGTGGACAATCCACACAACGGTTTTCAATTCTGCGAGTTCCAGGTAAGAGCTTAAGCCTTAATCTAGCCTTCCGTTGGAATTTTAGTTGTTTTTAATGGCTGAAAAATGGATTTTTAGCAAGCCCTAAACAATTTAAGCGGATAACGCGGGTGCC
This sequence comes from Pinus albicaulis, assembly GCA_034641835.2. Lineage (NCBI taxonomy): Eukaryota > Viridiplantae > Streptophyta > Pinopsida > Pinales > Pinaceae > Pinus > Pinus albicaulis. Next base: position 447,709 of record JAXQQM020066277.1, read on the forward strand.
CACTGTTAGTGTCATGTTACACGCACTTCCCGTTAAGGGAAAGTGCGTTATCACACTCTTTTTTTCACTAGGGCCCACATTAGCCAACAAAAACATGTTTTAAACATGGTTTGCCCAATCTTGAAGTGTTTATGCTTGAAACTGATCCATTGGAAACTTGCTTTGTGTATATGTGAAGTTGTTACCATGAGAATTTGGTGGGAGAGAGAGTACGAATGGGAAGAACACGAAATGGTCACTTATTTGGCTACTTTGCTTGTTCTTTGAAGATGTGGTTTACTGAAGTATACATGGTTATATATGATGAGGGGGCAGGAAGACCTTATGAGGTGGATAATATAACATTGGGATGATCAACAACATGTCTTTCACATCGGGGGTCATGAACTCTTGATTGAGAAAGATGATATATACTTTCTCACTGGCCTATCATTCATAGGACTGAGGCCCAATCTCACAGGTTCGAGAGCTTATCCCCGCACTACTATAGATTTGGTCCAAGCTCACTGCATAAACAATACTACATCGGTAAGCAACTAGTTTCCTATAGCACGGGTTGCCACCAAGGCCCGAGTATTATTGGCACTGGATTGTATGCATCCATATATTTTTAACTGGTGTGAAGGTGTTCCACTGGGTTCGAGAAGAACTAACAGCATCTAAGACCTGATCCCAATGAAATTTTGGGTTTGGCACACTGATAGTTTCCTTCATACTAGAGCAAGTGCCCACTATGAGGTTGAGGATGATCATGGATGTGATGGGATTGCAAGAGCCTAGAAAAGGTCGCTAGTATTCTTTGATGTCACGGACTTGAGAGGGTCCAATCTGTCACTATTTTGATGATGCATTCTTCGAGTGGCTAGATGCCGAGATCCTGATGATCGAACTACACAGGAGATCCATAGTTGATACTGCCACCACAAACTCAATGGAGTCTAGATTGTAAGAAGGAAAATGATTGGTTTTAAGTATCTTTTATCTTTTGAATGTTTATGCAAGTTTTTAATTTAATGGGTGAAAATATTTTGACATGAAGCTTATTTATTGACACAAATGTGGCACCCATCCATCCAGCCAGAGCCCCTTACTATGCATGGCAAGGAATGCAGCTACATGGGGTTGGAGCAGAAGTAGAGGCTCTGATAGTCGTTAAAGAGATTGATGGTGCACGCATTTTGCATGAGGTTTCCAGGAACCTCGAAGGATTGAACATCAGCATGTTGCCTCTTCCCATGAGGGAGATCCCAGTTCACCTGCAGCGACACATAGTGGTTGTGTTGAAGAGGTTCTTGGTGTCTCATAAGAGGTTAGCCAGAGCAGTTATTTTCTACCATGAGCAACAGGCTCAGGAGGGTTAGTTGATAGACGTATAGTGTCAGAGCGAGGCTTATCAGAGCCAATTTTTGTAAAACATCCAAGTTTTAGTTTTTTTGATGTAACATTACAGGACACAACATATATATATATATATTGGCGATTCTGATCTTGTGTTTTTTAATTTTTATGTATTTTTTATGATGGAAAAAATATACACTCATGCATGATACTTTCTCTAATAAATGTGAAAAATTCCAATCTAACCCATAATTCTCCAATAAATCAGCGAATGTATTAGATTCTCTTGGAATGTGGTCAAAAGTAATGAATTGAAATTCATGTTATAGAAGTCATACCCTTAAGTAATAATGTAATAAGATTGGATGATGAACGTGATAAAAATTCTGGATCCAGATTTATGCAAGAACACAATAAATACAGAAATAGACATAAACGCATATATGTAGTGGAAATAATACTTCATTTCATTAATATCAAATAACTAAAATATGTTTACAGACATAATGGAAATAAACTAGCTAAGATGTGCTGAAAGTGCAATATGAAAGAACCAATGGTGGGGGTCCAAATCGAATATATGGGTGGCCACCAATATCCACTAAAATCATTCCAACCCCCTTAGGAAGAAATGGTCCCCATTTCATTGATATCCTCCATGAGATGAGGCAAATTTTGTTGAACTAGGTATTAGATTTGTCAAAGATGTCATGGACCTATGAGCGGACATGATGTATGTGTTTATTAAATTTAGTTTCTTTATCAGCTTGAGATCATACATGTGTGGATTTTTTCTGTGTAGTTGCATGAGGTATGGAAACATGAGGCAACAGTGCATCGAGGGTCAGCTCAATGGAGTGCTTGTCCTGACAGTGTAGAGTAACCTCTGCAAGTGAGGAGAAATTGTCCTCGTATTCCTTCATGACTTTGTCCATCTACTGTAGCCATGCAGGGAAGCCCCATTTTGAGGTTGTGGGCACAGTATTTTTCTTTCCCTGTGAGCGAGTTGTAAGGAAAATGAATTTCCTGGTTTGGGAAACAATCTTACTGTGTTGTTTTGTAGTATTCAAAGAGATGTTAGGAGGCGGTACCATCTCCGCTATCCTGTACAAGTTATTTCCAAAAGTAATAATAACAACACGAGGCATAGACTCATACACAACATGTCAGCTCCATAAGTATGGTTGGCCCAATAATACGTCAACTACATCAAGAAGAGCAACATCACACAATACCTCATCCGTGAATGGCTTGATGCTGTACGGAAGGTGGCACTATTGACGAATACGCAGATCTCTCCCTAGGTGAAGCCAATCGATTGTATACGGCTCCATGTGTGCTATGGTCAGTAAGCCTAGCCGCTTCATGACCTCTGCTAAAATGAGGTTCTTTTGGCTTCCACTATCGACAAGAAATTGTAGTGGAGAACCCTTCACCCACATCTACGAATAGAAGAGGCACTCCCCATCCTCTAGATCCTCAAGATCCTCCCTATAGATCTTGGTGGTGGAAACAATGGCATTGGGGTCTGCATCAATGATTAGCTTCCCTTTTTCATCTCCCTTGTCTGGTTCTACCTCGAGATCCAAACATGGATGTGATTCAAGTTCCTTCAGCTCGACCACCAGTGACGGTTTGGCCCAACACTCTATTGTGTTGTGAGTGGGGTTCTTATGGAATTCACACCACTTCCCTGTGACGTGTATATTTGTCGTGTTGTTATGAGTCGCCCTACTTTGGCTTTTCCCCTTCTTTTTTGGTTTTGGGGCGCCTTTCCCTGGCTTCAGATTCACAGATCCAAAGTCTCTCTTCTTATACTTAAATTTCTGCTCAATCTTGGTGGCATAACGATATGTCATGCTAAGCGAGGCAATTTTCCTTTCTCTCCAAAACATGTTTTCATCATTGAACTTCAACCAAAATATTTTTTGTCATGTTAGACTTCAACTAATTCATTCACAACATACGAATTGTATTATAGTACCTTGAGAGCCATTAACATCATCTACGATTTCTCTTGCATTTGTTAATGACTTACACCATTGGGAAGTAATCGAATGGTATCTACCATGTTCAACCTCATCATTTATTATCATGGTTATACTCATACATTCGAAGATCAAGTGAACAAGATATAAGACCCCGTATTTTGTTCCATGTAGACTTTGATTTCGGGACTAATACAAGATTACAAAATATGACAGCTATGGTCATATAGACACTCATCAAATCATGAGTCCACTCTTTCTCATCAATGGAAGATACTTATTGAAGGTTGTACATGTAATGTTAGCTTACGTGTTGAGCATGGGTATGCCTCCCTCAACAAAAATGTCATGATTTTAATGTATTAAAATACATGATGATTTCAATCAGTGTTTCTTGATCCAAAATTGTCACAAGATAAAGAACTTCATTCATCAGCTGTGATTTCAGACTTTTCACTTTAGGGGTAATATTTTCTAGGTAATTTTATCACATCTTGTTAATAGAACATTTAGGAACATTTAGGCCATATCAACATTATTTATACCAACATTTTTCTAGCATCAAAGTATAGAAGCCAAATTTGTTCACCAAAACCATGGTCCATCCTTCAGTAATTTCTCAAAATCTTCCTATGCTTAAAATTTGAAAATAAAAACTTCTTTAGATCATAAATAGACATTAAATTTTGGTTTCCATGTTGAAACAACCAGTTGATGTAAATCATGTAGTTGGTGTAGAAACTATTCAAACTACATATTTTTTTTAACAAAATTGTTTTCGCATACAGAAAAATTTAAAAAAAAAAATTTAATTTAGCTTAGAAATATTAACCTCCATGGAAAGCGGTTGATTCATTTATGCTACAATGTAGGAACCTTGGATGTATAGAGGTTCATCTATTGGACTAGAGGGTTTTCCATTCACAACATCCTTGTAGGATGTAGATTCTTTAAGAAAAATTTGTTCTAAAAAAGCTTCCTCTTAGCCTCAATTTCAAAGATAAGGTTGAGTTCTTTGAGATGTGGTAGCCCTTCATCTAAGGCCATAAAACATGATTGCAAAGATAAGGTGGAGTTCTTTGAGATGTGGAAAATAGTTCATTTTCTTGTGTCAATATCGTGAAAAAATGATAGAAGGTTCCACGAGCATAGTTCTTTTCCTATTCCATACTTGTTTAAATGAATCTTAAGTATTTATTTCTTCCTTTTGAGACTCAAGAGACTATTTGTGACAAAGAAGCTTTGGATTTTTCTTTTTCACCTGTTTTCCAAACTCTCTAAACATGGAAACAAAGTTTAATTACACATTTGTTGGACTCATAAAAGTATCAAACACCAATGGACTCGCCAAGCATGACATAAATGAACCACTCCTTCTCAGAGTTTGTTAAAAGTACTCAAAGAGATTTATCCAAAGAATGAACTTACATATCAAGCATATGTTATCCTTCTCAACATCAAGCATATGTTATCCTTCTCAACAACACTCTTTAAGTCACGCTTTAACAAGCATATCAAGCATTCAAGAGTGTTGTTAAGTCACGCTTTAACAACACTCTTTCATTTCATTTCAATCACTGTTGGGTTGGAAAATATGCTTGTATTTTTAATTAGTCACCCCATATCATCCCATATTTTTTGCGTCCATGTTGCCAAATCCATAAAGTGTGGTCAATATGTTCAATATAAGTCCTTTAGTTGACGCCTCCTATGATACTCTTGAACCTACATTCATGTCTATTGTTCTCCATATCAAAATCATTTTTTGACTCAAATCTTGATACCAATATCAACACTCTTTGGATCAGGTTCGAGCTTGAAAGAATAATATTAGTATATTTAAAAGTGATTTATAAAAATAAATATTTACAATATATTTAACTATTATTAATATTTATTAAAATCGTAGAAATACCTTAAAACACATTGATATTTTGAAATGTGTAAATTTTAATTTTAAATTACATGGTTCGAAATGTCTACATTTAAGCCTACCATATATACATTGTAACGATGGGTACCCTGAGAATAAAACGACAAAATGTATGAGGAGAATAAAACGACAAAATACTCAACAACGGTAAGTTTTGCAGTTTTGAGGGTGAGCGCCGAAGTTTTGCATGTGTTTATAGGGTGTTGACGTTGAACGGTTTACTAATTTCATTCCCACGTCATGGAAATGAGTGTATTGGAAAGTCCAGAGTCTCCGAAGCTCAAGTTGCTATCATATTCTAATGTCTTAGATGGTACACCAGGAAGTGCATGTGCCAGTCTAAATTGCCGCCCATCACTGGCTTCTTTGACTTGAGAACTACAGAAGGACCATAATAGCTGTATTGGATCAGTTTGCAAAAATCTCCTCTGCACCCTCTTGCCATCAGGTAAACGGACACCTAACCTACAGATCTTCACTCCTTTATCACCTTGTACTGGCTCTGGCTCCTCTGGGAGAGGAGGGTACTCTCGTTTCACTGCTTTTTGTACTGTATTATCATCCTCCTTTATTTCCACTGCATTATCTTCCTCGATTGCCAAAGAAGCAAAGTCAGCTAAGAAGTCTTTCCCTTTACCTTTCGCTTGTTCATGTGCATTATTAACATTTGATGTCACCGGCTTCTTCCTTCGAAGCCTAAATTCCTTGGGGCCCTTGTCCAAATAAGGTATCAAATCCTGTAGAAATTGCTGTGGATCGATGGTGCCTGTCCAAGCTTTGACTTTTAGCCCAGTGATAGAATCAATAACAAGTGTTGAAGGCAGCTCACTCAAATGATAATAGGTGCACACCTTTCGCCCTTCTTCATTGTCGTCATAAATTTGCCAGAAAATGAAAAATGCACTAATAGTCTCCCTCACACCTTCGTTGGCCCAAGTGTCTCTATTAAGTATATAAGAGCTGAACTCCTTTGGGGATTGTATATTTGCGATGAGCCATTTTCCTTGGCCTGCAGCTTCCACCTTCGCCTGCTCAAAACTGCCTTTGAAGATTAATTCGATTGGTGGGCGATACAGTGCTTCCAATATAGCATTGCCTTCACCCCAGAAAGCCCAGCTGGCAGAATTAGGTTGAGTGGACGATTGTTGATCTCTTCTTCTTATGAAATCATCATCGTATAATGCTTCCCTCTTAACTGGTAGTGGTGGGCGTACATAATCAGGATCTTCCACTACTGGAGCATGGTGAGTTAAATTAGAAGTAGTAGAAGTAGAAGTAGAAGCCGATGGCAATTCAGAATGAGCATAGAATAACTGTATCGCTTCCTCGAGGTTCCAGTTGGTTGCCTCCAAAAACTGCCGCGCCTTTTCTGTTGATTCCCCAACTATTTCAACAAACGAAACAATATGTTCCTGCCTCTCCATCGAATGAATTTAGTAATGATGAGGAAACTTACACGAAATATAAGTTAGATAGATTGCCCTCAGAAATCTATTTGTGATATATTTATGTCGAAAGTCACTTTTACGAGATTATGGGAAAAAGAAGAGAGCTCACTCTTTATATGTACTACTTTGCCGATTAATCAAACGACGTGACTCTATGTTATTTGTTATCATGACCACATCAATCCATCCAATATTAATTTATTATTTAGAAAAATAAATTAGACCTCACACCCAAACGTCGGCTTAATTCAGTGTCAAGACGGGATGGATCAGTCACTTCCCGTTACCGCGCAACCTTCATTACTGCGCCACACTCTCAGCTTGGAAGACGTCTTTTAGCTCAAATTCACATTCGCAATGGGTGTGGTGTTGTGTTGTTATTTTGAATCATATATTGAATTTCTTCCTCAGTACTAGTTAGTTAGTTAGTTGGTGATAGTCACCTCAGTAATTGCAAATCATATATATATAATCATTTCAATTAATAATGGAATATGGTGTAATAATTGTATACCATAAATTTTGGAGTTTTTCTCTACATTTAGTTCTTAATTAGGGAGAGGGAGCCTAAGTGTTGGGTGTGGAACAAAAGATGATGCAATGCTTTTTCAAGAGATAGGGCCAAAAGTGCTTCACCCCCTTGTATACTACATAATCTTGTTTGTTAATGGCAGAGTAATTGAGTTTAGGTCCTTGAAGGCTAGCGCTCATAAAAGATATTTCCCCCTTGTTGTTTTGATCATCCTTTTGTATAAGCACAATGGTGAGAGAAGTGTGAGAAGGAAAAGTGTAGATAGACCCACCTACATTAGGTTGAGGCGATTAGGTTCCACCTTTTCGAGTTTACTTGAGTCAACAATGGAGTCACAGTGAGTTAGCTCATGATTTTTATTTGTGGCTACGTGAAAGTCTGGAAACATGGGTTTTGTGAAGAGACAATGCATTACTAGCTAAGGTAATGCAGGTTACTACCCCAAGACCCACGTTATAATTCTTTGTTTGGGACTTGCAAGGTGCCTTATAGTCTTAAAAGGCATGAAAAGGAGGTGTATTCTGACCAAAAACTTGATGATATCCACTAGGATGATGAGGAGGTATTTTCATGGATAGCAGATGCCCCTAAAATGTCAGGTTAGGGAAGAACGAGATAGTCAAAATACTTTGTGAAACAATTGACCAGAGATATTTTTAGAGTGTTGGAATGGAAGGAGGCCTACAAACAACAAACATATGTCAAATATAAATCACATCCCAAGTCAAGAATTCCCATGATCAATAGCTAAAGTAGAATGATGTCATGTGGATCCTTGACAAATCATGTCCACTAATAAGAAAAATTTGGGTTGATGTGATAGTGTGATTAGTATGATATGAGGTGTGTGGAGAAATAATATTTGTAGCTTGGGAGAGGAAACAAGGATATAATGGGTGTGGTGTTGTTGTTGTTTTGAATCATATATTGAATTTCTTCCACAGTACTAGTTAGTTAGTTAGTGAGTGATAGTCACTTCAGTCTTGAATGAGAACCAATAATATTAACTTGTACTCGCTACCAAATTTATATAAACATATTTATGTAATTGCAAATCATATATATATATATATATATATATATATATGCATTTCAATTAATAATGGAATATTGTGTAATAATTGTATATAGTTTTTCTTTAAAGTACCATAAATTTTGGAGTTTTTCTCTACATTTAGTTCTTAATTAGGGAGAGGGAGCCTAAGTGTTGGGTGTGGAACAAAAGATGATGCAATGTTTTTTCAAGAGATAGGGCCAAAAGTGCTTCACCCCCTTTATGCTGCGTAATCCTGTTTGTTAATGGCGAGGTAATTGAGTTTAGGTCCTTGAAGGCTAGCGCTCATAAAAGATATTGCCCCCTCGTTGTTTTGATCATCCTTTTGTGTAAGCACAACAATCAGAGAAGTGTGAGAAGCAAAAGTGTAGAGAAGGAAATATTTGCTGAATTCTCGATTGTACAAAGTAGGTGCTTCTGCAATGGCCTGCCTAACATGGGAAGACACGTCCTTTTCCCTTTTTCTTTGTGCTCCATGTTGAGTCTGCCTCGTTTTTCAAGAAAAATCTTCCTAAACCCCTTCCAATTCTCGATGGAATTTGGAGGAGGACTATGATACGAAAAAATTCTACAAGAAACATCATCATAGCGTACCTCTAGAATTTTTAGATGTAATCAAAAGTTGTCGAGATGGTCCTCAACTTCCATTGATTTTTCGGGGTAATACATCATTAAAATATTTTTTGGATGTCTTGGCATCTTCTGTAGAACACCCTGCAGTTTGAGTGGTGTTGGGTCTCTGTTTTGTCTTGCTTTATATTACATTTTACTCAAAATTCCTTATGCTTTTGTTTAGCTTGAATAGTTATTTTGTAGTTTTGTGTATTCTCGGAGATAATAAGTATTTTCTATTTCCTTGTTTTAATAAGATTTAAACATTAAAATCATCGTTAATAATAGTTTGTGTGCTTTCAGGTTTGAAACTGAGTTTATTATATGCATGTTCTAATAGAGGCAAAGTTCCTTCTCCATGCATTCCTGCACCAATTTTGGGCTTTGATATCTCGACACGATTTCGAGGAAAAGAAAAGATGACTATGAGGCTCTAACACCTTCCCATAAGTTGGATTGCACCCAGGTCGAATGTGTGGGTCCCTAGGAGAAACTTAATAAATCTGCTCAAAATCCGCATAATTTCTAAACGACCAAGTTTGACCTCGGGTTTCGTGCAGATGGAGGTGAATCACGAAAATCCAAGAAAATGGATTTTTCAAAAATATAAGTAGTTAACTAGAACCCAAAACTGTTTCCTGAGATTTTAATTATTCCAAAAGTTATGCACTGGTCATCGAAACAATTTTATAAAAAATACTGTTTTTTCCAAAATTCTAGAAAATGCCTAGTCAGTAGTTTCCAAACTGACTATTTCCTCCTTGATTTCCACACCTATCGTAGCGAATCTTAAAATTACAAAACATGGGTGTTACACAACATTTTGTCACTGTCCCTACAATTCCCATCTCGCCCATTGGAGGGTCATTTCCGTGAGCAATAAGCAGTGTCATGCCTTGAAAAAACCATCATTGTTTCCCTTTGCATGAGAGTAACATTCCTTCTTTTGACAATTCCCTGAGCAAAGATTAAAAAACCCTTGTTTTTGCCTTGGCGCGAGTAGTCAGTTATTCCCTCACGTCGAAGAGGAAGATTAACACTGGGCCCCATGCTAGTTGGCACTCTGTGTCAGTTAGCCACCTGCGCCAAGCTGTTTATGGAATGTTTTTTAAAAATAGAGACAAATATTCCACTCCAACAACTTCGAGGATGAGTCATTGGGAGTGGTTGAACTAAATAACCACAGACTCCCTCCTTTAGTTTATGGTTTCCACCTCTTATGGGAACTTCCTAAAGGATAGGCCTCCCTCCTACCTTTGTAGGGATCCTAACCTCCTCTTTTTTCTCTATAAAAAGAAGTTATATCTCTTTGCATAAGCTAGCTCAACATGGAGAATTGAACATACTATAGCTGAAATATTGAAGAGATAGAATAATAAGGAACTACGTTGAGAGAGCTTAAGTTCATGCCCTCATCCCATCTGAATTCCCTGACATGCATCTGAGATGCGCTTCGGTTGAACCCCACTGGAGGAGACTGCGATGTCAAAGCATTGGTTGTAAATCTTCCTTCTATCAATACATATACGTGACTATTATTTGGTTCCCATTTTGTATTATGTTATATGTTTAATGCAATATGCTTAGCCCGCTTTGACTGGATAGTAGTTATGAATGAAGTTATTATGTTGTATGCTATGCTTGTTCGTTGTTCTATGTGGAGGTATCCAAGCACGACTGCAGAAGGATTGTGACTTGCCAAGGTAGGAGCGAGAGGCCACCACCATTGCAGCAATGACGACAACGTTGGATTCCATGTAGGTCGATCTACCGTGTCCTCTTTTCATTCAGTAATTAAGAATCAACACTCTAGCATGTCTCTTTGTTTATATACCCACTCTAGGGCTAGAGGGATCATCTCTATCTGCAGAGAGGATTTACCTGCTTAAAAAATTGGCGACTCCACTGGGGATCAGTATGAGTTTGTCGTTTCATCTTGTTGGGTCAATTTAAATCATTGATTTTCTTATTTGTCTTTTTCTAGTTTTCTTGCTTAGTTTATATCCTCTGTTCAGCTACGGAGTGTCAAGATTGACCTCTGCTCATTAAATTTGGTTTTTCCTTTTTACCCATAGTTATCCGGCTTGGCTCGCTTTTCATTTAAATAGTCACACCAATTGGCACAGGCTTCTTTTGTTGTAGTTGTGTTGACCCCTGTTTGGCATGGATTACAACCTTACAGTTGTGTCGAATCCTGTAGAATTTGGTTTGACCTCCTTAATGAGTTTTTTGGTTAGTTGTGCTTGCCTCTGGGTTATTTTTTGTGTGTAATTATGCCTTTGGGACTGTTTTGACTGCTGTCGACTTGTTTTTCTCAGTCATTTGTCCATCATATTATCTGTGTAGTTTAAGGCCTTAGGGTCTTTAAGTGTCTTGGTGCATTGCTCGTTCCCACTCAACCTTCATGACTCTACCACACTCTCAACTTGGAAGATGTCTTTTCACTCAAATTCACATTCACAATGGGTATGGTGTTGTTGTTTTTTTTTTAATCATATATTGAATTTCTTCTATAGTACTAGTTACTGATAGGCTCAGTCTTGAATCCTGTGAGAACCAATAATATTAACTTATATTCACTACCAAATTTATATAAACATATTCATGTAATTGAAAATCATATATATATATATATATATATATATATATATATATATATATATATTTAAATTAATAATGGAATATTGTGTAATAATTGTATATCATTTTTCTTTAAAGTACCATAAATTTTGGAGTTTTTCTCTACATTTATTTCTTAATTAGGGAGAGGGAGCCTAAGTGTTGGGTGTGGAACAAAAGATGATGCAATCCTTTTTCAAGAGATAGTTCCAAAAGTGCTTCACCCCCTTGTATACTGCGTAATCTTGTTTGTTAATGGCGGGGTAGTTGAGTTTAGGTCCTTGAAGGCTAGCGCTCATAAAAGATATTGCCCCTTGTTGTTTTGATCATCTTTTTGTGTAAGCACAATGCTGAGAGAAGTTTGAGAAGTGAAAGTGTAGATAGACCCGCCTACATTAGGTTGAGGCGATTAGGTTCCACCTTTTTGAGTTTACTTGAGTCAACAATGGAGTCACAGTGAGTTGAGTCATGTTTTTTATTTGTGGCTACGTGAAAGTCTGGTAACATGGGTTTTGTGAAGAGACAGTGCATTACTAGATAAGGTAATGCAAGTTACTGCCCCAAGACCCATGTTATAATTCTTTGTTTCGGACTTGCAGGGTGCCTTATAGTATTAAAAGGCATGAAAACTTGATCATATTGTCTAGGATGATGATGAGGTATTTTCATGCATAGCAGATGCCCCTAAAATGTGAGGTTAGGGAAGAACGAGATGGTCGAAATAATTTGTAAAAAAATTGATCAGACATATTTTTAGAGTGTTGGAATGGAAGGAGCCCTACAAACAACAAACATATGTCAAATATAAATCACATCCCAAGTCAAGAATTCCCATGATCAATAGCTAAAGTAGAATGATGTCATGTGGATCCTTGACAAATCATGTCCACTAATAAGAAAAATTTGGATCGATGTAATAGTGTGATTAGTATGATATGAGGTGTGTGGAGAAATAATATTTGTAACTTGGGAGAGGAAACAAGGATGAGTGATAAGAGCTTCTACCCAAGGTCTTCGTCACTATCTCAATTTTCGTTTCGTCATAATGATAAAGCTTGTTATCATACTTAGATAATTTATTTGACTGCATGAAAGAGTTCGTTGATTGAAGAAAGTACTCTTTGGCTTCTGAAGTTCATTTTTATTTCAAAAAATATTTTCATTCTGAAGTTTAGTATGGTTGAAGCATTCTTTTTTGTTTGTGGAAGTTATTTCAAACTTCTGTTTGCCTTTGCAAATTCTTTTCATAGTTAGCACACTCTTTAATTTTTTCCTGAAAGTAATTGGAAAACTTGGTGTAGGAACCTCTCTTCCGGTACAGGAACCAATATATTTATACAAGAACATAGTTCTCTAGTCCTAAGGCTGAGAGCCCCTGCATAAAGACATAAATATCCAGTATAAGTGTAAAAGATATTTCCGACACATAATCCTTGTGCCTATACTAGTGCAAGCAGATTGCAGGAGTAGAGGAATAACATCTTAGTGTAGGAAGGAACAGCCTTAAAGAAGGAAAATCCCTTCGAGGGCACAATTGTTAATCAATAAACAACTATAATGAATATAAACATATAATTTTACTTCGGTAATTAGAATTGTCTGCAGCAGCTTGGGAGTTCCTTTTATTTATTTTGGAAAGTACTTTCTTTTTATTCCAGTTTCCATAATGTTGTGGTGTCATTGTATTAAATAGTGCAAGTTGTTAACATCCTTCTCTGGAATTTCCATTGTTGCACATCTAAGCTTACAAACTCCCATATTGACAATTAAATGTTAGGTTTTTTATTGCATCCAAAATTTTGGCGTCGTTGTTGGGGAGGAACCTAGGGGATTGACCTTGGTAACCTACTACATCCAATGCACCTATTTCACTAATCACTTGGTAATACAATTCAAAAAGGGAGTCTCGAAGTAGTACATGGAGAACCTCTTTTTATTTGGTAAGAAATGACAAACATTGTTACTTTTGAATTCCCTATCAAAGATCTAGGAGTGGCACAAACCCGTATTATTCCCCCATCTGCACTACCAAAATTTCATGGTTTGGAAAATGAAGATCCAAATACATTCTTATTTGAGTTTGAATTACTTTGTAGAGGATATGGTTGTTGTACTAATGCTCAAAGGTTGCAAGTGTTTCCTCTTACTCTAAAAGCAACGACTCTTTGATGGTTCATGAGCCTTGGAGGGAGCTGCATTTAAACATGGGAAGACATGAAGAATGTATTCTTGAAGAAATGCGAAGACTACTGCCATGCCGATGAAGATATTCTTGGAATAATACAAGGGGAAAATGAAAGCTCAGAGGATTATCATTAGGGGAATTTTGAGGTCTAAAATGGGCCTCCTAAGAAAATTGTACAACGAAAATAAGCTTTATAAGAACCAATAGGATTCAAGATGATGATGTCAACCATGGGGGGATGATTCACCATTTTGTAAGTAAAAGGGTAAAAATATTAAAAAATAATAAAATAATAAAACTACTTTTTCAACTCATATTTTCAACTTATCTCTCAAATGTTTTACTCAAATTTCAAGTGGAAGTACTCATTGGATACAAAATTTAATTGCTCATCGAAGGAGTAACCGTGCTGCATACTTTTGAGGGACCTTGCTACACGAAAAATGAGAAATACATTAAAAAATTGACTTCAATCATGTTTTTCATGTATTTCTCATTTTTCGTGTAGCAGGGTCCACCGAAAGTATGCAAGATGTGTACTCCTTTGATGATGAATTAAATTTTTCATCCAATGAGTACTTCCACTTGAAATTTGATTAAACACTTTGGGAGATAAGTTGAAAATAATGGATTGTAGATTTCTGTGGTGTAGATTTTTAGAATCACAGCTTGGAATCTCCACAGTTCTCATTTTTAAGTCTATGTTTCGGGTCTAAAACAAGACCCATCATTAGGATAAATCTCATGAAAAGTTGAAAATAAGTGTTCAAAAAAGTATTTTTTCCCTTTTTCCATAGTGGGCATGTATTTTCTGAATGATATTCTTGGTGAAATGAATCGTACCGGTCTGTGCTCATACTCTCAACATTCAGCACAATGCTCAATATTTGTGTAGACTTTTCCAGTTGGTTGTTGTTTCTACTAGAGTTGGGAGTCCTTCTCAGAAAGTTGAACTTGGGAGGCTTGCTACTCATGGTTGTCTCGCTTGACCTTTGTTTCAATTCTACCAACTCATTTGTCAAATCTTGATGGTGTGGGTCAAGCTCTCAAGATAGACAGATTCTTTATCCTTGGGCTTGCTTATGGATTCCTAAGACCTTTTTCTCATCTATTTGGATTCTTTAGCTGGTTCAGAATCTATGATGACTATAATCGCATGCAAGTCCTTTCCAACTGTGATTGCCTCTTCATATTTCTATACAAGAGTTTATTTTAGAGTTCTCTTCATAAGTTGTGCAATCCTTGTTGGCAAGGTAGATGTGTAGTAATCGATGGTGACTAAGTCTTGAGGTTTTGTGTTTACTTGGAATTAATTCAAAATATGACTAAACCTCTTATTGAAATCTTTCACCTTTTTATTTGTGATCCATGTTGAGATTGCCTAGTTTTTCAAGAAAAATATTCTTAAAACCCTTCCAATTCTCGATGGAATTTGGAGGCAGACTATGATACGGAAAAATTCTACAAGCAACATCATCTACCTCTAAATTTTTTTGATGTAATCAAAAGTTGTCTAGATGGTCCTCAAATTTCATTGCTTTGTTGATGTCATACATCGTTAAAATATTTTTCAGATGACTTGGCATATTCTGTAGAACACCCTGAAGTGTGAGTGGTGTTGGAACTCTGTTTTTCCTTGATTTATATTACATTTTACTTGAAATCCATCATGCATTTTTTTATCTTGAATAGTTATTGTAGCAGTTTTTTGCATTCTTGGAGATAATAAGTAAGTATTTTCTATTCCCTTGTTTTACCGAGATTTAAACATTAAAAGCATCATTAATAATAGTTTGGGTGCTTACAGGTTTGAAACTGAGTTTATTATATGCATGTTCTAATAGAGGCCAAGTTCGTACTCCACGCATTCCTGCACCATCACTCCTACACAAGCATTCCTATACCAATTTGGGGCTTTGATATCTCGACATGTTATCGAGGAAAACATAAGATGGTTATGAGGTTCTAACACCTTCCCATAAGTTGGATTGCACCCAGGTCTCATGTGTGTGTCTCTAGGATAAAATTAATAAATCTGCTCAAAATCGACATAATTTCTAAATGGCCAAGCTTGACCTTGGGTTTCGTGCAGATGGAGGTGAATCACGAAAACCCAAGAAAATGGATTTTTCAAAAATACAAGCAGTTAATTAGAACCGAAACCGTTTCCTAAGATTTGAATTATTCCAAAATTTATGCATTGATCTTCGAAGCAATTTTATAAAAAAGATTGTTTTGCCAAAATTCTAGAAAATGCCTAGTCAGCAGTTTCTAGACTAACTATTTCCTCCTATATTTCCATGCCGATCGTAGCAAATGTTAAAATTAAAAAACATGGGTTTCTTTCCCAGCATAGGATATTGAGTAATATGGGGGCCATTTTCCATAATTTGTAATGGTTAAGAAGATATGAAGGGTTCTTTGCAGGTAGTTTGTTAAAAATACTGATTTTTCCAGAATTCTAGAAAAAGGGCACATTGGGAAAATTCATATTAAAAATTCATTCTTTCAATAGGGAAATGGTTTTACTGATATTGTTTTTGATGAATATTAGTTGGGACTGAATCCATATTTTTTTTGCAAAGGAATCAGACTTGTCTAAAGTAAAAATTATCATCTAAAACTATCAGAAAAGGAAGGAGTTATGCACGTAGAAAAAAAAATCCATTTTTCGCTGTAACTTGATGCTGCTAAGCTGAGTGTTGTGGGTTCTAACCCCTGCTCCCTCGTTCTGGGTTGGATTCGACTTCATTATGTACATTTTCTCAATTGAAATATTATATGAAGGGATTGCGCCATGTTGTTTTAATTCTGCATTTTAATTCTTTATTGATGTGTCACTGAGTGTTGAAGTTTCAAGTTTCCTAAAACGAGAAACGAGATGGTTGGCTAGGGCCCAACCAACCCAGCTCTTTCACCCTTTTTCTTTCATTTCATCAAAGTGGTGTGTTGATTTCATTTAAATTCAAAGAGTGAATTAAACTTATGTTTCATTGTTTCATAAGATTTCTGGTTCTATTTCATTGATAATCAATATGTGACAGATCTGTGGTGTGAATGTTAATTAATTCTTTGTCATCAATGGATGAGAATTATTTATAATTGTACATGCAATGTTAACTTATGTTCTGAACATGGGTATGCCTCCCTCAAAAAATGTGTCATGACGTAAGTGTATTATAACAGATGATGATCTCAATATGTTGTTATTAATCCAGAATTGTCACAAAGTGAAGCACTTTAGTCATCAATGTTTAAATTACATGGTTCGAAATGTTTACATTTAAGGTTACTAGATATAGATTGAAGCGTGACACGTCACCGTTTAGAAAATGATGTATGAGGAGAATAAAACAACAAAATAGTCAACAACCGTATGTTTTGCAGTTTTTAGAGGATTGTCATGTATATAATTTATATCATTCACGTTCAAGGTTAGAGGGCTGAATTTTTGCATGTTTTATAGGATGTTGACGTTGAACGGTTTCCGAATTTCATTCCCATGAAATGGAAATGCGTGTATTGGAAAGTCCAGAGTCTCCGAAGCTCAAGTTGCTACCATATTCTGATGTCTTAGATGGTACACTAGAAACTGCGTGTGCCAGTCTAAATTTCCACCCATCAATGGCTTTTTTGACTTGAGAACTACAGAAGGACCATAATAGTTGTATTGGATTAGTTTGCAAAAATCTCCTCTGCACCTTCTTTCCATCAGGTAAACAGACACCTAAGCTATAGATCTTCACTCCTTTATTACCTTGTACTGGCTCTGGCTCCTCTGGGAGAGTTGGGTACTCTCGTTTCAATACATTATCATCCTTTATTACCACTGCATTATCTTCCTTTATTGCCACTACTTTTTGTACTTCACTATCTTCCTTGATTTCCAAAGAAGAAAAGTCAGCTAAGACATCTTTCCCTTTCCCTTGTACTATTTGTTATTTTTCATGTGCATTATTAACATTTGATGTCACCGGCTTCTTCCTTCGAAGCCTAAATTCCTTGGGGCCCTTGTCCAAATAAGGTATCAAATATTGTATAAATTGATGTGGATCGATGGTGCCTGTCCAAGCTTTGAATTTTAGCCCAGTGATAGAACCAATAGCAAGTGTTGAGTGCAGCTCACTCAAATGATAATAGGTGCACACCTTTTGCCCTTCTTCATTGTCGTCATAAATTTTCCAGAAAATGAAAAATGCACTAATAGTCTCCCTCACACCTTCTTTGGCCCAAGTGTCTCTATTAAGTATATAAGATTTGAACTCCTCCAGGGATTGTATATTTACGATGAGCCATTTTCCTTGGCCTACAGCATCCACCTTCACCTGCTCAAAACTTCCTTTGAAGATAAATTCGATTGGTGGGCGATACGGTGCTTCCAATATATCATTTCCTTTACCCTAGAAAGCCCAACTTGAAGAATTAGGTTGAGTGGATGATTGTTGATCTCTTCTTCTTATGAAATCATCATCGTATAATGCTTCCCTCTTAACTGGTAGTGGTGAGCATATATAATCAGGGTCTTCTAGTATTGGAGCATGATGAGTTAAATTAGAAGTAGTAGAAGTAGAAGCCAATGGAAATTCAGAATGAGCATAGAATAACTATATCGCTTCCTCAAGGTTCCAGTTGGTTGCCTCCAAAAACTACCATGCCTTGTCTATTGATTCCCCAACTATTTCAACAAATGAAACAATATGTTCATGCCTCTCCATCGCATGAATTTAGTTATGATGAGGAAAATTACAAGAAATATAAGTTGAGATATATTTCCCTCATATATCTATTTGTGATATATTTATGTAAAAAAATAACCTAATGTCGAAATTCACTTTTATGGGATTATGGGAAAAAGAAGAGAGCTAAATCTTTATATGCACTAGTTTTCCAATTAATCAAATGACGTGACTCTATTTTAGTTTGTAGTTTGGGTGCCAATTATTCAAACGACGCCAGTCTATGTTATTTTTTATCATGACCACATCAATCCATCAAATATTAATTTATTATTTAGAAAAAGAAATTAGACCTCACACGCAAACGTCGGCTTAATTTAGTGTCAAGAAGGGATGGATCAGTCACTGCCTGTTACCACACAAACTTCATTACTCCACCATGCTCTCATCTTGGAAGATGTCTTTTAGCTCAAATTCACATTCAAAATGGGTGTGGTGTTGTTGTTTTTTTGAATCATATATTGAATTTCTTCCACAATACTAGTTATTTAGTGATAGTCAGCTCAATCTTGAATCCTATGAGAACCAATAATATTAACTTATACTCAATACCAAATTTATATAAACATATACATACATATACATACATACATATATATATATATATCTATAAATGTTTCAATTAATAATGGAATACTTTGTAATAATTGTATATCGTCTTTCTTTAAAGTACCATAAATTTTTGATTTTTTATCTACATTTAGTTCTTAATTAGGGACAGGGAGCCTAAGTGTTGGGTGTGGAACAAAAGATGATGCAATTATTTTTCAAGAGATAGTGCCAAAAGTGCTTCACCCCCTTGTATACTGCGTAATATTGTTTGTCAATGGCAGGGTAATTGAGTTTAGGTCCTTGAAGGCTAGTGTTCATAAAAGATATTTCCCCCTCATTGTTTTGATCATCCTTTTGTGTAAGCACAATGGTGAGAGAAGTGTGAGAAGCGAAAGTGTAGATCAGGAAATATTTGTTGAAATCTCAATTGTGCAAAGTAGGTGCTTCTGCAATGGCTTGCCTAACATAGGAAAATACATCCTTTTCCCTTTTTTCACATCTGTAGATCACGTCCTTCTTTACCATTTCTTTTATTGGATTAGTTTGCAAAAATATCCTCTGCACCTTCTTGCCATCAGGTAAACAGACACCTAAGCTACAGATATTCACTCCTTTATTACCTTGTACTGGCTCTGGCTCCTCTGGGAGAGTTGGGTACTCTCGTTTCAATACATTATCATCCTTTATTACCACTACATTATCTTCCTTTATTGCCACTACTTTTTGTACTTCACTATCTTCCTCGATTTCCAAAGAAGAAAAGTCAGCTAAGACATCTTTCCCTTTCCCTTGTACTATTTGTTATTTTTCATGTGCATTATTAACATTTGATGTCACTGGCTTCTTCCTTCGAAGCCTAAATTCCTTGGGGCCCTTGTCCAAATAAGGTATCAAATATTGTATAAATTGATGTGGATCGATGGTGCTTGTCCAAGCTTTGAATTTTAGCCCAGTGATAGAACCAATAACAAGTGTTGAATGCAGCTCACTCAAATGATAATAGGTGCACACCTTTTTCCCTTCCTCATTGTCGTCATAAATTTTCCAGAAAATGAAAAATGCACTAATAGTCTCCCTCATACCTTCGTTGGCCCAAGTGTCTCTATTAAGTATATAAGATTTGAACTCCTCTAGGGATTGTATATTTACAATGAGCCATTTTCCTTCTCAGTCCTTCTCAGAAAGTTGAACTTGGAGGCTTGCTGCTCATGGTGGTCTTGCTTGAACTTTGTTTCAATTCTACCAACTCAGTTGTCAAATCTTGATGGTGCGGGTAAAGCTCTCAAGATCGACAACTTCTTTCTCCTTGGGCTTGCTTATGGAGGCCTAAGAAATATTGCTCATCTAGTTCGATTCTTTTTCTTGTTCATCATCTATGATGACCGCAATCGCATGCAATTCCTTTTCAGCTGTGATTTCCTCATCATAGTTCTATACAAGAGTTTATTTCAGAGTTCTCTTCACAAGTTGTGCAATCCTTGTTGGCAAGGTAGATGTGTAGTAATTGATAGTGACTGAGTGTTGAGGTTTTATTTTTACTTGAAATTTATTGAAAATATGACTAAACCACTTATTGAAATATTTCACTTTTTATTTGTGATCCATGTTGAGATTGCCTAGTTTTTCAAGAAAAATCTTCTTAAACCCCTTCCGATTTTCGACGGAATTTGGAGGCAAATTATGATATGGAAAAATTATACAAGCAACATCTAGGAGAAAATTAATAAATTTTCTCAAAATCCATATAATTTCTTAACGGCGAAGTTTGACCTTGGGTTTCGTGCAGATGGAGGTGAATCACGGAAATCCAAGAAAATAGATTTTTCAAAAAGTATAACCAGCTATCTAGAACCGAATCTGTTTTTTGAGATTTGAATTATTTAAAAATTTATGCACTGGTCTTCGAAGCAATTTTATAAAAAAGACTGTTTTTTCCAAAGTTATAGCAAATGCCTAGTTAATAGTTTCGAGATTGACTATTTCCTCCTCGATTTCCACGCCGATCATAGTGAATCTTAAAATTCCAAAACATGGGTATTTTTCCCATCATAGGAAATTCAGTAACATTTGGGCCATTTTCTAGAATTTGTAATGGTTAAGAAGATATGAAGGGTTCTTTGGAGGTAGTTTGTTAAAAATACTGTTTTTTCTAGAATTCTAGAAAAATGCCACATTTGGAAAATTCGTATTAAAATTTCATTCTTTCAATAGCGCAACGGTTTTACTGATATTAGATTTAATGAATATTAGTTGGGACTCAATCCCCATGTTGTTTGCAAAGGAATCAGACTTGTCTAAAGAAAAAAATATCATGAAAAATATTATAAAAGGAAGGAGTTATGCACGTAGAAAAAAATTGCCTTTTTTCACTGTACCTTGATGCTGCTGAGCTGAGTGTTGGGGATTCTACCCCTTGCTCCCTCATACTGGGCTAGATTCGACTTCATTATGTACATTTCCTCAATCGAAATATTATATGAATGGATTTCTCCATGTTGTTTCAATTTTTCATTTTAATTCTTTATTGATGCATCACTGAGTGCTGAAGTTTCAAGTTTCCTAAAACGGGAAACTAGATGGTTGGCTAGGGCCCAACCAACCTAGCTCGTTCTCCCTTTCACTTTCATTTCGTCAAAGGTGTGTGTTGATTTCATTTAAATGCAAAGTGTGGATTAAACTTATGTTTCATTCTTTCACAAGAGTTCTGGTTCTATTTCATTGATAGTCAATATGTGATGGATCCGTGGTGTGAATGTTAATGAAATTTGATTTACCTTCAAAAATTTCCTTTTCTAAATCTTAGTTTACTTCTGCTTGGATCATGCAAGCACGTTATTCATGCACTAGTGCATTTACAATTATGCAACTCGATCTTGTTGGTTCATTACAACAAAGCTTTTTCATTCCTTTCTTTCAGAGAGATTCAATACATTTTTGCAAGTGAGTGTTAATTATCAGACAAAAGTATTTTTAATATAAAGAGTTAAAATATTAGGGATTAAATATGCTTTGGTAATTAAGGAATGAACGCTTTTACAATGTATTGATCTATACCTACACTTTACACTTTTAAGGAAAGGATTCAAATTCATTTTGAATTATTAAAGTGAACCTTGCTAAGTTAAATAGATTAAAAGGCAGACTTGATTTATGTGGGTAACTATTATAGGGATAAATCTTATTATCATACTTAGATAATTTATTTGACTGCATGAAAGAGTTCGTTGATCGACGAAAGTATGCTTTGGCTTCTAAAGTTAATTTTTCTTTCAAAGAATATTTTCATTTTGAAGTTTAGTATGGTTGAAGCATTCTTTTGTTTGTGGAAGTTATTTCAAATTTCTGTTTGCCTTTGCAAATTCTTCTGATAGTTAGCACACTCTTTAATTTTTTCCTGAAAGTAATTGGAAAACTTGGTGTAGGAACCTCTCTTCCGGTACAGGAACCAATATCCTCATACAAGAACATAGTTCTCTAGTCCTAAGGTTGAGAGCCCCTGCATAAAGACATAAATATCCAGTATAAGTGTAAAATATATTTCTAGCACATAATCATTGTGCCTATACTAGTGCAAGCAGATTGCAGGAGTACAGGAATAACATCTTGGTGCAGGAAGGAACATCCTTAAAGAAGGAAAATCCCTTCGAGGGCCCAATTGTTAATCTGTCAACAACTATAATGAATATAAACATAGAATTTTACTTCGGTAATTAGAATTGTCTGCAACAGCTTAGGAGTTCCTTTTATTTATTTTGAAAAGTACTTTCTTTTTATTCCAGTTTCCATAATGTTGTGGTGTCATTATATTAACTAATGCAAGTTGTTGACGTCCTTCTCTGGAATTTCCATTGTTGCACATCTAAGCTTACAAACTCCCATATTGACAATTAAATGTTAGGTTTTTTATTGCACCCAACATTTTGGCGTCGTTGCTGGGGAGGCACCTAGGGGATTGACCTTGGTAACTTGCTACATCCAATGCACCTGTTTCATTGTTCACTTGGTAATAAAATTCAAAAAAGGAGTCTCGAAGTAGTACATGGAGAACCTCTTTTCATTTGTTAAGAAATGACAAACATTGTTACTTTTGAATTCCCTATCAAATATCTAGGAGTGGCACAAACCCATATTATTCCCCCATCTGCACTACCAAAATTTCATGGTTTGGAAAATGAAGATCCAAATACATTCTTATTTGAGTTTGAATTACTTTGTAGAGGATATGGTTGTTGTAATAATGCTCAAAGGTTGCAAGTGTTTCCTTATACTCTAAAAGCAACAACTCTTCGATGGTTCATGAGCCTTGGAGGGAACTCCATTCAAACATGGGAAGACATGAATAATGTATTCTTGAAGAAATTCCAAGGATACTACCATGCCGATGAAGATATTCTTGGAATAACACAAGGGGAAAATGAAATTTCAAAGGACTATCATTAGGGGAATTTTGAGGTCTAAAATGGGCCTCCTAATAAAAATTTACAACCAAAATAAGATTTATAAGAACCAATAGGATTCAAGATGATGATGTCAACCATGAGGGATGATTCACCATTTTGTAAGTAAAAGGGTAAAAAAGATTAAAAATAATAAAACTATTTTTTCAACTTATCTCCCAAATGTTTTACTCAAATTTCAAGCGGAAGTACTCATTGGATGCAAAATTTAATTGTTCATCGAAGGAGTAACCATGCTGCATACTTTCAATGGACCTTGCTACATGAAAAATGAGAAATAAATTAAAAAATTGACTTCAATCATGTTTTTCATGTATTTCTCATTTTTCATGTAGCAGGGTCCATCAAAAGTATGCAAGATGGGTACTCCTTTGATAATGAATTACATTTTTCATCCAACGAGTACTTCCGCTTGAAATTTAACTAAACACTTTGGGAGATAAGTTGAAAATAAGTGTTCAAAAAAGTAGTTTTTACTTTTTTCCATAGTGGGAATGTATTTTCTGAATGATATTCTTGGTGAACTGAATAGTACTAGTCCATGCTCATACTCTCAACATTCAACACAATGTTCGATATTTGTGTAAAATTTGCCAGTTGGTTGTTGTTTCTACCAGAGTTGGGAGTCCTTCTCAAAAAGTTGAACTTGGGAGGCTTGCTACTCATGGTTGTCTCGCTTGACTTTTGTTTCAATTCTACCAACTCATTTGTCAAATCTTGATGGTGTGGGTCAAGCTCTCAAGATCGACAACTTCTTTCTCCTTGGGCTTGCTTATGGATTCCTAAGACCTTTTTCTCATCTATTTGGATTCTTTAGCTGGTTCATCATCTATGATGACTGCAATCGCATGTAAGTCCTTTCCAACTGTGATTGCCTCTTCATATTTCTATACAAGAGTTTATTTTAGAGTTCTCTTCAAAAGTTGTGCAATCCTTGTTGGCAAGGTAGATGTGTAGTAATTAAGGTGACTAAGTCTTGAGGTTTTGTGTTTACCTGGAATTTATTCAAAATATTACTAAAGCTCTTATTGAAATCTTTCACTTTTTATTTGTGATCCATGTTGAGATTGCTTAGTTTTTCAAGAAAAATCTTCTTAAATCCCTTCCAATTCTCGATGAAATTTGGAGGCAGACTATGATATGGAAAAATTCTACAAACAACATCATCATAGCATACTTCTAAAATTTTTAGATGTAATTAGAAGTTGTGTAGATGGTCCTCAACTTTCATTGCTCTGTTAAGGTCATACATCGTTAAAATATTTTTCAGATGTCTTGGAATATTCTTTAGAACACCATGAAGTGTGAGTGGTGTTGGGCCTCTATTTTACCTTGATTTATATTACATTTTACTTGAAATCCCTCATGATTTTTTTTAGCTTGAATAGTTATTGTTGCAGTTTTGTGCATTCTTGGAGATAATAAGTAAGTATTTTCTATTCCCTTATTTTAAATAGATTTAAACATTAAAAGCACCATTAATAATAGTTTGGGTGCTTGAAGGTTTGAAACTGAGTTTATTATATGCATGTTCTAATAGAGGCCAATTTCGTACTCCACGCATTGCTGCACCATCATTCCTACACAAGCATTCTTTTACCAATTTGGGGCTTTGATATCTCGACACACTATCAAGGAAAACATAAGATGGTTATGAGGTTCTAACACCTTCCCATAAGTTGGATTGCACCCAGGTCTCATGTGTGTGTCTCTAGGAGAAAATTAATAAATCTTCTCAAAATCGGCATAATTTCTAAATGGCCAAGTTTGACCTCGGGTTTCGTGTAGATGGAGGTGAATCACGAAAACCCAATAAAATGGATTTTTCAAAAATACAACTAGTTAATTAGAATCAAAACTGTTTCCTGAGATTTTAATTATTCCAAAATTTATGCATTGATCTTCAAAGCAATTTTACCAAAAAGACTGTTTTTGCCAAAATTCTAGAAAATGCCTAGTGAGCAGTTTCTAAACTAACTATTTCCTCCTATATTTCCATGGCGATCATAGCAAATATTAAAATTACAAAACATGGGTTTTTTTCCCAGCATATGATATTGAGTAACATGCGGGCCATTTTCCAGAACTTGTAATGGTTAAGAATATATGAAGGGTTCTTTGGAGGTAGTTTGTTAAAAATAGTGATTTTTCTGGAATTCTAGAAAAAAGGCACATTTGGAAAAATTGTATTAAAAATTCATTCTTTCAATAAGGAAAAAATTTTACTGATATATTATTTGATGAATATTAGTTGGGACTAAATCCACATGTTTTTTGCAAAGGAATCGAACTTGTCTAAAGTCAAAATTATCATCTAAAACTATTAGAAAAGGAAGGAGTTATGCACTAAGAAAAAAAAGCCATTTTTCACTGTACTTTGATGTTGTTGAGCTGAGTGTTGGGGGTTCTACCCCTTGCTCCCTCGTTCTGGGCTAGATTTGACTTCATTATGTACATTTTCTCAATAAAAATATTATATGAAGGAATTGCACCATGTTGTTTCAATTCTGAATTTTAATTCTTTATTGATGCGTCACTCAGTTCTGAAGTTTCAAGTTTCCTAAAATGAGAAATGAGATGGTTGGCTAGGGCCCATCCAACCTAGCTCTTTCTCTCTTTCTATTTCATTTCATCAAATGTGTGTGTTGATTTCATTTAAATTCAAAGCGTGAATTAAAAATATGTTTCATTCTTTCACAAGATTTTTTGTTCTATTTGATAGTCAATATGTGACAGATCAGTGGTGTGAATGTTAATTAATTTTGATTTACCTTCAGAAATTTCCTTTTCTAAATATTAGTTTACTTCTGCCCGGTGTTAGGTCACAAAGGTGACTGTTACACGAAACTTCGATGCTTCTCATTCAATTGTTAACCCAGGGCAAGTCTTTTTATTTCAAGAGTGTGAGCACAATATATGCAAGTGATATCAAGATCAGCTACTCTATATTACCATGAAGAGGATTATCTAATTCTCAAATTTCAATCAATTCAAAGGCGAATGGAATTGTAAAATTTCGTTTAACTATTCTGTCTAAGTAAGCGCATAAAAGAGAAAATTCACATTCACAATGGGTGTGGTGTTGTTGTTGCTTTTTTAATCATATATTGCACAGTACTAGTTACTGATAGGCTCAGTCTTGAATCCTATGAGAACTAATAATATTAACTTATACTCACTACCAAATTTATATAAACATATTTATGTAATTGCAAATCATATATATATATATATATATATATAAGCATTTCAATTAATAATGGAATATTGTGTAATAATTGTATATCATTTTTCTTTAAAGTACCATAAATTTTGGAGTTTTTCTCTACATTTAGTTCTTAATTAGGGAGAGGGAGCCTAAGTGTTGGCCGTGGAATAAAAGATGATGCAATTCTTTTTCAAGAGATAGGGCCAAAATTACTTCACCCCCTTATATACTGTGTAATCTTGTTTGTTAATGGAAGGGTAATTGAGTTTAGGTCCTTGAAGGCTAGCGCTCATAAAAGATATTTCCCCCTCATTGTTTTGATCATCATTTTGTGTAAGCACAACGGTGAGAGAAGTGTGAGAAGTGAAAGTGTAGATAGACCCGCCTGCATTAGGTTGAGGCAATTAGGTTCCACCTTTTTGAGTTTACTTGAGACAACAATGGAGTCATAGTGAGTTAACTCATGATTTTTATTTGTGGCTACGTGAAAGTTTGGTATCATGGGTTTTGTGAAGAAACAATGGATTACTAGCTAAGGTAATGCAGGTTACTTCCCCAAGAACCACATTATAATTATTTGTTTGGGAATTTTAGGGTGCCTTATAGTCTTCAAAGGCATGAAAAGGAGGTGTATTCTGACCAAAAACTTGATGATATCGTCTAGGAGGATGAGGAGGTATTTTCATGGATAGCAGATGCCCCTAAAATGCGAGGTTAGGGAAGAACGAGATGGTCGAAATATTTTGTAAAACAATTGATCAAGATATTTTTAGAGTGTTGGAATGGAAGGAGGCCTGCAAACAACAAACATATGTCAAATATAAATCACATCCCAAGTCAACAATTCCCATGATCAATAGCTAAAATAGA
Source organism: Pinus albicaulis (assembly GCA_034641835.2). Lineage (NCBI taxonomy): Eukaryota > Viridiplantae > Streptophyta > Pinopsida > Pinales > Pinaceae > Pinus > Pinus albicaulis. Next base: position 475,241 of record JAXQQM020066277.1, read on the forward strand.
ATTATGTCATGTGGATCAACAAACGAAACAATATGTTCCTGCCTCTCCATCGAATGAATTTAGTTATGATGAGGAAAACTACATGAAATATAAGTTTGAGTGGTGTTGGGCCTCTTGGCATATTCTGTAGAACACCTTGAAGTTTGAGTGGTTTTGGGCCTCTGTTTTTCCTTGCTTTATATTTTATTTTACTCAAAATTCCTTATGCTTTTGTTTAGCTTGAATTGTTATTTGGTAGTTTTGTGTATTCTCGGAGATTATAATTATTTTCTATTCCCTGTTTTAACGAGATTTAAACATTAAAAGCATTGTTAATAATAGTTGGTGTTCTTTCAGGTTTGAAACTAAGTTTATTATATGCATGTTCTAATAGAGGCCAAGTTCCTTCTCCACGCGTTCCTGCACCAACACTCCTACACAAGCATTCCTGCACCAATTTTGGGCTTTGATATCTCGACATGCTTTCGAGGAAAACATAAGATGGTTATGAGGCTCTAACACCTTCCCATAAGTTGGATTGCACCCTGATCGAATGTGTGGGTCTCTAGGAGAAAATTAATAAATATGCTCAAAATCTGCATAATTTCTAAATGGCCAAGTTTGACCTCGGGTTTCGTGTAGATGGAGGTGAATCATAGAAATACAAGAAAATGGAATTTTCAAAAATATAATGAGTTAACTAGAACTGAAACTATTTCCTGATATTTAAATTATTCCAAAAGTTATGCACTGGTCTTTGAAACAATTTTATAAAAAAGACAGTTTTTCCCAAAATTCTAGAAAATGCCTAGTCAGCAATTTCCAAACTGACTATTTCCTATTTGATTTCCATGCCTATCGTAGCGAATCTTAAAATTCCAAAAAATGGGTGTTACACAAAAAATTTTCACTATCCCTGCAATCCCCATCTTGGCCATTGGAGGGTCATTTATGTGAGCATTAAGCAGTGTCATGCCTTGAAAAAAACCATCATTGTTTCCGTTTACATGAGAGTAACATTCCTTCTCTTGAAAATTCCCTGAGTAGAGATTCAAAAACCCTTGTTTTTACCTTGGCGCGAGTAGTCATTTATGCCCTCATGCTGAAGAGGAAGATTAACACTGGGCCTCGTGCTAGTTGATGCTCTGTCTCAATTATCCATCTGCACCAAGTTGTTTATGGAATGTTTCTTAAAAATAGAGGCAGAGATTCCACTTCAACAACTTCGAGGATGAGTCAATGGGAGTGGTTGAACTAAATAAACCACGAACTCCCTCCTTTAGTTTATGGTTTCCACCTCTTTTGGGAACTTCCTAAAGGATAAGCCTCCCTCCCACCTTTGTAGGGATCCTAATCTCCTCCTTTTCCTCTATAAAAATAAGCTATCTCTCTTTGCATAAGATAGCTTAACATGGAGAATTGAACATACTATAGTTGAACTATTGAAGAGATAGAATGATAAGGAACTATGTTGAGAGAGCTTGAGTCCATGCCTTCATCTCGTCCGAATTCCCTAACAAGCATCTGAGACGTGCTTCGGCTGAACCACACTGGAGGAGACTGCGACATCAAAGCATTGGCTGTAAATCTTCCTTCTATCAATACATATACATGACTATCGTTTGGTTCCCATTTTGTATTATGTTAGATGTTTAATGCAATATGCTTAGCCCTCTTTGACTGGCTATTAGTTATGAATGAAGTTATTATGTCGTATGCTGTGCTTGTTTGTTGTTCTATGTGCAGGTATCCAAGCATGAAAACGGAAGGATTGTGACTTGCCAAGGCAGGAGTGAGAGGCCACCACCATTTAGCAACGACGACAGCATTGGATTCCAGGTAGGTCGATCTACCGTGTCCTCTTTTCATTCAATAATTAAGAATCAACACTCTAGCATGTCTCTTTGTTTCTATACCCACTCTAGGGCTAGAGGGATCATCTCTATCGGCAGAGAGGATCTACCTGCTTAACAAATTGGAGACTCCACTAGGGATCAGTATGAGTTTGTCGTTTCATCTTGTTGGGTCAATTTCAATCATTAATTTTCTTATCTATATTTTTCTAGTTTGCTTGCTTAGTTTATATCCTCTGTTCAGCTCTATAGTGTCAAGATTGACCTATTCTCATTGAATTTTGGTTTTTCCTTTTTAACCATACTTATCCGGCCTGACGCGCTTTTCCTTTGAATAGTCACGCCAATTGGCATAGGTTTCTTTTGTTGCAGTCGCGCCAACCCCTGTTTGGCGTGGATTACAGCCTTACAGTCACGCTGAATCCTGTAGAATTTGGTTTGACCTCCTTAATGTGTTTTTTGGTCAGTTGTGCTTGCCTCTGGGTTATTTTTTGTGTTTAATTATGCCATTGGGATTGTTTTGACTGTTGTCAACTTTTTTTCTCAGTCATTTGTACATCATCTTATCTGTGTAGTTTAAGGCCTTAAGGTTTCTAAGTGTCTTGGTGCACTTAGCCTTCTGTTTGGAAATCAAGACTTTTTAATTATTTCCAGAATCATTCTCGAGTCAATTGCACTAAGTTTTCTTGATCCTTTTAAGTGTTTTCTTTGACTGAATGATCATTTCATTTTTCGATTGAATCTTCTCCTTGTTTCTCCAAGCATAGATTACATTGCTTGTTTTGGGTCGTTTTGAAAACTTTCTTTTGGTTTGGAAGATTGCAGCATTAGTTTGAGTGCTTTCTTGTGTTTGCTTTGCATTTGATTGAGTTATTCAATTTCGATTCTTACACAATACTCAAGCTAGTGTTTGTTTTCATTTTTCATGTAATTAGTGTGTTGTGTACTTCTTTTCGTTGAAAAAAAAAAAAACATATTTTGCATTCTTTCCTTTGCATCGAAACTGAAATATTCTTTTGCATAACTAGCATTTGATAGTCTAGGAAAGAGTTTCATTTTTGTTTAATTGTGTTAGATGCATTAGTGGCCTTCTTTGCATACTTTCATTGTTTTCTATTGTTTAAAAATCTCTATCCTTCTCATAACTAGCATTCATTGAATCAAAGATGATGTTCATTTTCTTATAGCTTGCATTTAGGAAATTTGAAATCCAAATTCGATAAGGCCTTGAAACTAAAACATAATCCAAGATCAACTTTAAAATTCATTCAATTAACATAAGGAATCATTGAAATAACGCAACAATTTTAGTGGTCTAGGCTAGAGACATGTTCTAGCATCTTAAAACCTAGTAGCTATCATTCGCCATTTGGCCTTAGATAGTGCTAGTACGGACTTGTGCTCCTCATACTGTCGAGTATATAAAGGGAGACCCCTCTAGGTTGAAATCATTTTATCCATAAGAATTCAAGTCTGCCGCCTTGTAACCATGATACATCGAACACAACATTCGGGGAGACTACCTGCACGTACGTTCAGGCCTTGGTAATTTCTCTTTCATTTGATCACCAAGGTGTATATTGCAGTTCATGGAAACCTGGTATACCCTCTTGCTTAGAGTACCTAAGTAGTCATTTCGATCTTTTCATGACTCTTTAAAAAGAGAAGAGGTCGTCGAGCACTTTTCCTTTCACGCTCGTTTAAAATTGAAAGTAACTAGAGTCATATTTTTCCTGTTTCTTGAATCTTAAAACATGAAACAACAAAATTTGGTTTTAGTGTCATAAAATTAATGACCTACGATCAAACACCCATTAAAATTTTTATTACTTGGCTTGTTTTCATTTTCCTTATATTTTGATCTTGGAGCCTTTGATTGGTTATCTTTTTTCTTCTTGTTTTTAACTACAGTCACAGTGGCGGAACTACCAGTTTTGTCGTCCTCAATACCTCCTAGTGGTAGTTTTTTTCCGGACATTTCTTTTGAAACCCCTTAGACTAATAGGTCTGCCAAGTTTCTGCAGCCTATTCTCCCATCTGTTCAACCTATTTCTACCTGATCTCCTCTTGAAGAGTCAGTTGAGTTCAATTGGCCTCCTTCAAGTGCTTGGTATGGTTTTGGGGAAGAAGGAGATTTTCCTCCTCTTACGTCAGGTTCACCATATTTTGTTGTTGTTGTACCTCCTAGTCCCTGTAGTCTTTTCAAAGATCTTACAGTGGAGTCAGACATGGATTCGTCCAGTCTTGTTGGTAGTGAAGTAATGCCTCTTTCTGTAGGAGAATATCGGATTTTTCCTGAAGATGTCCCTTTTGTTTCTACTCAGTCTTCTCCACCATCGGTGTCACTTCCACTTGGATATAGGTCCTTGAGTCAGATTATGTTTGGTGTTGCATCCATAGCACAGTCCAACACATTAACTCCTCCTCAGAGTTCTTTCCTCCCTTCGTTAGGACTATCACCTTTGACACTTGGTTCTTTGGTTACTGTTACATCTGTTCCAGTCCAACCGACTGTCTGTGTGGCTTCATCCACACCAGTTGTTATGACTTAGTCGTCCAGATATTTTCACACTCGTAGACCTATTTTTATCAATCCTACGTGGCTTGTTAATCTCGGTCTTAGTAGATCACAATCTAGTGCCACGGAGGCCCCACCTGCTTCTAGTGCAGTTTCCACTACCCCGGTGATTCCTGGCGGCCTTACTTTTGAAGAGTATTTGTTGGTTATTTAGCAGTAGAGCTGTCAGGGTTCTCAACTACCCCAAGTTCTATGTAATCATCAATTCCATCACTATGATGATGTTGGTAATCTCGTTTACTCATTCCCGCATCATTATGATGTGTATGGTAATCTTATATATTTTCCTCCTATTGATCCTCATCAGGCTGTTTATGATCCTTATCATACCATCTCTCATCTTGGACCTACCTTACCTGAGCAACCCTCTGGCTTGCAAGGAAAACCCTCATTGGGACAACCTTTAGCTCAGCAGGGCCCTACCTCTGGTTCACAGGGACAACCTTCTGGTCCACAAGGACAACCTTCACAAATTCAACCTTTGGTCCAACATGGTCAACCCTACGGTCTGTCTAGTTAGCCTTAGAATAACCAAGGACCATCTTATGATCCTGGGGGGAAAAACTATCCGCTACAGGGACAACCTTTGGCACCACAACTGCCGCCACACATTTCGTATGGCCAAAAATTTATGCCTGAAGGACAACCCTGCGCTCCTCCTCTAGGTCAACCTGGTTATCAGGGACAACCTGGTCCATCGCAACCATTGAGCCAACATTTTTGACAAGAACAATCTGGTGGCCCTCAGTACTCGGTTCAACCAGCTCAGGAGTCGATTCAACCTGCTCCTCAGCCAGTTCCATCGTTTCAGTAGCCAGTTCTACCTTCTTACAGTCAGCCAGGTTTACCTGCTCAACGACCCGCTCAACCTCCTCAGCTAGGTCCGCTTGCTCAACCACAAGGCGCTTATTACCCTCAAGGTTCATATTAACCGGTATATAGTGCACCCTAGGTTTCTTACCCTCAAAATCAAGTTGTATATCATCAACCTCAAATCCATGCTTACATTCTGCAGCAAACTCCATACGTTGCTCAATAGGGACCTCAATGGTCTACTCCGACTCAGTATCCTGGTCCTCAACCTCATTATCAAATGAGTTATATTGCATCATTAATAATATTTTGTGTGCTTTCAGGATTGAAATTGAGTTTATTATATGCATATTCTAATAGATTCCTATTTCCTACTCCACACATTCCTGCGCCAACACTCCTACACCAATTTTGGGTTTTGATATCTTGACTCACTTTCGAGGAAAACAAAAGATGGTTATGAGGTTCTAACACCTTCCCATAAGTTGGATTGCACCCAGGTTGTATGTGTGGGTCTCTAGGATAAAATTAATAAATCTGCTCAAAATCCGTCTAATTTCTAAATGGCCAAGTTTGACCTCGGGTTTCGTGCAGATGGAGGTGAATCACGGAAATCCAAGAAAATAGTTTTTTCAAAAAATATAACCAGCTAGCTAGAAATGAAACCATTTCCTGAGATTTGAATTATTCAAAAATTTATGCACTGTTCTTCGAAGCAATTTTATAAAAAAGACTGTTTTTTCCAAAATTCTAGAAAATGCCTAGTCAGAAGTTTCCAGATTGAATATTTCCTCCTCGATTTCCATGCCGATCATAGTGAATCTTAAAATTCCAAAACATGGGTTTTTTTTCGAGCATAGGAAATTGAGTAACACATGGGCCATTTTCCAGAATTTGTAATGGTGAAAAAGATATCAAGGGTTCTTTAGAGGTAGTTTGTTAAAAATACTTATTTTTCCAGAATTCTAGAAAAAGGCCACATTTGGAAAATTCGTATTAAAACTTCATTCTTTCAATAGGGTAACAGCTTTACTGATATTATATTTGATGAATATTAGTTGAGACTCAATCCCCATGTTGTTTGCAAAGGAATCAGACTTGTATAAAGAAAAAATTATCATGAAAAATATTATAAAAGGAGTTATGCATGTAGAAAAAAAATGCCATTTTTCACTGTACCTTGATACTGCTGAGCTAAGTGTTGGGAGTTCTACCTCCTTGTCCCTTATTTTGGGCTGGATTCAACTTCATTATGTACATTTTCGCAGTCGAAATATTATATGAATGGATTGCTCCATGTTGTTTCAATTTTGCGTTTTAATTCTTTATTGATGCGTCATTGAGTGCTAAAGTTTCAAGTTTCCTAAAACGAGAAACGATATTTTTGGTTAGTGCCCAGCCAACCCAACTCATTCTCCCTTTCGCTGTCATTTCGTCAAAGGTGTATGTTGATTTTATTTAAATGCAAAGCATGGATTAAACTTATGTTTCATTCTTTCACAAGAGTTTTGGTTCTATTTCATTAATAGTGAATATGTGACAGGACCGTGGTGTGAATGTTAATTAAGTTTTATTTACCTTCATCAATTTCCTTTTCTAAATATTAGTTTACTTCTTCCTAGACCATGCAAGAGTGTTATTCCTACACTAGTGCGTTTACAATTCTGCAACTTGATTTTGTTGGTTCATCACAACAAAGCTTTTTCATTCCTTTCTTTCACATAAATTCGATACATTTTTGTAAGTGAGTGTTAATTATTAGATAGAAGTATTTTTAATATAAAGAGTTAAAATATTAGGGATTAAATATGCTTTGGTAATTAAGGAATGAACGCTTTTACAACGTATTGATCTGTACCTGCACTTTGCAATTTTAGGGAAAGGATTAAAACTCATTTTGAATTATTAAAGTGAACCTTTCTGAGTTAAAAATATTAAAAGGAATATCTCATTTATGTGGGTAACTATTAAAGGGATAAAGATTGTTGTCATACTTAGATAGTTTCTTTGACTACATGAAAGAGTTCCTTGATTGAAGAAAGTATGCTTTGGCTTCAAAAGTAAAATTTTGTTTGTGGAAGTTATTTCAGACTTCTGTTCACCTTTGCAAATTATTTTCATAGTTAGCACACTCTTTATTTTTTTCTGAAAGTAATTGGAAAACTTGGTGTAGGAACCTCTGTTCTGGTATAGGAACCAATATCCTCATACAAGAACATAGTTCTGCAGTCCTAAGGCTGAGAGACGCTGCATAAAGACATAAATCTCCAGTATAAGTGTTAAAGTTATTTCGAGCACATATTCCTTGTGGTTATACAAATGCAAGAAGATTGCAGGAGTACATGAATAATATATTATTGCAATAAGGAACATCCTTAAAGAAGGAAAATATCTTCAGGGGCCCAATTGTTAATCTGTCAACAACTATAATGGATATAAACATAGAATTTTACTTCAGTAATTAGGATTTTTTGCACCAGCTTGAGAGTTCCTTTTATTTATTTTGCAAAGTACTTTCTTTTTATTCCAGTTTCCATAATGTTGTGGTGTTATTGTATTAATTAGTGCAAGTTGTTGAAGTCCTTCTCTGGGATTTCCAGTGTTGTACATCTAAGCTTATGAGCTCCCAGATTGACAAATAAATGTTAGGTTGTTTATTACACCCAACATTTTGGCATCGTTTCCGGGGAGGCACCTAGGGGATTGACCTTGGTAACCTGCTGCATCTTAGTTTGCTCTTTATGTATTTTTCTTGCAAATTTTATTTCCTTAGAATTGATTCATTGAATTTGTTTCTTTCCTGCATTATTTTTAAGATTTTTCATTTCTCGGGTGTTGTAAGAACCCCCTGCCCCCCTCTTCCCACCCCCCAATCTATTTAACCACATGCTAATAATATATACCAAATAGCTTGTTGAAAACAAAGAAATGGTATTTCAAGGAATTTTTCAATGGGGAGTTTTGAGGCTAATATCAATCATCCAATGCACCTATTTCACTGATCACTTGGTAATAAAATTCAAAGGACTCTCGAAGTAGTACATGGAGAACCTCTTTTCATTTGGTAAGAAATGGAAAACATTCTTACTTTTGAATTCCCTATAAAATATCTAGGAGTGGCACAAACCCATAATATTCCCCCATCTGCACTACCAAAATTTCATGGTTTGGACAATGAAGATCTAGATACATTCTTATTTGAGTTTGAAGTTCTTTGTAGAGGATATGGTTGTTGCACTAATGCTCAAAGTTTGCAAATGTTTCCTGTTACTCTAAAAGCAACAACTCTTCAATGGTTCATGACCCTTGGAGGGAATTGCATTCAAACATGGGAAGACATAAGGAATGTATTCTTGAAGAAATTCTAGGACTACTGCCAGGCCAATGAAGATATTTTTGGAATAACACAAGGGGAAAATGAAAGTTTGGAAGACTATCATTAGGGGAATTTTGAGGTTTAAAATGGGCCTCCTAAGAAAAATGTACAACCAAAATAAGCTTTATAAGAACCAATAGAATTCAAGATGATGATGTCAACCATGGTGGATGATTCACCATTTTGTAAGTAAAAGGGTAAAAAGATTAAACAATAATAAAATAATAAAACTACTTTTTCAACTCGTATTTTCAATTTCTCTCTCAAATTTTTAACTCAAATTTCAAGCGGAAGTACTCATTGGCTCCAAAATTTAATTCCTCATCCAATGAGTACCCGTGTTGCATACTTTCTATGGACTTTTCTACACGAAAAATGAGAAATACATTAAAAACGTGATTGTAATCACTTTTTTCATGTATTTCTCATTTTTTGTGTAGAAAGGTCCATCGAAAGTATCCAAGATGGGTACTCCTTTGATGATGAATTAAATTTTTCATCCAATGAGTACTCCCACTTGAAATTTGATTAAACAGTTTATGAGATAAGTTGAAAATAAGAGTTCAAAAAAATAGTTTTTCCTTTTTTCCCTCTAAATTTTGGTGATGTAATCAAATCTTATTTTATTATTTCCACTATTATTTTATAATTTCCTTAGGAAGCCAATTTTAGGCCTCAAAATTCCCCTAATGGTTAAGCGATTTCAACACAACCTTCAAAAATCAAAACATAAACATAATTTGGAGAAAGAGACCTTGGAAATACTCCTACTCAAAGGAATTAAAGATGATTTTTTTAGAACCTTTAAAACTGATAGGAGAAGGTAATGTTTTTCTGTTACCATACGATGATGTTTGTGAATTATGAATTAAGTATTCAAATGTAATCTCCAATATTGGTAAGAATACTCGAAAAAATCCTTCTCAAATTGAAATCTTCTACAAAAATAGGAATTACAAAATCCTCTCTAAATTTAAAATTGGATGATTTGCATGAAGAACAGAAGTAGTGAAAGAAGGATCACTCAAAAAATTTCCCATCACTACTAGGGTTACAACAAGTATTTAAGGAATCAAGTAAGAAAATAACTCAACAACCAGGTATAACTAAAAGCTTGCTATTGTTTAATACTTGGAATAACATTTATTTTCCTCAACAAGTTCCTCTGCAGATATATAACCCTACAGTTCCATGGAATACTTATAATCCTCCTCTAATTCAATACCCCACCTTATAGCCACATTATACCTCTCCCTCAAGCTAGATTTTCCCACATCCTCAAGAATGGTTTGCATCCTCCCCTCTAGGGAAGTTCCCCATGCAAGCTTCGTTACCCGATCCACAACAAATTCAATTATTATCTAATTCACCACCATGTTATCCTCTCTATGGTCCCCCAATCATTTGTGCAACCAAATCCTAATTCTAATTATCAAGTTGCACATCAATTTAAAACACCTATTTTTCCTACTCAGTCCCTTACTGAATGTAATGCCATATCTTTTGGAGAAGGGAGAGGAGTGAATTTAGAAACTTCCCCTATTACCATAGAACATTTACATTAGGAATAAATTTTAATCCATAAACCTTTATAGGAGAAAACTATAATTGGAACTTTTTCGAAAACCAATGTTGAATCTCACTAAGAAGAAAATCCTAGAATTTCCCTGAACCACCCTTATCAATCTGAAGAGAGAAAACATCAAGTGGTGGAAGACTTGTACAAGTTGGAGAACCTTGAATATGTGGGTCCTATTGAAGCCTGGTTCTAAACAATTGTTAGCACACATCATTCACTCATAATTCGACAACTCTTGGTACCATACCAATCAAAGAAAATGGTTTCTCATACTTTAGTATGCGTTGAAGTTTTCATTTTAAAGTTGAGTGTGAGCATATTTAGTCTTTTTTCATGCACCTGGTTACATTGGAAGTATTCCTAGACTTAAAAGGGATATTTATCTCTTTAAAATAGGGTAGGGTAATGAATAAATATGCCATATAAAATAAAATTGCATAGCAACACTCTTGAAATTGTGATTCCCTAAAGTACAACTTTGGAAATTTCTGTTATTATGCACTCTCGTGGGTAGACTTGTTAGAAGAAATTCACTCTCAATTCCTAATATTTTATAAAGTGACTTTGATTATTGACCAATAAATATTATCCATATTTTTTTAAGACCCTCGTTGAAGGTATTGATGAGAATCTTCCTATGGTGGACCATGCCTACAAAACTATAAAACGTTTTCACAAGAACCATGGCATGATCAATTTGAGGATTTTTTTTGTCATTATCTAATATGTTTTATTTAAAATGAGTCTTCAGGGTAGAAGGACCAACAAGTAAAGATTAGTAATTAAAAAATTTTCATGCCATCCCATACTCTTAAGGAGCAGAATCACTTCCCCAACTATTAAGTAACTTATTTAAGGTTGATTATAATCATAGTTTTTATATAAGATAGATTAATTGATGGATAAGCGGTCTCATTATGAGCCAAACTACCATGATCATGGGTCCTAATGAGAATGAAATTAATGAAATGGTCACCAAGCTAGGGTAATGGCTTTCAGTTGAAAATCTGGAAGACAAGAGATCTCATCACGACCTGACTTGTTATTTCTTGTTAGTTCTAGTGAATGGTACTGTCGTTAATTAGTTACCAGGTCGATACAGTGGCCTTCAATTAATTTCAAACAAATGGAAATTATTTCAAAAAACTCTAAATATATATCCAACAGTTGTGATAAAGGCATTTCATGGGTTGAAAGGCATCCCTGTCGAGGCTATTGACGCTTGTTCACAACAGGGCCATGCTTATGGTATTAAATTTAACTTCACACTAAGATTTACTTGGTTTTTTTTGTCTTCCTGAATTCATTATCATATATCTTTGAGAATGTATTTAAGATCATTCTGGTGTTATTCCTTGGAGTTCTATCTTTTTTAAATAATTTGTTTTTATTGATATGATACCCTTAGTGTAGGTACCTCACCTTGCCTAGAAAAGATGAGCTTCAACTATATGTGGATAATGGTAAGATGGTCACTATGGGAAAGTATTATTATGATTCATTTTAACACCATGCATTTCAAATCAGGTCACTCATATTTAAAAGGAGGATATTAATTTTTTATGGAAATTTTATGCCTTTGAAATGTTTATGGAAATTTTAATAACTTGGCTATTTTATTCAATAGTAACTCCATCCTTTCAATTTGGTATTCCTATGGTACCTTTTATGTCCGATTTTCTTGAAATCAGTCTAAATAAACAAAGAGTCCATCAGACACTTTGTTTTTGGAACAAGCTCTATGTAGTGAAGGAAATATTGGTCACACACAATTGCAGGAACATTATTACGAGCATCCATAAATTTTTTAATCCTGTTTTTTTGCAAGGGGGTGACAATACAACAATTTATTTCCTTGCATGAGGACATGCAAGAAGGTTAGCATGGGGGGATGTTGGGCATCTTTTTTTCATTGATTTATATCACGTTTTACTCGAAACCCCTCATGCTTTTGTTTAGCTTGAATAGTTATTATCGTAGTTTTGTAAATTCTCAGAGATAATAAGTAAGTATTTATTATTCCCTTGTTTTAACGAGATTTAAACAATAAAATTATCGTTAATAATAGTTTTCGTATTTCCAGGTTTGAAAGTGAGTTTATTATATTCTTATTCTAACAGAGGCCAAGTTCCTGCACCACACATTCCTGCACCAACACTCCTACACAAGCATTCTTGCACCAATTTGGGGCTTTGATATCTCGACAGGCTTTCGGGGAAAAAAAAAATGATTATGAGGTTATAACACCTTCCCATAAGTTGGATTGCACCCAGGTCGCATGTGTAGGTATCTAGGAGAAAATTATTAAATCTTCTCAAAATCCACATAATTTCTAAACAACCAAGTTTGACCTCAGGTTTCGTGTAGATGGACGTGAATCACGAAAATAAAAGCAAATGGTTTTTTCAAAAATATAAGTAGTTACCTAGAACTAAAACCATTTTCATAGATTTTAATTATTCCAAAATTTAGGCACTTCTCTTCGAATCAATTTTATAAAAGAGAGTTTTTTCTAGAATGCTAGAAAACGCCCAGCCAACAGTTTCTAGACTGCCTATTTCCTCCTCGTTTTCACACATATCATAACGAATCTTAAAATTCTGAAACATGGGTTTTTTTCCCAACATAGTAAATTGAGTAATATGTGGGTTGTTTTCTATAATTCCTAATGGTTAAGAAGATAAGAACGGTTCTTCGGAGGTAGTTTTTTTAAAGATACCGATTTTTCCAGAATTCTAAAAAATGGCCAGATTTGGAAAATTCGGATTAAAAATTCATTCTTTCGATAGGGAAACGGTTGTAATGATATTCTATTTGATGAATATTAGTTAGGACTCAATCCCCATGTTTTTTTCAAAGGAATAAATTGTCTAAAACTAAAATTATCATGTAAAAATATTATAAAAGGAAGGAGTTATGCACGTAGAAAAAAAAGCCATTTTTCATTGTACCTTGATGCTGATGAGCTGAGTGTTGGGGGTTCTACCCCTTTCTCACTCATTCTAGGCTGGATTCAACTTCATTATGTACATTTTCTCAATTGAAACATAATATAAATGGATTGCTCCATGTTGTTTCAATTCTTCATTTTAATTCTTTATTGATGCATCATTGAGTGTTGAAGTTTCAAATTTCCTAAAACAGAAAATGAGTTGGTTGGCTAGCGCCCAACCAACCTAACTCGTTCTCCCTTTCGTTTTCATTTCTCCAAAGGTGTGCATTGATTTCGTTTAAATGAGAAGTGTGGATTAAACTTATGTTTCATTCTTTCACAAGAGTTCTAATTCTATTTCATTGGTAGTCATTGTGTGACGGATCCGTGGTGTGAATGTTAATTAAGTTTGATTTACCTTCATTAATTTCCTTTTCTAATTCATAGTTTACTTCAGCCTGGATCGTGCAAGCATGTTATTCCTACCCTAGTGCATTTACAATTCTGCAACTTGATTTTGTTGGTTCATCACAACAAATATTTTTCATTCCTTTCTTGTAGAGAGATTTGATACATTTATGCAAGTGATTTTTCATTATCAGATAGAATTAGTTTAATATAAAGAGTTAAAATATTAGGGATTAAATATTCTTTGGTAATTAAGGAATGAATGATGTTACAATGTATTGATTTGTACCTTCACTTTACTGTTTTAAAGAAGGGATTAAAATTCATTTTGAATTATTAAAGTGAACATTTCTGAATTAAAAAGATTAAAAGGTATATCTGATTTATGTGGGTAACTATTACAGGGATAAATATTGTTGTCATCCTTAGATAATTTCTTTGACTTCCTGGAATATTTCCTTGATTGAAGAAAGTATGATTTGGCTTCTGAAGTTCATTTGTATTTCGAAGTCTATTTTCATTTCAAAGTTCAGTTTGGTTGAAGCATTATTTTTTTTGTTGAATTTATTTTAGAGTTCTATTCGCCTTTGCAAATTATTTTCATAGTTAGCACACTCTTTAATTTTTTCCTAAAAGTAATTGGAAAACTTGGTGGAGGAACCTATGTCCTGGTATAAGAACTAATATCCTAATACATGAATAGAGTGCTCTAGTCCTAATGCTGAGAGCCTCTGCATAAAGACATAAATCTCCATTATAAGTGTAAAATAAACTTCCATCGCATAATCCGTGTGCATGTACTAGTGCAAGAAGATTACAGGAGTATAGGAATAACATCTTAGTGCAGGAAGGGAAATCAATAAAGAATGAAAATCTCTTCAAGGGCCCAATTATTAATCTGTCAACGACTATACTGAAGATAAACATAGAATTTTACTTCGGTAATAAGGATTGTTTACAGTAGCTTGAGAGTTCCTTTTATTTATTTTGTAAAGTACTTTATTTTTATTCCAGTTTCCATAATGGTCTGGTGTCATTGTATTAAATAGTGCATGTTGTTGAAGTCCTTCTCTGGCATTTCTAGTGTTTCTCCTCTAAGTTTACAAACTCTTGGATTGACAATAAAATGTTAGGTTTTTTATTACGCCCAACAAGTTGATGCCGAGACATCCAATCCAGATATTAGTCCACCATATATTTGTCACTATCCTCCTCCTCCTTCTTCTTCTTCTACATCACCCAACTATGAAAATTATAGTCTGTGATTACAACATTATCTTTGTCGCCACCCTTGTAAATTGGAGGTTGTGCTCACTTCTTGGCATTTTCGCAGTGTCTTCTAATTCTTCAAGGGTGGAAAAAACCAAATCTTCAATCGTAGAAACCACTATCATGGTAGGGGTGTTTGGATTATTTTTCAGAAAATAAGGAAGCTTTTGTAATCCCAGAATTAATCCAATAGCCATTCCAAACTTATGGGTTATAGGATGGATGGCCCAAATATGATCGTAAGATATTTCAAAATTTTGTACAAACTTGGACTGAGAAGATTCACCAACTTTAGGAATGTGAGAAGGGGGGTGATGGCAATGTTGTTGTGTTGACCAAAATATGTAAGGTGTGGGTTGGTGAAGTTTGATGGAAAGGATCCTGTAACATGGATACTACAGATGGAGCAATATTTTGATCTCCATAATGTGAAAAACACACAAAAGGTACATATTGCAACTTTACATTTAGAACAAAATACATTTGTATGGTATCGATGGCTTTGCTCCCGTAAGAAAATTTTCACTTGGTCAATTTTTATGGAGGAAATGATAGAACATTATGAGGATACAAAAAGCAACACCTTCTTTAGCCAATTGATAAATCTTAAACAAAAGGGTTTAGTGGGGGAGCACATTGACGAATTCCAAAAATTGAATATAAGGGTAACTGATATTCCATAGGAACACAAGATTGATCTCCTCAAAGGTACTTTAAAGGATAACATCCAACATGAAGTTCGCGTTTTGGAACCTGATTCATTGGAGAAGGCATTTAGGTTCGCAAGAAAAATAGAATGTAAAATTATGGCGACAAGGAAGCCTACCACTCAATTCTATAAAGAAGGAAGTGTTGCTACACCAATATTTCCACAAACTACAAGGTTGACACCAAAAAAATTGGAAGAAAAAAGAGCAAAAGGGCTTTGCTAAAGTTGTGATAGAAAATACACTAAAGGTCATAAGTGTGCTGAGAATAAATTATTTTACATATATTGTGAAGAGGAAGAAAATGAACAAGAAGAGGATATACACCAGGAACCAACCCTAGAAGAGGAAGAAATGAATCCGACCATATCGTGTAATGCATTGGTAGGAATTAACACTCCTCAAACTCTCAAGATAGAAGGACATATCAAGAAGAAAAATGCAATAGTGTTGATGATTCAGGTAGTACCCATAATTTTATTCATTGTAAGGTAGCCAAGGAATTGAATTGTTTCCTATAACTAGCACCAGAATGTCAAGTGATGGTTGCAAATAGAGGAACTATAAATTTCTCTAGAAAATTCCATAATATCAAGATAACCATGGGGGAATATGTATTGAATAGTCCAATGCTTTCCATTCCTATCGGAGGTGTTGATGTTGTACTAGGAGTACAATGGTTACAATCTTTGGGGATGATAGATTTTAATTTTCAAGAAATTTTCTTGAAACTTTTTTCAAAAGGAAAGGAAGTCGAATTACGCGATATTGTAGGGAAGCTGGGAAAGATAATAAGCTCTAATGTTATGACAAAGCTTCTAAAGAAAGAAAAACGAGGCGTAATTTCACAATTATGCTCACTAGAAGTTCTAACATCAAAATCATATATTTCTGTAGATCTCCAAAAAGTCTTGGACAATCATTCCAAGGTTTTTGAAACTCCCAAAGGACTCCCACCTATTCGCGATCATGATCATGCTATTCACTTGATTCCAGGAAGTGTTCCTCCAAACATTAGGCCTTATAGATATCCTTATGTCCAAAAGAGTGAAATTGAATGTATGATTGCAGAAATGTTAGAGGCGGGTATAATTCAACATAGTCAAAGTTCTTTCTCTGCTCCTATAGTATTGGTACACAAGAAGGATGGATCATGGCGAATGTGTCCAGATTATAGGGAGCTCAATAAGCTCACCATTAAATATAAATTTCCCATTCTTGTGATTGATGAATTATTGGATGAATTACATGGAGCAATTTATTTTACCAAGTTGGATCTTCGTTCAAGATATCATCAAATTAGAATGAAGACCGAAGATATTCCAAAAACAGCATTTCGAACTCATGAAGGTCATTATGAATTTTTGGTCATGCCTTTTGGCCTTACCAATGCACCTTCTACATTTCAAGGGTTGATGAATTCCATTTTCAAACTCTTCCTTAGAAAATTTGTGCTAGTATTTTTTGATGATATACTAATCTACAACAGGTCTTGGAAGGATCATGTTGAACATGTTGACAGGGTGCTCAAACTATTGCAGGAGAAACAATTATATGCAAAAAAATCCAAATGTTTCTTTTGAGTACAAGAGGTGGAATATCTGGGTCATATTGTATCTCACGAGGGTGTTAAAGTAGACCCTAACAAAATTAAAGCCATTAAGGAATGGAAAGTCCTCACAACCATAAAGCAGTTGCGAGGATTTCTCGGGTTAACAGGGTATTATCGCAAGTTTGTTAAGAATTATGGGAGAATAGCAGCACCTCTAACAACATTATGGAAGAAAGATGCATTTTCATGGACTCCTGAAGCAACTAAGGCCTTTGAACGTCTTAAAGAGGCAATGTGCCTAGCACTGGTCTTAGCTACGCCAAACTTCACAAAAACCTTTATTGTGGAATGTGATGCCTCAGGAAATGGAATTGGTGCAGTTTTAATGCAGGAAGGAAGACCCATTGCTTTTGAAAGTCATCCAATCAAAGGAAAGTATTTAAAGAAACCTATTTATGAGAAGGAAATGTTAGCAATACTGCATGCACTAAAGAAATGGAGAACTTACCTAATGGGAAGACACTTCAAGGTAAAAACTAATCATGATAGTCTTAAACACTTTTTGGAACAAAGACTATCTTTAGAAGAGAAGCAAAAATGGGTCACAAAGATGTTGGGTTATGACTTTGAAATAATCTACAAAAAAGGAAAGCTTAATGTTGTTGCAGATGCACTCTCAATAAAGAATGAAGAGGTGGAAGCATTGCTTTGTGCCATTTCTATTATCCAACCATATTGGATAACTGAAGCAAGAGATGAATGGAAGAAGGACAAAGATGTATGGACACTCATTCAAAAGTTGCAGCAAGATCCTAGTACATCTGATACATTTAGTTGGAAAAATGATTCCTTATGATACAAAGATCGCTTATATCTTTGTAAGAATTCCCAACTAAAACAAAAGATTCTTCTGGAATTGCACACTTCTCCTTTAGGAGGACACTCAGAATTTTTAAAAACTTACCACAGGGTGAAGAAAGAATTTTTTTGGGATGGCCTTAAATCTGATATTCAAAATTTTGTGGCGGAATGTTTGGTTTGCCAACAGAATAAAGTTGAGACAATTAAGACCCTAGGTCTTCTACAACCTTTATCCATTCCAAGTCAATGTTGGGAGGAGATTTCAATGGATTTTATCATAGGTTTACCTAAGTCCGAAGGAAAGAGTGTCATCATGGTGGTAGTTGATAGACTTACCAAGTATGCACACTTTTGTACATTATCTCATCCATTTAAAGCAAGTATAGTTGCTACTACATTTATGGACACAATTCAAAAGCTACATGGAAACCCAAGGGTTATTGTGAGCGACAGAGATCCCATTTTTACTGGAAATTTTTGGACAGAGTTATTTTCTTGTTTTGGTACTCAATTAGCTCATAGCTCATCTTATCATCCTCAATTCGATGGTCAAACTGAGATAGTAAATAAATGTTTGGAAGGATATCTTCATTGTTTTGTATCTGATAAAAAAACACAATGGTTCAAGTGGTTACCTCTCGCAGAATGGTGGTATAACACTTCCTTCCATACTGCAGCAAAAATGACCCCATTTATGGCACTTTATGGATATCATCCACCATCCATCACATCGTCTTTAAGAGAAAATTCAAAGGTTCAAGCAGTGGAAGATCACATCGAGCATCAACGAGTTCTCCAAATCTTAAAGGATAACTTGAATTTGGCACAAAATCAAATGAAACAACAGGCAGATCAACATCACAACGAAAGAAGTTTTGATGTAGGAGACTAGGTATTTTTACGGCTAAAACCATACAAAAAAATGTCCCTAAAGAAAGTTAAGAAGGATAATAAATTATCGCCAAAGTACTATGGATCTTACAAGGTGTTGCAAAAGATTGGTACTATGGCATACAAATTGGAGCTTCCTGCTTCTTCACAAGTGCATCCAGTTTTCCATGTTTCATGTTTAAATAAGGTTATAGGTAAAAATATTCCAGTTTAAACAATATTTCTAGAACATGATGGGGAAGGAAAAATCATATTGGAACCTGAAGCAGTCACAGAAACAAGAACTCGACAGCTACGAAATCGATCAATTTCAGAGTATCTCATCAAGTGGAAGAACTTACCCACTGAAGATTCTATATGGGAGGATGAGAATTTTATACAAAAGCACCCAGAGCTACTCAAGCATTGAGGTCAACACTTTTTTTAAGGAGAGGGGCATGTTAGGTCCCTATATTACTAGTATAGTCCCTTATTGTTGTTAGTGTAACCCCCTTATTGTTATTATTGTACCCCTATAACCCCCATATTGTTATTATTGCCCTTAAATTATTATTGTTAGGTCGGCTAGGATTACATTGTGGCCCCACTAGGATTATATTGTGGCCCCATGGACTCCTATATATAGAAAGGAGGTTTTGTAATTTGAATCATCCAAAAAATTTTCATTCATGTAATGTATTGGAGGTTGCCCACTCGAAGTGGCTTATTTTTAAGGCGTTGATATCTCTTTTCTTATATTTTTGGAGCTGGTTTCCCAAAATGATGCTTCACCTTCCTTGTGACTCTTCGTCTACCCTCGTGACTGTTTGAATTCCTATGAATTTTAAACTTTACATGATTATTCATATTCCACACATGTCCTTTTGACATTCAGTTTACAATACATTTTCGAAACATGAATTACATAATCCGCCATAATCATGTGGGATGTGAAATATCAAGACATGACACTGCTGACATGGACTACTTGATGATGTGGAAATGTCAAGCCACTATTATTGTTGTGTGTAGAGTGTCTTCTTGAGAATGCTCTCCTTTCCACCTCCATATGACTTGGTGATCAGGAACCTTCAATGACTTCATGTCTTCAGTTGTGATCGCAAAATTGTGTCCCTTTGATTTCTCTCAGTTGATCATATTCCATACTAAACTACAAGGATTTATTTCAGCACATTTTCCTTATTCATCTCATTCTTCATTATATTTCCATTGAATGATAAGGTACCTCTATCTACAATTCAGTCATGATGAGAGGACATCAATCCAAAAAACCCCTATTCTAAGATAGTTCATATTGATTCATTGACTTAGCCGAAGCCAGATGACAAGCTACGATAGGGTCTAAGTGAATATACAATTTTGTAGTCCAAGAAGCCAAGTGTGAACCTTTCGCCTTCAGACTCCAAAATGCACAGTCTAGGCCGCGCTTAGGAAGAAAATTACGTAATTATGGAGGTCAATGTGACAGATTGAGGGAATGGGTACTGGACCAAGAAATTGTGCAGTTCCGAGAGACAAATTACGTGTTTGAGGATAGAAAAATTTGGATTGATGTCATAGTGTGACTAGTATGATGTGAGGTGTCTCCAAAAATAATATTTGTAGCTTGGGAAAGGAAACAAGGATGAGTGATGAAAACCTCTACCCAAGGTCTTCATCAAAATCTCAAATACCATAATTCAGCACACGTAAATAAATGATTTGAAGTCAAATATGTGAGAAATTATGTAATTACTGGTTGATAATGGAAACCACTAATATACATGAGGATGAAAATCAATAAGGATGATCGTCTCCAGGATGAATAATACAATCTACTGTGTGAATGAAGGAGTATATGTGAAACACTCATATAATTGTTCAATTGGGAGACAATATTAAAAAACCTTAATCAAACACATGGAAACCTACCAGTAATGTGTGTAAGCACAGAGGTACTGTGTTGTTTCTTAATATTATTCCTAGATAATGTGTTGAAGTTGATAGGAAGGGATCTATCAAAAGTAGACAATAAGGAGTTCTACATTAATTGACGCGAAACATGGCAAAAGTGATTGATTTGAAATTTAGTGTAGAAAAATTGGATGAAGTGACATAGGGAAATAGGACATATGTTCAAATTGTTGATAATGTCAACAAAGAGTGAATGATCCCTTAAACAATAGAAGAAACGACACTTAGGATACTTGGAAGCTTAGACTCGAGAACATGAAGAGGAGAAAGGGATAAATAAGAAGAGACATGAAGGTATCAAGGCAAGCCACATAATGTGGTAGGTTTCGCATAGAAGGTGGAAAAAAGGGGAATATGTTGGGTAAGTCCCATGTGCAAGGGATGGAAAATAGATATCTGCCAAAAAATTAAACTAATATAGATATTATTAACCATGATTTCTTCCTTTTTGTTTCCAAATATACTTAGGCTTAACGAGTCTATAAATGGTAAAATCAATATTATTTTCATGTTTAAAGAGTCTAAAAAGAGGTGAAAGAAGAATCCATGAGGTACCTTTGTCATGGTAGATGACCAGGTGTGACAAAGATTTAATAGTATACCTGACAAAGTTCATTTTCCATAGTTAGTCCATTGAGTCCAAATAAAGTGATAAACCTACGCTCAATATATTTTTTTGTCATTTTCTTACAAATACAAGGGGAAAAAACTAAAATTGCTATTTGAGAGAGTAAAATCCTATGACCCTATCTAATTTAATCATAAATCTTTCATAATATTTCTAATTAAACTTGATATTCTTCGTAAAATTTCTTATGACTCAATCAAAGAAAAATCATGGCACATTAATTTTTTTGACTCAATTGAGGAAAAACTACATTCCATACCTCAAAATCTATAACTAGGAGTTAGAACTCCTCATTTGCATAATTTCAGTTGTGGAGATATTTTTATGGGTGAAAGGTAGCAGAGCTTTCAAGATGACATTCTCACAATTCGAGCAACCATTTCAACTTTCGTATTTTCTTGGTGAGAGATCAGACACTAGGAAAAACCCTAGGATTGCTAACCTGGTAACACGAGTTGAATTTGTAATAATTACATTGTAACGTGTCTGTCACAAGAGAAGGACAATTTATAATTGCTAATATTCACTTGGAACCCATGTTAGCTTGACAACAAGAAAAAAAAAAATTATTTATCAGTCTACAACTAGTTAAATGCGATTAATACTAATCTAAAAGGGTTATTGGACAAGTGAACTCTGACCAAATTCCTATGGAGATAGAGAGTCCATATAAAGGTTGAGTTGTAAATTCTTAAAAATGTAGCATGTTTGGAAGTTCTAAGAATATTTTACTTGTTAAAATATTCTCATATTGATCTAATGAAGGCCCAAGAAGATATCTTCGCTAGAAAAATTCAGATGTGCGGCGAAAAAAACATTTTGAAAATTAGTTAAAGCGATTGATAGAAAGAAAATTGAGGAAAAAATACATAAAAATTACTAAATTAAGGTTTTAGCCATACCTAAAAATCTATAAATAGGAGTTAGAACTCCTCATTTGCATAGTTTGAATTGTGGAGATATTTTTATGGGTGAAAGGTAGTAGAGATTTCAATGTCATATTCTCACAATTCGAGCAACCATTTCAACTCTCGTCTTTTCCTGGTGAGAGATCAGACACTAGGAAAAACCCTAGGATTGCTAACCCTGTAACGTGGGTTTACTTTGTAATACTTGAATTGTAGCATGTTTCCCACAAGAGAAGGACAATTTATAAATTGCTAATATGCACTTGGAACCCATGTTAGATTTACAATGAGAAAAAACAAGTTATTTATCAGTCTACAACTAGTTAAATGAAACGAATACAAATCTAAATGGGGTATTGTGCAAGTGAATTCTGACCAAATGCCTATGGAGATAGAGAGTCCATATAAAGGTTGAGTTGTAAATTATTAAAAATGTAGCATGTTTGGAAGTTCTAAGAATATTTTATTTGTTAAAATATGCTCAGATTGATCTAATGAAGACCCAAGAAGATCTCTTGGCCAGAAACATTCAGATGTGCGACGAACACCAAGGGGTGTTCAAAGTGGGGTATCAGGAGCTTAGAATCGAAAAAGATGATATCTATTTCCTCATCGGTTTATCATGGAGAGGTGCACGAGCTAATTTCACTAGAGGAAGGGTTGATCACAGAACCACATGTGTTTTGTTTTTGGGATATTCTACACTAGGTACACCCAAGGTAAGTAAAAAAATTCAGATTGATACAGTGAGAGAGAGATCGTTGAAGTCTATTCTATCGATAATTGTTTGATCGACAGGGAAAAAAAGTTAGCATGTAGCAACTAAAGCCTTGATGTTTCTAGCACTAGATTGCATACAACTTCATGTGCTTGACTAGTGCAAGAGTTTTATCATGGGTGTTAAAGTATAATTGAAAGCGTGTAAAATGAGGGCCCAACAAAATTTTGGATATGGTACATTGATTGATGAGGCCATGGGTGAGTCTATCATTGGATGTCCCCAGAGGTCCAAGAATACAAAGGTGGACTCTATGGATGCCCCAAACAATATGGGGGCTAGTTATGATACATTTTAATGAAAAAATCTTTGCATGGTTCGGTAGACATATCCCTACGATTGACGATTTTCCATATGTAGGAATGAACTACATATTGGATCATAAATTAGTATTTTCACTGGACATTAAATGGGAGCCATAAGGTAGTAACATAGATCAATGTAAAAGTGTCTTTAGGCTTCTGAATTTTATGATTTTTTTTATTTTTTTTGGATACAAGAAATAGACAAGAGTAAGTTTGGCCTGACACAAATGTAGTCGTGGTTCTTCAAAGGGTTACGAGAGCTCCTGAAGAGGGAGATGATACATAGGGCCTACGAGAGTGTTATAGGTAACTTTGTGTTATAGGCTTGCAAATTGGATCAATCAACATCAGTGAACATGTTGTCATCATCTCTTCACAAAGATCTAAGAATGACCTTTCCAAAATGTTCAAGTTTCTAGGATTAACTAATCAAATTTAGTATTTTTGACCCTAGTGCACCCTTCCCCTTTAGCCACCTACGTTCATTGTTGGTTTCTCCCTTCTTCACCACCGCTGATCATAGCTAGTTGCTTCATTCAATAGGTGCGCTCATTCTAGAAATCCAGTAAAATTAAAGGGATTTTTGAACCTTCTCTTCGAGAAGCCTCCAAGGGTTTTTTTAACCATTTACCATGGATAAGAATCTTGAATCCCATCTTATCATACCTTGGAGACTTCACCTCTTATCCCTTGAGCTCATCCTCTGAGCATATGTGGATCTCAATCCAATTATTGTTAATCCCAAAATTAAGAGAAGTTTGAGGTCTAAAATGGGCATCCTAAGGAAATTAAAAAATAATGGTGGAAATAATAAAATAAAATTTGATGAAATCATCAAATTTTAGAGGGAAAAAAGAAAAAAATACTTTGTCAACTCGTATTTTAAACTTATCTCCCAAATTTTTTACTAAAATTTCAAGTGGGAGTACTTGTTGGATGCAAAATTTAATTCCTCATCCAAGGAGTACCCATGTTGCATACTTTCGATGGACCCTGCTACAAGAATTATGCAACATAGGTACTCCTTGGATGAGGAATTAAATTTTGCATCCAACAAGTACTCTCGCTCAAATTTGAGTAAAACTTTTGGGAGATAAGTTGAAAATACGAGTTTAAAAATTAATTTTATAATTTTATTATTTTTTAATATTTTTACCCTTTTACTTAAAAAATGGTGAATCATCCCCCATGGTTAACATCATCATCTTGAATCCTATTGGTTCTTATAAATTTTATTTTTGGTTGTACATTTTTTCATAGGAGGCCCATTTTAGACCTCAAAATTCCCCTAATGAACTACCTCACCTCTTCTATAAATTTAGTGCCATCCATAACATCAGGGTTGGCTTTTGAAGATTGATCATGCCCTCATTTTGCTCCACTGAACCTAAACGAGTCATCATTTTCATGCATTAGGGTGACATTTAGGTGTTCTTAGTGACAAGGAAGGACAAGTCAACTTGGGGAGTTCTATATAAGATCAAATACTTTTTTTGGTTTCAAAATCTTTCATATTTATATTTATACAAAGAGTATCGTGTTTTCCTATATGTTTTGTATTATGGTTACATTCATATATTTCAATGCCTTCTGGATTCATTGAATAGAAATGTTAGATTATTCTACTTGGTTGTTATGGATCCTTTGCTTAGTTTATTCATGTGTGCAGGTTATAATGATAGAATTTGGAGCTACAAATGGAACTTACAAGCAAGGCAGAAAAAAAATATTGCTATCTATTCAAGGTAAGCCTCTTTCCCAATATCTAAATTTACTAAGGAAAAATCTATATTCTTTGTCTTATGTTGTTGTAGACCATTCCACAAGGTCTAGGGAATTCACCTTTCTCTGTAATTGTAAATTTTACATAAAAAATTGGTGACTCCTCTAGGGATCGATTTCTCCCCTTAGAGGTTTCCTTTACCTTAACACCTTTTTTAGCTCTTGAAATGACCTTGATTTCCTCACTCCGACCTTGATTGACCCTAACAAAAGTTCCCTTCTCTAAGATTGATTTTATGTTTTGTGTCATATTTTGGCTAAATATTCCTCAACACACCCCCTGGTATGGAGACATGTCACTTTAGTGCACCCGATCCTTCTCTCCACTCATGTTGTAGAGCACTGGTGTATGTTCTATACCTACGCTAATCCCTGTAAGATGCAAAAAAAACATTATTCTTCATTTCTCTCCGATCTTATTTTTTCCGGTTGGCTTTCCTTCTATCCCTAAGTGTGTCTTGGTCTATTCTTTCTGATCTAGTTTTATTTTGGTCTTCTTATTATATTTTACTTTATTCTTGTCATTTAGGTCATTGGAAAAATTCTTGCTTGCTCATTGATCATTTGAATAAATTGATACTACAATCATCATTTTATGTGGTTTCTCCTATCAGTGATTTAGAAATCATCTTAGTTTTCATTTCATTCGAAGATTAAGAGGATCGAAAAGAAAAATATCATAATTTTTCATATTGCATTGCATTTAGCGTTTTGTGTGTGAAATAGGAAATTGGAACAGTTGCATTATGGAATAACACAATTTATTTTCTGCATTTTGTATGGTGCATTATTCTTTATTTATCCCTCCCATATATATATTTTCATTGAAAGAAAATATTTCACTTTATCATGCGAGATTACATCTTTAGGATATTCAGGTGAAATTCACGGTGACCCTTGTAATCTGAAATTTGATTCAAGAAAAACTTTCAAATTTATTGAATCAATCTTAAGGAGCATTTTTTACATTAACAAAAACATTTAGAGATCTAGGCTAGAGACATGTACCAAAATCTTTAAGTGTAGGAGTTTTCATCCTTTTTCGCGTTACATTCTAGGGGTCATATCGCATTCAACTTATGTAAGTGTATAGGAACGTTCTCCATATACCTATGGGTATATTGAAGGGTGCTGAACACATGAAAATTATATGGGCATGCTCTCATTATATGGTTACACATTAGACAACACTACTACAAATTTCGCTTACACATACCTTAGGGTATATTTTGGAATTACCCACCAAGTTTCTATCTCGTCGTAGGTAACTGATTCGGCGACTTGTCCAATATGACACACCAAACATATAAATAATTAGTTTACCAAGGTGGTATATTGTAGTTCAAAGTGACATGGTAACCATTATCTTCTTAATTACCCCTTTATTTTACTTTTTATACAAATTGAATTGTTTGTAAATGCATTTGAAGGATTTTTTTGTAAATAATTATCTATAATATAGTTAGCAATTATTAATAATTAATTAAAATTTTGGAAACACTATTTAGATGACTTGGTCAAGTGGTTATCAAGTGGTTGTTGAGAAATGGGAATATGCTATTGATGGATAATGGGTTCAATTCTCTCAACACTCTTTAAATCAGGTTCAAGCTTGAAAGAATGATATTAGTATATTTTAAAGTGATTTATAAAAATAAATATCTACAATATATTTAACTATTATTAATAATTATTAAAATCCTAGAAACACCTTGAAAAACATTGACATTTTGAAATGTGTAAATTTTAATTTTAAATTACATGGTTCGAACTATCTACATTTAAGCCTACCATAAATACATTGTAATGATGGGTCAGGTGAGAATAAAACGACAAAAAGTATGAGGAGAATAAAATGAAAAAATACTCAACAACTGTAATTTTTGCAGTTTTGAGAGGATTGTCATGTATATACTTTATAGCATTCACGTTCAAGGTTAGAGGGACGAATTTTTGCATGTGTTTATAGGGTGTTGACGTTGAACGGTTTCCAAATTTTATTCCCACGTCATGGAAATGAGTGTATTGGAAAGTCCAGAGTCTTTGAAGCTCAAGTTGCTATCATATTCTAATGTCTTAGATGGTACACTAGGAACTGCATGTGCCAGTCTAAATTGCCACCCATCACTGGCTTCTTTGACTTGAGAACTACAAAAGGACAATAATAGTTTTATTGGATCAGTTTTCAAAAATCTCCTCTGCACCCTCTTGCCATTAGGTAAACAGACACCTAACCTATAGATCTTCACTCCTTTATCACCTTGTACTAGCTCTGGCTCCTCTGGGAGAGCTGGGTACTCTCCTTTCACTGCTTTTTGTACTCTATTATCATCCTCCTTTATTTCCACTACATTATCTTCCTTTATTGCCACTGCATTATGTTTCTTGATTGCTAAAGAAGCGGGGTGTTGTGAGTCGCCCCGCTTTGGCTCTGCCCCTTGTTATATGGTTATGGGGTGCCTTACCATGGCTTCGGTTTCACAAATACAAAGTGTCTCTTCTTCTACTTAAATTTTTGCTCAATCTTGGTGGCATAACAATATTTCATGCCAAGCGAGGCAAGTTTCATTTCTCTCCTAAACATGTTTTCATCGTTGACCTTCGACCAAAATATTTTGTGTGATGTTAGACTTCAAATAATTCATTCACAACATACAAATTGTACTATAGTACCTTGAGAGCCATTAACATCATCTATGATTTCTCTTGCATCTGTTAATGACTTACAACATTGGGAAGTAATCGAATGGTGTCTTCCATGTTCAACCTCATCATTTATTCTCATGGTTAGACTAGTACATTGGAAGATTGAGTGAACAAGATATAATACCCCATATATTGTTCCATGTAGACTTCAATTTCGGTACAAATACAAGATTACACAATATGATAGCTATGGTCATATAGACACTCGTCAAATCATCAGTCCACTCTTTTTCATCAATGGAATATACTTATTGATCGTTGTACATGTAATGCTAGCTTATGTGTTGAGCATGGGTATGCCTCCCTTAGAAAAAAATTTCATGATTTGAATGTATTAAAATACATGAAGATTTCAATGAGATTTTATTGATCCAAAATTTTCACAAGATAAAGAACTTCATTCATCAGCTGTGATTTCAGACTTTTCACTTTAGGGGTAATCTTTTCTGGGGCATTTTATCACATCTAGTTAATAGAACAGTTTGGAACATTTAGGAACATTTAGGCCATATCAAAATTTTTTATACCAACATCTTTCTAGCGTCAAAGTATAGAAGCCAAAGGGTAATGAAGAGCCAATTTTTTCCCAAAAACCATGGTCCATCCTTTAGTAATTTCTCAAAATGTTCCTATGTTTAAAATTTGAAAATAAAAACTTCTTTGGACCATAAATAGACATTAAATTTGGGTTTCCATGTCGAAACAACTAGTTGATGTAAAGCATGTAGTTTGGCGCAGAAACCATTCAAACTACATATCACAAAATTGTTTTCGAGTATAGAAAAAAAAAAAAGAAGGTAATTTACCTTAGGAATATTAACCTTTATAGAAAGTGGTTGATTCATTTATGCTACAATGTAAGAACCTCAGATGTATTGAGGTTCATATATTGGACTAGAGGGCTTTCCATTCACAACATCCTTGTAGGGTGTAGATTCCTTAAGAAAATTTTGTTCTCAAAAAACTTCCTCTTAGCCTCAATTTCAAAGATAAGGTGGAGTTCTTTGAGATGTGGTAACCCTTAGACTAAGGCCATAAAACATGATTGAAAAGATAAGGTGGAGTTCTTTGAGATGTGGAGAAGAGTTCATTTTCTTATGTCAATATCGTGAAAAAATGATACAATGTTCCACGAGCATAGTCCTTTTCCTATTCAAAACTTGTTTAAATGAATACGTTAGTCGAACATGGAAAATAGATTATCTTAAGTATTTATTTCTTCCTTTTGAGACTCAAGAGACTATTTATGACAAGGAACCTTTGGATTTTTATTTTTCACCTATTTTCAAAACTCTCTAAACATGGAAACAAAGTTTAATTACACATTTGTTGGAGTCGTAAAAGTATCAAACACTAATGGACTCACCAACCATGACATAAATGAGCCACTCCTTCTCAGGGTTTGTTAAAAATACTCAGAGAGATTTGTCCAAAGAATGAACTTACATATCAAGCATATGTTATCCTTCTCAAGCTCGACAAAAACAAAGAAGTAATGACCAGAAATGGTTGGGGAAATTGAGAAAATTGGATATTGGATCTATTAATGAAAGTAAGTCACGCTTTAACAACACTCTTTCATTTCATTTCGATCACTGTTGGGTTGGGAAATGTGCTTGCATTTTTGGTTTGTCACCCCATATCACCCCATATTTTTTTCTTCCATATTCCCAAATACATAAAGTGTGGTCAATATGTTCAATATAAGTCCTTTAGTTGATGCCTCCTATGATACTCTTAAGCCTACATTCATGTCTATTGTTCTCCATTTCAATATCATTTTTGACTTGAATCTTGATACCAATATTAACACTCTTTGGATGAGGTTCGAGCTTGAAAGAATGATATTAGTATATTTTAAAGTCATTTATAAAAATAAATATCTACAATATATTTAACTATTATTAATAATTATTAAAATCCTAGAAACACCTCGAAACACATTGATATTTTGAAATGTGTAAATTTTAATTTTAAATTAGATGGTTCGAAATGTCTACATTTAAGCCTACCATATATACATTGTAACGATGCGTCAGGTGAGAATACAATGACAAAATGTATGAGGAGAATAAAACAACAAAAATACTCAACAACCGTAAGTTTTGCAGTTTTAAGAGGATTGTCATGTATATACTTTATATCATTCATGTTCAAGGTTAGAGGGCCGAAGTTTTGCATGTGTTTATAGGGTGTTATCGTTTAACGGTTTCCAAATTTCATTCCCACGTCATGGAAATGAGTGTATTGGAAAGTCCAGAGTCTCCGAAGCTCAAGTTGCTATCATATTCTAATGTCTTAGATGGTACACCAGGAACTGCATGTGCCAGTCTAAATTTCCGCCCATCGCTGGCTTCTTTGACTTGAGAACTACAGAAGGATCATAATTGCTATATTGGATTAGTTTTCAAAAATATCCTTTGCACCCTCTTGCCATCAGGTAAATGGACACCTAACCTACATATCTTCACTCCTTTATCACTTTGTACTGGCTCTGGCTCCTCTGGGAGAGGTGGGTACTCTCGTTTCACTGCTTTTTGTACTCTATTATCATCCTCCTTTATTTCCACTGCATTATCTTCCTTTATTGCCACTACATTATCTTCCTTGATTGCCAAATAAGAAAAGTCAGCTAAGACATCTTTCCCTTTCCCTTTCCCTTGTACTATATTTTGTTGTTCATGTGCATTATTAACATTTGATGTCATCGGCTTCTTCCTTCGAAGCCTAAATTCCTTGGGATCCTTTTATTTGTGGCTACGTGAAATTCTGGTTACATGGGTTTTGTGAAGAGACAGTGCATTACTAGCTAAGGTAATGCAGGTTACTGCCCCAAGACCCACGTTATAATTCTTTGTTTGGGACTTGCAGGGTGCCTTATAGTCTTAAAAGGCATCAAAATGAGGTGTATTATGACCAAAAACTTGATGATATTGTCTAGGATGATGAGGAGTTATTTTCATGGATAGTAGATGCCCCTAAAATGTGAAGTTAGGGAAGAACGAGATGGTCAAAATAATTTGTAAAAAAATTGATCAGATATATTTTTAGAGTGTTGGAATGGAAGGATGCCTACAAAAAAAAACATATGTCAGATATAAATCACATCCCAAGTCAAGAATTCCCATGATCAATAGCTAATATAGAATGATGTCATGTGGATCCTTGACAAATCATCTCCACTAATAAGAAAAATTTGGATTGATGTGATAATGTGATTAGTATGATATGAGGTGTGCGGAGAAATAATATTTGTAGCTTGGAAGAGGAAACAAGGATCAATGATAAGAGCCTCTACCCAAGGTCTTCGTCACTATCTCAATTTTTGCTTCGTCAACTCTTGGTCAGGTTGGCACTTGTCTTTTCAAATTATACCATATGTTTTGCTTTTGGGTCGGGCCATCACTCAATGGTTGTTTTTTAACAATGCTCTTTTCATCTACGAGCACACAACTCAATGTGTTCACTACTTTCCCGATGCTTAAAGTTTCTTCAGTCATAGTAGTATCTTCCTTTTCTTCTATAGGATCTATCTTCTCCTCATAAAATATTGTGTCAATAAAATCCAAAACAAGAACGTTCATAGTGTGGTTCCATAGCGGGCATGTATTTTCTGAATGATATTCTTAGTGAAATGAATAGTACAGGTCCATGCCCATACTCTCAACATTCAGCACAATGTTCCATATTTGTGTAGACTTGGCCAGTTGGTTGTTGTTTCTACCAGAGTTGGTAGTCCTTCTCAGAAAGTTGAACTTGGAGGATTGCTTTTCATGGTGGTCTCGCTTG
Organism: Pinus albicaulis; assembly: GCA_034641835.2. Lineage (NCBI taxonomy): Eukaryota > Viridiplantae > Streptophyta > Pinopsida > Pinales > Pinaceae > Pinus > Pinus albicaulis. The sequence goes on from JAXQQM020066277.1 coordinate 506,888, forward strand.
ACCTTTGTTTCAATTCTACCAACTCATTTGTCAAATCTTGATGGTGCGGGTCAAGCTCTCAAGATCGAAAACTTCTTTCTCCTTGGGCTTGCTTATGGAGGCCTAAGACCTTTTTCTCATCTACTTGGAGTCTTTATCCTATTCATCATCTATGATGACCGCAATTGCATGCAAGTCCTTTCCAACTATGATTGCCTCTTTATAGTTCTATGCAAGAGTTTATTTCAGAGTTCTCTTCAAAAGTTGTGCAATCCTTGTTGGAAAGGTAGATGTGTAGTAATTGATGGTGAATGAGTCTTGAGGTTTTGTGTTTACTTGGAATTTATTGAGAATATGAATAAACCTCTTATTGAAATATTTCACTATTTATTTGTGATCCATGTTGAGATTGCCTAGTTTTTCAAGAAAAAATTTCTTAAACCCCTACCAATTCTCGATGGAATTTGGATGAAGACTATGATACGGAAAAATTCTACAAGCAACATCTAGGAGAAAATTAATAAATCTACTTAAAATTCGTATAATTTCTAAATGGCCAAGTTTGACCTCGGGTTTTGTGCAGATGGAGGTGAATCACAGAAATCCAAGAAAATAGATTTTTGAAAAATATAACCAGCTAGCTAGAATCTAAACCATTTCCTGAGATTTGAATGATTCAAAAATTTATGCATTGGTATTCGAAGCAATTTTATAAAAAAGACTGTTTTTTCCAAAATTCTAAAAAATGCCTAGTCAACAACTTCCATATTGACTATTTCCTCCTCTATTTCCATGCTGATTGTAATGAATCTTAAAATTCCAAAACATGGGTTTCTTTCCTAGCATAGGAAATTGAGTAACCTGTGGGCCATTTTCCAGAATTCGTAATGGTTAAGAAGATATGAAGGGTTCGTTGGAGGTAGTTTGTTAAAAATATTGATTTTTCCATAATTGTCGAAAAAGGGCACATTTGGAAATTCATATTAAAACTTCATTCTTACAATAGGGTAATGGTTTTTATTGATATTATATTTGATGAATATTAGTTGGGACTCAATCCCCATGTTGTTTGCAATGGAATCAGACTTGTCTAAAGAAAAAATTATCATTAAAAATATTATAAAAGGAAGGAGTTATTCACGTAGAAAGAAAAGGCCATTTTTCACTGTACCTTGATGCTGCTGAGCTGAGTGTAGGGGTTTATACCCCCTGCTCCCTCATTCTGGGCTGGATTCGACTTCATTATGTACATTTTATCAATAGAAATATTATATGAATGGATTGCTCCATGTTGTTTGAATTTTTCATTTTAATTCTTTATTGATGTGTCATTGAGTGTTGAAGTTTCAAGTTTCCTAAAATGGGAAATGAGATGGTTGGCTAGGGCCCAACCAACCCAGATCGTTATCCCTTTCACGTTCCTTTCGTCAAAGGTGTGTGTTGATTTCATTTAAATGCAAAGTGTGGATTAAACTTATGTTTCATTCTTTCACAAGAGTTCTGGTTCTATTTCATTGATAGTCAATATGTGACAGATCTGTGGTGTGAATGTTAATTGAGTTTGATTTACCTTCAAAAATTTCCTTTTTTAAATCTTATTTTACTTCTGCCTTGATCATGCAAGCACATTATTCCTGTACTAGTGTATTTACAATTCCACAACTTGATCTTGTTGGTTCATCACAACAAAGCTTTTTCATTCCTTTCTTTCACAGAGATTCGATACATTTTTACAAGTGAGTGTTAATTATCAGATAGAAGTATTTTTAATATAAAGAGTTAAAATATTAGGGATTAAATATGCTTTGGTAATTAAGGAATGAACACTTTTACAACGTATTGATATGTACCTTCACTCTACACTTTTAAGGAAAGGATTAAAACTCATTTTGAATTATTAAAGTGAACCTTTCTGAGTTAAAAAGATTAAAAGGTAGATCTGATTTATGTGGGTAATTATTACAGGGATAAAGCTTGTTATCATACTTAGATAATTTCTTTGACTGCATGAAAGAGTTTCTTGATTGAAGAAAGTATGCTTTGGCTTCTGAAGTTCATTTTCATTTCGAAGTATATATTCATTTTGAAGTTTAGTATGGTTGAAGAATTATTTTGTTTGTGGAAGTTATTTCAAATTTCTGTTTGCCTTTTCAAATTATTTTCATAGTTAGCACACTCTTTAATTTTTTCCTGAAAGTAATTGGAAAACATGGTGTAGGAACCTCTGTTCCGGTACAGGAACCAATATCCTCATATAAGAACATAGTTCTCTAGTTCTAAGGCTGAGAGCTGCTGCATAAAGACATAAATCTCTCGTAAAAGTGTAAAATATATTTCGAGCACATAATCCTTGTGCCTGTACTAGTGCAAGCAGATTGTAGGAGCACATGAATAACATCTTAGTGTAGGAAGGAACATCCTTAAAGAAGGAAAATCTCTTCGAGGGCCCAATTGTTAATCTGTCAACAAATATACTGAATATAAACATAGAATTTTACTTCGATAATTAGGATTGTCTGCAGCAGCTTGGGATTTACTTTTATTTATTTTTCAAATTACTCTATTTTTATTCCAGTTTCCATAATGTTTTGGTGTCATTGTATTAAAAAGTGCAAGTTGCTGAAGTCCTTCTCTGGCATTTCTAGTGTTGCACATCTAAGCTTATGAACTCCCAAATTGACAATTAAATGTTAGGTTTTTTATTACACTCAACATTTTGGTGTTGTTGCCGGGGAGGCACCTAGGGGATTGACCTTGGTAACCTGCTACATCTTGGTTTTCTCTTTATGTATTTTTTCTTGCAAATTTTATTTCCTTACAATTGATTCTTTGAATTTGTTTCTTTCCTGCATTATTTTTAATATTTTTCATTTCTCCGGTGTTGTAAGAACCCCCGCCCCCCTCCCCCAATCTATTTAACCATGTGCTAACAACATATACAGAATATCTTATTGAAAACAAATAAATGGTCAAGGCATTTTTCAATGGGGAGTTTTAAGGCTAATATCAATCATCCAATGCACCTATTTCACTGATCACTAGGAAATAAAATTCAAATAAGGAGTCTTGAAGTAGTACATGGAGAACCTCTTTTCATTTGGTAAGAAATGGCAAACATTATTACTTTTGAATTCCCTATCAAAGATCTAGGAGTGGCACAAACCCATAGTATTCCCCCATCTACACCACCAAAATTTCATGGTTTGAAAAATTAAGATCCAAATACATTCTTATTTGAGTTTGAAGTACTTTGTAGAAGATATAGTTGTTGCACTAATGCTCAAAGGTTGCAAGTGTTTCCTCTTACTCTAAAAGAAACAACTCTTCGATGGTTCATGAGCCTTGGAGGGAACTACTTTAAAACATGGGAAGACATGAAGAATGTATTCTTGAAGAAATGCCAAGACTACTGCCACGTCGATAAAGATATTTTTGGAATAACACAAGGGGAAAATGAAAGTTCAGAGGACTACCATTAGGGGAATTTCAACGTCTAAAATGGGCCTCCTAATAAAAATTTACAACCAAAATAAGCTTCATAAGAACCAATAGGATTCAAGATGATGATGTCAACCATGGGGGATGATTCACCATTTTGTAAGTAAAAGGGTAAAAATATTAAAAAATAAACAAATAAAAAAGATACTTTTTCAACTTGCATTTTCAACTTATCTCTCAAATTTTTTTCTAAAATTTCAAGCGCAAGTACTCATTGGATGAAAAATTTAATTGCTCATCCAAGGAGTACCCGTGTTGCATACTTTCAATGGACCTTGCTACACGAAAAATGATAAATACATTAAAAAATTGATTTCAATCACATTGTGTAGCATGGTCCATTGAAAGTATGCAAGATGGGTACTCCTTTGATGATGAATTACATTTTTCATCCAAGGAGTACTCCCGCTTGAAATTTGATTAAACATTTTGTGAGATAACTTGAAAACAAGAGTTCAAAAAAGTAGTTTTTCCTTTTTTCCATAGTGGGCATATTTTTTTTGAATGATATTCTTGGTCAAATGAATAGTACTGGTCCATTTCTATACTCTCAACATTCAGCACAATGTTCGATATTTGTCTAGACTTGGCCAGTTGGTTGTTGTTGCTACTAGAGTTGGTAGTCCTTCTCAGAAATTTGAACTTGGGAGGCTTGCTACCCATGGTGGTCTCACTTGAAATTTGTTTCAATTCTACCAACATATTTTTTAAATCTTGATGGTGCGGGCCAAGCTCTCAAGATCGACAACTTCTTTCTCCTTGGGATTGATTATGGAGGCCTAAGACCTTTTTCTCATCTATTTGGAGTCTTTAGCTGGTTCATCATCTATGATGACCACAATCGCATGCAAGTCCTTTCAAACTGTGATTGTCTCTTCATATTTCTATACAAGAGTTTATTTCAGAGTTCTCTTCACAAGTGAAATCCTTGTTGGCAAGGTAGATGTGTAGTAATCAATGGTGACTGAGTCTTGAGGTTTTGTGTTTACTTTGAATTTATTCAAAATATGACTAAACCTCTTATTTAAATATTTCACTTTTTATTTGTGATCCATGTTGAGATTGCCTAGTTTTTCAAGAAAAATCTTCTTAAACCCCTTCCAATTCTCAATGGAATTTGGAGGTAGACTATGATACGAAAAAATTATACAAGAAACATCATCATAGCATACCTCTATAGAAATTATATGCACTAAGCATGCATATGTCCTAGATCCACTTGATCTCACACTATTTAACTTTATGCAAGATACTGAATCTATTCCACTTGTTAAGATTTTGTGGAAAATTTAATTGCACACACATGTGAAGGATACACAAAAATAATTAGTCGCACATAACACAGTTTTCAACTGGGAAAGCCTGAAGCTAAAAACCCCAACTAAATATTATGTAACATGGAGATAATATGACAATCTCATACAAAGAATACAAAGCTTATCACAAGCTCTCAGTACAATACAATCGTCATACACTAATCAGGACCAATCTTGCAAATCCATGCACCGATCTTTGCCTCCTGCTAACCTGCCTCCACTGCGTAATCTCTACTGAAGAATAGCTCTGAATGAAGTCAAATTACACTTGCCCTGACTGTGCAATCCTCATTGGAAACTCCAATTGTGTGTGATGCAATCAATGCATCACTATAGTCATAACAGATAGTCTATCTTGCCCTTTCACCTATCTCTCCACTAAAACTGCCATGCACTGTAGTCAACTGTTGTATTGTTCAGTTGATTAATGAGTTATTATTTGTGAATTAATTAACTAATTAATTCACTCCATTCTCACTAGTGTATCAATCAGTTAGACTAGATACAACTAGCTCAACTGAGTCTAACTGAGTTAAACTAAATACAGCTCCATAACTACTTCTTCCAACTGTGTCATAAATCTGCCACTTGAGTTCTAACTGAGTCCTCCATGCATTAGCTCCAGTAAACCCATGGAAATTGCATAGTTCCCTCAGTCCACTGATGTGCCACATCTGTGCATTGAACTAAAGTGCTCCAAGAGAATAAGTTGCTATTTAGAGTCTGATTATTATTAAGAGATAATAATAATCGACATGCATCTATTTTTAGATCAACAATCTATAAATAGACTTCGCCCAATATTCTAAAAATATAATTTCATCTATTTTTCCAACTTGATCAACCATCCACAAATAGAATCCTGCAACTTCTGAAATATGATCACCATGTCTAAAAATAGACATAGTCTAAAAATAGACTTGCGCCAAAAATAGCCTGCGGGCGCACTTAGTGAAGGCGACTCTTTTCAATAAGATCATCATCTTTTTGAATCTCAACACACTTTCTCAACAAGATAGGGATTATCCTTCACCTCGATCCTTCCTCTATGGTATTCGAATTTGCTCTTGGTGAGCACCTTCGTCAGAATATCTGCATCCTAATCCTCCATAGGAATGTACTGAAGCAACACGATCTTCCGCTACACACAATCTCTGATATGATGATACCGTATATCAATATGTTTATATATATCATGAAACATAGGATTAACCGAGAGTTTAATGAAACTCTTATTATCACAATGTATCACTGTGGGATCTAAATGTGAACTGAACAAACCAACCAGAATCTTCCTCATCCAGATAGCCTCACAAGCATCTTGACTTGCTGCCATGTATTCTGCTTCCATTGAAATGAGTGCCACGAATCTTTGTTTCCTAATGTACCAAGAAACTGCCATAGATCCGATACTAAAAATCCCTCCTGATGTGCTCTTTCTGTCTGTTGGGCTTCCTGCCCAATCTGCATCTATGAAGCCATCTAACTTCACCTCATCCGTCTGTTTTTACCATAAACCATACTAATATGTGCCCTTGAGATATCTCAAGACATGCTTTCCTTCCTTCCAAAAGAGCTTGGTAGGCTTAACCATCGCTTGTTAAAGCTGCTTCACCGCATAGCATATGTCCGGTCTTGTATTGACTAAATACATGAGCGAACCCACCAACTGTCGATAAACAGTGGCATCCACTACCTCTACCGACATAGCATCATCTTTCTTCCAATTTCCTGGAAGAGTAGTGTCGATAGGCTTGCAGCCTTGCATGTGAAACTTCTCCAGTATCTCTTGGGCATACTTGCCTTGACACACATACAGTTCACCTTCCCGCTACCATATTTCCAATCCAAGGAAATAATGAATTATTTTTATTCCCGTTCCCTTTCCTTGCTTTGGCAGCCAAAGCGTAATTCTCTTCATTTTCATTATTCGACGAAGATCCATCCCTAGTACCTCGCCTTATCTCCTCCTGCACAAGATTCGACCAAAGTCGCTCCCATCCTGGCAGTTTCTCCCGTCCATTGACAGAGTCTTCGTAGCTATGCCAACTCTTCAGAAACCCAAGGAGAGCCAAGCTCACCAAGTCTTCATCATCAACAGTAACCCCCACACTTCCCAGTTCATCCTTGCAGTGGAAAAACTTCGTGAGGTATTTTGGAATACTGTCGCCTTTCTCCATTTTTATTTTTCTGAGCTTGTCTTTAAGAACCATCTTCCTCTGGTCACTTCTGCTTTGGAACAAGTCTGTCAAAGCCTTCCACATTAAGAATGGAGTGGCTTTCCCATGAAGGTTGGACACAATATGGTACTTCACACCTTCCAAGATAATCCTTCTCCTCTTTGTTGTCTTCTTTTTCCATGCATCAAGTAATGCAGCATCGCTAGATCCCGGCTTAGGAACATCTCTATCGATGAACTCCTTCAGTCCATTATCCTCTAGAAATGCCTCCATCGTATCCTTCCAGGTTATGTAATTCGAGCTCCCATCAAGGGCATACTCCAATCTCAACCTGTTTAAATACATTTCAATGTATACTCGATTTCTGCACCAATAATCTTCTGTAGCAAATTCGAATTGTTCATCAGCACAAACTCACTTCACAATTGCAATCTTCAATCAACAATGCTTAGATACCATGTAGAAATTATATGCACTAAGAATGCATATGTCCTAGATCCACCTGATCTCACACTATTTAACTTTATGCAAGATACTGAATCTATTCCACTTGTTAATCTTTTGCGGAAAATTTAATTGCACACACATGTGAAGCATAAACAAAAATAATCAATCGCACATAACAAAGTTTTTAACTGGGAAAGCCTAAAGCTGAAAACCCCAAATATATATTATGTAACATGGAGATCATATGAAAATCTCATACAAAGCATACAAAGCTTATCACAAGCTCTCAGTACAGTACAATCGTCATACACTAATCAGGACCAATCTTGCAAATCCATGCATCGATCTTTTCCTCCTGCTAGCCTGCCTCCACTGCGCAATATCTGATGAAGAATAGATCTAAATTAATTTTAATTACACTTGCCTTGACTGCACAATCCTCATTGGAAACTCCAATGTGTGTGTGATGCAATCAACGCATCACTATAGTCACAACAGATAGTCTATCTTGCCCTTTCACCTATCTCTCCACTGGGTCTCCACTGAAACTGCCATGCACTGTAGTTAACTACTGTATTGTTCAGTTGATTAATGAGTTATTATTTGTGAATTAATTAACTAATTAATTCACTCCACTCTCACTAGTGTATCAATCAGTTAGACAAGATACAACTAGCTCAATTGAGTCTAACTGAATTAAACTAAATACAACTCCATAACTACTTCTTCCAACTGTGTCATAACTCTACCACTTGAGTTCTAACTAAGTCCTCCATGCATTAGCTCCAGTAAACCCTTGGGAATTGCATAATTCCCTCAGTCCACTGATGTGCCACATTTGTGCACTGAACTGAAATGCTCCAAGAGAATAAGTTGTTGTTTAGAGTCTGATTATTATTAAGAGCTAATAATAATCGACATGCATCTATTTTTAGATCGGCGATCTATAAATAGACTTCGCCCAATATTCTAAAAATAAAATTTCATCTATTTTTCCAACTTGATCAACCATCCACAAATAGCATCCTGCAACTTCTGAAATATGATCACCATGTCTAAAAATAGACTTGCGCCAAAAATAGCCCGCGGGCCCACTTAGTGAAGGAAAATATTTTCACTAAGCTCATCATCTTGTTGAATCTCAACAACCTCTAGAATTTTTAGACGTAATCAGAATTTTTCTAGATGGTCCTCAACTTTCATTGATTTGTTGGGGTCATACATCGTTGAAATATTTTTCAGATGTCTTGGCATACTCTGTAGAAGACCTTGAAGTGTGAGTGGTGTTGGGCCTTTGTTTTGCCTTGCTTTATATTACATTTTACTCAAAATCCCTCATGCTTTTGTTTATCTTGAATAGTTATTGTTGTAGTTTTGTGCATTCTCGGAGATAATAAATAAGTATTTTCTATTCCCTTGTTTTAAAAATATTTAAACAATAAAAGCATTATTAATAATAGTTTGGGTGCTTGTAGGTTTGAAACTGAGTTTATGATATGCATGTTCTAATAGAGGCCAAGTTCCTACTCGACGCATTCCTACAACATCACTCCTACACAAGCATTCTTGTACCATTTTGGGGCTTTGATATCTCGACACACTATCGAGGAAAACATAAGATGGTTATGAGAATCTAGCACCTTCCCATAAGTTGGATTTCACTGAGGTCGCATGTGTGTGTCTTTATGAGAAATTAATAAATCTGCTCAAAATCAACATGATTTCTAAATGGCCAAGTTTGACCTCAGGTTTCATGTAGATGGAGGTGAATCACATAAATCCAAGAAAATGGATTTTTCAAAAATATAACTAGTTAACTAGAACCGAAACCATTTCTTGAGATTTGAATTATTCCAAAATTTATGCATTGATATTCGAAGCAATTTTATAAAAAAGATTGCTTTTGCCAAAATTCTAGAAAATGCCTAGTCAACAGTTTCCAGACTGACTATTTCCTCCTTGATTTCCATGTCGATCGTAGGAAATATTAAAATTACAAAACATGGGTTTTTTCCCCAGCATAGGAGATTGAGTGAAAGGGGGGGCATTTTCTAGAATTTTTAATGGTTAAGAAGATATGAATGGTTGTTTGGAGGTAGTTTGTAAAAAATACTGATTTTTCCAGAATTCTAGAAAACCGCCACATTTGGAAAATTTGTATTAAAAATTCATTCATTCAATAGGGAAATGGTTTTACTGATATTTTATTTGATGAATATTAGTTGGGACTCAATCCCCATGTTGTTTGCAAAGGAATCAAACTTGTCTAAAGTAAAAATTATCATGTAAAAATATTAGAAAAGGAAAGAGTTATGCACGTAGAAAAAAAAAAGCCATTTTCACTGTACCTTGATGCTGTGGAGCTGAGTGTTGGGGGTTCTACTCCGTGCTCCCTCGTTCTGGGCTATATTCAACTTCATTATGTACATTTTCTCAATCAAAATATTATATGAAGGGATTGCACCATGTTGTTTCAATTCTATGTTTTGATTCTGCATTGATGCGTCACTTAGTGCTGAGGTTTCAAGTTTCCTAAAATGGGAAACGAGATGGTTGGCTAGGGCCCAACCAACCCAGCTCATTCTCCCTTTCAATTTCATTTTGTCAAAGGTGTGTGTTGATTTCATTTAAATGCAAAGCGTGAATTAAACTTATGTTTCATTCTTTCGTAAGATTTCTGGTTCTATCTCATTGATAGTCAATATGTGACAGATCCGTGGTGTAATTTTAATTAATTTTTATTTACCTTTAGAAATTTCCTTTTTCTAAATCTTAGTTTACTTCTGCCTGGTGTTGGGTCACAAAGGTGACTGTTACAGGCAACTTCGATGCTTCTCATTCAATTGTCAACCCAGGGCAAGTATTTTTTTCTCAAGAGTGTGAGCATAGTATATGCAAGTGATATCAAGAAAATATACTTTATATTACCATGAAGATAATTATCTAATTCTAGAAGTTTAATCAATTAAAATGGGAATGGAATTGTAAAATGTCTTTTAACTATTCTGTCTAAGTAAGCGCAGAAAAGAGCAACCTACGATTGAACAACACACTAATTAATTGAACAACAGTGCTACTGAATTGAACGATAATTTCTTATCTAATTTTGCAATGGAATTCTCTTTGTAAACTAAATAGCTGACATCTTTATGAATCAATTAACAACTATATGCCTTACAGTAATGATGGAAAGATCCAATTCTAGCTATATACAGAATTGAATGTAGTCATGCTAAAGCTTAATGAAATGAATCTAAAAGCATTGGGAAATGATGGAAGCATATAAGAGATACGAAAAATGGATTGTAAGCCAGGAAGCATGAAAAAGAAACTATTATAAGAAAGAGAAATATGTAGTGTTCTATGTTCGTAACTCAACCAATTAAATGATATCTCACGAAATGCATTTGATGACTGAAATGTAAATTCTGTATTACTTCCAATGCATTTTTCTCCCATCTAATGAGAGAATATTGGAAGTTGTTGTATTTTGGAGGCCATGATCTAATATTGGAGGACATGATCTAAAGGGTTTGTTAAAAATAATTAGATATATTTGTTCGAAGGATGAACTTACAAATACTCGGAAATGGTTTGGGAAATTAGGAAAAATGGATACTCGTCCTATGAATGGTAGTGAGTCACACTTTAACATGAAAATCTTTCACTTCATCTCTGTGATAGTTGGGTTGTGAGACATGTTTGTATTTTTTGTTATCACCCCATATCAAAAGCCTCCACATTCAGTTTTGGGTCAATGTTTCGAAATCCATAATGTGTCTCCAATATGTTCAATATAAGTCCTTTAGCTGATGTTTTCTATGATACTCTTAAGCCTACATTCATGTCTATTGTTCCTGAACTAGTTCCATATCAATATCATTATGTCTCAAATCTTGGTACCTGTTTTGTGTCTTTTATGGGGTGTACATCAAAGACCGCCTATGAGAGGTCACTTCTTGTCAACATTAGCTCGTTATACAGGAAGTTGAACTAGAGACTCCCATTGGTACCTTGGAAAATACATACATCAACATAAATTTTCGTTGCTCTAGACAATAGGTTTTGATGATTTAACTTCAACCAGAAGATTTTGTTTGGTTTTAGACTTCCGCTCATTCGTTCACACCATACGAATTAAAACATATGATGGCTATGGTCATACAAAAATTCGTTGAATCATGAGTTCATTCTTTGTCATCAATGGATGAGACTTATTGATAATTGTACATGTAATGTTAACTTATGTGCTGAACATGGGTATGCCTCCCTCAACAAATATGTCATGATGTAAGTGTATTATAAGGGATGATTATCTAAATATGTTGTTCTTAATCCATAATTGTCACAAAGTAAAGCACTTTAGTCATCAATGCTTAAATTACACGGTTCGAAATGTTTACATTTAAGGTTACCAGATATAGATTGAAGCGTGACACATCACCATTTAGAAAATGATGTATGAGGAGAATAAAATGACAAAATACTCAACAACCTTAAGTTTTACAGTTTTTAGATGATTTTCATGTATATACTTTACAACATTCACATTCAAGGTTAGAGGGCTGAATTTTTTCATGTTTTATAGGGCGTTGAGGTTGAACGGTTTCTGAATTTCATTCCAACTTCATGGAAATGAGTGTATTGGAAAGTACAGAGTCTCCGAAGTTGAAGTTGATATCATAGTTTAATGTCTTAGATGGTACAGTAGGAACTGCATGTGCCAGTCTAAATCGGCACCCATCACTGGCTTCTTTGACTTGAGAACTACAGAAGAACCATAATAGCTGTATTGGATCAGTTTGCAAAAATATCCTCTATGCCCTCTTGCCATCAGATAAATGGACACCTAACCTACAGATCTTCACTCCTTTATCACCTTGTACAAGCTTTGGCTCCTCTAGGAGATTTGGGTACTCTCGTTTCACTGCATTATCATCTTTTATTACCACCGCATTATCCTCCTTTATTTCCATTTTCTTTTGTACTCCATTATCTTCCTCGATTTCCAAAGAAGAAAAGTCAGCTAAGACGTCTTTAGCTTTCCCTTGTACTATTTGTTGTCGTTCATGTGTATTATTAACATTTGATGTCAACGAATTCTTCCTTCGAAGCCTAAATTCCTTGGGGCCCTTGTCCAAATAAGGTATCAAATCTTGTAGAAATTGACGTGGATCGATGGTGCCTGCCCAAGCTTTGAATTTTAGCCCAGTGATAGAATCAATAAAAAGTGTTGAGGGTAGCTCAATCAAATGATAATAGGTGCACACCTTTCGCCCTTCTTCATTGTCGTCATAAATTTTCCAGAAAATGAAAAATGAACTAATAGTCTCCCTCACATCTTCATTGGCCCAAGTGTCTCTATTAAGCATATAAGAGATGAACTCCTTTGGGTATTGTATATTTGCGATGAGACATTTTCCTTGGCCTGCAACTTCCACCTTCGCCTGCTAAAAAATGCCTTTAAAGATCAATTCGATTGGTGGGCAATACAGTGTTTCCAATATATCAATGCCTTTACCTAGAAATCCCAACTAGCAGAATTAGGTTGAGTGGATGATCGTTGATCTCTTCTTCTTATGAAATCATCATCGTATAATGCTTCCCTATTAACTGGTAGTGGTGAGCATACATAATAAGGGTCTTCCAATACTGGAGCATGATGAGTTAAATTAGAAGTAATATAATTAAAAGCCGATGGATATTTAGAATGAGCTTAGAATAACTGTATCACTTCCTCAAGGTTCCAGTTAGTTGCCTCCAAAAACTGACGTGCCTTGTCTGTTGATTCCCCAACTATTTCAACAAACGAAACAATATGTTCCTACCTCTCCATCGAATGAATTTAATTATGATGAGGAAACTTACATGAAATATAAGTTGAGATAGATTGATATCAAAAATATATTTGTGATATATTTATGTAAAAAAAGCACCTAATGTTGAAAGTCAATTTTATGGGATTATGGGAAAAAGAAGAGAGCTCACCCTTTATACATACTAGTTTTCCAATTAATAAAACGACGTGACTCTATTTTAGTTTGTAGTTTGGCTACCAATTATTCAAATGACGTCACTCTATGTTATTTTTTATCATGACCACATAAATCCATTGAATATTAATTTATTATTTAGAAAAAGAAATTATACCTCACATCCAAAGGCTTAATTCAGTGACAAGAAGTGATGGATCAGTCATTTCCTGTTACCACACAACCTTCATTACTCTGCAACACTCTCAGCTTGGAAGACATATTTTAGCTCAAATTCACATTCACAATGGGTGTGGTGTTGTTTTTGTTTAGAATCATATATTGAATTTCTTCCATAGTACTAGTTAGTTAGTGATAGTTAGCTCAGTCTTGAATCCTGTGAGAACCAATAATATTAACTTATACTCAGTACCAAATTTATATAAACACACACACACACACACATATATAAACATTTCAATTAATAATGGAATATTGTGTAATAATTTTATATTGTTTTTCCTAAAAGTACCATAGATTTTGGATTTTTTCTCTACATTTAGTTCTTAATTAGGGAGAGGGAGCCTAAGTGTTGGGTGTGAAACAAAAGATGATGCAATGTGTTTTCAAGAGATAGGGAAAAAATTACTTCACCCCCTTGTATACTGCGTAATATTATTTGTCAATCGCAGAATAATTGAGTTTAGGTCCTTGAAGGCTAGTGATCATAAAATTTATTTCCCCCCCCCGTTGTTTTGATCATCCTTTTGTGTAAGCACAGCGGTGAGAGAAGTGTGAGAAGCGAAAGTGTAGATCAAGAAATATTTGTTGAAATATCGATTGTGCAAAGCAGTTTCTTCTACAATGGCTTGCCTAACATGGGAAAACACATCCTTTTCCCCTTTTTCACATTTGTAGATTGCATCCTTCTTTACCATTTCTTTTTTTAGCTTCACATTCTTAGAGTAATCGCAGATGAACATGTGGAGAAAGTTTATTTTTCCCATGAAGGTCTGCAACGTTGATGTCAATGGCTCTTTGAAAAACCCAATATGAGTGCTTCATATTTTGCAGTGTTGTTCATGCACTCAAATTCCAAGTGATTGTAGATCAGATGTTTCCTCTATCATGGGTCTACTAAAACACAACCAGGTCAAGAGCCCTCCTATGTTTTGGAACCATCAAAACACAATGTCCAAATATCATTTTACGAGGACTATGTGCTATACTAGAACTATTATTACTACTACCACTAACTATAAAGATTTCATTCTCACCAGTTGGCCTAGGAAGGAGCTCCAACTACGTGTCTAGTGGAACTAGGATGGATGCGTGAGATAACACCCAAGATCAGTTTCCAAGAAGCGGTTTCCAAAGATGAGATCCGAAAAATCCATTGGTTCATTGATACCATTGAAGGGAGTAATGATGTGTTTCATGTATCGCTCTGCGTTCACCCAGGTCTAATTATCTTTTCCATGGTACGGAAGCCATAGATGTGACCAATTCATAAAAAAATACCCTTGTAGATTGTTGGACTAATCTCTACTCAAAAACACATTGTATGCTTATGGAATGTCCACAATTACTATATTTATACATTTATGAAGTCGGGGATCGAACGATAAGCGAATAAGCACATTTTTTAGTTCACTAATCACATGGACAAGAGTCTTGTATTGTTGAATGATTCATGCATCTTTTTTATCACATTTTTCATTAATTTTCTTCATGACAGCTAATGGAATTAATTTTACCAATGAACCAGAATCAACTAAGAATTTGTTTACGTTGTAGTTGAAAATTACAAACATTAAAATAACGAGAGAGTAGAGTATGTTTGCATACATTGTTAAAGAATAAAGAACATATTTGAGGGGACCAAAGGACTTACTCAATCCCTTCTTTGAAGAAGCATTGTTACCCAAGGTGGATTATCTAAGTCTAGGTAGGAGAATTTCCCACTCGATCACGATATTCATCATTTTGAAAAGTGAGATATCTGTGCGAGATTTCTTCAGCTCCTGAACTATGTTGTAATCCAGTGCAAGAGACATTTCGAAAGTTTCTAGATGAGTAACATGGTGAGCGACTTCCGAAGTGATATACTTGTTCTTACTATTAGCAGAAGTACTTTTCCTCAGAAGTAGATTTCCAGATTTGCTCTAAGTGTTCTCTTTTGAGTTTATAGGCAAACTATTCTTCCTTAAAAAAAATCTCTTTCAATTTCTGCTTTGGCAACTCTTGGTCAATGGCTAGCCCTTGTCTTTTCAAATTATGCCAAATTTTTTGCTTTCATCATAAAATATTGTCAATAAAATCCAAAAACGAACGTTCATATTGTGGTTCCATAGTGGGCATGTATTTTCGGAATGATATTCTTGGTGAAATGAATAATACCGGTCCATGCACATACTCTCAACATTCAGCACAATGTTCGATATTTGTGTAGACTTGGTCAGTTGGTTGTTGTTGCTACTGGAGTTGGCAGTCCTTCTCAAAAAGTTTAACTTAGGAGGCTTGCTACTCATGGTGGTCTCTCTTGACCTTTATTTCAATTCTACCAACTCATTTGTCAAATCTTGATGGTGTGGGTCAAGTTCTCAAGATCGACAACTTCTTTCTCCATGGGCTTGCTTATGGAGGCTTAAGACCTTTTGCTCGTATATTTGGAGTCTTTAGCCAGTTCATCATTTATAATAACCACAATCGCATGCAAGTCCTTTCCAAATGTTATTTCATCTTCATAGTTATATACAAGAGTTTATTTCATAGTTCTCTTCACAAGTTGTGAAATTCTTGTTGGCAAGGTAGATGTATAGTAATTTATGGTGACTGAGTCTTGAGGCTTTGCGTTTACTTGGAATTTATTCAAAATATGAATAAACCTCTTATTGAAATCTTCACTTTTTATTTGTGATCCATGTTGAGATTGCATAGTTTTTCAAGAAAAATCTTATTAAAACTCTTCCAATTCTTGATGGAATTTGGAAGAATACTATGATACATAAAAATTATACAAGCAACATCGTCATAGCATACCTCTAGAATTTTTAGATGTAATCAGAAGTTGTCTAGACAGTCCTCAAATTTCATTGGTTTGTTGAGGTCATACATCGTTAAAATATTTTTCGGATGTCTTGGCATCCTTTGTAGAACACCCTGAAGTGTGATTGGTGTTGGGCCTCTGTTTTGCCTTTCTTTTATATTACATTTTACTCAAAATCCCTCATGATTTTTTTTAGCTTGAATAGTTATTGTCATAGTTTCGTGCATTCTTAGAGATAACAAGTAAGTATTTTCTATTCCCTTGTTTTAACGATATTTAACATTAAAATCATCATTAATAATAGTTTGTGTGTTTGTGGGTTTGAAATTGAGTTTATTATATTCTTGTTCTAATAGAGGCCAAATTTTTGCTCCACACATTCCTACACCAGCATTCCTGCACAAGCATTCTTGCAGCAATTTGGGGCTTTGATATCTCGACACGCTTTCGGGGAAAACAAAACATGGTTATGAGGTTTGAATACCTTCCCATAAGTTGGATTTAACCCAGGTCGCATGTGTTCTCTAGGAGAAAATTAATAAATCTACTCAAAATATGCATAATTTCTAAAAGGCCAAGTTTAACCTCGGGTTTCGTGCAGATGTAGGTGAATCACAAAAATCCAAGAAAATGGATTTTTCAAAAATATAACTAGTTAACTAGAACCGAAACCATTTCCTGAGATTTGAATTATTCCAAAATTTATGCACTGGTCTTCGAAGAAATTTTATGAAAAAGACTGTTTTTTCCAAAGTTCTAGAAAACACCTAGTTAGCAGTTTCCAGACTGAGTATTTACTCCTCGATTTCCATGTCGATCGTGGCAAATCTTAAAATTCCAAAACATGGGTTTCTTTTCCCGAGCGTAGGAAATTGAGTAATATGCGGGCCATTTCCCAGAATTCGTAATGGTTAAGAAGATATGAAGGGTTCTTTGCAGGCAGTTTCTTAAAAATACTGATTTTTCCAGAATTCTTGATGTAATATTCCTAAATTAGCTTGTAGATAATTGGAATAAATGGGTAGCGAGAGCCATAAATCTCTTTATGAAGAATAAAACCACTTCTTATGTGAAAGTGGATCACCTCTTTAGCTTAATAAAGCACCCTAAGGTGTGAACAAGGGCTTAAACATGTGGACTGGGTCAATTTTGACCAAATCAACAGCGTTGCCATGGAGGAGTGGACATTAATGGAGGGACAATGTAGTTTTATATGGATACGCAATGCATGGAAGTAGTGTCATAAATGAATTGGTCTTAGCGTTTGGAAGATCATATCTTATAAAAGGAAGAAGATGGAAACCATATTATTCATCTTGCTGCTTTGATATTTTGATATATAGTCTGTTTAGACATATATCTTTCTTGAGCTGCTTAGCTAGGATTGCATGTGTTGTTTAGCATAGGGTATTCGTGATCGAGAATCCCACCTCTTCCATTGAGAATATCTTGGAGGAGTTTGCACTATACTTCCACAATCAGGCATTTTGCCAAGCTTTAGTCTCATGTACAACACAGTTCTATTTAGATTTGGGTTATGTTGTAGGGGTGTAGTAGTGGAGGAGAGAAATTTCCATTTTATGAGCTAGTTTTCCATTGGAGGGATCATCCTTTCATATGGAGGCTTGTGAGGAAGACTTCAAGGCTTCATTACATATTTTAGCACTAGGCCAAGTAGCATATATTAGCTACAACATAGTTTCTGGCAAGGACTGCGTTATTTTGGAGAGCAGTTGCTGCAGTAGGTTTAATCCCCTATTTAGAGTGTCCGGGTTTCCAGTGTGGGGATCAACCCTTAATTTAGGAGATCTATTGGAGGAGGATCAGCCATATTGTATATCAGATCAGCCATCTCCCGTCAGTGATTTATTTGCAGATATTATTTAGCCCTAGGGCCAAATCTGCTATATTTTGTATAGTGTGTATTTCCGGAAACCTTTTATGGGTTGTCCTGGAATTATATTTTGGAGCATGGATCTCTAGCCTTGGAATTGTGGAGGATTATGTCAGCAAAAATATATTTTTATATCTTTCATTTTCTATTATCTCTTAGACAATGCAGTTTTCTGCATTCTTGTACTTCATGTATTAACAACATTTTAGATTTAGGTGTATGCTTTCTTGGGAGGCTTGTTTGCCCAACTTGAGTGATATTTTCCTGAAGATCTTGTACCTATTTTTCTTTTATAATAATAATGGAATGGATCTACTATTGTCTCATGCTTTAATATATTATATTTATGCATATTTCTAGTTTTATGCACTCTATTACTGCTTTTCCCATATGGGAATATTACAGTGGTATCAGAGCATAATCTTGGCTGAGCATGTGTACTTCAACCATTATGTCATCTAAGGAGGCTTATCATAGGAAGGAGAATATCTGTAGAAGATATGAAGTCAAAACCTCATTTTTAGGAGGAAGGGAGTTATCAAAACTTCTTCTTCAAATTATGCAGTGCATTAGTAGAGACATCAAAGAGATGAGAATGGAGAGATGTAGAGATTCTCCGAAAGGGCTTATACATGAATAAAGCTCTAGAATTTCATATTATGGGTGTGATAATTCAGCTACACCATCAGATCTACAACATGGTACCACTCCTAGGGCCATATCAAGAGAGATTGAGGAAGGAGATGTACCAAAGGAGGAGACTCTTGGTTACTATCTTCAAGAGTATGAATCTCAAACTCAGTGATTTAGAGATCATCTAAAATTCCAAAGTTTTTGCAAGATCAAGGAGGATAGAAGACCTAAAAGCCATGATAGAAGCACAAGTTGCAAGCAACATGATGTGGGTAGATTCTTTCTATCCACTTTTGATGGATCACCTAAGTGTTCAGCTAGGGCTTGGGTGGAGGAGCTAGACACCTATTTGCAGCAACAACAAGTTTCAGAAGATGAGGCCATTAGAGTAGTAGCGCTGCACCTTGAAGGTAAGGCTTATGCCTGGGGGTTTTATGAATCTTCTTCATTAAAATATGCAAATGTGTCTACTTATGCAAGGTTTAATAGGAATTTATTAAACATATTTGATGAAAAACATTTTGAAACTTCCCTGGTTGAGCTAGCTAATCATACACAAACAAATCCTTTGCATGATTTGGAAGGATATATAAATCCAACTCCATTTCAGAAAACTATTGAGGGGATTAAAAAATTCCATAATACCTTGCTAGAGACAAGATGCCCATTTCAGAAAGAGCTCTCTTCTCAAAGGGAAGACATGGAGGAACTAAAAAAATAAGCTCTTAATGATCATGAGGCAACCTCCATTCATGGTGAAGGAGAAGGGAGGAAAAGAGGTAACAACGCTATCACAATAGTTGCAGACCCAGTACCTCATGAAGAGGAAGATGGAGAATTTTCTCCAAAGAGAGAAAATCTTGCACTCTTGCAAGGAGCTCCAAAGAATCTCACATATGGAGATCAGGGCACATTCCATGTGCAACATGTGCTATCGTTGACAGATTGTGAGATCCTGAAGATAGAAGGAGATAAAAAGGAGGACAAGCATCATATGATGAGGAGCACACACCCCTCTCTATTGCAGAAGTTTGATGCACAAAAGAGTCAAGAGGATTTGTGCAGTGATTCCAAGGACAAATCAACCCACTCACATATACAGCCTGCTCTAGGCCTTGATGTTTCATTACATGGAGGAATTTCACGAGGGAGACCCCCTGATTAGAGGATGAATATAGAGTTTTCTCAACATGGTGCAACATTGATATATTTGGCTAGGGAAGGAGCCTTGGGGGGGCTAGCACAACACAGAGAACCTTTGATGGGTTCAAAGGAGGAGTGAGAAATTTTTTAATATGGACATTGCTATCTCCCATTCAAATATTTGAGCTAAAAAATGATTCATAAATATATGATGACATGAGCATGGTGTCAAATGACCACTCCATAGCTTTGGAGAAGAAAATGATACTTCCACACCCGAGGAAGATTTATGAATATGACAAGAGGTTATTAACACTCTTGCATGCATTGGAAAAACTATGGAAATTTTGGATGGGAAATGCCTTCCAAGAGGAGGTTGACCTCAATTTACTTCAATATTGTCTTATGCAAGATCAGCTACAAGGGAGGAAAAAAAGGTGGGGTAACATTACTCCAACATGTGGCTTTGGCATTGAGCATGTGAAATAGGAGAGTTATGATGTTACATGAGCTTCATTTCAAATTTCTATAGCGTTGTCATTGTTGGGAAGCCTAGATCCATAATGGGAGTCCCAACTATTGGTGTAATATTCCAAGAACATCTTCACATGTAAGGTTATTAATGGGAAAGTGATAGATGGGAGGTATAGAGTGTTTGGTGGAGTAATTTATTTCCATGATCAGATCTACTTTACTAAAGACTCCAAGCTCAAGAAGGAGATTCTACATGCAACATATGAGGCACTCTCTTCAGGACATGTAGAATTAATTGAGTCTTATCACACTATCATGGAGGGATTCTATTGTGAGGATCTCAAAGAAGATGTGCACCAACATATCAGGAGATATGTAGCTTATTTGATGTATGAGGAGGAGAGAAACCACGTTGCAAGGTTGTTTCAATCACTTCCCCTTTTGATGGAGAGATGGGAAAGCCCATCTATGGAACTCTTCACCAAATTTTCTATAATATATGGTAAATATTGTGTTTTGATGCTTATTTATCAACTAACAATGTGTGTGCACTCCTTTACCCTGCATTTGCAGCACATTGCTCCACAAGAGAGAAAACCTCTTTCTGGAATTCATGGTCCTTTTGGGACTACATTCAATGATGGGGATGACCACTTTATGGAGGCCTTTGGGAAAGATAGTTTTTTCTTGGATCATATTTAGCCAACACCTAATGTCCTCTACTATTTTCAAGATTTTGAGAAGCTTAGGACAACAAGAAGGTGGTTGGATGGCCACTTATCATATCATGTTTTGAGACATCAAGAAGAAGAACATCATTGCTCTCAATTGAGGGACTATTTTCACTATCCAATATGTCATATGACACTTAGTCCATGATTCTTTTGGAGCCCATATGGTGATACCACTCTATTCATTATATGCATAAGGGATTGGGAAAGAAGGCTTCCTAGAATCAATGGGTGGGATCATGAGATTCCAAGTATCTTTTGGCCTCATAAGGACTATATTATTGCAGCCCAAGATCAAGAGCTCCAAATCTATCCTAATTGGAGAGAGAGACAACATTATTTGAAAAACGTTATCTCTCACTTTCAGCCATGCAGCCCCTACACATTGCATAAGAAGGGGATTGGTGATTGTTTCTATGAGCTATCAAGGATGGCTCACTTTGTTTGGATGATAGCATGGAGGATGGAGTTTTTCATGGGGACTGAGGCACCCAAATTTTACCATCTCCCATGCCTTGAGGAGGCCAATGGAAAACATATAACTCTTTTCATATATCTCCCAATTTTTCATAATGAAAGATATTTGGTTTATCCACCAAAAGAAAACTTGTATTCTTGGGACAAGACATATTGGAGATTTTGCGGTATCCTTGTAGTTTCTTGAGGACAAGCAACATTTTGGATGGGAGGAATATAATATTCCTAAATTAGCTTGCACCTAATTGGAATATTAAAGTTTTGTTTTGTCACTTAGATAGGTGAATAAATGGGTAGGGAGACCCATAAATGTCTTTATGAAGAATAAAACCACTTCTCATGTGAAATTTGATCACCTCTTTAGCTTAATAAAGCACCCTAAGGTGTGAAAAGGGGCTTAAACATGTGGACTATGTCGATTTTGACCAAATAAACAATGCTGTCATGGAGGAGTGGACATTAATGCAAGGACATCACAATTTTATATGGAGACACATTGCATGGAAGTAGTGTAATTAATGGATTGGGCTTAGGGTTTTTAAGCTCATATCTCATAAAAGGAAGAGGATGGAAGCCATATTATTCATCTTGATGCTTTGATATTTTGATATATGGTATATTTAGACATATAGCTTTCTTCAGCTGTTTAGCTAAGATTGCATGTGATGTTTAGCACAGGGTGTTCCTGATTGGGAATCCCACCTCTTCCATTGATAAGCTCTTGGAGGATTTTGTAATATACTTCCACAATTACGCATTTGGACAAGTTTCAGTCTCATGTACAATGAAATTTTGTTTAGAGTTGGGTTGTGTTGCAGGGGTGTAGCAGTGGAGGAGAGCAATCTCCATTTTCTGAGCTAGTTTTCAATTGGAGAGATCATCCTTTCATCTGGAGGTTTGTGAGAAAGACTTCAGGGCTTCATTACATATTTTGGTACCAGGCCAAGTAGCATCCATCAGCTACAATGCAGTTTCTTGCAAGGGCTGCGCTATTTTGGACAGCACCCGTGGCAGTAGGTTTACTGCCCTATTTGGAGTGTCTGAGTTTCTAGTGTGGGGATAAACCCTTCATTTAGGATATATGTTGAAGGAGGATAAGCCATCTTATATATCATATCATCCATCTCCCATCAATGATTTATTTGCAAATATTATTCAGCCCTAGGGCCAAAGCTGCTATATATAGTGTGTATTTCTGGAAACCTTTTCTGGGTTGTCCTGGAATTCTATTTTGGAGCATGGATCTCTAGCCTTGGAATTTTTGGAGAATTATATTAGCATAAATATATTTTTATATCTTTTCGCTGCTATTCTCTCCTAGACATCGTAGTTTTCTGCATTCTTGTACTTCATGTATTAACAACATTTTAGATCTAGGAGTATGCTTTCATGGGAGGCTTGTTTGCCCAACTTGAGTGATATTTTCCTCAAAATATTGTACCTATTTTGCTGTTATAATAATAATGGAATGGATCTATTATTGTCTCATGCTTTGATCTATTATATTTCTACATATTTCTAGTTTTATGCACTGTATTCCTGCTTTTCCCATTTCGGAATATTACACTTGAACATAGACACATTTGGAAATTTTGTATTAAAAATTCATTATTTCAATAGGGAAATGGTTTTATTTATATTATATTTGATAAATATTAGTTGGGACTCAATCCCCATGTTGTTTTCAAAGGAATCTAACTTGTCTAAAGCAAAAATTATCATGTAAAAATATTATAAAAGGAAGGAGTTATACACGTAGAAAAAAATGCCATTTTTCATTGTACCTTGATGCTGCTGAGTTGAGTGTTGGGGGTTCTACCCCTTGCTCCCTCATTCTGGGTTGGATTTCACTTCATTATGTACATTTTCTCAATTGAAATATTTTATGAAGTTATTGCTCCATGTTATTTCAATTATGCGTTTTAATTCTTTATTGATGCATCATTGAGTGCTGAAGTTTCAAGTTTCCTAAAATGGGAAACGAGATGGTTGGTTAGGGCCGAACCAACCCAACTCATTCTCCCTTTCGCTTTCATTTTGTCAAAGGTTTGTGTTGATTTTGTGTAAATTCAAAGCGTGTATTAAACTTATGTTTCATTCTTTCAAAAGAGTTCTGGTTCTATTTCATTGATAGTCAATATGCGATGGATCCATGGTGCGAATGTTAATTAAGTTTGATTTACGTTCAGAAATTTCCTTTTCTAAATCTTAGTTTACTTCTACCTGGATCGTGCAATCATGTTATTATTGCACTAGTGCATTTACAATTTTGCAACTTTATTTTTTTGTGTTCAACACAACAAAGATTTTTCATTCCTTTCTTTCATAGAGATTCGATACATTTTTGCAAGTGAGTGCTCATTATCAGATAGAAGTATTTTTAATATAAATATTTAAAATATTAGGGATTAAATATTCTTTGGTAATTGAGGAATGAATGATTTTACAACATATTTTTCTGTACCTTCACTTTACACTTTTAAGGAAAGGATTAAAACTCATTTTGAATTATTAAAGTGAACCTTTCTAAGTTGAAAAGATTAAAAGGCATATCTTATTTATGTGGGAAACTATTACAGTAAAGCTTGTAGTCATACTTAGATAATTTCTTTGATTGCATGAAAGAGTTCCTTGATTGAAGAAAGTATGCTTTGGCTTCTTAAGTTCATTTTTATTTTGATGTCTATTTTCATTTTGAAGTTCAGTATGGTTGAAGCATTATTCTTTTTGTGGAATTTATTTCATATTTCTATTCGCCTTTGCAAATTCTTTTCATAGTTAGCACACTCTTTATTTTTTTTCTGAAAGTAATTCGAAAACTTGGTGCAGGAACCTATGTTCCGGTACAAGAACTAATATCCTGATACAAGAACATAGTTCTCTAGTACTAAGGCTGAGAGCCCCTGCATAAAGACATAAATCTCCAGAATAAGTGTAAAATATATTTCCAGCACATAATCCTTGTGCCTGTACTAGTGCAAGCAGATTGCTGGAGTATAGGAATAACAACTTAGTGCACGAAGGAACATCCTTAAAGAAATCAAATCTCTTCACGGGCCCAATTGTTAATCTGTCAACAAATATACTAAATATAAAGATAGAATTTTACTTCGGTAATTAGGATTGTTTGCAGCAGCTTGAGAGTTCCTTTTATTTATTTTTCAAATTACTTTCTTTTTATTCCAGTTTCCAGAATGGTGTGGTGTCATTGTATTAACTTGTGTAGGTTGTTGAAGTCCTTCTCTGGCATTTCCAGTGTTGCAAATATAAGCTTACAAACTCCCATATTGACAATTAAATGTTAGGTTGTTTATTACACCCAACATTTTTTCGTTGTTGTCAAGGAGGCACCTAGGGGATTGACCTTGGTAACCTGTTGCATCTTGGTTTGCTCTTCATGTATTTTTTTCTTGCAGATTTTATTTCCTTAGAATTTATTCTTTGAATTTGTTTCTTTCCTGCATTATTTTTAAGATTTTTCATTTCTTGGGTGTTGTAAGAAGCCCCCCCCCCCAAATCTATTTAACCATGTGCTAACAAGATATACCAACTAGCTTGTTGAAAACAAAGAAATGGTATTTCAAGGCATTTTTCAAAGGGGAGCTTTGAGGCTAATATCAATCATCCAATTCACCTATTTAACTGATCACTTGGCAATAAAATTCAAAGAAGGAGTCTCGAAGTAGTACATGGAGAAACTCTTTTCATTTGGTAATAAATGGAAAACATTGTTACTTTTGAATTCCCTATCAAAGATCTAGGAGTGGCACAAACACATAGTATTCCCCCATTTGCACTACCAAAATTTCATGGTTTGGAAAATGAAGATCCAGATACATTGTTATTTGAGTTTGAAGTACTTTGTAGAGGATATATTTTTTACGCTAATGCTCAAAGGTTGCAAGTGTTTCCTCTTACTCTAAAAGAAACAGCTCTTCGATGGTTAATGAGCCTTGGAGGGAACTGCATTCAAACATGGGAAGAAATGCGGATTGTATTCTTGAATAAATACCAAGACTATTGTCAGGTCGATGAAAATATTTTTGGAATAACACAAAGGGAAAATGAAAGTTTGGAGGACAATGTTGAGTGATTTCGACACAACCTTCAAAAATCAAAACATAAAAATAATTTGGAATAAGAGACCTTGGAAATACTCCTACTCAAAGGAATTAAAGATGATTTTTTTAGAACCTTCAAAATTGATAGGAGCAGGTAATGTTTTTCACTTACCATACGATGATGTTTGTTTATTATGCATTAAGTATTCAAGAGGAATCTCCAAGATCGGTAAGAATTCTCGAAAAAATTCTTCTCAAATTTTGAAATCTACTATAGAGATAGGAATTACAAAATCCTCTCTAAATTTACAATTGGTTGATTTGCAGGAAGAATAGAAGAAGTGAAAGGAGGATCAATCAAGAAATTTCCTATCACTACTAGGGTTACAACAAGTATTTAAGGAGTCAATTAAGGAAATAAATAGACAACTAGGTATAACTCAAAACTTTCCATTATTTAATACTTGGAATAATATTTGTTGTCCTCAACAGGTTCATCTGCAGATCTATAACCCTACAGTTCCATGGAATACTTATAATCCTCCTATAATTCAATACCCCACCTTATGGCCACATTGGACCTCACCCTCAAGCCAAATTTTCCCACATCCTCAAGAATGGTTTAGAGCCTCCTCTCTAGGGAAGTTCCCCATGGAAGCTCCATTACTCGAGCCACAACAAATGAAATTACTATCTAATGCACCACCATATTATCCTTCTCTATGGTCCCCTAATAATTTGTGCAACCAAATACTAATTCTGAATATCAAGTTGCACATCAATTTAAAACACCTATTTTTCCTACTCACTCCCCTACTGAATGTAATGCCATATCTTTTGGAGAGGGGAGAGGAGTGAATTTAGAAACTTCCCCTATTACCACAGAACATTTACCTCAAGAAGAAACTTTAATCCATAAACCATTAAAGGGGAAAAATATAATTGGAACTTGTTCGAAAACCATTGTTGAAGCTCACGAAGAAGAAAATCCTATAATTTCCCTTAACCATCCTTGTCAATCTGAAGAGAGAAAGAAAGTGGTGGACGACTTGTACAAGTTGGAGAACCTTGAATATGTGGATCCTATTGAAGTTTGGTTCTAAAAAATTGTTAGCACACATCATTTGCTCATAATTTGACAACTCTTGGTACCATATCAATCAAAGCAACTGGTTTCTCATACTCCAGTATGCGTTGAAGTTTTCATTTTAAACTTAAGTGTGAGCATATTTAGTCATTTTTCACGCACCTAGTTACATTGGAAGTATTCCTAAACTTAAAAGATATCTTCCTCTCTTTAAAATAGGGTAGGGTAATGAATAATATGCCATCTGAAATAAAATTGTAGAGCAACACTCTTGAAATTGTGATTCCCTAGAGTACAACTTTGGAAATTTATGTTATTATGCACTTTCGTGGGTAAACTTGTCAAAATAAATTCACTCTGAATGCCTCATATTTTATAAATCGACTTTGATTATTGACCAATAACTATTATCCACATTTTTTTTTGAGACCCTCTTTCAAGGTATTGATGAAATATTCCTATGGTGGACTACGCCTACAAAATTGTAAAACGTTTTCACAAGAACCCTGGCATGATAAATTTGAGGAATTTTTTATTCATTATCTAATATTTTTTATTTAAAATGAGTCTTCAGGGTAGAAGGACAAGAAGTAAATATTAGTAATTAAAAACTTTTCACGCCATCTCATACTCTTAAGGAGAAGAATCGCCTCCCCAACTATTAAGTAACCTATTTAAGGTTGATTATAATCATAATTTTTATATAAGATAGATTAATTGATGGAGAGGAGGTATCATTATGAGCCGACCTACCATGATCATGGGTCCTAATGAGAATGAAATTACTGAACTAGTCACCAAGTCAGGGTAATTTCTTCAATTGAAAATATGGAAGACAAGAGGTCTCATCACGAGCCGACTTGTTCTTTATTCTTAGTTCTTGTGAATGTAACTGCCGTTAACTTGTTACCAAGTCGGGACAGTGGCCTTCAATTAATTTCAAACAAATGTAAATTCTTTCAAACAAATCTGAATCTATATCTAACAGTTGTGACACAGGCATTTTGTTGGTTGAAAGTCATCCCTGTCAAGGTTATTGACGCCTACTCACAACAGGGCCATGCATGTGGTATTAAAGTTAACTTCACACTATGACTTACTTGGTTTTTTTTTGTCTTCCCAAATTCATTATCATATCTCTTTGAGAATGGCTTTAAGATCATTCTAGTGTTATGCCTTGTAGTTCTATATTTTTGGAATAATTTGTTTTTATGGATGTGAGACCCTTAGTCCAAGTAACTCACCTTGCCTAAAGCTTCAACTATATGCAGATAATGGTAAGATGGTCACTATGGGAAAGTATTATAATGACTCCTTTTAGCACAATGGATTTCAAATCATGTCAGTCATATTTACAATGAGGATATTAAATTAAAACTTATGATCAAGGATGCCTCAGAAATTTTTATGGAAATTTTAATAAGTTAGCTATTTTATTCAATAATAACACCATCCTTGCAATTTATTATTCCTATGGTAGCTTTTGTGTCTGATTTTCTTGAAATCAGTCTAAATAAACAAAGCGTCCAACATAAACTTTGATTTTGGAACAAGCTCTATCTAGTGAAGGAAATATTAGTCACACAAAATTGCAGTAACATTATTATGAGTGTCCATAAATGTTTTAATCTTGTTTTTTTCAAGGGGGAGACAATACAAAAATTGATTTCCTTGCATGAGGACATGCAAGAAGGTCAACATTGGGGGATCTTGGGCCTCTGTTTTTCCTTTCTTTATATCACATTTCACTTGAAATCCCTCATGCTTTTATTTAGCTTGAATAGTTATTGTTGTAGTTTTGTGCATTCTTGGAGATAATAAGTAAGTGTTTGCTATTCCCTTGTTTTAATGAGATTTAAAAATTAAAAGCATTGTTAATCATAGTTTGTGTGTTTTCAGGTTTGAAAGTGAGTTGATTATATGCCTATTCTAATAGAGGCCAAGTTCCTACACCACACATTCTTGCACCAGCACTCCTACACAAGCATTCTTACACCAATTTGGGGCTTTGATATCTTGACACACTTTCGAGGCAAACAGAAGATGGTTATGAGGTTATAACACCTTCCCATAATTTGGTTTTACCTAAGTCGCATGTGTGGGTCTCTAGGAGAAAATTATTAAATCTGCTCAAAATCCGCATAATTTATAAATGACCAAGTTTGACCTCGGGTTTCGTGCACATGGAGGTGAATCACGAAAATCCAAGCAAATGGGTTTCTCAAAAATATAACCAATTACCTAGAACCAAAACAATTTTCAGAGATTTGAACTATTCCAAAAGGTATGCACTGGTATTTGAAGCAATTTTATAAAAGAGAGTTCTTTCCAGAATTCTAGAAAACGCCCAGCCAACAGTTTCCAGACTACCTATTTCCTCCTCAATTTTCATGCTGATCATAACGAATATTAAAATTATGAAACATGGGTTTTTTTCCTAGCATAGGAAATTGAGTAATCTATGAGTTTTTCTCCAGAATTCATAATGGTTAAGAAGATAAGAAGGGTTATTTGGAAGTAGGTTGTTAAAAATACCAATTTTTCCAGACTTCTAGAAAATGCCCAGATTTGGAAAATTTGTATTAAAAATTCATTCTTTCACTAGAGAAATAGTTGTAATAATATTATATTTGATGAATGTTAGTTGGGACTCAAACCCCATGTTGTTTGCAAAGGAATGACTTTTCTAAAGCTAAAATTATCATGTAAAAATATTATAAAAGGAAGGAGTTATGCATGTAGAAAAAAAAAGCCATTTTTTAGTCTACCTTGATGTTGATGAGCTGAGTGTTGGGGGTTCTACCCCTTGCTCCCTTGTTCTGGGATATATTCCACTTCATTATGTATGTTTTCTCAATCAAGATATAATATAAAGGGATCCATGTTGTTACAATTATGCATTTTAATTCTTTATTGATGCATCACTGAGTGTTGAAGTTTCAAGTTTCGTAAAACATGAAATGAGTTGGTTGGCTAGGGCCCAGTCAACCCAACTCGTTCTCCCTTCCGCTTTCTTTTCTCTAAAGGTGTGCGTAGATTTCATTTAAATGCAAAGTGTGGATTAAACTTATGTTTCATTCTTTCACAAGAGTTTTGGTTCTATTTCATTGATAATAATTGTGTGATAGATTCATGGCGTGAATGTTAATTAAGTTTGATTTACCTTCAGTTCCTTTTCCAAATCATAATTTACTTTAGCTTGGATCATGCAAGCACATTATTCCTGCACTAGTGCATTTACAATTCTGCAACTTGATATTTTTGGTTCATCAGATGAAATATTTTTCATTCCTTTATTGCAGAGAGATTCGATACATTTCTGCAAGTGAGTGTTCATTATCAGATAGAAGTAGTTTTAATATAAAGAGTTAAAATCTTAGGGATTAAATATGCTTTGGTAATTAAGGAATGAATGATGTTACAACGTATTTATGTGTACCTTCACTTTACACTTTTAAAGAAGGGATTAAAACTCATTTTGAAATATTAAAGTGAACATTTCTGAATTAAAAAGATTAAATGGTAGATTTGATTTATGTGGTTAGATATTACAGGGATAAATACTATTTTCATACTTAGATAATTTCTTTGACTGCATGGAAGAGTTCCTTGATTGAAGAAAGTATGCTTTGGCTTCTGAAGTTCATTTTTATTTCGAAGTCTGTTTTCATTTCGAAGTTTTGTTTGGTTGAAGAATTATTTTGTTTGTGGAAGTTATTTCAGAGTTCTGTTTGCCTTTGCAGATTATTTTCATAGTTAGCAAACTCTTTAATTTTTTCCTGAAATTAATTGGAAAACTTGGTGCAGGAACCTCTGTTCTAGTAAAAGAACTAATATTTTGATACATGAACATTGTGCTTTTGTCCTAAGGCTAAGAGCCCTTGCATAATGACATAAATCTCCAGTATAAGTGTAAAAGATACTTCCAGCACATAATCCTTGTGCCTGTACTAGTGCAAGTAGATTACAGGAGTACAAGAATAACATCTTAGTGCAGGAAGGAAAATCCTTAAAGAAGGAAAATATCTTCAAGGGCCTAAATTTTAATCTGTCAACAACTATACTGAAGATAAACATATAATTTTACTTCGGTAATTAGGATTGTTTGCAACAGCTTGAGAGTTCCTTTTATTTATTTTACAAAGTAATTTCTTTTTATTCCAGTTTCTGGAATGGTGTGGTGTCATTATATTAACTAGTGCATGTTGTTTAAGTCCTTCTATGGCATTTCTAGTGTTGCGTCTCTAATTTTACGAACTCCCAGATTGACAATTAAATTTTAGGTTATTTATTACGCCCAACAAGTGGACCTTGAGACATCCAATCTAGATATTAGTCCACCATATATTTGTCACTATCCTCCCCCTCTTTATCAGAATCTGATTGCTCCTCTTCTCCTTCTTCTTCTTCTTCTACACTGCCCAACTGCGGGAAGTATAGTCTGTGAGTACAAAATTATCGTTGTCGCCGCCTTTTTAAGTTGGAGGTTGTGCTCACTTATTGTCATTTTGCATAAAGTCTGGTAATTCTTAAAGGGGGGTGAAAAAAAAATCTTCAATCATAGAAACCACTATCATGGTAGGGGTGTTTGGATTATTTTTCATAAAATAAGGAAGATTTTTTACTCCCATAATTAATCCAATAGCCTTTCCAAACTTATGGGTTATATGATGGATGGCCTAGATATGATCATAAGATATTTCATAATTTTGTACAAGCTCGGGTTGAGAAGATTCATCAACTTCAGGACTGTGAGCAGGGGGGTGATGGGAATGTTGTTTCCTTGACAAAAATATGTAAGGTGTGGGTTGGTGAGGTTATCAACCATAAAAAAATGGATACCCCCGTACTACCATCAATATTGGAGGTGCTAGACCCACCAACATTCAAGAGGTCTCTGTGATATGTTTTTCTAATTATACCTCACACCATTTGGAATAAGATCCCCATCCGGAATATGGTTTGGTTTCCAAATTCTTAAATATTTTCATCACTATAAATATCAACAAGGGAGAGGAGCACAATGGTTCCTTCAAAAAGAAAGAAAGTGTGCCTGGTGAGTGTTCAGTTGTAGGTGTTTCAAAGTTATTCTATTGTAGAGGGAAAGAGTAAAGTGGGCATCTAAGAGAGAGGTAATAGTACCACTCTAGTAGAGACAGACACAACCATGAATGATTCATGTAACATCTAGTGGAATAGTCCATAAAATATGTGACAATCATTACAACCAGTCAATGAGAATTTTTTTTATAGTATCCTACATAATAGTAAACAAGGAAGGTATAGCGATAACAACCATTACATCAGATTCTCAATAAGACAAGTACTAAAATAACTGAAATAGTTCAACTACTTTAGCACATATGAAAGAAAACATGAAATAAAAACATACACAAAATAGTCTTACAAATATTCATAATCCATGTATGAAGAACATGATGGCCATGAAGGCTTATGCTATTAAGTAAAATTTCCAAGACACATGTATACAATGAACACAAATAGCTCCATTAGTTGAGCTTTGGAGCCACTTCTTGCTAGTCAAAATAAATAGCTTGTCTCTTTAATGTCGTGTGCAAGGATCCAAGGTGAATTGTTTTTTTCTTACAATGATGGTGTATTTATAACAATGAGAAGGTAATGCTTCACCTTCCTTGTGACTCTTCATCTACCCTCATGAATGTTTAACTTCCTATCAATTTTCAACTTTACATGACCCTTCATATTCCACACATGTCCTCTGGACTTCCAGTTTACAATACATTTTTGAAACATGAATTACATAATCCACCACAATGGTGTGGGATGTGAAACCTCAACACATGACACTGTTGACATGGAATACTTGATGATGTGGAAATATCACGCCACTATTGTTGTTATGTGTAGAGTATCTTCTTGATAATGATCTCATTTCCACCTCCATATGGATTGGTGATCAAGAATATTCAATGACCTCATGTCTTCAATTGTGTTCACAAAGTTGTGTCAATTTGATTTCTCTTGGTTGATGAAATTCCATACTCAACTGCAAGGATTTCTTTTAGCACGTTTTCCTTATTCATCTCATTCTTCATTATCTTGCCATGGGATGATAAGGTACCTCTATCTACAATTCAGTCATGATGAGAGGACATCAATCCAAAAAACCCCTAGTCTAAGATAGTGCACATTGATTCATTGACTTAACCGGAGCCAGATGACAAGCTGGGAGAGGGTCTAAGCAACTATGAAATTTTGTAGTCCAAGAAGTAAGGTGTGAACCTTGCACCTTGAGACTTGAAAATGTACAGTCTATGGTGGGATTAGGAATAAAAATATGAAATTATGGGGGTCAATGTGACAGATTGAGGGAATGGGCACTAGATCAAAAAATTGCGCAATTCCAGGAGAAAAATTATGCATTTTAGGATAAGAAAAATTTGTATTGATGTCATAGTGTGATTAGTATGATGTGATGTGTCTCCAGAAATAATATTTGTAGCTTGGGAGAGGAAACAAGGATGAGTGATGACACAAATATATGTGTGGAATATGTGTAATTACTGGTCGATAATGGAAGCCACTAATATACTTGAGGATGGACATCGATAAAGATGATGGTCTCCAGGATGAAAAATACAATGTACAGTGTGAATGAAGGAGTATATGTAAAACACTCATATAATTGTTTAATTGGGAGACAATATTAAAAACCCTTAATCAAACACATGGAAACCTACCACTAATGTGTGCAAGCACCAAGGTACTATGTTTTTTCTTAATATTCTTCCTAGATAAAGTGTTGAAGTTGATAGGAAGGGATCTATCAAAAGTAGACAATAAGGAGTTCTACATTAATTGACGCAAAAGATGGCAAAAGTGTTTGATTTCAAATTTAGTGTAGAAAAATAGGATGAAATGACATAGGGAAATAAGGCATATGTTCAAATGGTTGATAACGTCCACAAAGAGTGAATGATCCCTTGAACAATAGAAGGAACAACACTTAGGATACCAGGAAGCTTAGACTCGAGGACATGAAGAGGAAAAAGGAATGAATAAGAAGAGACATGAAGGTATCAAGGAAAGACACATAATGTTGTAGGTTTCACATAGAATATGGAAAAAAAAAAGAATATGTTGGGTAAGTCCCATGTGCAAGGGATGGACAATAGATAGTTGCCAAAAATTTGAACTAATATAGATATTATTAACCATGATTTCTTCCATTTTGTTTCCTAATCTACTTAGGCTTAATGAGTCTATAAATGGTAAAATCAACATTATTTTCATGTTTAAATAGTCTGAAAAGAGGTGAAAGAAGACTCCATGAGGTACCTTTGTCATGGTAGAAGAAAAAGTGTGACAAAGATTTAATAATATACCTCACAAAGTTCCTTTTCCATAGTTAGTCCATTAAGTCCAGATAAAGTGATAAACCTATGCTCAATAGAAATTTTTCTCATTTTTTTACGAATACAAGGGAAACAAACTAGAATTTATATTTGAGAGTGTCAACTTCTATGACCCTATTTAATTTAATCAGAAATATTTCAAAATATTTCTGATTAAACTTGATATTCTTCGTAAAATTTGTTATGACTCAATCAATGAAAAATCATGATACATTTTTAGTTTACAGAATGTGAAGTAGATAGAAAAAGAATGGTTGAAACCTTCTTCATGGGAATTTTATGATCGTAAAGAAGTAAACTCAAGGTTTTATTAAATTTTATGTGTGAGAAAAAGACCCTAAAAAGAAGGCTCCTTTGCGGATGAAATTGTTAAAGAAACAACTTAAAAATAACATTAGAATATAAAAAAACATGTTGAAAAATAGTTAAAACGATTGATAGAAAGAAAATTGAGGAAAAACTACATAAAAATTACTAAATCAAGGTTTTAGCCATACCTAAAAATCTATAAATAGGAGTTAGAACTCCTCATTTTCATAATTTGAGTTGTGGAGATATTTTTATGGGTGAAGGATAGTAGAGCTTTCAAGGTGATATTCTCACAATTCAAGCAACCATTTCAACTCTCGTCTTTTCCTGGTGAGAGATCGGACACTAGGAAAAACCCTAGGATTTCTAACCTTGTAACGTGGGTTTACTTTGTAATACCTGCATTGTAACATGATTCCCACAAGAGAAGGACAATTTATAAATTCGCTAATATGCACTTGGAACCCTTGTTAGATTTACAATGAGAAAAAATAATTTATTTATCAGTCTACAACTAGTTAAATGCGACGAATACAAATCTAAAAGGGTTATTGTGCAAGTGAACTCCGACCGAATACCTATGGAGATGGAGAGTCCATATAAAGGTTGAGTTGTAAATTATTAAAAATGCAGCATGTTTGGAAGTTTTAAGAATATTTTACTTGTTAAAATATGCTAAGATTGATCTAATGAAGGCCCAAGAATATCTCTTGGCCAGAAACATTCAGATGTATGATGAACACCAAGGGGTGTTCAAGTGGGGGATCAGGAGCTTAGAATCGAAAAATATGATATCTATTTCCTCATCAGGTTATCATGCAGAGGTGCACAAGCTAATTTCACAAGAGGAAGGGTTAATCCCAGAACCACATGTGTTTTGTTTGTGGGATTTTTTACACTAGGTACACCCAAGGTAAGTAAAAAAATTTGGATTGATAGGGTGAGAGATAGATTGTTGAGGCCTATTCTATCGATAATTGTTCGATTGGCAGGGACAAAAAGTTAGCATGTAGCGACTAAAGCATTTATGTGTCTAGAAATAGATTGCATACAACCACATGTGCTTGAATAGTGTAGGAGTATTATCATGGATGTTAAAGCATAATTGATAGCATGTAAAATGAGGGCCCAATGAAATTTTGGGTATGGTACATTGATTTTCTATTTTTTCTGGAGAGATTCTCGTGATGAGGCCATGGGTGAGTCTATAATTGGATGTCCCTAGAGGTCCAATAATAAAAATGTGGACTCTATTGATGCCTCAAACAAGAGGGGGGCTAGTTACAATACATTTTAATGAAAAATTATTTACATGGTTCGGTAGACATATCCCTACGATTGACGATTTTCTATATGCAGGAGTGAACTACATATTGGATCATAAATTAGTATTTTGGTTGGGAATTTAATAAGGGCCATAAGGTACGAATATATATCAATGTAAAAGTGTCTTTTGTCTTCTGAATTTTATGCATTTTTTATATTTTTGGATACAACAAATAGACAAGAATAACTTTGTGTAATATTCCAAACTGGAAATAGCAGCAATACAACTCATAAAATGGAAGAAAAAAAAATTATTTAACACATGAAACCATGAGACCAATATGAAGCCATTCTGTTGATCATATATGCAGCAAATAAGTATAAAACAATGAGGCACAAATCATAGAATGTGATCACACAAGCCTCCAATACATAAACACTCTCAAAAGTGAGATGTTGTGCTATACAAAATGCCAGAGATGTTGCTACAACACATTATAATATGAGATAAATACTGTTAGCAATATATTATGATACAATGGGACTAATTTAAGACTAAAAAGATAATCTACATGTCTAGGAATACCCAGAAAGGGCTTCCAGAAATACACAAAAATACAAATGGTGATCTACAACCTGGGAGTAAAGATTGCTGCAACTAAAAGTCCATGAAGAGAAGGCT
The DNA here is from genome assembly GCA_034641835.2 of Pinus albicaulis. Taxonomy (NCBI): domain Eukaryota; kingdom Viridiplantae; phylum Streptophyta; class Pinopsida; order Pinales; family Pinaceae; genus Pinus; species Pinus albicaulis. The sequence continues at coordinate 543,483 of JAXQQM020066277.1, forward strand.
GAGAATAATATGGATCTGATGTATAATATATCCCAGAATTTATCTCATTCAAATGGAAAGGTTGAGAAAGCCTTCTACAAAGAAGAAAGCACCCCTAAAAGGAGACAGTGACATACATCCTCCTCTGACCTAATCTCTCCTTCTCGGCCTCCAGACGATATATGCACTTCCTCATATGATAGTGCATCTCCTATTTGAAGTCTTCCCACATGAATCCCTCGAAGATAGTATGGTATGCTCTAATGAAACCAGTGGGGTTGGAGAGCAAGACCTCATAGGCTACATGTAGTAGTTTATTATTGAGCATTGACGGTCTAGTTAAGAAGATCCTACCCTGATAAAAGATGACCCCATCTCTCACTCTATATCTTTCATCTGAAAACTGGTCATCAAGTATCCTACATGTAAGGAGATCCTTGGAGTATTCCACCAATAACTTGGATCTCCAATAAGGATCTAAACTCCCTAATGACAACTCTACTGATCTATATTGTGTAGCCCATATCATGTGGCTTCCCTCTTCTTTGACATCTCCTATGCAAACGTTAAGCATCGGTATGCTGCTAACATGTTCCTACTACCCCTTCTGTAGTTGTTGATGCTCAAGTGAAGGTTGAATCTTTTGTAGGCTAGTCTTCCATAGGAAGCTATCACCTATATAAAACATCCTAAGTCTGGCCAATGGATGCATGAGTGGCCACTATCCTCTACCAAATGGGAAATATTCCTTCCTATGTAGAAATATCCTTCAGTTCTCCAATGCCATGGAGTGGTCTCCTTGCACCATGATGGTTCCATCCCCCATCCCATAAACATCTTCTCCCAGTGCATAATAAATGACGAGAGTGGGAAATGGTGATATTGGGAGAATGTATCCCTCCTCCTTGAGCCTGTCGAAGACTCTCTGCACTGTGCCAAATCCTCCCAAGGTTCTCACACCTCCTGGATCAATGAGTGGTGCAACCTGTTGTGAGATGTCTCTCATTTCTTGATTTGGTGGCCTCCCAGGTGGAATTCCTCCATGTAATGGGACATCAAAGTCTGAATTAGACTGTATAGGTGAGTGGACTAGTTTTTCCCTCCTTTCATTGCACAAACCAGTATCCTTCTTCTGTCTATAAACCTCCTGAAATAAACAAGGGTGTATGATCCCCACCCTTATATGATAATCCATCTTTTCTTCTCCTTTTATCAAGGTCTTACTGCCCATCACTCTTTCCACATGCTTCTCCTTGGGAATTTTTTGCAAAGATGCAAAAGGTCCTCTAATTGAAGCAATAACTTCATTCCCATCTCCATGTGGTGATGGTTCTCCTCCTAGAGTAGCAACATTGTTACTTCCTCTCTGCTCTTCCTCCTCATAAATATTTTAGAATACCTCATCAACAATGAGAGACCCTAGATATTGGTCTTCCCTTGAAGGAGGAATCTCCATGTCTTCCATTTCAGAAGAAAGTTCTTCCTGCAATGGGGGTCTTGCCCTTGGCAAGGTATCATACAATTTTCTATCCCCCTTAATAGAAATTTGGAGTGGAGTTGGTATAATGGATCTTTTCAACTCATGCAAAGGTTTTGAATGTTTAGGTTTGGCTAGCTCAATCAAAGATGTTTCAAATTGTTTTTCATCAAATATCTTCATTGATATCTTAGTGAATCATGCATAAGTAGCTATATTTGAATGATTAAATGAAGAAGATTCATAAAACCACCAATAATAAGCCTTACCTTCAAGATGCAGTGCTGCTATCCTAAGGGATTCCTTTTCTGAAACTTGATGTAGCTACAAGTATGAGTCTAGCTGCTCTATCCAATCCTTGGCTGTGCATTTAGTTGACCCATCAAAATTTGGTAGAAAGAATATACCTCTTCTTCTTCTATTTTTATTTTTGTGCCTTATATTCTCCTTGAGTTGGAGAAACCCTTGGAAGTTCAAGTGCTCCTTGAATCTCGAAGATTGAGATTCATACTCGTGAAGATAGTCACTCAAAGTCTCCTCCTTTGGTGCATATTCTTCTTCATCTCTCTTGCTGTGAATATGGGCATAAAAATAACCCATGGATCAGATTGTGTGGCTGAATTCTCACACCCATCGTGTAAAGATCTATGGTTTGCTTCATATTCAAACCCCCTAAGATATTTCCTACACCTCTCCCTTCTCATCATCTTGATATCTTCGTTGATACTCTGCATAGTTTGAAAAAGAATCTTTGAGAGCTCCTCCTTCCTTCCTCCAAATACTGGAGTCTTGTATTTTCCCCTTCTGTACATCTTCTCTTCCTATGAGAAGCTTCTCCTTATGGTGACATATTGGCTAAATGCACAGGTTGAGCCAAGATTATGCTCTGATACCACTGTAATATTCTAGACTGGAAATAACAACAATACAACTCATAAAATTGAAGAAACAAAAAATATTTAGCACATGAAACCATGAGACCAATATGGAGCCATTTTATTGATCACACATGTAGCAAATAAGTACAAAAAAATGAGGCACAAATCATAGAATGTGATCACACAAGCCTCCAATACATAAACACTCTCAAAAGTGAGATGTTGCTACTATAAAAAATGTCGAAGATGCTACTACAACGTAGTATAATATGAGATAAATTATTCTAGGACTATATAATGATACAATGGGGCTGATGTAAGCCTCAAAAGATAATCTACATGAAGAATAAGGCTATAAAACACTTTTCCAAGAATACCCAGAAAGGGTTTCTAGAAATACACTCAAATATAAATGGTGATCTATAGCCCTAGGACTAAAGAGTCGCTGCAACTGAAGTCCATGAAATATAAGGTTGAAATAATATGGCTATGATGTATATCTCCTCCAAAATCCTCCAATGAAAGGTTTAACCCTTCACCTAGAAGAAAGCACTCTAAAAGAGTCAATAGATCCTCCTCTCAAACTGCCCTCCAAAATAACACAATCCTAGAATGAAACTATGCTTTTGTTGTGTGTAATAGCTTCTCCTAATGCCAATGATCTGGAATTTTCTCAAGGACCTTGCTTGCTGACCTCCCAATAGAAGGAATCCTTCCTCCACTTCAAAAATAGCTCAGAAACAACCCAATTCAATCCTCCAATGCTACCCCCTGCAAAACAACAAAAATATAAACATATATTGTGCTGTGTCTGAAGAATGTAGCTGGCCAGAATGTCAGAATGAGGAATATGCGGCCCAAAGAACCATTCTTGAGTGGGCACTCGAATTCCCCCAAGGATATGGGTGAGATTCCTGCTCGGGAACACTCTGTGCTAAAAAACATTGCAATATTAGCTAAACAACTAAAGAGAGCTAATAGTCATATAGACCATAAACAAAATAATATCAAAACTGATTTTGAAGGATGCCTTACCCTTCCTTATAAACTTGGTGAGCTTCCTCATCTTGGGCCCCATGCATTAGTGCCACTACCAGCATGCAAGTTGTCTCCAACCAAAACTACGTTGTCCCTCTTTAAATGTCCACTCCATAACAACGTTGTTGATTTTATCAAATTTTACCTATTCGGCATGCTCCATCCCTTGTTTACACTCAAAGGTGCTCTATTTTGCTGCTTAGATGGTATCATTTCACACTTAAAGTGTTTTTATTGTTGCTAAGGATATTTATGGGCCTCCCTACCCACTTATTCACCTACCTAGCGACAAAACAATCTATAATATTCCATTTAGCCGAAAGGTAAAATTTTGGAATATTACACTTTGGCTTCGAGACAGATGTAGTAGTGGTTTTCCAAAGGGGTATGCCTCCTCAAGAGAAATACGTGGTGAGTAATCAAAAAAGCTATAGGGCAGAGGGGTTGTGACAAGCCCCAAAGAGGGAGATGATACATGTGGCCTACTAGGAGTGTTATAGGCACTTTTGTCACATCTCGTCAATAGGCTTGCAAACGGATCACTAACATCCGTGAACATGTTGTCACTATCCCTTAGTTTCTAGGATTAGCTACTCAAAGCTGGGTAAGCTGCATCAGTAACTTCTTCCCCTTTAGCCACCTACATTCACCACTGCTATCTCCCTTCTTCACCATCATTTATCATAGCTCATTGCTTCGTTCAATAGGTGCGGTCATTCTAGAAATCTAGAAAAATTAAAAGGATTTTTTAAGCTTCCTCTTCCATAAGCTTCCAATGATTGTTTTAACCATTTAGCATGGATAAGAATCTTGAATCCCATCTGATCATACCTTGGATACTTCACCTCTTATCCCTTGAGCTCATCCTCTGAGCATATGTGGATCTCAATCCCATTATGTTAAATCCAAAACTACCTTACCTCTTCTATAAATTTAGTGCCATCCATAACATCAGGGTTGGCTTTTGGAGATTGATCATGCCCTCAAGTTGCTCCATTGAACCTAAATGACTCATCATTTTCATGCATTACGGTGACATTTAGGTGTTATTAGTGACAAGGAAGGACAAGTCAAATTGGGGAGTTCTATACAAGATCAAATACTATTATTGGTTTTAAACTATTTCCTATTTCTATTAACACAAAGAGTATCCTGTTTTCCTATATGTTTTGTGTTATGGTTACATTCATATATTTCAATTCCTTGTGGCTTCATTGAATAACAATGTTATATTATGCTAGTTGGTTTTTGTGGATCCTTTTCTTGGTCTAGTCGTGTGTGCAGGTTATAATTATAGAAGTTGGAGCTACAAATGGGGCTTACAAACAAGGTGGAAATAAAATATTTCTACGTATTTTAGGTAAGCCTCTTTTCCAATATCTAAATTTACTACGAAAAAATCTATATTCTTTGTATTATTTTGTTCCAGACCATTCCAAAAGGTCTAGGGAATTCAACTTTTTCTACAATTGTAAATTTTACATAACAAATTGGTGACTGGGCTAGGGATATATTTCTCCCCTTAGAGGTTTCCTTTACCTTATATTTCGTTGTATCATGCTAGATTACATCTTTAGGATATTCAGGTGAAATTCGCGGTGAGCCTAGTAATATAAAATTTAATTGAAGAAAAAATTTCAAAATTATTGAATCAATCTTAAGGAGCATTTTTCACATTAACAAAAACATTTACAGATCTAGGCTAGAGACATGTACCAACATCTTCAAGTGTAGGATTTTTTGTCCTTTTTTCGCATTACATTATGGGGGTCATATCATGCTCAACATACGTAAGTGTATCAGACCGTTCTCTAGGTACTTATGGGTATATTGTATGGTGCTCAACACATGAAAATTATATGGGGATTATCTCATGATATGGTTACACATTAGGCAACACTACTACAAATTTCACTTACACGTACCTTCGGGTATATTTTTGAATTCCCCACCATATGGCTATCTCGTTGTAGTTAACTGATTCGTCGACTTGTACAATATGACACACCAAACATATAATTCGATGATATTTACTTCTCACACATAAATTCTTAGTTTACCAAGGTGGTATATTGAAGTTCAGAGTGACTTGGTAGCCATTATCTGCTTAATTACCCCTTTATTTTATTTTTTATTTAATTTCTAAAAACAATTAATTGACTGTGAAACAACATCCTCACCATCTAAAAACTCCTTAGTGGATCTTAGGTTGAGACCAATGGAAAAATTTACCAATTCTACTAATCAAGGAAACCGCTCTGCCAAGAATCCTATTCCCTTTCCTTATTTAGGAAATATTGGTGCTCCTTATATGGAAAGGTTGTCCCTTCACAAATTTACCAATGGTTCACCATTTTGGTTATTTTCAACCTCCTTGGTTTCGAATGTCCAAAATTATTTCGAACCAATTAGTATTCCACATGAACAAGTTGATCCTAAAGTTAACCCTTTACCTTCTTCATCTATTAGGTCTTCTTCCTATTCTTTCAATTCCTCTTGTAAAAGCCTTATAGTAACCAGGTGGATAAGAAGAAGAAGGAAAGGAAGATTGAGAATAAGTAAAATAAGAAAAGGGGTAACCAATAAACTATTGGTACCAATGCAACTAGTATAGAGAAACCTTCTAATCATCCACACAAAGTTAAATTCCCTTGAAATTTATGTAAGGGTGATCAAATTCTTATAGATTATCCTGGTTATCCCTAGGTATTAGAAGTGTGGTCAGCAGGTTCACATCGACCTTTTTCATCAGCTTCTATAAATCATGTTGGTGACAAACCATGAAGTAGTGATCATAAGATCCATGGGAAAAGGGGTAAAGTTAAGTTTCCCTTTAGGTTATATGAAGGGAATCATCCTCTTCACCTTTTCCCTTATATTTATTAAGCATAAAATGTGTTGGAAAACCTTACATATTCTCAACCTCATCTTCTAGCTCGTTATCAAAATATTTTCCCCAATCATCCTTTATTTGATGAAGTGATTAATCCAAATCCATATTTAGTCAATCCCAGTCATACCTTTCCTATAGAGAGTGAGGTTCATACCGCTCAGGTTCTAATTTTTTATTCATATTTTAATGAGTTGGGGGACAATCCTCTTGTTCGAATGGTAGAGGGGGGAAATCCTCCTGTTCCCATAGCACTACGAGGAAATCCTCCCATTCCCACAATATAGAGGATTATTTTTCTCATTCCTCTAGCACAAGGGGGATGTTCTCCCATTCCCAAAGGCACCCCCTCCAAGTAATATGGACACTTAATTTCATTGGACTCGACTAGAATGATATTTTATTGCTCTTTACATGATCTTCCATATCATAATACATGCTTATAATATGTCAATAACCAGCATGGTCATAGACAAAGGTGGACCTATCATTATTCTATACTCAACTTCTTGGAAAGCTTTCGGCTCTCTATTTATTTATAATAATATATCATTTGGAGAAAATTTAAAAGTTTAAATATATTTATATTTAATAATATAATATTTGTAGTATTTTGAATGTATTTATAAAACATTCTCATTATGTAGGTTTAACTTGGGAGGTTTTCCAATGAAAATTAATATATTATGAAACATTTATATTATGAATGTTTAATTTTACATGGTTTACGATGAAATTTTAGAATGCCAACATTTTTAATTTAGGTTTACATTGAAATTTTAAAATGTTTAAATTTAGATTTACATTGTGTTTGGGTCGGGGCATCACTCACTGGTTTCTTTTCAACAATTCTCTTTTCATCTACAAGGACGCAACTCAATGTGTTCACTACATTCCCCATGCTTGGAGTTTCTTCGGTTGTAGCAGTTTCTTCCTTTTCTTCTACAAGATCTATCTTCTCATCATAAAGTATTATGTCAATAAAATTCATAAAAAGCTCATTTGTGTTATGGTTCCATAGTGGGCATGTATTCATTAGGGGAATTTTGAGGTCTAAAATGAGCCTCCTAAGGAAATTATAAAATAATAGTGGAAATAATAAAATAAGATTTGATTACATCATCAAATTTTAGAGGGAAAAAAGAAAAAACTACTTTTTCAACTCGTATTTTCAACTTATCTCCCAAATGTTTTACTCAAATTTCAGTGGGAGGCTCGTTGGATAAAAAATTTAATTCCTCATCCAAGGAGTACCCATGTTGCATACTTTTGATGGACCCTGCTATACGAAAAATGATAAATACATGAAAAATGTGATTGCAATAACGTGTTTTCATGTATTTCTCATTTTTTGCGTAGCAAGGTCCATCAAAAGTATGCAACATGGGTACTCCTTAGATGACGAATTAAATTTTTCATCTAACAAGTACTCCTGCTCAAAATGTGAGTAAAAACATTGGGAGATAAGTTGAAAATACAAGTTGAAAAAGTGGTTTTATTATTTTATTATTTTTTAATCTTTTAACCCTTTTACTTAAAAAATGGTGAATCATCGCCCATGGTTGACATCATCATCTTGAATCCTATTGGTTCTGATAAATTTTATTTTGGTTGTAAATTTTTCTTAGGAGGCCCATTTTAGACCTCAAAATTCCCCTAATTTTCTGCTAAGGGGTAAAATTCTTGGGTGTTAGTTGATGTATATCCCTCTCAAGGCTTCTAGATGCCCAAGGCAGACACTCATATTATTTGTATACTTACAAAGACATTGCACACATTTTTATACTAATGCATAATTGAAAAAGTGAGATATTGAAGGATTACCTCTTTGTGAAAAACAAATCCTATGGAGAGCTCTAAGTGACGTGGCTGAACTCCTCCCTCATCAGCTGCAAGTCTAGATCCTATAAATAAACAAAGAAATCGTGTAATCTTCATAGTGGTATCACTTGCTAGAAATTAAACAAGTATATAATCAGAATTAAACTATGCAAATCTCAGCCATTTATATCATTCTTTATAGAAAAAAGAAAAAAAAATGTGACACTGAAACATCAAATGGAAAAAAAAGATATAATTCTATTAATATATAAGAAGGATGATTACAACCTTTGGTTGAACGAAGCCCTCCTCAGTCTTCCAACTCCTCTCTCTATCTCCTCTATCTTTGAGTGTAATGATACTTGAGCTAAGAGTTATCAATGAACCTTGCCAATCCTTAAGCCTAACACTCAAAAATGAAGTTCTTCTCTACACCCAATCAAACCTTCAACCTTTGACCAAGAACCCAAGCCCCCAATTTATAGGAATCGGGGAGGACAGACCTTGCCAATCATTTCAATTAGTTTGAATGGGGAAAAATCTTGATGTTTCCTTGCCTTTATTTACTTTTTCCCTCTATAGGTGTTCAATTGTGTTTGGAAACATCTAATAAGAGGTTTGTATCAGAGGTTGCTACTTTTGAACTAACTCATTCTGATAAAAAGAAGGAAAGGACAGTCATTTTCTCTGGGATTTATCCCTTTTCTTATGAAAACATGGGTAACGCTGCCCCTTAAGAAAGACAGAGCATTAACCTAGGCACTAACGCTCCATTTGAATGGATAGGATGCATTAAAATTCAGCCTAGCTATATCTGGGGTGCGTTACCTTGGAAAACTGTGTCTCCGTCTGGGTCCTTTTCTTCCTTCCATGTTTCCTTCTCCTTTGAGCTGATGAGGAGGTCATTTTTCATGTAACATATGCCCCCTAAAGTGTGAGGTCAGAGGTGAAGACGATGGCCTAAATACTTTATAATATATGTAGTAGAGCAAGAGGATTTGGAGGACTGAGGAAAACCTGAAACAACAACATATGTCATATATATAAGTATTTTTCCTGAATCAAGAATTCCCATTCTCAGTCGCTGTATCCAAATTATTTCTCTAGAATGAGATATGACTAGTATGTCCAGAGCTAAGCACAATGTGGAACTTTGTTTCATGACAGGATCAATCTGATAAGTTGTCTCAAAAAAAAATATCGCAGCTTGGGAGAGGAAACATAGCTGAAATGATGTAAGCGTCAACCCAAGGTCTTAATCGCTGCTTCACTAAACTGCATATTTTCGCACATGTGAATGAAGCAGTTATAGTCAAACATGCAGGAAATCATCTAATTACTAGTCAATGATGAAAAATGTTAACAGGCGTGAAGGTGGGTACCAATAAGGATGATGGTCCCCAAGATGCACAGTAAAATCTAGCGAGTGTGAATAAAAGGAGTTGATGTCGAACACTCATAGAATCATTCGACTGGGATCCAATAATGATAACCCCCAATCAAACACAAGGTAACCTGCCACTAAGGTCTACAAGCACTCATGTACTGATGTGTTTCTGGATCAACTTCCTAGATAATATTTTTAAGTCAATAGGAATAGGTCTATCGAAAGGCAGGCACTGATGCGTCCTACATCAATTGAAGAAACTGGAAAATATGATTTTGTTTTGATGATAGTCAAGATAAAATGGGATTAACTGATGACAAAAAATGATTTCTGGTATATGATGGCTTGGCTGATACAGGAAGAATTAGATAGTGATATCTTCTTGAACAATATAAGGCACAATAACAGGGTACCAAGTATCTTAGGCTTATGAACACCAAAGAGTGTCGGGATTCACTAATGCAGGGGAATCGGTATACGAAGTCTAAACTCATAGAATGATAGGGTTCGGTTAATTGCGAGTGAATTTTCTGGGAAGTGCCATGGTCATGATTTTTTTCTGCAAAATCGACTTATCTTTTCATATATAGGGAGTCTAAAAAACATCGTAAAACACAACTCCAAGGGGGTACCTCAGTCATGTTTGATAACCGGGCATGAAAAATGGATAATAGTAAGCCCAACACAATTACTTTTCTGTAAGTTAGTCCATTGAATCTGGATAAAGTGATAAACCTATGTCCAATGGACATCTGCCTCATTTTTTATGAGTATGAGGAGACAGAGTAAACTCAATATTCTTCGTGAAGCTTTAATGAGTCATACAAAGAAAAAATTTATCCTCTTTGTGAAATTTTAATGAGTCCGACAAAGAAGTACTCGATTAATTTTTAGGTTTTTTAATGAGCTAGAAAAATATGGAAAAGAACGACTCATATTTCTTCATTGTGATAGCTTAACGAGCCTGACGAAGGAAACTCGGGGTTTTTTCAATTTTACGAGCTAGAAAAAGTCCCTAAAAAGAAATCTCGGTTCGGATCGAACACGGTCAAATCTGCACATGAACACTAAAAACTCATGAGGGCATTGGTGACTTTGAAAAACCAATTGTGGCGACAAAAAATAGTGGAAAGTTACCAATTTTAACAAACTAGCTGAGTGATTCATACCTCTAGAATGTCTATAAGGAGGAAACAGACCTTCATTTTCATTGTTTTGAGTGTTTTTAAAGAGCTCTGGAGTGAAAATAGAGGTGAAAATTCTACTGTTGATTGTGGACTATCCGTGCAATATTTTTCGATTCTGCGAGTTCCATGTAAGAGCTTAAGCCTTAATCTAGCTTTCCATTGGAATTTTAGTTGTTTTTAATGGCTGAAATATGGATTTTTAGCAGGCCCTAAAAATTTTAAGCGGCTAACGGGGGTGCCTAGTGTTAGGGTCATGTTACACGAACTTCCTGTTAAGGGACACTGCATTCAGATACTCTGTTTTTCACTAAGGCCTGTGTTAGCTAGCATAAACATATTTTAAACATGTTTTTCCCAATATTGAAGTGTTTCTACCTAAAAATGATCTATTGGAAACTTGCTTTGTGTATATGTGAAGTTGTTACCATGATCATTTGGTGCAAGAGAGAGCACGAACGGGAAGAACATGAAATGCTCACTAATATGGCTACTTTGCTTGTTCTTCGAAGAGGTGGTTTACTAAATTATGCATGGTTATAGATGATGAGGGGGCAAGAAGACCTTCTAAGGTGGATAATCTAGCATTGGGATGATCATCAACATGTATTTTACATCGGGGGTCATGAACTCTCAATTGAGAAAGATGATATATACTTTCTAATTGGCCTATCATGCATAGGACTGAGGCCCAATATGACATGTTCAAGAGTTAATCCCCGCACTACTACAGATTTGGTCTAGGCTCACAGCATAAACAATACTGCAGTAGTAAGAAACTAGGTTCCTATAGCATGGGTTGCCACCAATGCTCAGGTATTATTGGCACTGGATTGTATGTAGCCATAGATTTTTGACTAGTGTGAAGGTGTTTTCCACCAGGATCAAGAAGAACTAACGGCATCTAAGACCCAGTTCCAACGAGAGTTTGGGTTTGGCATACTGATAGTTTCCTTCATACTAGAGTGAATTCCCACTATGAGGCCAAGAATGATCATGGATGTGATGGGACTGCAAGATCCTAGACAAGGTCGCTAGTTTTCTTTGATGTTGCAGACTAGAGAGGGTGCAATCCATCATTGTTTTGATGATGCATTCTTTGAGTGGCTAGATGCCGAGGTCCTGATGATCGAACTACACATGAGATATAGAGTTGATAATATCACCAAGAACTTAGTGGATTCCAGATTGTAAGAAGGAAAATGAGCAGTTTTAAGTATCTTTTATCTTTTGAATGTTTATGCAAGTTTTTTTTTTTAATGGGTGAAAATATTTTGACATGAATATTATTTCTTGACACAGATGTTGCACCCATCCATCCAGTCGGATACCCTCGCTATGCATGGCAAGGAATGCAGCTAAATGGGGTTGGAGCAGCAGTAGAGGCTGCAGCAATCACCAAAGAGGTTGATGACACACGCATTTTGTACGAGGTTTCCAGGAACCTCGAAAGATTGAGCATGGGCATGCCACCTCTTCCCATGAGGGAGATCCCAGTTCACCTGCAACGACACATAATGGGTGTGCTGAAGAGGTTCTTGGTGCCTCATAACAGGTTAGCCAGAGCAGTTATTTGCTACCATAAGCAGCAGGTTCAGGAGGATTAGTTGATAGATGTATAGATGTTAGAGAGAGGCTTAGCAGAGAAATTTTTTGTAAAACACCCAAGTTTTAATTTTTTTATGTAACATGACTCGACACGACATATATATATACATATAGATATTTTGGTGATTTTGATCTTGTGTTTTTTAATTTTCATGATGAAAAATATATACACTCATGCATGAATCTTTCTATAATAAATGTGACAAATTCCAATCTAACACATAATTCTCCAATGACTCAGCTAATGTATTAGATTCTCTTGGAATGTGGTCAAAAGTAATGAATTGAAATTGATGTTCTAGAAGTTGTACCCTTAAGTAATAATGTAATAAGATTGGATGATGAACGTGATAACAATTCTTGATCTAGATTTATGTAGGAATGCAATAAAATACAGAAATAGACCTAAATGTATATATGTTGTAGAAATAATACTTCATTTCATTAATATCAAATAACTGAAATACGTTTACAGAAATAATGGAAATAAACTAGCTAGGGCATTGGTAGCTTATCTCTGAGAAGAGATGTGGTGGCTACATGCCTCTAAATTGTGTTAAAATGAGGTTTTAAGCCCTATTTATTATTTAGAAACAATGAAAAACCCTAAACATCCAAAAACCTAACCGTAGGAGATGAAGCTCCAAAACTATGGGCCCTGTCTGGGTAAATTGGTGTTTCAACTTCTCAGGGACGTAACTTTGGCATAAGATATCTGTTTGACGTGCATCTTACCTTATTAGAAATATCTATCCGAAGAGTACAACTTTTGGTGTGAGAAAAATTGGTCCATGCAACCATGTTGCTCCTGTTTTTCCCAAAAAATGTCGTTTAGGGCCTCAAAATGGCTCTATAAGTTCAAGACCCAAAAAATAACTAAAAATAGTAAGTTGTACTGCAAATGAAAAACTTAAAGAACTGATGGTGGAGTTTCAAATGGAACATGTGGGTGGCCACTAATATCTACCTGGATCATTAGGGCACCAAAACGTCTCCGGAAGTTCAGGACCCCAAAACCTAGTAAAACTAGTAAGATGTGCTGAAAGTGAAATATGAAAGAACCAATGGTGGGGGTCAAAATGGAATATATGGGTGGCCACCAATATCCTCTTGGATCATTCCAAACCCCTTAGGAAGCAATGGTCCCCATTGTGTTCAGATCCTCCATGAGATGAGGAAAATTCTGTTGAACTGGGTATTAGATTTGTCGAGGATGTCATGGACCTGCGGGAGGACATGATGGATGTGTTTAGTAAATTTGGTTTATTTATTAGCCTCAGACTGTACATGTTTTGATTTTTTCTTTGTAGTTGCATGAGGTATGGAAACGTGAAGCGACGGTGCATTGGGGGTCAGCTCAATGGAGTGCTTGTCCTGACAGTGTAGAGAAACCTCTGCAAGTGAGGAGAAATTGTGCTCGTATTCCTTCATGACTTTGTCCATCTCTTTTAGCGGTGCAGGGGATCCTTATTTTGAGTTTGTGGCCACAATATTCTTCTTTTCCTGTGAGCGAGTTGTAAGGAAAATAAATTTCCTGGTTCGGGAAACAATCTTACTCTGTTGTTTTATAGTAGTCAAAGAGATGTTAGGAGGCGGTACCACCTCCACTATCTTGTACAAGTTATTTTCGAAAGTAATAATAAAAACAAGAGCTATAGACTCATACACAGCATGTCGAATCCATAATTATGGTTGGCCCAATAATACATCAACTACATCAAGAGGAGCAACATCATACATTACCTCATCCGTGAATGGCTTGATGTTGTACGGAAGGTGGCACTGCTGGCGGATGCACAGATCTCTCCCTAGGTGAAGCCACCCGATTGTATATGGCTCCATGTGTGCTATGGTCGTTAGGCCAAGCCACTTCATGAAATCTATTTAAATGATGTTCTTTTGGCTTCTGCTATCGACAAGAAATTGTAGTGGAGAACCCTTCACCCACATCTGTGACTGGAAGCAGCACTACCCCTCCTCCAGATCCTCAGGATCCTCCCTCTATATCTTGGTGGTGGAAACAATGGCACTGGGGTTTGCATCAATGATCAACTTCCTTTTTTCATCTCCCTTTTCTATTTCTGTCTTGGGATCAGAACATGCATAGGATTCGGGTTCCTTCAGCTCGACCACCAGTGACTGTTTGGGCCAACACTCTACTGTGTTGTTAATGGGGTTGTTATGGAATTCACACCACTTACCCATGTCCTTTGGATTTGTGGTGGCATTCTGAGTCTCCCTGCTTTGGCTCTGCCCCTTGTTTTGTGGTTCTGGGGCACCTTTCCCTACCTTAGGATTCACAGATTCGAAGTCTCTCTTCTTCTGCTTAAATTTCTGCTCAATCTTGGTGGCATAGCGATATGTCGTGCCAAGAGAGGCAAGTTTCCTTTCTCTCCGAAACATGTTTTCATCATTGACCTTCAACCAAAATATTTTGTGTGATGTTAGACTTCAAATAATTCATTCACAACATACGAATTGTACTATAGTACCTTGAGAACCATTAACATCATCTATGATTTCTCTTGCATTTTTTAATGACTTACAAAATTGGGAAGTAATCGAATGGTGTCTTCCATGTTCAAACTCATCATTTATTCTCATGTTTAGACTCGTACATTGGAAGATTGAGTGAACATGATATAAGACCCCATATCTTGTTCCATGTAGACTTTGATTTCGGGGCTAAAACAACATTACAAAATATGATAGTTATGGTCATATAGACACTCGTCAAATCATGAGTCCACTCTTTCTCATCAATGGAAGATACTTATTGATCATTTTAGATGTAATTTTAGTTTACGTGTTGAGCATGGGTATGCCTCCCATAGAAAAACTTTCATGATTTGAATGTATTAAAATACATGAAGGTTTCAATCAGTGTTTCCTGATCCAAAATTGTCACAAGATAAAGAACTTCATTCATCAGCTGTGATTTCAGACTTTTCACTTTAGGGGTAATTTTTTTTAGACCATTTTATCACATCTGGTTAATAGAACATTTAGGAAAATTTAGGAACATTTAGGCCATATCAACAATGTTTATACCAAAATTTTTCTAGTATCAAAGTATAGAAGCCAAAGGGTAATGAAGAGCCAATTTGTTCCCCAAAACCATGGTCCATCCTTCAGTGATTTCTCAAAATCTTCCTATGGTTAAAATTTGAAAACGTATTTGGACCATAAATAGACATTAAATTTGGATTTCCATGTTGAAACGACCAGTTAAAGCATGTAGCTTGGTGCAAAAACCATTCAAACTACATATCACAAATTTTTTTTCAAGTACAGAAAAAAAAGAAGAAGATAATTTACCTTAGGAATATTAACCTCCATGGAAAGTGGTTGATTCATTTATGCTACAATGTAGGAACCTCAGATGTATTTAGGTTCATCTATTGTACTACAGGTATTTCCATTCACAGCATTCTTGTAGGGTGTAGATTCCTTAAGAAAATTTTGTTCTCAAAAAACTTCCTCTTAGCCTCAATTTCGAAGATAAGGTGGAGTTCTTTGAGATGTGGTAACCCTTCATCTAAGGCCATGATATAATATTGGAGAAGAGTTCATTTTATTGTGTCAATATCGTGAAAAAATGATACAAGGTTCCATGAGCATAGTTCTTTTCCTCTTCCAATCTTGTTTAAATGAATACGTTAGTCGAACATGGAAAATAGATTAAGTATTTATTTCTTCCTTTTGAAACTCAAGAGACTATTTATGACAAGGAACCTTTGGATTTTTATTTTTCACCTTTTTTCCAAACTCTCTAAACAAGGAAATGAAGTTTAATTACACATTTTTTGGACTCGTAAAAGTATCAAACACCAATGGACTGGCCAAACATGACATAAATGAATCACTCCTTCTCAGGGTTTGTTAAAAATACTCAGAGATATTTGTCGAAAGAATGAACTTACATATCAAGAATATGTTATCCTTCTCAAGCTCAACAAAAATAGAGAATTAATGACCAGAAATGGTTGGGGAAATTGAAAAATTGGATACTGGATCTATTAATGAAAGTAAGTCATGCTTTAACAACACTCTTTCATTTCATTTCGATCACTATTGGGTTGGGAAATATGCTTTTATTTTTGGTTAGTCACCCCATATCACCCCATATTTTTTGCATCCATGCTACCAAATCCATGAAGTGTGGTCAATACGTTCAATATAATTCCTTTAGTTGGTGCCTCCTATGATACTCTTAAGCCTACATTCATGTCTATTGTTCTCCATATCAATATCATTTTTGACTCAAATCTTGATACCAATATCAACACTCTTTGGATCAGGTTTGAGCTTCGAAGAATGATATTAGCATATTTTAAAGTGATTTATAAAAATAAATATCTACAATATATTTAACTATTATTAATAATTATTAAAATCCTAGAAACACCTTGAAACATATTGATATTTTGAAATGTGTAAATTTAGTTTTAAATTACATGGTTTGAAATGTCTACATTTAAGCCTACCATATATACATTGTAACAATGGGTTAGGTGAGAATAAAATGACAAAATTTATGTGGAGAATAAAACGACAAAATACTCAAGAACCGTAAGTTTTGCAGTTTTGAGAGGATTGTCATGTATATTTTTTATAGAATTCACATTCAGGGTTAGAGGGCCAAATTTTTGCATGTTTTTATAGGGTGTTGACGTTGAACGGTTTCCTAATTTCATTCCCACATCATGGAAATGAGTGGATTGGAAATTCTAGAGTCTCTGAAGCTCAAGTTTCTATCATATTCTAATGTCTTATATGGTACACCAAGAATTGCATGTGCCAGTCTCAATTGCCACCCATCACTGGCTTCTTTGACTTGAGAACTAAATAAGGACCATAATAGTTGTGTTGGATAAATTTTTAAAAAACATCCTCTGCACCCTCTTGCCATCAGGAAAACTGGCACCTAACCTACAAATTTTAACTCCTTTATGACCTTGTACTGGCTCTAGCTCCTTTGGGAGAGCTGGATACTCTCGTTTCACTGCTTTTCGTTTTCTATTATCATCCTCCTTTATTTCCACTGCATTATCTTCCTTTATTTCCACTGCATTATCTTGCTTGATTTCATTATATTCCTTTATTTTCATTTCATTATCTTCCTTGATTACCAAAGAAGCAAATTCAGCTAAGACATATTTCCCTATCCCTTTCCCTTGTACTATTTGTTTTTGTTCATGTGCATTATTAACATTTGACGTCACCAGCTTCTTCCTTCGAAGCCTAAATTCCTTAGGGCCCTTGTCCAAATAAGGTATCAAATCCTATAGAAATTAATGTGGATCGATGGTGCCTATCTCATCTTTGAATTTTAGCCCAGCGATAGAATCAATAAAACATTTTGAGGGCATCTCACTCAAATGAAAATAGGTGCACACCTTTCGCCCTTCTTCATTGTCGTCATAAATTTTCCAGAAAATAAAAATTGCACTAATAGTCTCCCTCACGCCTTCGTTGGCCCAGGTGTCTCTATTAAGTATATAAGAGCTGAACTCCTTTGGGGATTGTATATTTGCAATGAGCCATTTTCCTTGGCCTGTAACTTCCACCTTCGTTTGCTGAAAACTTCCTTTGAAGATCAATTCGATTGGTGGGTGATACAGTGCTTCCAATCTATCATTGCCTTTACCCCAGAAAGCCCAGCTGGTAGAATTAGGTTCAATGGATGATTTTTGATCTCTTCTTCTTATGAAATCATCATTATATAATGCTTCCCTCTTAACTGGTGGTGGTGGGCGTACATAATCAGGGTCTTCCAGTACTAGAGCATGATGAGTTAAATTAGAAGTAGTAGAAGTAGAAGTCGATGGCAATTCAGAATGAGCATAGAATAGTTGTATCACTTCCTCAAGGTTCTATTTGGTTGCCTCCAAAAAGTGCCGCGCCTTTTCTATTAATTCCCCAACTATTTCAACAAACGAAACAATATGTTCTTGCCTCTCCATCGAATGAATTTAGTTATGATGAGGAAACTTACACAAAATATAAGTTGAGATAGATTGCCCTCAGAAATATATTTGTGATATATTTATGTGAAAAAATCACCTAATATCGAAAGTCACCTTTACGATATTATGGTAAAAATAAGAGAGCTCACTCTTTATATGTACTAGGTTGCCAATTAATCAAACGACGTGACTCTATTTTAGTTTGTAGTTTGGGTTTCAATTATTCAAATGACGTCACTCTATGTTATTTTTTATCATGACCACATCAATCCATTGAATATTAATTTATTATTTAGAAAAAGAAATTAGACCTCACACCCAAATGTCGGCTTAATTCAGTGTCAAGAAGGGATGGATTAGTCATTTCCTATTACCACACAACCTTCATTACTCTTCCACGCTCTCATCTTGGAAGACGTCTTTTAGCTCAAATTTACATTCACAATGGTTGTGGTGTTTTGTTTTTTTGAATCATACATTGAATTTCTTCTACAGTACTATTTAGTTAGTTAGTGATAGTCAGCTTAGTCTTGGATCTAGTGAGAACCAATAATATTAAATTATACTCACTACCAAATTTATATAAACATATTTATGTAATTTCAAATCATATATATATAAACATTTCAATTAACAATGGAATATTTTGTAATAATTGTATATCATTTTTCTTTAAAGTACCATAAATTTTGGAGTTTTCCTCTACATTTAGTTCCTAATTAGGGAGAGGGAGCCTAAGTTTTGGTTGTGGAACAAAATATGATGCAATGATTTTTCAAGAGATAGGGCCAAAAGTGCTTCACCCCCTTGTATACTGCATAATATTGTTTGTCAATGGTGGGGTAATTGAGTTTAGGTCCTTGAAGGCTAGTGATCATAAAATATATTTCCCCCTTGTTGTTTTGATCATCCTTTTGTGTAAGCACAACGGTGAGAGAAGTGTGAGAAGCGAAAGTGTAGAGCAGGAAATATTGGCTGAAATCTCAATTGTACAAAGAAGGTGCTTCTTCAATGGCTTTCCTAACATGGGAAAACACGTCCTTTTCCCTTTTTTCACATCTGTAGATCGTGTCCTTCTTTACCATTTCTTTTTTTGGCTTCACATTCTTAGAGTAATTGGAGATGAAATTGTGGAGAAAGTTGATTTTTCCCATTGTTATACCATTTTTTGGTCATCTAACCTATTACTATTAGATGGACCTAAGTACACCATGTAAGACCAATTTTACCCTAAGTAAAATTGCTTTCACTATGAAAAATAACTTAGTAAACCACCTGTATTAAGTTTTTTATGGTCTAAATAGGAAACCCCATGATGAAATATTAAATAAATCCACATTTGTTTGACTTTCCTCAAAGAAATAATTAATTAAAAAATAGTTTAATTAATATTCTTGGTCATATTTAACCCAAAACAGGAAAATTAATTGGATAAATTATTATTTATCTTATAATTTTCTAGGAATAATTATTTAAATCTTATTTAAATAATATTCCTTGTTAAATTTGATTAAATCATTCATTAATAATTAAATAAATCATTATTTATTTGATTATTACTCAACCACATCCTTAAAATAATAAATAAATCATTTATTTATTTATTATTTACAAATAAAGGGATTTGACCCAAGTCAAAAAAAATTTCCCTAATAAAATATTCCATAAAAGTTGGATCTTGATTTGGTTAATAATATTTTAATTATGCACCAATATCTAGACTAACTCAATATTTTGTTATAAATAGAAGGGTTTTTCCATTCACTCACTACCTTTTGTTGCCTAAAGATCACTCTGGATCTATACTTTTGGTCTTACTTTGATCCACCATCATCGTCATATTTTTATATATTTTTTCTTGTGAACTCCCTTTGAGTTCCATCTTTCTCTAGGTTTTATACACCATCAAGAGAGAGGAATTTTAGATCTGAAGTGTTGAGGACTTACAAGATCCCATCCATTTGAGGAAAACTGGTAACATCCTTCTATGTTTTCCTCCTGGGTGCCATTAATAGAAAATTCATTCAACATATTCTTGTCTTGTCTATTGGATGCATGGAGCAACTCTTGTTTTTATTTACTGCTTAATTTATTTTAATGCATAGATCTATATTTTTGCAGAATTTACCTTGGTCAAATAATTGCAGATCTAAAGATATTGGCAGCCATTTTTTCTATTAGGGCTGTTTGTTATGCATAGCTAAAGTGGTATTTTTTAATACACTTGCGATTAAGATTCATACTAACAATTGGCGACTCCACATGGGTTTATGATTACGACAACTGTTGTTTTTCAGGTCCCTGCATATCCAGCTGCTTCAAACCATAGGATTTCTCATCCGCTTCTTATTTTTCTTTTTTTAATGTTTTTTTTAACCATAAAACCCTAAAACATTAAAAATTCTAACTTCTGTGTGTTTTCAGACCTATTGCATAGGCAACAGACATCAACCACAGCTGAGACAACACATTCTGCTGAAACCTTCTCCCAAGAGTGATGAAAGTGTAGGTCACACTTTTTGGGCCAAAAACTCTGACTTGAATCTCCATGGCATAGAAAACAGGCCTAAAGTTGCTACCTCTTCAGAAATCAGGTCAGAAACTGCGACCTGGACTTTTTGCGGGAGTTTTTTAAAAAGTTTTCTAGGTTTTTATGGGCCTCTGTTCAGGGTTGTCTGACCTCTATCTCCACCCATTTTGGACCTATAATTGTTCTATTTTTCTCAACAAAGTGGGAACCTAGCCCCCTAGGGCTTCAATACCCTCCAACTTTTGTGGAATAGTTTTAGCTGCTACAGGTTGTCTGAAATTTTAGAGGTTTCAGCCTTTTTTCAGATCTGATACCTTACCTTCAAATCCACTTTAGATTGGCTATTTATCCATCCAAATCAATTCCTTTTAGTTTTGTTTGGGTTTTCCTCTAAGGTCCCCTCCACTTCCCTACAAGTTATAGCCTTTCGCCACCTCATTTACAACAATTTTTCCTCTGATTTTTTTCTTTTTTCTACACCTATTTCCAGCAGATCTGACCTTTAGATCCCTATGCCTCCCGAAGTTAGATCTATTTTCTATTTTGGTGTGTTTTGACTATATTTTTTCCCACCTACAGACTACTTTTTGAAAGGCCCGCCTCCTTGGGTTTAGATTATTGCATTATTAGCTATTTATTTTCTGTTATTTTAGTTTCATATACTATTGTCTACAGGTTTATTTACAATTATACAACACACTTTTTCTTTTTCTCTACAAACGTCTCAGTTTAAAAATTAGAATTTACACACTTTACACACACACCCTAAGTGAATAAGACCTTGGTTAACACTGCCAAGTCAAGACTTTAACATTGAAATCAATTGATCATGCACCTCTCTGCCCTTGTTTCGACATTGTAATTAGTTGATCTTGCACCTCTTCGCCCTTGTTGGTCTCTCTTCCCTTTGTGTTGTGTTTGTTCCTTCACCATTGTGCCACCACAATGTTTATCCCAGAGACTTCTTGACCTTAATCGTCAGTTTTCGGTAGGAAGACTTACTCCTCTGCGTAGGATTCAAGTTAGTCCTCCACCGAGTCCACACTTTGACTCCTCTTTTGGTTCATTGGGTTCCCCTTTTGGTTCTGCCCCCGGTTCTCCTCCTGTCACCTTCACCATGTCTGGCACAGGACCTAATGCTAGGAATACTACTAGTGAGACCGCAACAAGGACTACCCTGGCTTCTCCCTTGCTCCCTTATATGGTAGGCCTTAGTCTTCCTGATTTTAACCAGTTGATAAATGACCCTATACATCATTATGCTAGTTGGCCTGCTATACCGACCGAGCTCCATTCCGACATCCCAAATTTTGAAGGCCTTGCTAGAGAATATCCTACAAATCATGTTCGATCTTTCCACATGTGGTGTTCATCTAACTCCATTACCAATGACTCTGTCCATATTTTTTTGTTCCAACGTATGCTTACTGGTGAAGCTTCTAAGTCGTATGTTGATCAAGCCTCATCCTCTCATACCACGTTTGCAACTCTTGCCCAGGATTTTATGTCTTATTTCTAGCTTCCCCTTCATTATGACATAGGTACCAAACTTTTGACTTCCTTTTGTCAATCATATGTGACCCACCTATTTGATCATGTCCAGGAATGGCGGAGGAGAAAGAGCCTATGTCGAGCCCCTACCTTTAGAGACCATGTCTACATGGACTGGTTCCTTATATCTCTCTTGTCTGCTATCGAAAACGATGTCGCATCGCATTTACATCAAACCAAAGAAGCCGCTCTTAAAATTTCATTAAAATATGACATGATCTACCCTCAGTCAGGTTATGTTTAAACCATTCTACCTAATCTTCCTAGACCTAGTGGTGCCAATGCGCTAGGGGCATCTCTTGCCGCTGATGGTATTGTTGGAGCTCTCTCTCATCCATACGCTCAGCCTCCCATGGGCTATGGTTTCCCTCAAGGAAGGGCTAGCACCTCCTACACTTTTCCCCCTCCCGGTAGCATGTATCCAATATATGACATGCCTCCTCATTTTTTCCAACCTCCTATTTACCACAATGTTATCCAACCCCCTTATGATCTGTATCCACAGCCTGGTGCTCCAGCTCCTCCAGCATTAGCATCTCCCCCTGCCTTGTCTTCTCAGCCCTCGCAACAGCAGCCACCGCCCCCTCAGGGGTAGGTGTATGCACAACAGGTTGTGACTAATCCTCCTCCTTCCAAAAAGAAGAGGAAAGGCACTCAAAATCGGTCTGCCTCTGGTAATCCTCGACCTAATCTCCAAAATAATGCACCTAACACTGCTAACCAACAACAGGGCACTTAGCCCAAGCAGGACAGGTCTATTGACATGAACAAACCTTGTTCTTTTTGTGGTTTTTATGGTCATTACATGCATGATTTTCCTCTTTTACCACAGATGAAGTAGATGTGGGAGTCTCAAGAAACATTGTGTGGAAAACAAGCCTCCCCTTTCGTCCCTCACAGTGATGCGCCTAGTTAGCCGGTTGTGTTTAATAATATTTTCCCTCAGCAAGGATTCGTGGCTACCCAACGACCTAAAGGTCAGGTGGCCACTCAACCTCCTCCATCTGGTACCTCGGATTACCATATTCTCATGATGAATTCTGAACAACCTATAACCGTAGATATCAACCTTCAAACTCAGTTTCGTCAGTACAACAAGCCTCCCGCTACGTCTATCCCTAAGCCCCCTTCTTTAGGTTCTACATAGCCTCTTTAGACATCTAATGGTCCTTTGCAGATCCCTCAGCCTAAGGCATAGGTTCATACCAAGATCCCTAAGGGACCATTATGCCAAAATTCTCCTTCTAGAAAAGCTTCCCATTCATATAGCATAGTAGATGATTTGGCGCAATCTCCTATTGCCATCTCAACGTTGGAACTCCTCCAGTCATGCCCTTCACAACGAAAATCTCTACTATTTGACATGGGTGCTGTAGATCCTTCAGATTATCAATTGATCATCTTCGATGTTGACTAGTCAGAACATCCTCCTCTTCCTGCTTCCGTTGCCTTCCAAATCCTAGTCAAGATCTGGAATGCCAATGTTTCCTGTTGTATCATTGATGAGGGGGCATCCACTTGTGTGATGTCTGCTTTGGTTTGGAAGCAACTTGGATCACCTGAGTTGGCTCCTTCTATGATCACTCTCCGAGCATGGGATGGCCACCCCTTCTAGCCCATTAGTTTATTCTGCAATTGTCCTATTACTCTTGTGGGAAAGACTTTTTGCGTTGACGTAGAAATCATTGATGCCCCATTAGATTAAAATATTCTATTGGGTCGTAGCTACACCTATGGAATGTCTGCTATCCCATTTGTGGTTCACAGCAAGATGTCCTTCCCTCATAATGGAAATATAGTCACCATTGACTAGTTGACATATTATGAACCGAAGTCTCAGACCTCCCCTGAGTCTATCATCTCTTCGATGGCCAATAGGCAAACTGTCGATTAATTGACCAGTGTCTCACCCAGATTTTACAAAGACTCCTCTTTTCTTGGTACATTCCTTGCTCTTCCTCCTCTTTTCTCTAATCCCAACTCATCAAATGTCTGCATGATGCAATCATCTTAGGCTTCTTTCAAGTGGCCCGCTTCATCTAATCAGTAGCCTCGCCCTTCACAACCTACTCCTAGTCCTTCGATTCAGCCTTCTAGACCCCCTCCTCCGGGCCCTTCACATACACCTAGTATCCATGAGCCTCTCTAACCTCCTGGAATGGTTACTCTAAGCCTTAACCATCTTGGAGCCATCTCGCCTGGCTATTACCCCTCTGGTCAGATACCGTTCCTTGCTCCCCCTCTGGAGTGTACATGGTACCTATCATGGCTACCCTATCTCTCCCTAACCTGACCCTGGGAATTCCCGTCTGGTACCTTGATCCCCCAGTAGCTATCCCGCCTAGTCAACCCAAAATTTACCTTGCTTTGACCATAGTTCAACCAGCCCCCATGACATCTCCCACTGCTACAGTGCCTCAGCCACCTCAACAAGAACCTTCTCCTCTCGCGACCACTTTGGGTAAGAATGGAAAAGCTTGCAAGAGGGCATCAACAAACATGGTTTCCCCGACTAATATTGCTCCTCCTCCACCTCCAAAGCCTTGTGCTTTGTGTGATGTCATCAGTCATGCCACCCATACCTGTCCTGAATTTTTTCGTATCAAGCCCATGGTTAATGTTTCGTTCCCTAAGTCTATGGTCCCTGAAGCCTCGGTTTCTTCCTCGACTGAAGCCAACAACCCTAATACTATTCACACCAACCAAACCTGTGCTTTGTGTGATCTCCATGGCCATTATTCCCACCATTTTCCCCGCCTTACGCATTAACGTGCCTCTTTAGAAGTAGTTCGAGAGTACGAGGTTGAACATGACCAATCCTCCTCTCTCATACTTGTGCGATATGCTGCGGGCTAACCTGAGGATTTACCTGCTCCCATCGACATTCCCCCTCCTGATGTCAAGATGACGGAGCCTGCAGCCACCATCCTTTACCTATCATCATTCATGAGACCCTCGGTGGAAAATCCCTTTGAGACTTCCCCTTCTGTTTCTCTTGACCTCCCTTCAGCAATCACCCTGGACTCAACATCGGTGGATCCGTTATCTTCTTGTCCTTCCGTCATCCCCTGTGACGATGTGCATGTGAACCTTTCTTCTCATGATGATGAGACAGGTAGCTTCGCCACATCATGTGGTCTCCATTCCTCTAGTCACTCCATCTTCTATTGTGATGATGACATCATGGAAGCCTTGTCCACCCCTAACTTGATCTTTCCCACCCATAAGAAGGATGGCACCTTCCATGTCTATGGTGACTTCCATGGCCTGAGCACAAGCTACACCTTTGGTAGCTCCCACACTCCACCTAACCTTTCGTGTGTGAGTAGTAGATATCCTACTCGAATCACTCCCTCTTGCAGTGTGTGTTCAATTTCTACTTTGTGCTCAGGTTGACAACATTGTTCATCATCCTCCCATTTATTGTCTTGTGGCACCTTTCAGATGGACCTCCCATCCACACCTTATATCGGTTATGCCGATGGTGCAAGTCACTACTCTCGGAATCTAGCCTCAGTAGGTTGGGCCATCTTTACCCCCTTGCATTCACTTGTTCTCTTGAATGGTGTATGCATTGGTACTGCTACCAATAATCAGGCTGAATATGATGCAGTGCAAGGTTTATTAGTCGATGCCCTCTCCCATCGCATCCTCCACCTTTATGTTCATTTAGATTCCCTTCTTCTTGTCATGCAATTAAATGGTGTCTATCGTGTGCATAATCCTATCCTTTCTAGAAGATATTTACAACTGAAGCTTTTCATGGGTGAATTTTAAATCATCACATTTAGTCATGGACCTAGAGCACAAAATCACTATGTATATAGCATTTCAAATGATATTCTAGATTGGCATTTAGCACATGCATTTAATACAAGACAATAACATAAAACCATTAAAACAATGCATATCCATAATATGTGTCGTATAACATGTTTTAGAGTACATCAACTATGATACATATGACATGCCCATAGCATGTTACAAAAACTCAAAATTGGGGGCATCATCTGCTCCTATTCACTAATCACTATCTGGAGGATCTTGAGCCAATGACTCTGCTCTTGCAGCTCGTATATCATGCATCCCCTATCTAGCCATCGACATGCACTTTATGACCCCTCGCCACTCTGAGGGTAGACCAATACATGGCTCTATGTAGTGGTCATCTAGGTCTTTCTAGTCACACTCTGAAACACCAGTTAGAAGCCTCTCACATCTACGATGGATGTCCTCTAGGAGGGCTATTGCATCCTCATTTTGTGCCGCTCTCAATCCACTAGGTTCGACAGTTCCTGATACTACAGGCCGTCCCATATACCCAGTTGGTTTTACTAGTGCTGTGTCTCCATACCAAAAGTGAAAGAATCAGTACCATATACAATATTATGAAACTTTACAATTCACACAATAGATTAGCAATTTGTCACTTACCATCGAGCCCCCATACTCAACCAGGTGGTAGTGGCAAATCTGGGTCTCCACGATAACTCATCCCACTATAAGGATATTCTTCTATGTACAATGGCATATAATCCCAATGAGTAAATGACTCAGGTTGAAACACCCACCCGACTGCCCCACCTCCTCCTCTACACAGTATTCGCCCCCACCAGTGCATCTTGGGCTCTCTCGGGCCCCCATCCTGGAGCTGTATGCGATGCCGAAGTTTCAGGATCTTCTCAAAGAAGAGTGAGGAAAAAATTGTACCATATGTACAGTCATGGTTCACTTACCGCTTGCATAGCAACAACTGTCGTTTCAACGATGACAAAATCATCTGGTCCCACCCATAGTAGGTCCCACTCAACACACTCTCCACAAGCATCATCTTCCCTCCAGTGATGTGGCGTGTTAGTGTCAGTCTTTGCAGCCTTCCTCCAGTGATCAAACATGCTCTTACAAAGTGATTTTAAGGTGTCAAGGTCAAATTTTGTCATTTCAGTGAGTCTTCAAGCAAAATTTGGTCACTAGGTATTAGGTCTAGGGTTTTCTTTCATTCCTTTCAGAGTTGTCCAAATGTCGGTCCATGTCACCATTTAGCTGAGTGTACCATCATTCAGAGGGTTTTCATCATCATGTCAAGTTCCACTGGGTCATTTTACACCTTGTTCATGCTTCAGTGGTGCCTAGGTAAGGTCCATTTCCCTCTCCTAGGGTTTTGGAGGTAATTTCTCTTGGATGGTCAAATCATTAGAAAAAATTGTATCCTAATGTTCATACACTTCCCCCTATTCTTAATTTACCTTATTAAACACTTCCCATCGCTGAGATTCCCCAAATTCCTCATTTTTGCACAAACCCTAGTTTCTTGCTACAACTTGGCAATTTTCTAGGCTAGGCCTGTGTTTTTCCCTTTTCGACCCCTTCCCCTCACTCAATCTCTCAAATTCCACTTTCCCCTGCTTCCTAACATCCCTCCCTACTTCTCAAAATTTTTCCAAGAATTTAGAAGCCCCTTATCCCCTTCATTTCGCTTCATTTCGACAAATCCCTTGTTCCACACATCAGGATAGGTTTCACTAAAATGATGTTTCAGAGCAATTAAAGATGAATTTTCGAAAATTGAGAGAGTTTTTTGTCCACAACATGCCAAAGAAGAAAAAAATCCTTCATGTTTTACACAGGTATCATGGTTTTAGAGAAATATCAAAAATACCTTTGCCTCGGGAGAATTGATGCACCTCTGAAGTGACCTTGGGAAAATCAATATTTCTCCTAGTTTGGTTGACCAACTGACTTTCTTGATGAGTCAAATGATAACTAGACAAAAATAAATTTCCAATGAGCTATCATGAGCTCAGTTTGGAGTTGAGGAAGACCTTCAAAAGTTGACTGCAACAGCACTCTTCCTTGAGGCAGCCTCATTCTCCTCATTTTGACCAGTCTTGGGAGATTTGATGTTTGACAGGGTAAATGAACTCCAAATTAAAAAATTCCACTTGTGTTGGAAATTAGACTCAAAGATATTTCTAACGAGCTATCATGAGCCCAATTTAGACATCAGGAAGACCTGCAAAAGCCTCCTGAAAAGTAGTGTGGCGCATAGAAAAGTGGGCGCGACGCATTGGGTTTGTGCGTGGCGCATTGGGTTGGTGCGCGGCGCACAGGCATGAAATCATAATTTTTTGTCATTTGCTTCCAAATTCTTGTATTGACTTGGTTTTTTGCTGAATTAAGTTCATAAACTGATGTTTGGTGTTGTTTGAGAGAAGGGATATAAGAGTTTGCATGCCAAAGGCTTAAACCCTATCGTTGTGGTAAGAAGTGCTCTCTTAAGGATTTTGTGTTGAAGTTTTAAAACAGTTTCTTGTGCCACTCCCCACCTTATTTTCCCCATATTCCATTATCTCATTATTGCAGTCTATTCCCTTATAATCCCATTATCACTCATTTCCATTATCCCTAAAACCCTATCTATTCCCTATCACTATCACCCTCCCATATCATTTGTGAAGAGTTCCTAATTTGCAAAGAGTTCCTAATTTCTAAATCCCCAAACACCACATTTCTAAAACACAGTCAAGTGACTGTTATTGCCTTCTAATTACCACTTGACAAGACACCACTGTTCACACTGCCTTATCTCCACAGTCCCTTCCCTTTGGCACACATTTGACACTTGGAGACAAAGACACCAAGCCCTCATTTATCATTTTCAATCAACCAAACATTCACTTCACATATGCCTTGCAACACCATGATGCACACGGACACATCATACAACAAGACAGAGATTTCACCACTGAAACTGCATGCACCAGGAGGGCACTAAAGCGCCGAAAAAGGCTTGATCCACTTCAAATCTTGGCCGAAGCTTCCTTCACTGAGAATATTACTTGATGAGGGTCCTTCAGTCCAAATTTCAGCAAATTTGGAGGAAATTTTTTCATTTTGAAAATTTTGGTTACAAAACAGGTTTTTCCGCACGACACGTCGCGCCACCCGACGCGCGCTTATGATTGGGACATATTATGGAGGAAAAATTTGCATTTCTGGGTTTTTTATGATATATTATGTATGTTCAGGAATGGTCGAAGAATTTCATCAAATTATGGGCTGCCTAAAGGGCCAAAAACACCTTGAAAATAGCCTTTCTACCACTTTTTGCACCAGCAGGGACCAGTCTTGGGAGATTGCAGTTTTGGAGGGGCAAATGACATCCAAATTAAAAAATTCCACTTGGGTTAGATATCAGACATCTAGGGATTTCCAACGAGATATCACGACCTCAATTTGGACTTTGGGAAGTGCCTCAGAATCAGCTCCAAAGTGGCGCGATGCATAGAGAATTTGAGCGCGGCGCATAGAGAAATTTTGCCTCATTTTCACTCTTCAGCTCAGAAATTCGGCCAGTTTGACTAGTTTCACTTTTGGATGTAATTATTGATCTATATTGATGTAATTTTGTGGCTATGATGTAAATTTGGCATGTTTTTACTTGTTCTAGAGGATTCATTCACTAAAAAGTGAAAATTAAATGATTGAATTAGTTTCCTTCCATATAGAGGCAAGTTGTTTGATTGCCTAGATTTCAGTTCCTTGTTTAGAATTGGTTGAAACAGCTCCTAGAAGGATGAGATTGATTCCTAGAGGCATGGAAAGGGGTTAGAATTTTCTATATATTGTATTTTCTGAGACATCTTCATGGTTGGATACTTGGGAATAGTTTGGCACCTTATTATATATTCATTTCAGATTTTTGGCAAAGGAAAGACTAGAGTTTTGCAGCACTTGTTGGGATCATTGTGGCTCTGAGTTTTGATGATTTTTTTCTCCATGTATCTGTAAGTTTCATTAATGTTATATGTATTCCATTTCCCTTCTCTTTGCTTCTGAACTAAACAAATGAGTAACTAAAGTAGAATTAATTAGTTTGCTGGTGCTCTGCCTTAAAATTTTGTTTAGTTTTACATGTTTTTCGTCAGTTTGAAGAGGATCCTTGCACCCTCTTGCCCTTTTCATCTTCTCAGCAGTCTTTTCAATCCATTCATTTGATCTAAGAAGTCAAAGCCGCTGCCTACCTCGCCCCAACTTGAACTCTGCAAGAAATTGGCCTCATCCCCAAGCCCGAAAATTGTTTTTCCTTTTTTCCAACAAAAACCCCTAAAATTCAAAATCAAACCCTCCTATTTGTTTATCTAGCCTAAGATCAGTTGTTGTTTTAGTCATCTCAAGCCCCTTTGAATATTTTCATCGAGATTGACCTGGAGAGAGCCCTATCATGTCCTCGTAGGGCTAGCTACGAGGCTAAGCATGGTTTGGCGTTACCCTGAACTCTGCCTTCCTTCAGCCTAAGGTGGATTTGGGCAATAACATAGTGGCGACCATAATGGGGAGAAAATGGTTTTCTTGTTGGTGTTAATTGTTTTATAAGCTACAGACGGAGCCTGAAGTTATGCTAGATAGACTTCAAAACGCTTTTGCTTTGCATTAGCGGAAGTAGATAAACGCTCCTTCAGTCAATCTCCGATCTAGCTTGTGAACGTGACACCAGACTTGTAGATTGTCTTGCCCCAGTACATGTATCAAGTTCAGATCTGATCGTTGATGGTGGACAACTATTAGACATTTGAAGGATGAAATCATTCACCTGGTGACTCCAACTCAATTTAGAGACTCCACTGGAGGACTAACTCTTTCTCTAAGAAAATGGAAGGATCTCCCACAAAGTTCAGGTACCCAAAGTGGAATGGCATTCAGGATCTAGTCTGATTTCTTGCAAATTACTTCTTTGCTGTTCTTGAAGCTGTCCTAAAGGTTTTTCAGAATTTTTTGTATGATAAAGGTGATCAAAATCTTCCCTCGACCTATTCAAAGAATGTAAATGCTGAGTTCCCCTTTGATCCTAGCCTCCTTACTTTTCCCACATATCATGTTGACTCTCTTTAGAGTGATGAGCCAGAAAATCAATCTGATCCCGTAGCTCTTGTATATACTCCTACACCATTTGTAGTCCTAGATATGTATAAACCTCTTGTTTTACCTTCTGTTCTCCATGCTTTCCCTGCAAATTATGACCTATATCTACCAATATTTGATGGTGAATGTAACAATGTCAACGCTGAGAAACATGTGCAGAATGTTGAGACTTTTCTAGATCTTTTTGAAGTTGATGACGAAGATGTTAGTATTAGGCTTTTTGCTCTTTCTTTGCAAGGCAAAGTGAAGAGTTGGTTCAAAGCTTTGCCTGATGCGAGCATCTCAGATTTCCAACAGTTCGTTGAAGTTTTCCTCGACAGGTGGGTGATCGGACATAATCCTTTCCTTATTATAGAAGAGTATAACCAGCTGAAAAGACTGCCAGGGGAGACAGTACAACAGTTTTCTGCCAGATTTAACCAAGTATATTTTTTAATGCCAACTGATATAAGACCTTCTCCTAGATCTGCTCTCTTGAATTACCTAGGTGCCTTTGATCCGGAAATGGAGTTTCAGTTGAGAGAAAGGAATCTTGCAACACTTCACGAGATGCAGAATAGTGCAGTGAATGTAGAAGCTCATATGTTGTTCCGAAGGGCAAGGTTGAAGGAAGAAGAGATGAAAAACATGGATCCAGAGAAATCGACATCTCTAGAGGTAAATCTTGACATGTTGGTAAGTGCAGTAGAAGAGATGATGCAAAAGAAAACCACAAGGAATGAGTATAATGTTCAAGCCCATGACTTGCTGATTGAAGAAGAACCAGTGGCTAATCCAAAACATTTTGTTTCTTATCCCAGTTGTCATAGTGATTTATTTATAGATCATCTTGAAGAAGAGAGAGCTGTCGATCTGACATGTATGCTTGATGATGTGTTTTATACTGATGATTTGCCTCAGTTTGATCAGTATGATGATGATTATGTTCTCCAAACAGAAGCTAATCTTGCAGAAAAATCAGTAGCTAGTTTGTGGAAGGAGGAAGTTCACTTACAACAGCTCGAGTACAGTGATCAACCGATGCATATCGGCTATGAAAATGACGAGGAAAGTGCAGCAAATTTTGAAGTGAAGGATCTTTGCCTTTTTTTTTTACTCGTTTCAATTCATGAGAGATAACTTCCATGCAATCAGAAATCAACTGCCAACAAGCCTTGATTTAGACCATCTTGAGGGCAATGAAGACCTTGTTCAAGACTTCCCATATTCAGATTTACAGCCCCCGAATGCCATTGATTTTCTAGTTGCAGATGAAGCCATGGAAGCTGGCACATATGATCAAATGATACAAGGTGACTCCGTACCATTATGTTTTGAATCATTTCAGTTTTTGAAGGGTAAATTGTATGGTAAATCTTCAAATGAGCGGCCTATAAGAAATCAACAATCTCTCAGTGTTAATGTTGAGGATGAGATAGATAATGAAATTATTGAGCAGCCTGTAGCATCAGATTTGCAGCCACCAAATGAAAGTGAAGGTCAGATTACAGATGAAGGCATGGAAGCTGAAATAAATGATTTAATGATGCAAGAGGATTCTGTACCCTTTTGTTTCGAAGCATTTCAGTTTATAAGGCATAATCTTCGTAATATCTCTCAAGAAAAAGATGAACAGCCAGTAGGATGTTAGACAGTTTCAATGGATACATCGCATCAGTCTTCTCAAGTTTTTGATGATCCTATTGCTGATGTGTTGGATGATGTTTGCAGTCAAAGTCCTTCTCCATTGACTTTATGTAATCTTGAAACGTGTACTCATACACACTTGATCCGGCAGCCAGTCTCTTTGTCATTTTCAGTAGGAGTCTCGTCACAAAGCTCATCACAAAGCTCAGATCAAAGTTTGCATTCATGGTATGACGAGAAGAAAAGTAATCCATTGGATGAGCTAAGTCCTAGTGTGCATTTTGAGATCCTTATGCAGCATGAATTTCAAGATCCTTATGTAGTGTTTTTGGAGGTGGATAGAGAATCCATAGTATTCAACGAATCTGTTCACAAGTTTTCATGGGAGTTGCCTTTCAGTAGTTCTCTCTTGTTTTTCATAAACGAGCACTTGTGGAGAATCCAAACAGCAGCTGCAATACTTACATGGTTGCATTGGTTGTTTCATTTCACTTGATCAGGTGATGAATGAAATTGTTAGAGTAGGTTGTATTGAATAAGCTTCATATTGAGCATATTTCCAGTTTGTCGGTTGTGTTTAAGTATCGAGTCAGTTCTTAGTTGAGTGAGAGTCAATTTGTGTCGTCAAGTCATCAGTTTTCAGTCATGCATTTCAGCTTGAGTTTTTGATTCCATTGCCCAATGGATGAAGGCACTGTCTGCTTTCCAAAGATCTGTAGTTCTTGGCACCTCCAAGGAGCTACCATCCCCATTGGAGCCAATGTTAGTGTCAGCCTTTGCAGCCTTCCTCCAGTGATCAAACATGCTCTTAAAAAGTGATTTTAAGGTGTCAAGGTCAAATTTTGTCATTTCAGTGAGTCTTCAAGCAAAATTTGGTCACTAGGTATTAGGTCTAGGGTTTTCTTTCATTCCTTTCAGAGTTGTCCAAATGTCGGTCCATATCACCATTCAGCTAAGTGTACCATCATTCATAGGGTTTTCATCATCATGTCAAGTTTGACTGGGTCATTTTACACCTTGTTCATGCTTCAGTGGTGCCTAGGTAAGGTCCATTTCCCTCTCTTAGGGTTTTGGAGGTAATTTCTCTTGGATGGTCAAATCATTAGAAAAAATTGTATCATGATGTTCATACACTTCCCCCTATCCTCAATTTATCTTATTAAACACTTCCCATCACTGAGATTCCCCAATTTCCTCATTTTTTCACAAACCCTAGTTTCTTGCTACAACTTGGCAATTTTCTAGGCTAGGCCTGTGTTTTTCCCTTTTGGACCCCTTCCCCTCACTCAATCTCTAAAATTCCACTTTCCCCTACTTCCTAACATCGCTCCCTACTTCCCAAAATTTTTCCAAGAATTTATAAGCCCCTTATCCCCTTCATTTCGCTTCATTTCTACAAATCCCTTGTTCCACACATCGGGATAGGTTTCACTCAAATGATGTTTTAGAGAAATTAAAGATGAATTTTGGAACACTAAGAGAGGTTTTTGTCCAAAACATGCCAAAGAAGAAAACCTCCTTCACTGTTTACACAGGTATCATGGTTTTAGAGAAATGTCAAAAATACCATTGCCTCGGGAGAATTGATGCACCTCTGAAGTGACCTTGGGAAAATCAATATTTCTCCTAGTTTGGTTGTCCAAATGACTTTCTTTATGAGTGAAATGATAACTAGACAGAAATAAATTTCCAATGAGCTATCATGAGCTCAATTTGGAGTTGAGAAAGACCTTTAAAAGTTGACTGCAACAGCACTCTGCCTTGAGGCAGCCTCATTATGCTCATTTTGACCGGTCTTGGGAGATTTGATTTTTGACAGGGTAAATGAACTCCAAATTAAATAATTCCACTTGGGTTTGAAATTAGACTCCAATATATTTCCAACAAGCTATCGTGCAACCAATTTGGACATCGGGAAGGCCTCCAAAAGCCTCCTGCAAAATGGCGCGGCGCATTGGGTTGGTGCGCGGCGCACAGGCCTGAAATCATAATTTTTTGTCATTTTCTTCCAAATTCTTGTATTGACTTGGTTTTTTGCTCAAGTAAGTTCATAAACTCATTTTTGGTGTTGTTTGAGAGAAGGGATATAAGAGTTTTCATGCCAAAGGCTTAAAACCTATCGTTGTGGTAAGAAGTGCTCTCTTAAGGATTTTGTGTTGAAGTTTTAAAACAGTTTCTTGTGCCACTGCCCACCTTGTTTTCCCCATCTTCCATTATCTCATTATTGTAGTCTATTCCCTTATAATCCCATTATCACTCATTTCCGTTATCCCTAAAACCCTATCTATTCCCTATCACTATCACCCTCCCATATCATTTGCGAAGAGTTCCTAATTTGTGAAGAGTTCCTAATTTCTAAATCCCCAAACACCACATTTCTAAAACACAGTCAAGTGACTGTTATTGCCTTCTAATTACCACTTGACAAGACCCCACTGTTCACACTGCCTTATCTCCACAGTCCCTTCCCTTTGGCACACATTTGACACTGGGAGACAAAGACACCAAGCCCTCATTTATCATTTTCAATCAACCAAACATTCACTTCACATATGCCTTGCAACACCACGACGCACACAGACACATCATACAACAAGACAGAGATTTCACCACTGAAACTGCATGCACCAGGATGGCACTGAAGCGCCGAAAAAGGCCTGATCCACTTCAAATCTTGGCTGAATCTTCCTTGACTGAGCATATTACTTGATGAGGGTCCTTTAATCCAAATTTCAGAAAATTTGGAGGAAATTTTGTCATTTTGAAAATTTTGGTTGCAAAACAGGTTTTTCCGCCCGACGTGTCGCGCCACCCAACGCACGCTTATGATTGCGACATCTTCTGGAGGAAAAATTTGCATTTTTGGGTTTTTTATGATATATTATGTATGTTCAGGAATGGACGAATCATTTCATCAAATTCTGGGCTGCCTAAGGGGCCAAAAACACCTTGAAAATGGCCTTTCTGCGACTTTTTGCACCAGCAGGAACCAGTCTTGGGAGATTGCAGTTTTGGAGTGGCAAATGACATCCAAATTGAAAAATTCCACTTGGGTTGGATAGCAAACATCCAAGGATTTCCAACGAGCTAT
Source organism: Pinus albicaulis (assembly GCA_034641835.2). Lineage (NCBI taxonomy): Eukaryota > Viridiplantae > Streptophyta > Pinopsida > Pinales > Pinaceae > Pinus > Pinus albicaulis. The sequence goes on from JAXQQM020066277.1 coordinate 579,434, forward strand.
CATGAGGTCAATTTGAACTTTGGGAAGTGCCTCAAAATCAGCTCCAAAGTGGCGCGACGCATAGAGAATTTGAGCACGGCGCATAGAGAAATTTTTCCTCATTTTCACTCTTCAGCTCAGAAATTCGGCCAGTTTGACTAGTTTCACTTTTGGACGTAATTATTGATCTATCTTGATGTAATTTTGTGGCTATGATGTAAATTTGGCATGTTTTTACTTGTTCTAGAGGATTCATTCACTAAAAAGTGAAAATTAAATGAATGAATCAGTTTCCTTCCATATAGAGGCAAGTTGTTTGATTGCCTAGATTTCAGTTCCTTGTTTATAATTGGTTGAAACAACTCCTAGAAGGATGAGCTCGGCCCCTAGAGGCATGGGAAGGGGTTAGACTTGTCTATATATTGTATTTTTTGAGACATCTTCATGGTTGGATACTTGGGAATATTTTGGCACCTTATTGTATATTCATTTCAGATTTCTGGCAAAGGAAAGACCAGAGTTTTGCAGCACTTATTGGGATCCGTGTGGCTTTGAGTTTTGATGATTTTTTTCTCCATGTATATGTAAGTTTCATTAATGCTATAAGTATGCCATTTCCCTTCTCTTTGCTTCTAAACTAAACAAATGAGTAACTAAGGTAGAATTCATTAGTTTGCTGGTGCTCTGCCTTAAACTTTTGTTTAGTTTTACATGTTTTTCATCAGTTTGAAGAGGATCCTTGCACCCTCTTTCCCTTTTCAGCTTCTCAGCAGTATTTTCAATCCATTCATTTGATCTAAGACATCAAAGACGCTGCCTACCTTTCCCCAACTTGAACTCTGCAAGAAATTGGCCTCATCCCCAAGCCCGAAAATTGTTTTTCCCTTTTTCAAACAAAAACCCCTAAAAATAAAAATCAAACCCTCCTATTTGTTTATCTAGCCTAAGATCAGTTTTTTTTTTAGTCATCTCAAGCCCCTTTGAATATTTTCATCAAGATTGACCTGGAGAGAACCCTCTCCTGTCCTCGTAGGGCTAGCTACGAGGCTGAGCATGGTTTGGTGTTACCCTGAACTCTGCCTTCCTTCATCCTAAGGTGGATTTGGGCAATAACATGGTGGAGTGCATGGTTTCCTAGGATCCGCATCACCACTGCGGCCACAACACGGGTCTCTAACCTCTCTAGATCCCCAATGGGTATCCATGTCCCTTTAACATGAAGACCTGGTCGATAATTAAGCTCTACAAACTCCATGATGTTTCGACCTCACGATAACATTGGCTGACTATTCCCTACCATCCCAAGTGGCGGAAGACCAGTCAGGAAATATATATCCTAGACCGTCAACTTAATTCGGTGCCACTGCACTATAAAAAACTCATCGTTCGGGTCCAAATAGCTGACAATATGGGCCAATAAGGGCTCTCTAGCTCTCATCAAAGGGTTCTCCACAAAATTAAGAACCCAAAACCTGGCCAATGCACTACGGACACCCTCATCCTCCAGGATCTCTAACCGTAATGTGCCCAGGTCTCTCTCTCTCTCTAGTTGATCTGTAATTCTGCCATATCTACAAAAAACCAACATAATTTTTAGTGTATAGTTAGGAAAGGTTGTATCCAAACATAAAAACCCAGTTCTCAACAAAAAAATAACACATAAAAACCCCTCTCTGTCACGTCGCACTTTTCAGGCCCAATCCTAGGACAAGTTGTAGTTTTATTCCCAAAACCTGCTATGCAGATCGCAGGTTTTTCCCTAAAAAGTGCGACCTGGCCTTGAAGAGGAGCAAGGGCCTGTTCCTGAACTCTAGGGACCTAAACTAAAATTTCAATCCATTGAAATTAAAGGGTAGGGTTAGGCCTCTTACCTGCAACTAACAGATCTCGATTCCAATGGTCATTTTATCCACTACACTTGCTGCAAGATTTAGGGCCTTCTCTCCTCTCTACATTCACCACAGCTCCACATGAAAATTAGTGAATTTGGAGGGAAAATGCCTTATTAAAAGAAAAACCCATGATTTTTTCTTTCACCTGCTGCAGCCAAACCGTAGTTCAGTTTCACAAACCGTCTATACCGTTGGAAATCTCTCACTGAGCCCTCAAATGGGTATCTATTAGTTTTTTGTGATTTGATATTTCACCAGGACACATTTCATCCAAGAATGGTCACTTCACCACTCCTTAAAATAAAATTTCTTCACTTGAAACACTTGCACTTGGGGCACCACTTTGCCTTCATAATTGTCCATGCTCGTGTTGATTTTCGTCGTAAGTAACCATTATGTACTCATGTTTTTATGGTTCCCACTGGACCTTTTTTGTGTGGAAATATAATCACGTCACCCTTGTTTAGAGCATCTGAGTTGAGTCATCATCGCATTCATGGATTCTATCCTGAGTCCCCTTGTATTCCGCTATAGTCCTCCATCCTTGATCACTTGGTTCCTCTCTCGTGTTGCATATTATGGACTTCATTCCTACTATCCCCTATCCCTCATGATATTATGTCAATCGCTGCCAGGTCTTACATGCCTTTTATTATCTAACAAGGGAACTCATTCTTCTGCAACTCAGTACCCCCCATTTCATCATCATCCCTAGTGTCAGTCTCTCAGTCGCTCTACTATTTTTTCTCGCGCCTTAGTTGAGGATCCCTTATTGCCTCACCTATGGCAGACCTCCTTCTTTCGAAATCAGATCATTCATTCCATAAGACAGGTCTAGAGGGAGGTGTACCTTGGTTCCAGCTTCCACTCTTGTTCGGTGCCTTAGATCAGGTAAAGGGACTCCTTATCACCCTCTGACTTGATTGTTTGTAAGCTCCAACTCTTTTTTCATCATGATCAAGATCCATATACTTGATGGTTTAGTGATGCAACAGCTGATACCAGTGATTCTTGGGTGTATGTGAGATTTTTTAGCCCTCGTGAGGGGGTGGCCCTACAGGTAGCCCCCCACATGCCCTAATTACCTCTTCATTACAGCCTTTGATGCAACTCCATAGATTTGATGATGTCGGCGTTAGCCGCTTGCAACACCTTTTTGTTCGCATGTATTAGTCAAATTTTCAGATCCCTTTCCCATTTATAGGGGCATTTGGGTTTTATTTGTATCCCATCTACTCAGATATTATTGTATAAGTCTTAGTTGTTATCCTAGGCACAATATGTCTGTGGGATTCATTATCATTTTTTTACCTGGCTCATTTCTATGCCAGCGTGTACTGTATTGTTCAGTCCCTTGTTTACTGGACACATTATTCTTTTTACTTTGTCTCGACAGGCATAGGTATGCCTCCTCCGCCACCTATAGCACACGTACTCACTCATAAAAGAGACTTGTCACACCTATAAGTCTCACCTCCTCTGGATCTAGTCCTCTAGCGCTTTCGTCTATCTTATATTTCTCTCTCTTTGACTTCCCCTTTGGTGTCTAGTGATTGAGTTCTTACAATGTACTTCGGTCATACGATTAGCTCCTAACGCTCGCATGCTAGGGGGAAATATGTTACAACATTTTCTAGTCATCTAACTTGTTACTATTAGATGGACATAAGTACACCATGTAAGACAAATTTTACCCCAAGTAAAATTTATTTCACTATAAAAAATAACTTAGTAAACCACCTTTATTAAGTTTTTTATGGTCTAAATAGAAAACCCCATGAGGAAATATTAAATAAATCCACATTTGTTTGAATTTCCTCAAAGTAATAGTTAGTTAAACAAAAATTTAATTAATATTCCTGGTCATATTTAACCCAAAATAGGAAAATTAATTGGATAAATTATTATTTATCTTATTATTTTCTAGGAATAATTATTTAAACCTTATTTAAATAATAATCCTTGTTAAATTTGACTAAATCATTCATTAATAATTAATAAATCATTATTTATTTGATTATTACTCAACCACATCCTTCAAATAATAAATAAATCATTTATTTATTTATTATTTACAAATAAATGGATTTGACCCAAGTAAAATTCCTTTTCCCTCGAACAAATATAATAAAATATTCCATAAAATTTGGATCTTGATTTGGTTAATAATATTTTAATTATGCACCAATATCTAGACTAACTCAATATTTTGTTATAAATAGGAGGGTTTTTCCATTCACTCACTACCTTTTGTTGCCTAAAGATCACTCTGGATCTATACTTTTATTCTGACTTTGATCCACCATCATTGTCATGTTTTTCTATATTTTTTCTTGTGAACTCCCTTTGAGTTCCATCTTTCTCTGGGTTTTCTACACCATCAAGAGAGAGGAATTTTAGATCTGAAGTGCTGAGGACTTACAAGAACCCATCCCATTGAGGAGAACTAGTAACATCCTTCTATGTTTTCTTCCCAGGTGCCATTAATGCAAAATTCATTCAACATATTCTTGTCTTGTCTATTGGATGCGTGGAGCAACTTTTGTTTTTATTTACTGCTTAATGTATTTTAATGCATAGATCTATATTTTTGCAGCATTTATCTTGATCAAATAATTGCAGATATAAAGATATTGGCAGTCATCTTTTTTTTTAGGGTTATTTTTTATGCACAAATAAAGTGGTCTTTTTTCATACAATTGCAATTAAGATTCATACTAACACCCACGAAGGTCTACAACATTGAGATCAATGGATCTTTGCAAAACCCAATATGAGTGCTTCATATTTTGCGGTGTTGTTCGTGCACTCAAATTCTAAGTGACTGTAGACCAGATGTTTCCTCTACCATGGGTCTGATAAAACACAACCAGGTCCAGAGCCCTCCAATGTTTTGGAACCATCAAAATACAATTTCCAAATATCATTTTTACAAGGACTATGTGCTACACTAGAACTATTATTACTACTACCACTAACTATACATATTTCATTCTCACCAGTTGGACTAGGAAGGACCTCCAACTATGTGTCTGGTGGAACTGGGATGGATGAGTGAGATAACACTCGAGATCAGTTTTCAAGAAGCGGTTTCCAAAGATGAGATCCGCAAAATCCATTGGTTCATTTATACCATTGAAGGGAGTAGCAATGTGCTTCATGTATCACTCGACGTTCCCAAGGGTCTAATTATTTTTTCAATTGTATGGAAGCCATAAATGTGACCAATTCATAGAAAAATACCCTTGTATATTTTTGGACTAATCTCTACTGAAAAACACATTGTATGCTTCTCGAATGTCCACAATTACTATATTTATACATATGTGAACTCGTGGATCGAACAATAAGTGAATAAGCACATTTCTAAGTTCACCAATCACATGGACAATATTATTGTCTTGTTGAATGAGTTCTACATCTGTTTTATCCAATTTTTCATTTATTTTCTTCATGACAGCTAATGAAATTAAGTTTACGAATGAACCAAAATCAATTATGAATTTGTTTACATTGTAGTTCAAAATTTCAAACATTAAAATAACGGGAGTGTAGAGTGTGTTTGCATACATTGTTAAAGCATTAAGAATAGATTTGAGGGGACCAAAGGTCTTACTAGATCCCTTCTATGAAGAAGCATCGTTACCCAACGTGGATTATCTGATTTTTGGTAAGAGCATGTCCCACTGGTTCACGATATTCATCATTTTGAAAAGTGAGATATCTACGCGAGCTTTCTTTAGTTCTTGAACTATGTTGCAATCTAGTGCGAGAGACATTTCAAAAGTTTCTGGAGGAGTAACATGGTGAGCGACTTCTGAAGTGATACTTATTATTACTAATCACAGAAGTACTTTTCCTCGGAACTATATCTCCATATTTTCTCTAAGTGTTCTCTATTGAGTTTATAGGCAGACTGTTCTTCCTTAAAAAAATCTCTTTCAATTTTTTCTTTGTCAACTCTTTGTCGGTGGATGGTCCTTGTCTTTTCAAATTATACCATATGTTTTGCTTTTGGGTTGGGCCATCACTTAATGGTTGTTTTTTAACAATGCTTTTTTCATCTACGAGCACACAACTCAATGTGTTCACTATGTTCCCGATGCTTAATGTTTCTTCGGTCATAGCAATATCTTTCTTTTCTTCTATAGGATCTATCTACTCATCATAAAATATTGTGTCAATAAAATCTAAAACAATAACGTTCATAGTGTGGTTCCATAGTGGGCATGTATTTTTTGAATTATATTCTTGGTGAAATGAATAGTTCTGGTCCATGCCCATACTCTCAACATTCAGCACAATGTTCGATATTTGTGTAGACTTGGCCAGTTGGTTGTTGTTTCTACCGAAGTTGGTAGTCCTTCTCAGAATTTTGAACATGGGAGGCTTGCTTCTCATGGTGGTCTCACTTGACCTTTGTTTCAATTCTACCAACTCATTTGTCAAATCTTGATGGTGCAGGTCAAGATCTCAAGATCAAAAACTTATTTCTCCTTGGGCTTGCTTATGGAGGCCTAAGACCTTTTTCTCATCTATTTGGAGTTTTTAGCTAGTTCATCATCTATCATGACTGCAATCACATGCAAGTCCTTTCCAACTATGATTGCCTCTTCATAGTTATATACAAGTGTTTCTTTCATAGTTCTCTTCACAAGTTGTGCAATCCTTGTTGGCAAGGTAGATGTGTAGTAATTGATGGTGACTGAGTCTTGAGGTTTTTTGTTTACTTGGAATTTATTGAAAATATGACTAAACCTCTTATTGAAATCTTTCACTTTTTATTTGTGATCCATGTTGAGATTGCCTAGTTTCTCAAGAAAAATATTCTTAAACCCCTTCCAACTCTTGATGGAATTTGGAGGAATACTATGATACAGAAAAATTCTAGAAGAAAAATCATCATAACGTACCTCTAGAATTTTTAAATGTAATTAGAAGTTTTCTAGATGGTCCTCAACTTCCATTGCTTTTTTGGGGTCATACATCATTAAAATATACTTCGGATGTCTTGGCATCTTCTATAGAACACCTTGAAGTGTGAGTGGTGTTGGGCCTCTATTTTTCCTTGCTTTATATTACATTTTTCTCAAAATTCCTTATGCTTTTGTTTAGCTTGAAGAGTTATTGTCGTAGTTTTGTGTATTCTCGGAGATAATAAGTAAGTATTTTATACTCCCTTGTTTTAACTAGATTTAAACATTAAAAGCATCGTTAATAATAGCTTGTGTGCTTTTAGGCTTGAAATTGAGTTTATTATATGCATGTTCTAATAGAGGCCAAGTTCTTGCTCCACGCATTCCTGCACCAATTTTGGGCTTTGATATCTCAACCCACTTTTGAGGAAAAAAGAAGATGGTTATGAGGTTCTAACACCTTCCCATAAGTTGGATTGCACCCAGGTCGCATGTTTGGGTCTCTAGGAGAAAATTGATAAATCTGCTCAAAATCCGTTTAATTTATAAATGGCCAAGTTTGAGCTCGGGGTTCATGCAGATGGAGGTGAATCATGGAAATCCAAGAAAATAGATTTTTTCAAAAATATAATTACCTAACTACAACCAAAACCGTTTCCTAAGATTTTAATTATTCCAAAAGCCACGCACTAGTCTTCGAAGCAATTTTATAAAAAAGTTTGTTTTTTCCAAAATTCTAGAAATTGCCTAGTTAGCAGTTTCCAGACTAACTATTTCCTCCTCGATTTCCATGCCTATCATAGCGAATCTTAAAATTCCAAAACATGGGATTTTTTCCCAGCATAGGAAATTGAGTAAGCATGGGCTATTTTTCAAAATTGGTAATGGTTAAGAAGATATGAAGGGTTGTTTGGAGGCAGTTTATTAAAAATACTGATTTTTCCATAATTCTAGAAAAAGGCCACATTTGGAAAATTCGTATTAAAACTTCATTATTTCAATAGGGAAATGATTTTACTAATATTATATTTGATGAATATTAGTTTAGATTCAATCCCCATGTTGTTTGCAAAGGAATCGGACTTGTCTAAAGAAAAAATTATCATGTAAAAATATTATAAAAGGAAGGAGTTATGCATGTAGAAAAAAAAGCCATTTTTCACTGTACCTTGATGCTGTTGAGATGATTATTGGGGGTTCTACCCCCTGATCCCTCGTTCTGGGCTGGATTTGACTTCATTATGTACATTTTCTTAATCGAAATATTATATGAAGGGATTTCTCCATGTTTTTTCAAATCTGTCTTTTAATTCTTTATTGATGCGTCACAGAGTGCTGAAGTTTCAAGTTTCCTAAAATGGGAAACGAGATGGTTGGCTAGGGCCCAGCCAACCCAGCTCATTCTCCCTTTCGCTTTCATTTCCTCAAAGTTTTTTGTTGATTTCATTTAAATGAAAAGCGTGGATTAAACTTGTGTTTCATTATTTCACAAGAGTTCTGGTTATATTTCATTAATAGTGAATATGTGATAGGTCCGTGGTGTGAATTTTAATTAAGTTTTACTTACCGTTAGCAGTTTCCTTTTCTAAATATTAGTTTACTTCTTCCTGGATCGTGCAAGAACGTTATTCCTGCACTAGTGCATTTACAATTCTGCAACTTGATTTTGTTGGTTCATCACAACAAATCTTTTTCATTCCTTTCTTTCACATAGATTCGATACATTTTTGCAAGTGAGTATTAATTATCAGATAGAAGTATTTTTAATATAAAGAGTTAAAATATTAGGGATTAAAGATGCTTTGGTAATTAAGGAATGAACACTTTTACAATGTACTGATCTGTACCTACACTTTACACTTTTAAGGAAAGGACTAAAACTCATTTTGAATTATTAAAGTGAACCTTTCTGAGTTAAAAGGATTAAAAGGCAGATCTGATTTATGTGAGTAACTATTATAGGGATAAACCTTGTCGTCATACTTAGATAATTTATTTGACTACATGAAAGAGTTCCTTGATTGAAGAAACCATGCTTTGGCTTCTCAAGTTCATTTTTATTTTGAAGTCTATTTTGTTTTTGAAATTTAGTATGGTTGAAGGACTCTTTTGTTTGTGGAAGTTATTTCAGACTTATGTTTTCCTTTGTAAATTATTTTCATAGTTAGCACACCCTTTAATTTTTTCCTGAAAGTAATTGGAAAATTTGGTGTAGGAACCTCTGTTCTACTACAAGAACCAATATCCTCATACAAGAACATAGTTCTCCAGTCTTAAGGCTGAGAGCCCCTGCATAAAGACATAAATCTCCAGTATAAGTGTAAAAGATATTTCGATCACATAATCCTTGTCCCTGTACTAGTGCAAGCAGATTGCAGGAGTACAGGAATAACATCTTAGTGCAAGAAGGAACATCCTTAAAGAAGGAAAATATCTTCAAGGGCCCAATTGTTTATCTGTCAACAACTATACTGGATATAAACATAGAATTTTGTAACTTCGGTAATTAGGATTTTTTGCAACAGCTTGACAGTTCCTTTTATTTATTTTGCAAAGTACTTTATTTTTATTCCAGTTTCCATAATGTTGTGGTGTTATTGTATTAACTAGTGCAAGTTGCAAAAGTCCTTCTCTGGGATTTCCAGTGCTACACATCTAAGCTTACGAACTCCCATATTAACAATTAAATGTTAGGTTGTTTATTACACCCAACATTTTGGCGTCGTTGTTGGGGAGGCACCTAGGGGATTGACCTTGGTAACTTCATGCATTTTGGTTTTCCCTTTATGTATTTTTTCTTGGAAATTTTATTTCCTTAGAATTGATTCTTTGAATTTGTTTCTTTCCTGCATTACTTTTAAGATTTTTCATTTCTTGGGTGTTGAAAGAACACCCCCCCTCCCCCCAATCTACTTAACCACGTGCTAACAATATATACCAACTAGATTGTTGAAAACAAAGAAATGGTATTTCAAGGCATGTTTCAATGGGGATTTTTTAGGCTAATATCAATCATCCAATGCACCTATTTCACTGATCACTTGGCAATAAAATTCAAAGAAGGAGTCTCAAAGTAGTACATGGAGAACCTCTTTTCATTTGGTAAGAAATGGAAAACATTCTTACTTTTTAATTCCCTATCAAAGATCTAGGAGCAGCACAAACCCATAGTATTCCCCCATCTGCACTACCAAAATTTCATGGTTTGGAAAATGAAGATCCGAATAAATTCTTATTTGAGTTTGAAGTACTTTGTAGAGGATATGTTTGTTGCTCTAATGATCAAAGGGTGCAAGTGTTTCCTATTACTCTAAAAGAAAAAACTCTTTGATGGTTCATGACCCTTGGAGGGAACTGCACTCAAACATGGGAAGACATGAAGAATGTATTCTTGAATAAATTCCAAGACTACTGCCAGGCTGATGAAGATATTTTTGGAATAACAAACGGTGAAAATGAAAGTTTGGAGGACTATCATTAGGGGAATTTTGAGGTCGAAAATGGGCCTCCTAAGAAAAATGTACAACCAAAATAAGCTTTATAAGAACCAACATGATTAAAGATGATGATGTCAACCATGGGGGATGATTCACTATTTTGTAAGTAAAAGGGTAAAAAGATTAAAAAATAATAAAATAAGAAAACCACCTTTTAACTCATATTTTCAACTTATCTCTCAAAATTTTTACTCAAATTTCAAGTGGAAGTACTCATTGGCTGTGAAATTTAATTCCTCATCCAATGAGTACCTGTGTTGCATAATTTTGATGGACCTTGCTACACGAAAAATGAGAAATACATTAAAAATTTGATTGCAATCACTTTTTTCATGTATTTCTCATTTTTCGTGTAGAAAGGTCCATTGAAAGTATCCAATATGTGTACTTCTTTGATGATGAATTAAATTTTTCATCCAACGAGTACTCCCATTTGAAATTTGATTAAAGACTTTGGGAGATAAGTTGAAAATAAGAGTCCAAAAATGTAGTTTTTCCTTTTTTCCCTCTAAATTTTGATGATGTAATCAAATCTTATTTTACTATTTCCACTATTATTTTATAATTTCCTTAGGAGGCCCATTTTAGACCTCAAAATTCCCCTAATGGTTAAGTTATTTTGACACAACCTTAAAAAATCAAAACATAAACATAATTGGGAAAAAGAGACCTTGGAAATACTCCTACTCAATGGAATTAAAGATGATTTTCTTAGAACCTTTAAAACTGATAGGAGAAGGTAATGTTTTTCACTTACCATATGATGATGTTTGTGAATTATGAATTATGTATTCAAAGGGAATCTCCATGATCGGTAATAATACTCGAAAAAATCGTTCTCAAATTTTGAAATCTGCTACAGAAATAGGAATTATAAAATCCTCTCTAAATTTACAATTGGATGATTTGCAGGAATAACAGAAACAGTGGAAGGAGGATCACTCAACAAATTTCCCATCACTACTAGGGTTACAAGAAGTATTTAAGGAATCAAGTAAGAAAATAAATCGACAACCAAGTATAACTCAAAACTCACCATTTTTTAATACTTGGAATAATATTTATTGTCCTCAACAGGTTCCTCCACAGATCTATAACCCTACAATTCCATGGAATACTTATAATAATCCTCTAATTCAATACCCCAAATGATGTCCACATTAAACCTCTCCCTCAAGTCAGATTTTCCCACATCCTCAAGAATGTTTTTCATCCTCCTCTCTAGGGAAATTTCCCATGCAAGCTCTGTTACCCAATTGTAATCTTCCAAAATTGGAACAGCTCAGCAAGCCTGCTGAAATAATCCACTCCTGGGAGATTGATGCACAGAAATGAGTTCGTAGCCCTTAGATCCCTTAGACCAGCAGATTTGGAGTAAAGATCCAAAAGGGGAGAAAAATCAAATCAAACTGGGTGTGGTAAACAGATCTTGCACCACCTAGTCTAGCTAAAAAACACCCTATATGAGGGGCTGCAGCTATGCACAACAAACTACTTCATAAATAACGCAGTCTTGGATAGAATGAGAGGGAGGCCATCAAATATGATTAACTTTTAAATGTACAACATCAAATCAGAATTATAATGAAACTCTTTTAGTATACAGTAGAATACATGAGGCAATAGAGAAAGAAATCCTCAGAAAAGAGAGCTACAACACACACACAAACACTATTCTGTAACCAGCTCCAAAAATAGAAGAAAAGAGATATCAATGCCTTAGAAATAAGCCACTTCGAGGGGGTAACCTCCAATACATTACATAAATGAACAATTCTTGGATGATATAATTTACAAAACCTCCTTTCTATATATAGGAGTCCATGGGGCCATAATGTAATCCTAGTGGGGCCACAATGTAATCCTAGCCGACCTAACAATAATAATTTAAGGGCACAATAATAACAATATGGGGGTTACAAGGGTACAATAATAACAATAAGGGGGTTATACTAATTATAATAGGGGAATATACTAGTAATATAGGGACCTAACATGCCCCTCTCCTTCAAAAAAGTGTTGTCCTCAATAGCTGAGTAGCTCTGGGTGCTTCTGTATAAAATTCTCATCCTCCCATGTAGAATCTTCAGTGGGTAAGTTCTTCCACTTGATGAGATACTCTGAAATTGATTAGTTCCGTAGCTGTCAAGTTCTTGTTTTTGTGACCACTTCAGGTTCCAATATGATTTTTCCTTCCTCATCAAGTTCTGGAAATATTGTTTGAACTGGAAGATTTTCACCGATAACCTTCTTTAAGCATGAAACATGGAAAACTGGATGCACTCATGAAGAAGAAGGAAGCTCCAATTTGTATGCCATAGTACCAATCTTTTTCAACACCTTGTAAGGACCATAGTACTTTGGCGATAATTTGTTATCCTTCTTAGCTTGCTTGAGGGACATTTTTTTGCATGGTTGTAGCCGTAAAAATACCCAATATCCTACATAAAAAATTCTCTCGCTGCAGTGTTGATATTCCTTTTGTTTCATTCGATTTTGTGCCAAATTTAGGTTATCCTTTAAGAGTTGGAGAACTTCTTGTGGATGCTCGATGTGATCTTCCATTGCTTGAACCTTCAAATTTTCCCTTAAATATGATGTGTTGGATGGTGGATGATATCCATAAAGTGCCATAAATGGCGTCATTTTTGCTACAGTATGGAAGGAAGTGTTATAGCACCATTCAGCGAGAGGTAACCACTTGAACCATTGTGTTTGTTTATCAGATACAAAACAACGAATATATCCTTCCAAACATTTATTTACTATCTCAATTTGACCATCAGATTGAGGATGATAAGATGAGCTATGAGCTAATTGAGTACCCAAACAAGAAAATAACTCCGTCAAAAAATTTCCAGTAAAAATGGGATCTCTGTCGCTCACAATAACCCTTGGGCTTCCATGTAGCTTTTGAATTCTGTCCATAAATGTAGCAGCAACTGTACTTGCTTTAAATGGATGAGATAATTGTCAAACAGGTAACTCCTCAAATCGAATGTGTATTAATTTGAAGAATGCATATGTATTACCACATGGAGAGGTAGACTAATGAGTTCTCTAATGACTCTTGCTTTATTTATAATATTGATAATACACAATATTAAATGTACATATTACTGACAGCCTATAGGATTAAGTAACACCCCACAGAGAAGCCATCTCATCCACTATTCATGCTACATGGCATATATTCAGCTCCATACTTCTCTCTGTGCTATTCATTTCATCTCAGTGTTTACACTTCCTCTATTGTCTGTCCATTGTCATATTCATTTGTATTTTAATACGTGCAACCATTATGTATGCTGCCTATCGTCACATTAGTAGATATCATATGTTATGACTGTTATTGCCTTAACTGTTCTGCACCATTTTAAACACAGCTGCCTCCCATGTAATACGCGCCATCTTTTCATTAGCTACTTTGAAAACACTGCTTCCATTCTTTAATATCCATTCCACCTTTTAATATCATACGCCCTTACTTCCCATACGCCCCATTCACCTTCATAATTCCGTCCCCTCCCATAACATTGATATTTCCCTTCCATTTCATAAAACTGCTACTCATACAATTTTTTTTTCCAAACAAAACAAAAAGTATATATATATTTTTTGGTGCAAAATTCAGTTTTTAGCAAGAGCTTTTGTGTCCTTTTAAATTCATTCTTTTAGCAAAAAGTGTTTCTGTCCCTTTAAATTCAGTATATTTGCAGCAAATATTTTTTTCAGTATATTTTCCTGCAAAGAGTATTTTTGTTTTCTCTCCTTCAAAAGAGATTCTCCAGCAAAGTTTTTTTCTCTCCTCCTTCAAAAGAAGATGACAGTCCCTTCATCTTCTAAAGAGGCTGCCTACTTGGCACAGAGAGAAAAGAGACATGCTTCAGGTCCATCCAGAGGAAGAGAAGGTAGAAGACGAAGAAGAAACTTCAGAGAAAAGGGGGGCAGACAATCTAAAGCTCAGCAGCAAACAAATCAAGACAAAGGTAAAACTAATGAAAAAGACAAAGGTAAACCAGCTGAATCAACTCATTCTATTCTAGCACATTGTAACAATGGAGTAACTGAAAACCTATTTGATGTTTCATTTACGTCATGGAGAGATGATTGGTTGCTAGATTCAGGAGCAACATGTCACATGACATTTAGAAAAGATTTTTTTGAAGAATTCACTGACAAAGTTGATGGAGCAGTGTATTTCACAGATAAATCCAAACTCAAGCCATCAGGGCTTGGCACAGTCAGGCTTAAACTGCCTAGTCTTCCAGATCATATCCTACATGAGGTTCTATACCTCCCTGAGTTGAAGAGAAACTTGTTGTCCCTGGTCGAAATCCAGCAGCAAGGACACTCAATTCACTTGTTTGATGGCAAGGCAGAGGTTAGAAAACCATCAGATCACTCACTTGTCATGGAAGGAATAGAGGAAGGGAGACTCTTGAAGCTGAAAGGTTCATCTGCTCATGCTCAAAACTTTGCATTCAGTTCACATCATGATGAAGGTACATTCCCATCAAGTCTTTTATGGCATGCTAGATTTGTACACTTAAACTATGACAACCTTTGTTTGTTGAAGAAAAATGGTGTTAATGGACTGCCTACAATTCCTAGAAAACCTAAGGAATGTGATGCTTGTATTCTGGGAAAGCATAGCAAACAACCATTTCATGATTCACACTCCAGAGCACATAGAAAACTTGAACTTGTTCATTCATATTTATGTGGCCGTATACCTATTGCTTCTACAAATGGAAACAAATACATGATGACATTTATTGATGACTACACCAGAATGTGTTGGATTTACTTACTGAAGAATAAGTCTGATGCTTTTCAAACTTTCAAGAATTTTCATGCATGGATTGAAAATGATGCAGAAACACATATTGGCTCTCTACGTACTGATAATGGAAAAGAATACACTTCAAACGAATTTGAAAATTATCTTCGTCAACATGGAATCAAACATCAAACAACTGTGCCATATAATCCACAACAGAACGGTGTAGTTGAAAGAATGAACAGAACTATTTTAAATATGGTCCGCTCCATGTTATTTTTGAAGAATGTGAAATTGATGTTTTGGGCTGATGCAGTTCTATGTGTTGTTCACATAAATAATAGGTGTCCTTCAAGTTCAATTAGAAACAAAACTCCTTTTGAAATGTGGCATGGCCACATTCCTTCGGTAAAGCATTTCAGGGTCTTTGGGTCCACCTGTTATGCCTTGATACCCAAGGGTCAAAGGAACAAACTTGGTGCTAGAAGCAGGAAATGTATCTTCTTGGGGTACTCCAATACCTCCAAAGGATATCGTCTCTATGATGAAGCAAATAAAAAGTTTGTGATAGCAAGAGATGTCATATTTCTTGAATCTTCCAAGAGTGACAAGGTTGTTGAGCGGCAACTTGATCGCCTGGACAGATTCACACATGCAAAGTCTTTCCAAGAATTTGATAATGTGATTCCACATCTTGAAGGGGGGATTCCGATATTGAATCAAACTGTGGAATCATGTCCTGAAACACTCTCTCCCCCACATGAAGAAACAACCACGGATGACACATTGGATGATGTGATTGACAGAATTGGGAGATTGAATCTTGAATCAATCCCAACTCGGTCAAATGACCAGCCTGGGCCATCTCAGAAAGGTCCTCCCAAATGGCTGACAAAGACACTGGAGAATGTTCATCCTGATGAGGTTGGAAAAACAGGAACAAGGAGTTCCACTCAACAAATCGAAGGTGATGTAGATAATTCTGATTCCCCTATTGATATGGATATTGCTTATAACTGTGAATTGAGTTTGTCTACAGATCATGAACCAAATTCCTTCAAAGAAGCCACTTCTCATGATGAATGGAAAGAAGCGATGCAGAAGGAGTATGATGCCTTGATAAAGAATGGCACTTGGAAGCTGGTTGATCCGCCTTTGGGAACGAAACCAATTGGATGTAAGTGGGTCTACAAGAACAAGTACAAAGAAGATGGCTCACTTGACAAGCACAAGGCCAGGCTTCTGGCAAAAGGTTTTGCACAAAAAGAAGGAATCGATTGTGAAGAAACTTTTTCTCCCACAGCAAAATGGACCACCATCCATACCCTCTTTGCCTTAGCAGATCAGAATGGATGGAAATTCCATCAGATGGATGTAAAAACATCCTTCTTGAATGGAGATCTAAAGGAGAAAGTTTATATGTCCCAGCCAGAAGCATTTGTGGTAAAGGGTCAAGAAAACAAAGTTTGCAAACTTGTAAAATCCTTGTATGGCCTCAAGCAAGCACCACGAGCCTGGTATGAGAAATTGACCGAGCATCTTCTGAAAATTGACTTCAAACATTTTGATCTTGATGATGCAACTTTGTTTGTTAAGAAAGTTGGAAAAACAGTTGTATATCTTGTGGTATATGTAGATGATCTTTTGATAACGGGAAACAATGAGAGCTATATTGCATCCATGAAGAAAGAGTTGAAGAAAGGTTTTGAAATGACTGATTTGGGTCATGTTCATTACTATTTGGGTATTGAAGTAATTCAACATCCTAAATTAATATTTCTTTCTCAAAAGAAGTACATTGGAGATCTCTTGAACAAATTTGGCATGGATGACTATAATCCCTTAACCACTCCAATGGAACAAAAGTTGAAGCTCACATCTATTGAAGGGAAGGAATTTGAGGATGCAACTAAGTATAGATAGATTGTAGGAAGTCTTATCTACCTGACAACCACCAGACCGGAAATTTCATTTGCTGTTGGAATCCTCTCAAGGTTCATGCAAAAACCTTGTGAAGGACATTGGTCTGCTGCGAAAAGAGTGTTAAGGTACTTGAAGGGGACTCAAGACTTTGGACTCAAATATACACAGGTAGGCGACTTTAGCTTGATTGGATATTCTGATTCAGACTTGATGGTGACAAAGAAATAGGGGTGTCTACTACAGGTTACACCATGATTCTTGGATCAGGAGTTGTCTCATGGAGATCACGCAAACAATCAATTCCAACAGATTCCAAGACCGAGGCAGAATATGTGGCAGCAGCTGAAGCAATAAAGGAAATTGTGTGGCTCTGGAAAATCCTGGAAGTTTTGCAGATGAAACAAATGTATTCCACACCACTCATGATCGACAACACTTCTGCAATAAAGTTGGCCAAGAACCCAAAGTTCCATGATCGAGTAAAGCACATCAATACAAAGTACCATCTAATTCGACATCATGTTCAGGCGAAAACCATCCATCTACATAATTGTTCCACAAATGGGCAAACTGCTGACATCTTCACCAAAGCACTTGGAAGAGAAAAGTTTGAAAAGTTCAGATCGATGCTTGGACTCACCAACATCCCTTCGGATTAAAGGGGGGAATGTTGACACCTAATCCTATGGGATGGGTGTGCACATTTAATATTGTATATTATTTAATATTAGGAAATAAGGAAGGCCAAGATTCATTGGGAGATGAATCCCAATAGCCTCACCTCCATGTATAAATCCATATGCATTCTTCAGCTAATACACATTCTGATTTGAGGAGTTACCTCCTCGTTTGACAATAATGAAAAAAAGTGTGCATAATTCGTAAGTCTATCAACTACCACCATGATGACACTCTTTCCTTTGGACTTAGGTAAACCTGTGATAAAATCCATTGAAATCTCCTCCGAACATTGACTTGGAATGGATAAGTTTGTAGAAGTCCCGGGGTCTTAATTGTCTCAAATTTATTCTGCTGGCAAACCAAACATTTCGCCACAAAATTTTGAATATTAGTTTTAAGGCCATCCCAAAATAATTATTTCTTCACCCTGTGGTAATTTTTTAAAAATCCTAAGTGTCCTCCTAAAGGAGAAGTGTGCAATTCCAAAAGAATCTTTTTTTTTAGTTGGGAATTCTTACAAAGATATAAGCGATCTTCGTACCATAAGGAATCATTTTTCCAACTAAATGTATCAAATGTACTAGGATCTTGCTGCAAATTTTAAATGAGTGTCCAAACATATTTTTCCTTCTTCCATTCATCTCTTGCTTCGGTTATCCAATCTGGTTGGATAATAGAAATGGCATAAAGAAATGCTTCCACCTCTTAATTCTTTCTTGAGAGTGCATATGCAACAACATTAAGCTTTCCTTTTCTGTAGATTATTTCAAAGTCATAACTCAACACCTTTGTGACCCATTTTCGCTGCTCTTATGAATATAGTCTTTGTTCCAAAAAGTGTTTAAGACTATCATGATCATTTTTTACCTTGAAGTGTCTTCCCATTAGGTAATTTTTCCATTTCTTTAGTGCATGCAATATTGTTAACATTTCCTTCTCATAAATAGGTTTATGTAAATACCTTCCTTTGATTGGATGACTTTCAAAAGCAATGGGTCTTCCTTCCTGCATTAAAATAACACCAATTCCATTTCCTGACGCATCACATTCCACAATAAAGGTTTTTGTGAAGTCTAGTGTAGCTAAGACCAGTGCTAGGCACATTACCTCTTTAAGATGTTCAAAGGCCTTAGTTGCTTTAGGAGTCCATGAAAATTCATCTTTCTTCAATAATGTTGTTAGATGTGCTGCTATTCTCCCATAGTTCTTAACAAACTTGTGATAATACCATGTTAACCCGAGAAATCCTCGCAACTGGTTTATGGTTGTGGGGACTTTCCATTCCTTAATGGCTTTAATTTTGTTAGGGTCTACCTTAACACCCTTGTGAGATACAATATGACCCAGATATTCCACCTCTTGTACTCCAAAGAAACATTTGGATGTTTTTGCATATAATTGTTTCTCCTATAAAAGTTTGAGCACCCTGTCAACATGTTCAACATGATCCTTCCAAGACATGTTGTAGATTAGTATATCATCAAAAAATACTAGCAGAAAGCTTCTAAGGAAGGGTTTGAAAATGGAATTCATCAACCCTTGAAATTTAGAAGGTGCATTGGTAAGGCCAAAAGGCATGACCAAAAATTCATAATGACCCTCATGAGTTCGAAATGATGTTTTTGGAATATCTTCAGTCTTCATTCTAATTTGATGATATCCAGAACGAAGATCCAACTTGGTAAAATAAATTGCTCCATGTAATTCATCCAATAATTCATCAATCATAGGAATGGGAAATTTGTCTTTAATGGTGAGCTTATTGAGCTTCCTATAATCCGGACACATTCGCCATGATCCATCCTTCTTGTGTACCAATACTACAGGAGCAGAGAAAGAACTTTAACTGGGTTGAATTATACCCGCCTCTAACATTTCTGCAATCATACGTTCAATTTCGCTCTTTTGGAAGTAAGGATATCTATAAGGCCTGATGTTTGGAGGAACACTTCCCGGAATCAAATGAATAGCATGATCATGATCACGAATAGGTGGGAGTCCTTTGGGAGTTTCAAACACCTTGGAATGATTGTCCAAGACTTGTTTGAGATCTGCAGAAATAGATGATTTTGATGTTGGAACTTCTAGTGAGCATAATTGTGCAATTATGCCTCGTTGTTCTTTCTTTAGAAGCTTTGTCATGACATTAGAGCTTATTATCTTTCTCGGCTTCCTTGCAATACCCCATAATTCGACTTCCTTTCCTTCTGAAAAAAATTTCAAGAAAAGTTCTTGAAAATTAAAAGCTACCATCCCCAAAGATTGTAACCATTGTACTCCTAGTACAACATCAGCACCTCCCATAGGAATGGAAAGCATTGGACTATTCAATACATATACCCCCATGGTTAGCTTGATATTATAGCATTTTCCAGAGCAATTTACAGTTCCTCCATTTGCAACCATCACTTGACATTTTGGTGCTAGGTATAGGAAATAATTTAATTCCTTGGCTACCTTACAATGAATAAAATTATGGGTGCTACCTGAATCAATCAACACTATTACCTTTTTCTTCTTGATATGTCCTTCTATCTTGAGAGTTTAAGGAGTGGTGATTCCGGCCAATGCATTACATGATATGGTCGGACTCATTTCTTCCTCTTCTATGGTTGGTTCCTGTTGTATATCCTCTTCTTGTTCATTTTCTTCTTCCTCTTCACAATATATGTAAAATAATTTCTTCTTAGCACACTTATGACCTTTAGTGTATTTTTTATCACAACTGAAGCAAATCCCTTTTGCTCTTTTTTCTTCCAATTGTTGTGGTGTCAACCTTGTAGGTTGTGGAAATATAGGCGTAGCAACACTTCCTTCTTTATAGAAGTTAGTGGTAGGCTTCCTTTTCTCCATAATTTTACATTCAATTTTTCTTGCCAACCTGAATGCCTTCTCCAATGAGTCAGGTTCCAAAACGCGAACTTCATGTTGGATGTTATCATTTAAAGTTCCTATGAAGAGATCAATCTTGTGTTCCTTTGGAATATAAGTTACCCTTATATTCAATTTTTGGAAGTCCTCAATGTGCTCCCCCACTAAACCCTTTTGTTTTATATTTATCAATTGGCTAAAGAAGGTGTTGCTCTTTGTATCCTCATAATGTGCTATCATTTCCTCCATAAAAATTGACCAAGTGACAATTTTTTTATGGGAGCAAAGCCATCGATACCATACAAATGTATTTTGTTCTAAATGTAAAGTTGCAATGTGTACCTTATGTGTGTTTTTCACATTATGGAGATCAAAATATTGCTCCATCTGTAGTATCCATCTGGAATCAGAGCTTTGGATTCTAGGGTTTCACTGCTCTAAACAGGTCATTGTGGCATTTGAGCTATAACTTTTTCTCTGTGAAGGGTCAGAATCTAAAAATTTTAGGGTACAAAGCTGAAATCCTGAGGAAACTCTTCAAAAAATTTCATAGCTTGGTTTGAAATATTTTTGGAGATATGATCTGTGGAAGGTAGTGTTTTTTCAGGCTCTCGAATTTCATCTCAAAGAGGTGATCGTGGGAAAAGATTCATAACTCTCTCTCTGAGCATAGGATTGGAGTGCTGTAAAAATTGGTCGCAATTACACAGAATGTAGTTTCTTGGCTATCAATTTTAGAGCCAAAATAAAAAGCAGTGACATGTGGCAAGTTGTACAAGTTCTCTCTACTGAACCAGTCCATAATTAGGGCACTGTGGGAGATTGGACACAGCTTTGTCTTGGAGAATCCAAATTAGGTCACACCTATGGCATTCGAAAGAGAATTCAGAGGGATACATTGGTGCCTAAATTTCAATATTGAAGTGCTTCAATCACAGAGATAAACCAAATTCAATATCGAGCTCCTCAAAAGCAAGAAAAAGGTGTGTTTTTTTTTTCCGAATTGCATAAGTCTTGTTTGAAGAATCAATTTGAATTGATTCCAAGGTCATATTGTAGAATAGATATTAGTGTTGGGTTCTAAAATATGCCCCGTAAAAATAATTCAACACCCATTAAGCCTTCAGAAGGCTCTACGATGACTCATGAAGATGAAGAATTGCAACATGATCTATCAAAATTACAAGAGAAAGTGCACCAAATTTCGCTCTCGCAAAGAGCAACAAAAAATGAAATGGAAGTTTTGAAGAAAGGCATGGAAGCGAAGATGGACGGTTTGAAGAAATATTTGGAAGCTAAGATGGATGGAATGGAAGCTGGCATGGAAGCTAAGATGGATGACATGAAAGACAACATGGAAAACATGAATAATGATCTAAAATCAGACATGGAACGTTTGAAAAAGTTGATACAAGAAATGTTTCCTAATGGTGGAAAGATAGTAGAAGAACCTCATGATGATAACAAAATAAATGTTAATCATGATTTCATAAACTCTAATGTTGGCAGGAAGAACCACCATATTCCAAAAATGGATATGAGGAAGTTTGATGGAAAGGATCCTGTAACATGGATACTACAGATGGAGCAATATTTTGATCTCCATAATGTGCAAAACACACAAAAGGTACGCATTGTAACTTTACATTTAGAACAAAATACATTTGTATGGTATCGATGGCTTTGCTCCCATAAAAAAATTGTCACTTGGTCAATTTTTACGGAGGAAGTGATAGCACATTATGAGGGTAAAAATAGCAACACCTTCTTTAGCCAATTGATAAATCTCAAACAAAAGGGTTTAGTGGGGCAGCACAGTGAGGACTTCCAAAAATTGAATATAAGGGTAACTGATATTCCAAAGGAACACAGGATTGATCTCTTCATAGGCACCTTAAAGGATAACATCCAACATGAAGTTCGCGTTTTGGAACCTAATTCATTGGAGAAGGCATTCAGGTTGGCAAGAAAAGTTGAATGTAAAATTATGGCGACAAGGAAGCCTACCACTAAATTCTATAAAGAAGGAAGTGTTGCTACGCCTAGATTTCCACAACCTACAAGGTTGACACCACAACAATTGGAAGAAAAAAGAGCAAAAGGGATTTGCTACATTTGTGATAGAAAATACACTAAAGGTCATAAGTGTGCTGAGAAGAAATTATTTTACATAGATTGTGAAGAGGAAGAAGAAAATGAACAAGAAGAGGATATACACCAGGAATCAACCCTAGAAGAGGAAGAAATGAATCCGACCATATCGTGTAATGCACTGGCAGGAATTACCACTCCTCAAACTCTCAAGATAGAAGGACATATCAAGAAGAAAAAGGTAACAATGTTGATTGATTCAGGTAGCACCCATAATTTTATTCATTGTAAGGTAGCCAAGGAATTAAATTGTTTCCTATACCTAGCACCAGAATGTCAAGTGATGTTTACAAATGGAGGAACTATAAATTGCTCTGGAAAATGCCATAATCTCATGCTAACCATGGGGGAATATGTATTGACTAGTCCAATGCTTTCCATTCCTATGGGAGGTGCTGATGTTGTACTAGGAATACAATGGTTACAATCTTTGGGGATGGTAGCTTTTAATTTTCAAGAACTTTTCTTGAGAATTTTTTCAGAAGGAAAGGAAGTAAAATTATGGAATATTGCGGGGAAGCCGGGAAGGATAATAAGCTCTAATGTCATGATAAAGCTTCTAAAGAAAGAACAACGAGGCGTAATTGCACAAGTATGCTCACTAGAAGTTCCAACATCAAAATCATCTATTTCTGCATATCTCCAACAAGTCTTGGACAATAATTCCAAGGTGTTTGAAACTCCCAAAGGACTCCCACCTATTCGTGACCATGATCATGCTATTCATTTGATTCCAGGAAGTGTTCCTCCAAACATCAGGCCTTATAGATATCCTTACATCCAAAAGAGTGAAATTTAACATATGATTGCAAAAATGTCAGAGGTGGGTATAATTCAACCTAGTCAAAGTTCTTTCTCTGCTCCTATAGTATTGGTACACAAGAAGGATGGATCATGGTGAATGTGTTCGGATTATAGGGAGCTCAATAAGCTCACCATTAAAGATAAATTTCCCACTCCTATGATTGATGAATTATTGGATGAATTACATGGAAAATTTTATTTTACCAAGTTGGATCTTCATTCAGGATATCATAAAATTAGAATGAATACTGAAGATATTCCAAAACAACATTTCGAACTCATGAGGGTCATTATGAATTTTTGGTCATGCCTTTTGGCCTTACCAATGCACCTTCTACATTTCAAGGGTTGATTAATTCCATTTTCAAACCGTATCTTAGAAAATTTGTGCTAGTATTTTTTGATGATATACTAATCTACAGCAGGTCTTGGAAGGATCATGTTGAACATGTTGATAGGGTGCTCAAACTATTGTAGGAGAAACAATTATATATAGAAACATCCAAATGTTTCTTCGGAGTACAAGAGGTGGAATATCTGGGTCATATTGTATCTCACGAGGGTGTTAAATTAGAACCTAAAAAAATTAAAGCCATTAAGAAATGGAAAGTTCCCACAACCATAAAGCAGTTGTGAGGATTTCTCGGGTTAACAGGGTATTATTGCAAGTTTTCTAGGAATTATGGGAGAATAGGAGCACCTCTAACAACATTATTGAAGAAAGATGCATTTTCATGGACTCCTGAAGCAACTAAGGCCTTTAAACATCTTAAAGAGGCAATGTGCCTAGCACCGGTCTTAGCTACATCAGACTTCTCAAAAACCTTTATTGTGGAATGTGATGCCCCAGGAAATGGAATTGGTGTTGTTTTAATGCAAGAAGGAAGACCCATTACTTTTGAAATTCATCCAATCAAAGGAAAGTATTTACAGAAACCTATTTATGAGAAGGAAATGTTAGCAATATTTCATGCACTAAAGAAATGGTGAACTTACCTAATGGGAAGACACTTCAAGGTAAAAACTGATCATGATAGTCTTAAACACTTTTTGGAACAAAGACTATCTTCAGAAGAGCAGCAAGAATGGGTCACAAAGATGTTGGGTTATGACTTTGAAATAATCTACAAAAAAGGAAAGCTTAATGTTGTTGCAGATGCACTCTCAAGAAAGAATGAAGAGGTGGAAGCATTTCTTTGTGCCATTTCTATTATCCAACCAGATTGGATAACTAAAACAAGAGATGAATGGAAGAAGGACAAAGATGTATGGACACTCATTCAAAAGTTGCAGCAAGATCCTAGTACATCTGATACATTTAGTTGGAAAAATGATTCCTTATGTTACAAAGATCGCTTATATCTTTGTAAGAATTCTCAACTAAAACAAAAGATTCTTCTGGAATTGCACACTTCTCCTTTAGGAGGACACTCAGGATTTTTAAAAACTTACCACAGGGTGAAGAAAGAATTTTTTTGGGATGGCCTTAAATCTTATATTCAAAAATTTGTGGCGGAATGTTTGGTTTGCCAGCAGAATAAAGTGGAAACAATTAAGACCCCAGGACTTCTACAACCTTTATCCATTCCAAGTCAACGTTGGGAGGAGATTTCAATGGATTTTATCACAGGTTTACCTAAGTCCGAAGGAAAGAGTGTCATCATGGTGGTAGTTGATAGGCTTACCAAGTATGCACACTTTTGTGCATTATCTCATCCATTTAAAGCAAGTACAATTGCTACTACATTTATGGAAAGAATTCAAAAGCTACATGGAAGCCCAAGGGTTATTGTGAGTGACAGAGATCCCGTTTTTACTAGAAATTTTTGGACAGAGTTATTTTCTTGTTTGGGTACTCAATTAGCTCATAGCTTATCTTATCATCCTCAATCTTATGGTCAAAATGAGATAGAAAATAAATGTTTTGAAGGATATCTTCTTTGTTTTGTATCTGATAAACAAACACAATGGGTCGAGTGGTTACCTCTCGCTGAATGGTGGTATAACACTTCCTTCCATACTGCAGCAAAAATGACCCCATTTATGGCACTTTATGGATATCATCCACCATCCATCACATCATATTTAAGGGAAAATTTGAAGGTTTAAGTAGTGGAAGATCACATCGAGCATCAGCAATAAGTTCTCCAACTCTTAAAGGATAACCTAAATTTGGCACAAAATTGAATGAAAAAACAGGCAAATCAACATCGCATCGAGAGAATTTTTGATGTAGGAGATTGGGTATTTTTACTGCTATAACCATACAAACAAATTTCCCTCAAGAAAACTAAGAAGGATAATAAATTATCACCAAAGTACTATGGTCCTTACAAGGTGTTGCAAAAGATTGGTACTATGGTATACAAACTGGAGCTTCTTGCTTCTTCGCAAGTACATCCATTTTTCCATGTTTCATGCTTAAATAAGGTTATAGGTGAAAATATTCCAGTTCAAACAACATTTCCGGAACTTGATGAGGAAGGAAAAATCATATTGGAACCTGAAGCGATCACGGAAACAAGAACTCGACAGCTACATAATCGATCAATTTCAGAGTATCTCATCAAGTGGAAGAACTTACCCACTGAATATTCTACATGGGAGAATGATAATTTTATACACAAGCACGCATAGCTACTCAAGCATTGAGGAAAACACTTTTTTGAAGGAGAGGGGCATGTTAGGTCCCTATATTACTAGTATAGTCCCTTATTGTTGTTAGTGTAACATTGTTGTTGTTATTATTGTACCCTTGTAACCCCCATTTTGTTATTATTTTTCCCTTAAATTATTATTGTTAGGTCAGCTAGGATTACATTGTGGCCGACTAGGATTACATTATGGCCCCATGGACTCCTATATATAGAAAGGAGGTTTTGTAAATTGTATCATCCAAGAATTGTTCATTTATGTAATGTATTGGAGGTTTCCCCCTCGAAGTGGATTATTTCTAAGGAATTGATATCTATTTTATTCTATTTTTGGAGCTGGTTACACAACATTTATATATTCTACAATATGCCCTTGCAATCAATTGAAATTGATTCTTCAAACAAGACTTATGCAATTCGGAAAAAAAAATACACACCTTTTTCTTGCTTTTGAGGAGCTCGATATTGAAATTGGATTATCTATGTGATTGCAGATCTTTAGTGTCTAAAATTCAGCACTGACATATCCCTCTAAATTCTCTTTTGAATGCCACAGGTCTGACCTGATTTGGATTCTCCAAGACAAAGTTATGTCCAATCTCCCACAATGACCTAATTATGGATGGGTTAAGTAGAGCGAACTTGTACGGCTTGCCACTTGTCACTGTTTTGTCCTTTGGCTCTAAAATTGATAACCACGAAACTGCAGTCCATGTACTTGAGAAAATTTTTTACGTTACTCCAATCTGATGCTCAAAGAGAGATTTATGAAACTTTTCCCACAATCACCTCTTTGAGATGAAATTTGGGAGCCTGAAAAAGCATTACCTTCCACAGCTCATATCTCCAAAATTATTGCGAACCAAGATCTAAAATTTTTTGATGAGTTTCCTTGGGATTTTTGCTTCATACCCTAAAAATTTCAGATTCTGACCATTCGTAGAAAATATTTTATAGCAAAAATTCCACGATCACCTGTTTAGAGCAGGGAAACCCTAGAATCCAAACCTCTAATACCAAATGTTGTGTAACTAGCTCCAAAAATAGAAGGAAAGAGATATCAATGCCTTAGAAATAAGCCACTTTGAGGGGGAAATCTCCATTACATTACATAAATGAACAATTCTTGTATGATATTGTTACACCATTTTTTTGGTCATCTAACTCTTCATCATTAGATGGACCCAAGTACACCATGTAAGACCAGTTTTACCCCAAGTAAAACTGCTTTCACTATGTTAATTAGGAAACCCCAAAAGGAATAATTAATTAAACCATAATTTAATTATTATTCCCAGTCATGTTTAACCAAAAAACAAAGAAATTAATGAGATAAACCCATAGTTATCTTATTATTTTCTAGGAATAATTATTTAAATAATATTCCTTGTTAAAGATGACCAAATCAACCACCATTAATCAAATAAACCATTATTTATTTGATTATATCCCAACCACTTCTTTAAAAAGATAAATAAATCATTTATTTATTTATTCTTCACTAATCAAGGGATTTTGACCCAAGTCAAAGTCCCTTTCCCTCCAACAAATAATAAGAAAATATTCCATAGAGGTGGATCTAGATTTGGTTAACATTATTTTAATCATGCACCAAGATCTAGAATGACCCAATATTTTGTTATAAATAGGAGGGTTTTCTCCTTCATTCTTCACCTTTTGTTGCATATTAGATCACTCTGGATCTATACACTTGGTCTCATTTCTGCCATTTTGCTCCCATTGAGCTCTACCTTCTACATTGGGTTTTCTACATCTACAAGAGAGAGAAAACTTAGATCTGAAGTGCTGAGGACTACAAAGAACCCATCCCATTGAGGAGATCTGGATACACCTTCTTGTTTCCTCCCAGGTGCCCTGTAATATAAGAATTCATTCAAAAATCGTGTTCTTGTCTTGTCTGTTGGATGCATGGAGCAAACTCTTTACTTTACTGCTTAATGTCTTTCCATTTATAGATCTGTTTGTTGCAGCACTTTAACTACTAATTGCAGATCTGAAGATGTTTTGCAGCCATTATTGTTGTTAGGGCTATTAGTTATGCGTAGCTAAAGTGGTTCTTTTTCGTACGCTTCGACGAAGAATTCATACTAACAGATATAATTTACAAAACCTCCTTTCTATATATAGGAGTCCATGGGGCCATAATGTAATCCTAGTGGGGCCACAATGTAATCCTTGCCGACCTAACAATAATAATTTAAGGGAAAAATAATAAAAATATGGGGGTTACAAGGGTACAATAATAAAAATAAGGGGGTTAAACTAACAATAATACGGGACTATATCAGTAATATAGGGACCTAACACACACACACACACACACACACATATATATATGTATGCAGAAATGGCTCAAGAGCGTTATTTTAAGGAGCTGCAGCAGCTGAATATTACAACCCAGATCTAGGAAAGATCTATGGAAAAAACATCAGATCTATTTCAGATTTGGAAAATAGATAGTCTTATTTACAAGATCCCCTTAGGGTTTTGACCAAATCATGCATAAACAAGAGTAGATCTGAGTTTCAAGATGCAGATCTGTAAAATGCTGCAGTAATTTCTGAATATAAAATTACATCATAATAAATCATATCTAAATAGGACATGGATCAACAAGCTAATCCATGGATCACCAAAGTGAAAGGCAATTCCCATCACCAGAGATCTCTTATCAAAACTGTGATCAAAACACCATGAAGAATCTCATATCAAAATAGCGCAATTCCTCAATGGAAACAGTGTTGTAGCTCAAACGACTTAAATGGCCCACTACCAAGTTACAGATCTGAAGTGAAAACAGGAGAGGCACTCTTCCAGGAGGTTAAAAGACACACTCCATGAGAAGAGGCTTCGAAAACAAGTTAGATCTCTGCAGATTTAGAATCCTACTTTCTATAGCTTGCAAAATCAGACAAACCCTCATTGGATCTACGCTGCAATTGGAAGTAGAGGATGGCCTCAAGCCTTATAGTGAATCAAATCAACAAATTCTCCTCCAATAATCCTCAAAGGAAGAGGTGAAATCCCTGCATAGGAACTCTAAGTGCGAACCAGCACAATTCTCTACTAAGCAACAAAGAATAGTATTTGTCTAAGTAAACAAGATACTCAAAAATATAATCAATCAACAACCTTCTCTTGTTGCCTTCCCCTCCTTTTATAAGATGAAAGCCTTTGCAAACACTAAACCACCTTAATGAGTTATTTCCTTTCACATGAGGGGCCTCCTTCTAGAACTACGTTGTCCCTTTAGGAGATACATTGAACCTAGACAACATTGTAGATTTGGTCAAGGTTGACCCAGTCTCATAGCTCAAACACCTTTCACACCTGTAAGTGATTTATTTGCATGGCCTTGATTTATCTTTGTTCACATGGGCATGGATTTATTCAGTATTTTTAGGAGTTTTACATGTCCTCCTTTATTCATTTATTCATGCAACAGAAAATAAAACAAAATAGAATATTCCTCTTAGCTTAGGCTAAGTAGGAATATTACAGTCCTCCCCTCCAAAATGTTGCTTTTCCTCAAGCAACTGATGGGGTAAGAGCTATAGTACTTCTCCTCCTCCATTGATGGCATCATCAAGGATCAAGTCCTCATCATAAGCCAAGTGCTCATCAAGCCAATACATCATGAATTGTTCCTCCAGGGTCAACATTATATGTGCATAGTCCATCCCACCAAGAGTGAAAAACGCAACAGAAATAAACATGGTTGAATCAATGCTACATCTAAAACATGTATCATGAAATACAGGTAGAAGTTCTAAACCATGTGGTACGTACACACTGCCCATCCTCTGTCCATACAACCCCATAAACAATACAACTATATCATCCAAGTATGGAAGCAAGACTACATATATATGCAAACTAAAATCTGAACTTGAGGAGGTGGGTCAAAATCCCACATGTGATGCCAGCATAGTGCCCCTCTTGTATTCTTTAGATCTAGGTGTGGCAAGTGGCATTCCCACCACACATTTTCTGCATGACTCAACTTAACATGGATGAAGGTGTTACATAAGTTTGGTGCCTTTGGGAAGAACCTGTTGGGGTTCCCATGTTTTGGCAGATTTGGAAATACCAAAAGATGAGACAACATCAAACCACTTTGGGGCCCTAGGATCTAGCCCTCTTGTACCCGGAGAGGGATCTCTCCAAAAAGAGCAAGAATGATATATCTTTGAAAGCTCAAATTGAGATATTAGGCTAGGTATGAAGCACAAATGGGGGGTTTAAATGATTTGGTTGGTTGGTTGCTGGGTTGTTTAAGAGATCATGGACTGGGAAAGCAAGGGAGAAAAGGAATAGAATAGCAGGAGGCTTCAGCGAAGAGGACAGGCCAAGACAGTGCCATCCATTGGGCTATGGAGTCATAAAAGGAGATTACTCGCATCCACTAGCCAAGGCTTTCAAAGGGAAAGTCATCTAATACTAAAGGATCTTTTAGATTAGATGGTGAGGTGGAACATTAAGGAAGGAAAGTGAGAGAAGGAGAGTAACCCAATTTCTGTCTATAGATCAGGTCAGAGGTCATTTAACTCCAGACCTGCTTGGACATACTCTAAGGCAGCTCTCAAAGAGACAAAGGGGCTGCTTATAGATCGGACCAGAGGTCATTTAACTCCAGGTCTGCTTTAGCAACTCCAAGGGCAAAACAGAGATAAGTTTAACAGAAGGGATCTTAGAAAGGCCAGCTGGTCGCGCAAGGATCCTAGTGGACAGGGCTAACTCTAATCCCCAGTGTTCCCAAACCTTCCAGCTTAAACCCAACAAGAACATCTAAGAACAGCTTCACTTAATTCATACATCAGAGAGCAGGCAATAACATCCACTACACTAGTTAAATTAAGTGAAATCAATTCCTAGATAACACATTTGGAAGAAAACATCAAAGGCAAGGAGAGCAGACAGCATAAGGCACCTAACAAGGGTGAATCCTATACCATTATTCTGATGCAAGCCCAGAAGAACAATGAAACCATATGGAAGTGTAATAAACAAAGTAAGAGAAACATCACCGATAGTAATAGACCAGGATCCTGTGAAATGTGCTTTGATTAATCGATGCAATACCAGTCATGTACAATAATCCCAATGGCTGTTACAATCCAGAATTCTCCTCCCAGCCTATTACATGCAACTACTCTGCAACTCCCTCCCAAGAATGTTCTAACAGTCAGACTGAATCCCTCTAACAGCAACGGCAGTAGCCAACAACAACCTTTACAATATGTTCTAAGGGGATATTATAGGAGAAGAGAGAAATAGAGGTAGATGAACATTAAATTGATCTCATTAAGACAGAACAGCGGAAGTGTTCACACCCATAATGCTTAATGGCTTCGTGCTGTACTCTGTAGACTATTTGGAAACCTTTGTCAGGTCGAGATTGACCTTTGATATGTTCTTGAAGTCCCTCTGGTCGTCTAGCCTTCTGGAATAAATGAACTGGCTGAAAGATCTGCAGGGCTGCTTCATACCTCCATAACTGCTACCTGACTGTCATAAACGAGCCTCAGTCGGTGTAATTAATCATTTCAGGGCTCGAGGAGGCATGGAGAGGGCTGTAGGTAAGTGTCCGTCCTGGAGAAATGCGTTCTGCTGATATTAAAATGCGGATATGACCTTTGCATGCTTAAGTCTTCAAACTGTGCCCTTTTCCTTTGAATGCAGGGTTTAGACATTAATTTCCTTAATAACAGGCACCAACCCCCCTTTGAATTCATTCGGCTGATCTGCTGGTACATGCTGAAATGGCCATCTCTGTGCCCTCTGTGCAAATAAATAAACTTGTCATAAACCTGGGCAGTGGCGGCGGAGGAATGCTTCGGAGGCCGGAGGAACGGTGGCAGAACAGTGGGGACAGCGGAAACAATGAGAAGTGGCGGAAAAAATGATTATAGTGTAAAGGCCCAAAGGCTTTCACTTAAGTGAATCACAAAGGGAAAAGGGAAAAAACAATGGAGCGGAACCGTGGACGTGGGACCCGGTGGTACGGATCACAAATCGCAAAGGCGGAAAATGCGATGGCGGAGAGTGGCACTAAGCAGAAAACTGCGCTTTGCGCTTCGCGATGGATGCAACTGGGATGAGCACATATCGCAAAGTTGGAAAGTGCGACGGAGTGGAAAGTGCAATGAGCGCAGATCGCAAAGTTGGAAAGTGCGATGAGCGCAGATCGCAAAGTCGGAAAGTGCGATGAGCGCAGATCGCAAAAAATGAAAAGCGCGATGGGCATTAAAATAAAAATCGAAATCTATGATATGCGCTTTGCGCTAGGCGTCGAAGGGTTTAAAACTTGGTTCCAGGGTGCGGGTGCATGGAAGAAAATGGGCTAAGGGCGCAGCGGAAGGGGCTAAGCTTTATTACCAGGTTGGAAAGTGGGTTTTGGCCCTTTTTTAATGCATTTCAAGGCCAAGGAAGAATAACGATAGGGGAAATAAAGGGGAAAAAGGGAAGACAAGGGAAAAGGAATAATTGAAGGGAAAAATGAAAGGTAAGAAGGGAAATAGAAGGGAAAACGAAATAGAAGTTAGGTAGGAGGTGAAGTAAGGCGGAAAAGGGCCTTTCGGGCATTCTTCTTCACAACAGAGAGGCTTTATAATGGAAATCAGCAGAGGGGATTTCATCAAAAGGCAAAAGACAGATGGAGGCTTCAAGGAGACTGTGTTTTCAGAGGAAATGCATTCCTTGAAGACTCAACCATGATTTAGCCCCCTATTTGCTTGTCAAAAATTTCATAGGGGGGCTAACAGAACCCATCATGAAAAGGAATCTCCCTTTGCACAATAAGGGAGTGGCCAAGTTCAGAATTTCTATTGGACCCCTACAAGGTATGAGATACACATGATCTCTCACTCCTTTTAGGAGTCATATCCTTCAAAAACATGGAAAAAAAATGTAATAGATCAGAAAATACAATTTTTTTGGCATGATCAAATCCTTTACCATCATAATCCTTCACACACATGGAGTTGTGCATGAGCATTCCCCTCCTCTCAAACAAAGGAAGAGCTAGCTCAAATGACTCTTTCAAAGAGTACATTGGCTGCCCCAATCCTCCATAGCTATTGAACTCTTGAAGGTGCTAATGTAATTATTCTCTCATGCCTTCCCAATCAAAGCTCTTCATGATCAGGAAATAGATCTTCATTGAAAACATATGGCTAAGGAAGAATTCTTCATATGCTCCTTGTAGGATCTTCTGCTTGAGCTTGGAAGCTCTAGCCAAGAATACCTTACCATGATAATAAATGAATCCCCCTTGGACCAAGAAGCCCTCTTCTTACTGCATGCCATCTAGTATCATACTTGTGTGTAGATCTTTGGAATACTCTACAAGCAGTTGAGGTTTACAATAAAGATCCACACTTCTCAACAATGACAGCGCTGTTGATACATCCATGGAAGTGCTTGTCATGTTTCTGATTTCCTTTTTGACATTACAAATGCCAAAATTGTTTGTTTTAAGGTTGATCCTCCCATTCTTCTCCTCCCACGACACAAATTCAAAAAACAGAGGCTGTGATAGTGATGCAGGAAGAAGATCCTCCTCATTCTTGGGCTGTCCCAAGCCTCCCAGCGCTGTAAATTGGTCTCTCATTGCTCCAATCCTTCCTGGATCTAGATTTTGAGAAGAAATTTGTGGTGCCTTCCCCAAAATATCTGAATCTGATGGCATTCCAAGTGGCTTGCCATGAGATAAGAATGTCCCTTGCAACATCCTCATGAACATGAGAGAAGGAACTATGAGATCCCTACCTCCACTACGCAAACCCATCTTTGATGTTTGTGTGGAGGTATTAGTTGAAGGATGAGTGTACATGCCTTGAATATTTTTTGGTTTCCACTCTTCAAGTCCACACACTCAATTCGAAAAGCTTTACAATCAGTGGTAACCTTCCCCAAGGTAATCAACCATTGGACACCCAAAATGATGTTGGTGTCTAGTATGTCAACTGCAAAGAAGTGATCCACCGAGGTGTAGGATCCCATAGTGAAAGAAAGTGATGGAAAATATTGCATGCGTTGCATGGTCCTATCTCTTGGGAACAAAATAGAAAATCCCTCAAAAGTGCCAGTGGGGATTGCTATCCTTTGCACAAGATGAGAATCAATAAAGTTGTGGGTTTCCCCACTGTCAATCAGGACAAATACTATCTGATTCATGACTGAACCTTGTACTCTTAGATTCAAGTACTTAGGCACTCCTCTCAAAGATGCAAGAGTCCCACTCATTGGAGCAAAGGCTCCCTTCCCACCTCCGGATGGTGTTTGATACTCCTCATCATCATCATCAGTGTTGTGACCCCTCCTAGGTTCATCATCCCCATCTTCCTCCTCAAAATCTGAGATGACTTCTATGTAGTGTGCTTTCCCAGCAGCACATCTATGTCCTGGTGCCCATGACTCTTGGCAGGTGAAACAAAATCTCTTCTTTCTTAACTCCCTACTAAGTTCAATATCAAGAGGTTTCTCCAAAGAGCTCTCCTTGGAAGGAGCAGCTTTTCCTTCCTTCCCCTTAGAAAAGTGAGGGGCCTTGCTCTGGAAAGTTTCCTTTGCTTTTGGTAAGGCATCTTGGAGGTCTCTAACCCTCTCAATGGCATCATGCAAAGTGATGGGCTTGGTGTATTTAACCAACCGATGCAAAGGTTCCTCTAGGCCATCGATGAACATGTAGACTCTCCTTGCTACAGATAGATCAGGGACCATGACTGATAATCTCATAAACTCAAAGATATAAGTCTCTGCATCTCCTGATTGCTTTAGATTTGCAAGCCTTATAAAGGGTGCTTCAGGATCCTTCCTATCAAACCTCTCCACCAGTATTCTAGTAAACTTAGAATAGGTATTCAAATTGATGTGTCCCAATGTAGACAACCCATGGAACCACCAATTGTGTGCTTCAACTTCAAAGTGCAGCGCTGCAATCTTGATGGCTTCAATCTCAGGGACCTTATTCAACTGAAAGTAAATATCCAGCTTTTATACCCATGCCTTGGCAGAACTAGAGGATGATCCATCGAATTTGAGAAAAACTAATCTTCCCATAGAGTGGTGTCTATCCTGATGATGAAATAACCCACCATATCTATACTACTGCCTCGGTCTTCTTCTGTCCTTGAGGTGACAAAAATATTGGAAACTAAAGTAGTCCTTGAATATCTGACTCTGAGAGTCTTACTCTACAAATTAATCTTAAAAGGAAGCTTTCACTTGTGGTCCTTCATTCTCCACAACCAAGAAGGTAGGCATAGTGGAGTGTTGTGAGGCTTGCGGGGCTTGTGGCAGGTTCACTGGTTGACCAGTCCCATGATGATACATGTCAGAACTTCCTCCCTAATGAAATCTCTGAAGAGATTCCCTCATCCTATCCACCCTCATCTCCTTGATCTCCCTGGAAATATCTTGCATGGCCACCAACAGAGTTCTTGCAAACTCTTCTCCTTCTTTATCACTTGTAGTCTCAGGGGCTTTACTCTTGTCTTGATATTCAGTAGTATAATCATACTTCTTATGACTTCTATTCTAACACCTCTTCTCCCTCTCAGTAAGAGGTTCATCTTCTTCTGAAGGAAACATGGCTGAGATGCTCCAAGGAAAGCACAAGCTGTGCCAAGAAAGGAGCTACGATCCCACTGTAATGTTCCAAAATTGGAACAACTCAGCAAGCCTACTGAAATAATGCACTCCTAGGAGATTGATTTACAGAAATGATTTTGCATCCCTTGGATCCCTTAGATCAGTAGATCTAGAGTTTAGATCCAAAAGGGGAGCAAAAACAAATCAAACTAGGTGTGGTAAACAGATGTCCCACCACGTAGTCTAGCTGAAAAACACCCTATAAGAGGGGTTGCAGCTATGCACAAGAAACTGCTTCAGAAATAACGTAGTCTTGGACAGAATGAGTAGGAGGCCATAAAATATGATTAAATTTTTAATTTACAGTAGCAATCAAAATTATAATGAAACTCTTTCATTATACAATAGAACACATGAGGCAATAGAGCAAGAAATCCTCAGAAAATAGAGCTACAACATATATATATCTGCAGAAATAGCTCAACAATGTTATTTTAAGGAGCTACAGCAGTTGAATATTACAACTCATATCTAAGATAGATCTATGGACAAAACATCTGATCTATTTTAGATCTGGAAACTAAATAGTCTTATTTACAAGATCCCCTTGGGGTTTTGACCAAATCATGCATAAACAAGAGTAGATATGAGTTTCAAGATGTAGATCTGTAAAATGCTGTAGTAATTTCTGAATATAAAATTACATTAGAATAGATCATATCTAAACGGGGACGTGGATCAGAAAGCTAATCCATGGATCACCAAAGTGAAAGGCAAAGCCCAACACTAGAGATATCTTCTCAAAACTGTGATCAAAACACCATGAAGAATCTCATATCAAAATAACGTAGTTCCTCAATGGAAAAAACGTTGTAGCTTAAATGACATAAATGGCCCACTGCCAAGTTACAGATCTAAAGTGAAAATCGGAGAGGCACTCTTCCAGGAGGTTAAAATACACACTCCATGAGAAGGGGCTCCCAAAACAAGCTATATCTTTGCAGATCTAGAATCCCACTTGCTGCAGCTTGCAAAAGAAGACAAACCGTCACTGGATCTGCGCTGAAATTGGAAATAGAGCTTGGCCTCCAGCCCGATAGTGTATCAAATTAGAAAATTCTCCTCCAAGAATCCTCAAAGGAAGAGGTGAAATCCATGCATAGGAACTCCAAGTGCTAAGCACCACAATTCTCTACTAAGCAGCAGAGAATAGAATTTTTCTAAGCAGAAAAGATACTCAGAAATATAATCAATCAACAACCTTCTCTTGTTTCCTTCCGCTCCTTTTATAATATGAAAGTCTTTGCAAACCCTAAACCACCTTGATGAGTTAGCTCCTTTCACATGATGGGGCCTCCTTCTAGAACTGCATTGTCCCTTTAGGAGATACATTGAACCTAGACACCAATGTAGATTTGGTCAAGGTTGACCCAGTCTCACAGCTCAAACCCCTTTCACACCTGCAATGGATTTATTTACATGGCCCTGAATTATCTGTGTTCACATGGGCATTGATTTATTCAGTCTTTTTAGGAGTTTTACATGTCCTCCTTTATTCATTTATTCATGCAACAGAAAGTAAAACAAAATTTAATATTCCTCTTAGCTTAGGCTAAGTAGGAATATTACACCGATCCACAGTAAATTTAATTTCTATCTAATGCACCACCATGTTATCCTTCTCTATGGTCCCCCAATAATTTTTTCAACCAAATCCTAATTCTGATTATCAAGTTGCACATCAATTTAAAAGAGATATTTTTCCTACTCACTCCCTTACTGAATGTAATGCCATATCTTTTGGAGAGGGGAGAGGAGTGAATTTAGAAACTTCCCCTATTACCACAGAAAACTTACATCAGAAATAAACTTTAATCCATAAACCATTAGAGGAGAACAATATAATTGGAACTTGTTCGAAAACTATTGTTGAAGCTCACCAAGAAGAAAATCCTAGAATTTCCCTGAACCACCCTTGTCAATCTGAAGAGAGAAAACATCAAGTGGTGGAAGACTTGTACAAGTTGGAGAACCTTGAATATGTGGGTCCTATTGAAGCCTGGTTCTAAAAAATTTTTAGCACACATCATTCACTCATAATTCGACAACTCAAGGTACCATATCAATCAAAGCAACTGGTTTCTCATACTCTAGTATGCATTTAATTTTTCATTTTAAAGTGGAGTGTGAGCATATTTAGTCTTTTTTCATGCACTTGGTTACATTGGAAGTATTCCTAGACTTAAAATGGATATTCATCTCTTTAAAATAGGGTAGGGTAATGAATAAATATGCCATCTAAAATAAAATTGTATAGGAACACTCTTGAAATTGTGATTCCCTAATGTACAACTTTGGAAATTTCTGTTATTATGCACTCTCGTGGGTAGACTTGTCAGAAGAAATTCACTCTCAATGCCTCATATTTTATAAATTGACTCTTATTACTGACCAATAAATACTATCCATATTTTTTTTAAGACCCTTTTTGAAGGTATTGATGAGAATCTTCCTACAGTGGATCATGCCTACAAAACTATAAAACATTTTCATAAGAACCCTGGCATGATCAATTTGAGGAATGTTTTTGGCATTGTCTAATATGTTTTATTTAAAATGAGTCTTCAAGGTAGAAGGGACAACAAGTAAATATTAATCATTAAAATCTTTTCATGCCATCCCATACTCTTAAGTAGTAGAATCGCTTCCCCAACTATTGAGTAACCTATTTAAGTTTGATTATAATCATATTTTTTATATAAGCTAGATTAATTGATGGATAGGCAGTCTCATTATGAGCCGACCTACCATGATCATGGGGCCTAATGAGAATGGCATTACTGAACTGGTCACCAAGCTAGGGTAATGGCTTTCAGTTGAAAATCTGGAAGACAAGATATCTCATCATGAGCCCACTTGTTCTTTCTTATTAGTTCTAGTGAATGGAACTGTCATTAACTGGTTACCAAGTCGGCACAGTGGCCTTCAATTAATTTCAAACAAATGTAAATTATTTCAAAAAAATCTGAATCTATATCTAACAATTTGACATAGGAACTTCGTGGGTTTAAAGGCATCCCAGTTGAGGCTATTGACGCCTGCTTACAACAGGGCCATGCCTGTGATATTAAATTTAACTTCACACTATGATTTACTTGGTTATTTTTGTCTTCCTGAATTCATTATCATATATCTTTGAGAATGGATTCATGATCCTTCTGGTGTTATTCCTTGGAGTTCTATCTTTTTGGAATAATTTATTTTTATTGACGTGAGACCCTTAGTGTACGTACCTCACCTTGCCTAGAAAAGAGGAGCTTCAACTATATGTGGATAATGGTAAGATGATCACTATGGGAAAGTATTATTATGATTACTTTTAACACCATGGATTTCAAATCATGTCACTCATATTTACAATGACGATATTAAATTTTTATGGACATTTTATGCCTTGGAAATTTTTATGGAAATTTTAATAACTTGGCCATTTTATTCAATAATAAGTCCATGCTTGCAATTTGGTATTCCTATGGTACCTTTTGTGTCCGATTTTCTTGAAATAAGTCTAAATAAACAAAGAGTCTAGTAGACACTTTGTTTTTGGAACAAGCTCTATCTAGTGAAGGAGATATTGGTCACATAGAATTGCAGGGACATTATTACGAGTGTCCATAAATGTTTTAATCTTGACTTTTTCCAAGGGGATGACAATACAACAATTTATTTCCTTGCATGAGGACATACAAGAAGGTTAGCTTGGGGGGATGTTGGGCCTCTATTTTTCCTTGCTTTATATCACATTTTACTCGAAACCCCTCATGCTTTTGTTTAGCTTGAATAGTTATTGTCGTAGTTTTGTGCATTCTCGAAGATAATAAGTAAGTATTTGTTATTCCCTTATTTTAACGAGATTTAAACATTAAAAGTATCGTTAATAATATTTTTTGTGTTTGCAGGTTTGAAAGTGAGTTTATTATATGCCTATTCTAATAGAGGCCAAGTCCATGTGCCACGCATTCCTGGACCAACACTCCTACACAAGCATTCTTGCACCAATTTGGAGCTTTGATATCTTAAAATGCTTTCGGGGAAAATAGAAAATGGTTATGAGGTTATAACACCTTTCCATAATTTGGATTGTACCCAGGCCACATGTGTGGGTATCTAGGAGAAATATATTAAATCTACTCAAAATCCGCATAGTTTCTAAATGGCCAAGTTTGACCTCGGGTTTCGTGCAGATGGAGGTGAATCACAGAAATATAAGAGAATGGGTTTTTCAAAAATATCACCAATTACCTAGAACCAAAACCATTTCATAGATTTGAATTATTCCAAAATTTATGCACTACTCTTCGAAGAAATTTTATAAAAGATATTTTTTTCCAGAATTCTAGAAAACGCCCAGCCAACAGTATCCATACTGCCTATTTCCTCCTCAATTTCACGCATATCGTAACGAATCTTAAAATTTCGAAACATTGGTTTTTTTCATAGCATAGGAAATTGAGTGATATGCGAGTTGTTTTCTAGAATTCGTAATGGTTAAGATGATAAGAATGGTTCATTGGAGGCAGTTTTGTTAAAAATACATATTTTTCCAAAATTCTAGAAAATGCCCAGATTTGGAAAATTCGTATTAAAAATTCATTTTTTCAATATGGAAACAGTTGTAATGATATTCTATTTTATTAATATTAGTTGGGACTCAATCACCATGTTGTTTTCAAAGGAATAAATTGTCTAAAGCTAAAATTATCATGTAAAAATATTATAAAACAAAGGAGTTATGCAAGTAGAAAAAAAAGAAGCCATTTTTCATTGTACCTTGATGCTGAGGAGCCGAGTGTTGGGGGTTCTACACCTTGCTCCCTCCCTGTGGGTTGGATTCAACTTCATTATGTACATTTTCTCAATCGAAATATAATATAAAAGGATTGCTCCATCTTGTTTCAATTCTGCATTTTAATTCTTTATTTTTGCGTCACTCAGTGCTGAAGTTTCAAGTTTCCAACCCATCTCGTTCTCCCTTTCTCTTTTGTTTCTTCAAAGGTGTGTGTTGATTTTGTTTAAATGAAAATTGTGGATTAAAATTATGTTTCATTATTTCACAAGAGTTCTAGTTCTATTTCATTGATATTCATTCTGTGAAGGATCCATGGTGTGAATGTTAATTAAGTTTGATTTACCTTCAGTAATTTCCTTTTCTAAATCATAGTTTACTTTAGCCAGTATTGTGCAATCATGTTATTCCTGCACTAGTGCATTTACAATTCTATAACTTGATTTTGTTGGTTCATCACATCAAATATTTTTCATTCCTTTCTTGCACATAGATTCGATACATTTCTGCAAGTGAGTGTTCATTATCAGAGAGAATTAGTTTAATATAAAGAGTTAAAATCTTAGGGATTAAATATTATTTGGTAATTAAGGAATGAACGATGTTACAACGTATTGATTTGTACCTTCACTTTACACTTTTAAATTAGGGATTAAAACTCATTTTGAATTATTAAAGTGAACATTTATAAATTAAAAAGGATTAAAAGGTGGATCTGATTTATGTGGGTAACTATTACAGGGATAAAAAAAAAATCATACTTAGATAATTTCTTTGACTGCATGGAATATTTCCTTGATTGAAGAAAGTATGATTTGGCTTCTGAAGTTCATTTT
Organism: Pinus albicaulis; assembly: GCA_034641835.2. Taxonomy (NCBI): domain Eukaryota; kingdom Viridiplantae; phylum Streptophyta; class Pinopsida; order Pinales; family Pinaceae; genus Pinus; species Pinus albicaulis. The sequence continues at coordinate 620,879 of JAXQQM020066277.1, forward strand.
TATTTTGAATTCTATTTTCATTTCAAAGTTCAGTTTGGTTGAAGCATTCTTTTTTTTGTGGAAGTTATTTCAGAGTTCTGTTCACGTTTGCAAATTATTTTCATAGTTAGCACACTCTTAAATTTTCTCCTAAAATTACTTGGAAAACTTGGTGGAGGAACCTCTTTTCCGGTACAAGAACTAATATCCTGATATAGGAACAGAGTGCTCTAGTCTTAAGGCTGAGAGCCCCTGCACAAAGACATAAATCTCCAGTGTAAGTGTAAAAAATACTTCCAGCACATAATCCTTGTGCTTGTACTAGTGCAAGAAGATCACAAGAGTATAGGAATAACATCTTAGTGCAGGAAGGAAAATCCTTAAAGAAAGAAAATCTCTTCAAGGGCCAAATTGTTAATCTGTCAACAACTGTACTAAAGATAAATGTAGAATATTACCTCGGTAATTATGATTGTTTGCAGCAGCTTGAGAGTTCATTTTATTTATTTTGCAAAGTAATTTATTTTTATTTCATTTTCCATAATGGTGTGGTGTCATTGTATTAACTAGTGCATGTTGTTGAAGTCCTTCTCTGGAATTTCTAGTGTTTCTCCTCTAAGTTTACAAACTCTCGGATTGACTATTAAATGTTAGGTTGTTTATTATGCCCAACAAGTGGACCCTGAGACATCCAATATAGATATTATTCCACCATATATTTGTCACTATCCTCCTCCTCTTTATCAAAATCTGATGGATCCTCTTCTCCTTCTTCTTCTTCTACATCGCCCAATTGTGAAAAGTATAGTCTGTGAGTACAACATTATCATTGTCGACACCTTTGTAAATCGAAGGTTTCGTTCACTTCTTGGAATTTTTGCGGCATCTTCTAATTATTCAAGGCTGGCGAAAACCAAATCTTCAATCATAGAAACCACTATCACAGTAGGGGTGTTTGGATTATTTTTCAGAAAAATAAGGAAGATTTTGTACTCCTAGAATTAATCCAATAGCCTTTCCAAACTTATGGGTTATAGGATGGATGGCCCAAATATGATCGTAATATATTTCACAATTGTGTACAAGCTCTGATTGAGAAGATTCACCAACTTCAGGAATGTGAGAAAGGGGGTGATGGGAATGTTGTTGCGTTGACCAAAAGATTGAAGGTGTGGGTTGGTGAAGTTATCATCCATAAAAAATTGGATACCCTTACACTACCATAAATATTGGAGGTGATAGACCCGCCAACATTTAGGGGGTCTCTGTGATATGTTGTTACAATTATACCTCACACCGTTTGGAATAATAGCCCCATATAGAATATGGTTTGGTTTCCAAATTCTTAAATATTTTCATCACTATAAGTATCAAAAAGAGAGAATATCATAATAGTTCCTTCAAAAATAAAGAAGGTGTGCTTGGTGAATGTTCAGTTGTAGGCGTTTCAAAGATATTATATTGGAGAGGGAAAGAGTAAAGTGAGCATCTAAGAGAGAGGTAATAGTACTACTCTAGTAGAGACAAACACAACCAAGAATGATTCATGTAACATCGAATGGAATAGTCCATAAAATATGTGACAACCAGTCAATGGGAAATATTATTATATTATCCTGCGGAATATTAAACAAGGAAGGTATAGTGATAACAACCATTACATCACATTATCAATAAGGTAAGTACTAAAATAACTAAAATAGTACAACTAATTTAGCACATATGAAAGAAAATATGAAATACAAACATACACATAATATTCTTACAAATATTGATAATGCATGCATGAAGAATGTGATGGCCATGAAGGCTTATCCTATTAAGTAAAATTTCCAAGACACATGTATACAATGAACACAAATACTTCCATTATATGAGCGTTGGAGCCACTCCTTGATACTCAAAAGAAATAGCTTATCTCTTAAATGTCTTGTGGAAGGATCCAAGGTGATTCTTTTTTCTTAAAATGAGGGTGTATATATAACAATGAGAAGATGATGCTTCACCTTCCTTGTGACCCTCCTTCTACCCTCGTGACTGTTTGAATTCCTATGAATTTTCAACTTTACATGATTCTTCATATTCCACACATTTCCTTTGGAATTTTAGTTTACAATACATTTTCGAAACATGAATTACATAATCCACCATAATCATGTGGGATGTGAAAACTCAAGACATGACACTGCTAACATGGACTAACTAATGATGTGGAAATTTCAAGCTAGTATTTTTGTTGTGTGTAGAGTTTCTTCTTGGTAATGCTCTCCTTTCCACCTCCATATGGCTTGGTGATCAGGAATATTCAATTACCTCATGTCTTCAGTTGTGATCGCAAAATTGTGTCCCTTTTATTTCTCACAGTTAATCAGCTTCCATACTCAACTACAAGGATTTGTCTCGGCACGTTTTACTTATTCATATCATTCTTAATTATATTTCCATGGAATGATACCTCTATCTAAAATTCAGTCATGATGAGAGGACATCAATCCAAAAAACCCCTAGTCTAAGATAGTGCATATTGATTCATTGACTTAGCCAGAGCTGGATGACAAGCTGGGATAGGGTCTAGGCGACTGTACAAATTTGTAGTCCAAGAAGTCAGGTGTGAAAATTGTGCCTTGAGACTCCAAAATGGGCAATCTAGGCTAGCCTTAGGAAGAAAAGTATGCAATTATGGAGGTCAGTGTGGCAGATTGAGGGAATGGGCACTGGACCAAAAAATTTCATAGTTCTGGGAGACAAATTATGTGTTTGAGGATAGAAAATTTTTGATTGATTTCATAGTGTGATTAGTATGATGTGATGTGTCTCCAAAAATAATATTTGTAGCTTGGGAGAGGAAACAAGGATGAGGGATGAAAACCTCTACCGAAGGTATTCGTCACTATCTCAAATAACATAATTCAACACACATGAATAAATGATTTGAAGTCAAATATGTGAGAAATTGTTTAATTAATAGTCGATAGTGGAAATAACTAATATACATGAGGATGGACATTGATAAGGATGATCATCTCCAAGATGAACAATACAATATACTATGTGAATGAAGGAGTATATGTATAACACTCATATAATTGTTCAATTGGGAGACAATATTAAAAACCCTTAATCAAACACATGGAAACCTACCAGTAATGTGTGCAGGCACAAAGGTACTATGTTGTTTCTTAATACTCTTCCCAGATAATATGTTGAAGTTGATAGGAAGGGATATATCAAAACTAGACAATAAGGAGTTCTACATTAATTGACATGAAACATGGAAAAAGTGATTGATTTGAAATTTAGTGTAGAAAAATTGGATGAAGAGACATAGGGAAATAGGACATATGTTCAAATGGTTGATAATGTCAACAAACAGTGAATGATCCCTTGAATAATAGAAGGAACGACACTTAGGATACCAAGAAGCTTAGACTTGAGAACATGAAGAGGCGAAAGGGATGAATAAGAAGAGACATGAAGGTATTAAGGCAAGACACATAATGTGCTAGCTTTTGCATAGAAGCTAGAAAAAAGGGGAATATGTTGGTTAAGTCCCAAGTGTAAGGGATGGACAATAGATAGCTGCCAAAAATTTGAACTAATATAGATATTATTAACCACGATTTCTTCCATTTTGTTTCCCAATATACTTATGCTTAACGAGTCAATAAATGGTAAAATCAACATTATTTTCATGTTTAAAGAGTCTGAAATGAGGTCAAAGAAGAATCCATGAGGTACATTTGTCATGGTAGATGACCATGTCTGACAAAGATTTAATAGTATACCTAACAAAGTCCATTTTCCATAGTTATTCCATTGAGTCCGAATAAAGTGATAAACATATGCTCAATAGATTTAGTTTGTCATTTTGTTATGAATACAAGGGGAAAAAACTAAAATTGCTATTTGAGAGAGTAAAATTCTATGACCCTATCTAATTTAATCAGAAATATTTCAGAATATTTCTAATTAAACTTGATATTCTTCGTAAAATTTTCTATGACTCAATCGAAGAAAAATCATGGTACATTTTCAGTTTAGGGAGTGAGAAGTAGATAGAAAAAGAATGGCTAAAATCTTCTTCATGGAAATTTTATGATCCCGAAGAAGTAAAGTCAAGTTTTATGTGTGAGAAAAAAACCCTAAAAAGGAGGCTCCTTTGGGCATGAAACTATTCAAAAAAAATCTTAGAAATAACATTAGAATATAAGAAACATGTTGAAAATTAGTTAAAACAATTGATAGAAATAAAATTGAGGAAAAACTACATAAAAATGACTAAATTAAGGTTCTCCATACCTCAAAATCTATAAATAGGAGTTAGAACTCCTCATTTGCATAATTTCAGTTGTGGAGATATTTTTATGGGTGAAAGGTAGCAGAGGTATCAAGATGATATTCTCACAATTCGAGCAACCATTTCAACTTTTGTATTTTCCTGGTGAGAGATCAGATACTAGGAAAAACCCTAGGATTGCTAACCTGATAACGTGGGTTTACTTTGTAATAGTTGCATTGTAATGTGTTTGTCACAAGAGAAGGACAACTTATAAAATGCTAATATGCACTTGGAACCCATGTTAGCTTGACAACAAGAAAAAAATCATTTACTTATCAGTATACAACAAGTTAAATGTGGTTAATACTAATCTAAAAGGGTTACTGTGCAAGTGAACTCTGACCAAATTCCTATGGAGATAGAACGTCCATATAAAGGTTGAGTTGTAAATTCTTAAAAATGTATCATGGTTGGAATTTCTAAGAATATTTTACTTGTTAAAATATACTCAGATTGATCTAATGAAGGCCCAGGAAGATCTCTTGGCAAGAAACATTCATATGTGCAGCGAACACCAAGGGGTGTTCAAAGTGGGGGATCATGAGCTTAGAATATAAAAATATGATATCTATTTCCTCATCGATTTATCATGCAGAGGTCCATGAGCTAATTTCACAGGTGAAAGTCTTGATCCCAGAACCACAAGTGTTTTATTTGTGGGATATTTTACACTAGGTACACCCAAGGTAAGTAACAAAATTCAGATTGATACGGTGAGAGAGAGATCGTTGAGGTCTATTCTATCGATAATTGTTTGATTGATAGGGAAAAAAAGTTAGCATGTAGCAACTAAAGCCTTGATGCGTCTAGCACTAGATTGCATACAACCACATGTGATTGACTAGTGCAAGAGTTTTATCATGGGTGTTAAAGCATAATTGAAAGCATGTAAAACGAGGGCCAAACAAAATTTTGGGTATGGTACATTGATTGTCTATTTATTTCTGGAGAGATTCCCATGATGAGGCCATGGGTGAGTATATCATTGTATGTCCCTAGAGGTCCAAGAATACAAAGGTGGACTCTATTGATGCCTGAAACAATATGGGGGCTAGTTACGATACATTTTAATGAAAAATTATTTGCATGGTTTGGTAGACATATCCCTACGATTGACGATTTTCCATATGCAGGAATGAACTACATATTGGATCATAAATCAGTATTTTTGCTAGACATTAAATGGGAGCCATAAGGCAGTAACATATATCAATGTAAAATTGTCTTTCAGATTCTAAATTTTATGCATTTTTTTATTTTATTTTTATACAACAAACAGACAAGAGTAAGTTTGGCCTGACACAAATGTAGTCGTGGCTCGTCAAGTGGGTATGCCTCAAAGAGCAAGACGTGGTGAGTAGTTGGTTGGGGCCAGAGTAGAAGTAGGGGTTGTGAGAGCTCCTAAAGAGGGAGATGATACATAGGGCCTACGAGAGTGTTATAGGTAATTTTGTCACATATGGTCAACAGGCTTGAAAATTGGATCAATCAACATCTGTGAACATGTTGTCATCATCCCTTCACAAAGACCTAAGAATGACCTCTCAAAAATGTTCGATTTTCTAGGATTAACTACTCAAAGTTAGTGTTTTTGAACCTAGTGCGCCCTTCCCCTTTAGCCAGCTATGTTCATTGTTGGTTTCTCCCTTCTTCACCAGCACTGATCATAGCTAACTGCTTCATTCAATAGGTGCGCTCATTCTAGAAATCCAGTAAAATTAAAAGGATTTTTGAAGTTTCCTCTTCCAGAAGCTTCCAAGGGTTTTTTTAACCATTTACCATGGATAAGAATCTTGAATCCCATCTTATCATACCTTGGAGACCTCACCTCTTATCCCTTGAGCTCATCCTCTGAGCATATGTGGATCTCAATCCAATTATGGTAAATCCCAACATTAAGGAAATTTTGAGGTTCTAAGGAAATTATAAAATAATAGTGGAAATAATAAAATAAAATTTGATTACATCATCAAATTTTAGAGGGAAAAAAGAAAAAACTACTTTGTCAACTCGTATTTTAAACTTATATCCAAAATTCTTTACTCAAATTTCAAGTGGGAGTACTGGTTGGATGCAAAATTTAATTCCTCATCCAAGTAGTACCCATGCTACATACTTTCGATCAACCCTGCTACAAGAAAAACGAGAAATGCATGAAAAATGTGATTTCAATCATGTTTTTAATGTATTTATCATTTTTCGTGTAGCAGGGTCCATCAGAATCATGAAACATGGATACTCCTTGGATGAGGAATTAAATTATGCATCCAACGAGTACTCCCGCTCGAAATTTGAGTAAAAATTTTGAGAGATAAGTTGAAAATACGAGTTTAAAAAGTAGTTTTATAATTTTATTATTTTTTATTCTTTTTTACCCTTTTACTTAAAAAATGGTGAACCATCCCCCATGGTTGACATCATCATCTTGAATCCTATTGGTTCTTAAAAAGTTTATTTTGGTTGTACATTTTTCTTAGGAGGCCCATTTTAGACCTCAAAATTCCCCTAATGAACTACCTCACCTTTTCTATAAATTTACTACCATTCATAACATCAGGGTTGGCTTTTGGAGACTCATCATGCCCTCATGTTTCTCCACTGAACCTAAATGAGTCATCATTTTCATGCATTAGGGTGACATTTAGGTGTTCTTAGTGACAAGGAAGGACAAGTCTAAGACTAAATATTATTGTTGGTTTTAAACTCTTTCATATTTCTATTTATACAAAGAGTATTGTATTTTCCTATATGTTTTTTATTATGGTTACATTCATATATTTAGATGCTTTGTGGATTCATTGAATAGAGATGTTAGATTATGCTACTTGGTTGTTGTGGATCCTTTTCTTAGTTTAGTTGTGTGTGCAGGTTATAATGATAGAATTTGGAGCTACAAATGGAGCTTAAAACCAAGGCAGAAATAAAATATTGCTATATATTCAAGGTAAGGATCTTTCCCAATATCTAAATTTACTAAGGAAAAATATATATTCTTTGTCTTATGTTGTTCTAGACCATTCCAAAAGGTCTAGGGAATTCATCTTTCTCTGTAATTGTAAATTTTACATAAAAAATTGGTGACTCCGCTAGGGATAGATTTCTCCCCTTAGAGGTTTCCTTTACCTTAACACCTTTTTTAGCTCTTGAAATGACCTTGATTTCCTCACTCCGACCTTGATTGACCCTAACAAAACCCTTCTCTAAGATTGATTTTATGTTTTTTGTCATATTTTGGCTAAATATTCCTCAACACACCCCTCGGTATGGAGACAAATCACTTTAGTGCACCTGATCCTTCTCTCCATTCGCGCTGCAGAGCATTTGTGCATGTTCTACACCTACTCTAATCCCTGTAGGATGCAAAAAAAATATTATTCTTCATTTCTCTCCGATTTTCTTTGTTCCGGTTGGTTTTCCTTCTATCCCTAAGTGTATCTTGCTCTCTTATTTTTTATCTAGTTTTATTTTGGTCTTCTTATCCTTTGATAATAATTTGTTTATATCTTTCTTTCTTCTTTTCATTTAGGTCATTGGAAAAATTCTTGCTTTCCCATTGATCGTTTGAATAAATTGATAATAAAATCATCATTTTTTGTGGTTTCTCCTATCAGTGATTTAGCAATCATCTTATTTTTCATTTCATTCAAATATTAAGAGGATTGAAAAAAAAAATATCATCATTTTTCATATTGCATTGCATTTAGCATTTTTTGTGTGAAATAGGAAATTGGAACAGTTGCATTAGGGAATAACACAATTTCTTTTCTGCATTTTGTATGGTGCACTATTCTTTATTTATGCCTCCCATATATATATTTTCATTGAAATAAAATATTTCATTTTATCATTCTAGATTACATATTTAGGATATTCAGGTGAAATTCATGGTGACCCTTGTAATCTGAAATTTAATTCAAGAAAAAATTTCAATTTTATTGAATCAATCTTAAGGAGCATTTTTAACATTAACAAAAAAAATTAGATATCTAGGCTAGAGACATGTACCAAAATCTTTAAGTGTAGGATTTTTCGTCTTTTTTTCACATTACATGCCGGTGGTCATATCGTGTTCAACTTAAGTAAGTGTATAGGAACGTTCTCCAGATAACTATGGGTATATTGGGGGGTGCTCAACACATGAAAATTATATGGGAATGCTCTCATGATATGGTTACACATTAGACAACACTACTACATTTTTTTCTTACACGTACCTTAGGGTATATTTTTGAATTACCCACCAAGTTTATATCTCCTCGTAGGTAACTGATTCACCGACTTGTACAATATGACACACCAACCATATAATTCAATGATATTTACTTCCCTCACATAAATACTTAGTTTACCAAGGTGGTATATTGTAGTTCAGAGTAACTTGGTAACCATTATCTGCTTAATTACCCCTTTATTTTATTTTTTATTTAATTTGTAAAAACAATCTATTGACCATGGCTCAACATCCTCACCATATAACAACTCTTTAGTGGATATTAGGTTGAGACCAATGGAAAAAGTTACCAATTCTACCAATCAAGGAAACCCCTTTGCCAAGAATCCTATTCGCTTTCCTTATTTAGGAAATATTGGTGCTCCTTATATGGAAAGGTTGTTCCTTCCCAAATTTACCATTGGTTCACCATTTTGGTTATTTTCAACCTCCTTGGTTTCGAATGTCCAAAATTACTTAGAACCAATTATCCTTCCACATGAACAAGTTGATCCTAACGTTAACCCTTTACCTTCTTTGTCTATTCGGTCTTCTTCCTATTCTTCCCATTCCTCTTGTAAAATCCTTATAGTAACCAGGTGGATAAGAATAAGAAGGAAAAGAAGATTGAAAATAAGTAAAATAAGCAAAGGGATAACCAAGAAACTATTGGTACCAATGCAACTAGTATAGAGAAACCTTATAATCATCCCCACAAAGTTAAATTCCCTTGAAATTTGTGTAAGGGTTACCACCTTCTTAGAGATTATCGTGGTATTCCCTAAGTATTAGAAGTGTGGTCAACAGGTTCACATCAGCCTCTTTCATTAGCTTTTAGATATCATGTTGGTGACAACCATCGAGTAGTGATCATAAGATCCATGGGAAAAAGGGTAAAGTTAATTTTCCTTATAGGTTATGTGAATGGAAACGTCCTCTTCACATTTTTCCTTATATGTATTAAGCGTCAAAAGTGTTGGAAAACCTTACATATTCTCATCCTCGTCTTCCAGCTAGTTCTCAAAATATTTCCCCCAGTCCTCCTTTAGTTGATGAAGTGATTAATATAAATACAACTTTAGTCAATATTGATCTTAGTGAATCCAATGAGTCTATTCCTGGCCAGACATTGGTAGATAAAATGGTTGACTCGATTCCATTTTTTGGCGATCATACCTTTCCCATAGAGAGTGAGGTTCATACTGCTCATTTTCTTATCATTTATTCATATTCCAATGAATTGTGGGAAAATCCTCATGTTCCAATGGTAGAGGGGGGAAATCCTATAATTCCCAGAGCACTAGGAGGAAACCCTCTCATTCCCGCAATATAGAGGATTAGTTCTCTCATTCCTATAGCATAAGGGGGAAGTTCTCCCATTCCCAAGGGCACCCTCTCCAAGTCATATGGTTACTTAATTTCATTGGAGTCAATTGGAACAATATTGTATTCCTCCTTATGTGCCCTTCCGTATCATAGTACATGATTATAATATGCCCATACCCAACATGGTCATAGAAAAAGGTGCAACTATTAGTATTATATCCTCAATTTCTTGGAAATATTTAGGTTCTCTATTTATTTATATAATTAATATATCATTTCGAGAAAATTTAAAAGTTTAAATATAATTATATTTAATAATATATTATTTTCAGTAATTTTAATGTATTTATAAAAAATTCTCATTATTGACATGTAGGTTTAACTTGGATGGTTTTCCAATGAAAATTAACATATTACGAAACATTTATATTGTGAATTTTTAATTTTACATGGTTTACGGTGAAATTTTAGAATGCCAACATTTTTAATTTAGGTTTACATTGAAATTTTTAAATGTTTAAATTTATATTTACATTGCGTTTGGGTCGAGCCATTACTCAATGGTTTCTTTTCAACAATTCTCTTTTCATCTATGAGGACACAACTCAATGTGAACACTACATTCCCCATGCTTGGAGTTTCTTTAGTTGTAGCAATCTCTTCCTTTTGTTCTACAAGATCTATATGCTCATCATAAATTATCGTGTCAATAAAATTCATAACAAGAGCATTCATGTTATGGTTCCATAGAGGGCATGTAGTTTCTTCTAAGGGGTAAAATTCTTGGTTGGTAGTGGATGTATATCCCTCTCAGGGCTTCTTGGTGCACGAGGCAGACACTCAAATTAGTTGTATAGTTACAAATACATTACACACATTTGTATACTAATGGATAATCGACAAAGCGAGATATTGAAGGATTACCTCTTTGTGAACATCAGATCCTATGGAGAGCACTAAGCGACATGGCTGAATTCCTTCCTCACTGGATCCAAGTGTAGATCCTGCAAACAAACAAAGGACTCGTGTAATATTTAGAGTGGTATCACTTACTAGTAATTAAACAAGTATATAATGAACATTAAACTATGAAAATCTCAGCCATTTATATCATGCTTCATAGAAAAATGAACAGAAAATGTGACACTGAAACATAAAATGGACAAAATAGAGACAATTCTATTAATATATACGAGGTAGGATTACAACCGTTGGTTGAACCAAACCCTCCTCTGTCTTCTGACTCCTCTCTCTCTCTCTCCTCCATCACCGAGTGTAATGATACTTGGGCTAAGAGTTCCCAATGAACCTTGCCAATCCTTAAGCCTCACAATCAATAATGAAGTTCTGATCTACACATGATCAAACCTTTGACCTTTGACCAAGAGCCCAAGCCTCCAATTTATAGGAATTGGGTAGGACATACCTTGCCAATCCATTCAATAAGTTTGAATGGGGAAAAATATTGATGTTTCCTTGTCTTTATTTCCTTTTTCCCTCTATAAGTGTTAATTTGTGTTTGGAAACATCCAATAAGAGGTTTGTACCGTAGGTTGCTACTTTTGAACTAACTCATTCTGAGAAAAAACAGGAAAGGCTAGTTATTTTTTGTGGGATTTTTCTGTTTTTTCATGAAAACATAGGTAACGTTGCCCCTAAGAAAGACAAGGTGCTAACCTTGGCACTAACGCTCCCTTTGAATGCCTGAGATGTGTTATAACTTGAAACAACTTTCTCTGGGGTGCCTTACCTTCAAAAAATGGGTCTCTGTTTGGTTCATTTTCTTCCTTCCATGTTTTTGTCTCCTCTGAGTTGATGAGGAGATCATTTGTCCTATAACAGATTCCCCATAAAGTGTGAGGTAAAAGGTAAAGATGATGGTTGAAATAATTTATAATATATGTAGTAGAGTGCGAGGAGTTGGAGGACTGAGGAAAACATAAAACAACAACATATGTCATAAATATAAGTATATGTCCTCATTTGGGCATTCCCATGCTCAGTAGTTGTATCAAATGATTTCTATAGAATGATACATGACCAGTATGTCCACCAATAAGCACAATGTGAAATTTTGTATCATGACAAGATCAATCTAATAAGCTTTCTCTGAAAACAATATCGCAGCTTGGGCGAGGAAACATAGCTGAAATGATGTAAGCCTCAACCCAAGGTCTTAGTCGTCACTTCACTAAACTGCATATTTCCACACATGTGAGATTGAGTTGTATTCGAACATCCAAGAAATCGTCTGATTACCAGTCAATGATGAAAATAGTTAACAGACATGAAGGTGGCCATCGATAAGGATGATGGTCCCCAAGACACATAGTAAAATATATCGAGTGTGAATAAAAGGATTTGATGTCAAACACTCATAGAATCATTCGACTGGGATCCAAATAATGATCAAACCCAATCAAACACAAGGTAACCTGCCATTGACGCCTGCAAGCACCTGGGTACTGATGTGTTTTTGATAAAATTCCTAGATAAGATGTTGAAGTCGATAGGAAGAGATATGTCGAAAGTCAGGCATTGAGTCGTCCTACATCAATCGACACAAAACTGGAAAATATGATTTTTTTTTAATATAGTCAAGATAAAATGGGATTAACTAGTGATCACAAATGCTTTTTGGTATATGATGGCTTTTCTAATACATGAAGGAGTAGATATCTAGATCTTCTTGAACAATAGAAGGAACAATAACAGGGTAGCAGGCAGCTTAGGCTTATGAACACCAAACAGTGTCAGCATTTAAACAATGCAGGGGCATCAATTTCCGAAGGCTAAAATATTAGAATGGTAGGGTTCAGCTAATTGCGAGTGAAGTTTCTGGGAAGTGCCATGTTCAACATTTTTTACTCCCAAATCGACTTTCAAAGAATAACATAATAAGTATCCACTTTGTCCAAATTTTCCCCATCTGATTAAGTTTAACGAGTCCAGATGGGGAAACTAAGTTATCTTTTTATATATAGGGATTCTGGAAAAAATCATAAAAGAGAGCTCCAGGGGGGTACCTCTGTCATGTTTGGTAACCGAGCACAACAAAGGGAGAATAGTAAGCCTGACACAATTCCTTTTCTGTAAGTTAGTCCATTGAATCTGGATAAAGTGATAAACCTATGTTCAATGGACATCTACCTAATTTTGTTATGAGTACGAGGAGACAGAGTAAAGTTGATATTATTTGTGAATTTTTAACGAGTGAGACGAACAAAAACTTGATCCTCTCCATGAAATTTTAACGAGTCCATTGGAGAAGAACTCAGTTACTTTTTCTATTTTTTAACGATATAGAAAAATATAGAAAATAATGGCTCATAGTTCTTCATCGTGGTAGTTTAACGAGCCTGATGAAGTAAACTCAAGGTTTTTTCTATTTTTATGAGCTAGAAAGAATCCCTAGAAAGAAAGTTAAGTTTGGGTTGAACACGGTCAAATATGCACATGAACACTAACAACTCATCAGAGCATCGGCGATTTTAAAAAACCAATAGTTGCGACAAGACATAGTGGAAATTTACCAATTTTAACAAACTAGATGAGTGAGTCATGTTGAGCCTCAAAATTGTGCTTTATTTCACCTCATTTTACCTCATTTTCCCTTGTCCATTGCTATCCTAGACCCAATTGATCAATGAATATAGTTAAAATTACTTCTAGAATGATTTACATGACTGACTTGCTAAGTTTTGTGATTTTTTCCATTGTAAAGCATTTTGACCGGAACTAGCTGCAGAATGCAGACATTCCGTAGCTAACCGGAGATTCTGCAGCTACCTTCACGTTTGAGTATGTTCCAGGTGGTCTCTCAAGGAAAACCGCATATGGGCATAATCCACGTCATGTTTACATGGTTCGTTGCTCATCATGGAGGAAGAAACGAATTCTGGGTACGGTTTTGGAACGTGGGAACATATTTAGAAAAGCAGACTTCTATTAGGACTGTATCAGTCCAGATGTCTTTTTCCTCTTCACGCAGCCACTTCAAGAGTCCTAATGTGATTCCGATAAGGAAAGACAGTGTTCCTGAATTATTGCAAGTCTTGTTATGTGCATTTGCTTTATAAACACTTGGGAAACCGAGATTTTATGTTAGATTTTATGTTAGATTTTGTTTAGACTCTGTGCTACATTTCTGAAGACGCAGAGTGTTATGTTCAAGTTCTTTCATCTTTAATGAAGCAGACAGTGTTGTTGTGAAGGCGTTGATTTAATTTGGAGTTGAATTCCGTCAGGTGGTAGAGGGCCCCTCCCTCTTGCACTGATTTATTTTGCGTAAATTAGATAAGTCTTTTAGCTGCCTTTATGTTTTGAATTTGAATTAATAGTTGTTTTAATTAGCTACTGTAGTTGTACTCATTCTAACTCTTCCACAAGAATAATCTCTTCCAAAAGACTATAATGATGAATGGGAAATGACTATAGTATTTTAGGATTAGAAGTTGAATTCATAGTTGTTTTTAATTAGCTACTATAGTTGTACTCATTCTAACTCTTCCACAAGAAGAAAGCTCTTCCAAAAGATTATAATGATGAATGGGAAATGGCTATAGTACTGTAGGATTTAGTTGTAATTTTTGTTGTTCACTATCACAGTTACACTTGTTCTAACTCTTCCACAAGAAGAAACTCTTCCAAGAAATTCTTAAGAAGTTCAAGACATGACCGTGATAATGAATGATTTAGTTGTGTGTTTGTACTAAGTATCATCTCTGTTCTTGCTCTTAAATGCTTTCCCAAGACATCATAATGACGAGTAGGATATGGATATGATATCTTAGTTTTTCATTTTCTTTCAGTCCTTTACGTTTGCATTTGCACTCAATTACACAGTCAGAATTGTTCTAGCTCTTCCAAAAGAAGGAATTATTCCAAAATATCAATAATGATGGACAAACAGATTGTGTAATTTCATAGAATAATGCATGATAACATAGTTAGGATGCTTCGGAGTTTCATTGCACTTAATTCATGATTCAGTTATTTTATTTTGGGTTTGATAATGACTTGTAGTTTAACACTGTTTTAGGTTAGTGACACCTTAGGTTTGGTTGTAGTTCAACTCATTGCATTTGCACTCCACATTCAATTGTTATTCACTGCACATTAGATTATTTCAGTTGTTAGGATTAACAAAATAGCCTTCATTATTCACAAACCTCTTCTTGTTCTAAAATCCATAATTGATCTATAACCATATGAACAGAAGACAACATCATTTTAAGGCCTGAAGTACCTCTCCAATTTCCTCATCATTTCATAAATAGAGCTCTCCCTCAAAATACTATTTTGAAAAAGAAATCAATAACTCTTGAGTAAAGGTTTTGTGAGATTCAATTAAATTGTAGAATAGAACTAGGAACTAGTCCTAGAATAAAAGATCTTAGAATGGTATCAATGTTTTTCCTCCAAATCTGTTTCAAATCTCTAATTAAGGACAAAAATGTTGCATCATTGTAAGATTAGTTGTTTAACTGTTTAGTTAGAGGATTTGCATACTTAGTGATCATTTCTCAAGTTTAGTTTGTGTTTTGAATTATTTGTTTGAAAGTCATTATCAAGCTTTGCTTTTATTTAGTCATAGTTTAGATTCAGCTTTAGTGTTTCCAATTGCATTTGCCATTTGTTATCCATCAATTAGGTTTAACTCTGTTTTTAATCATCAGCTCATTTCCATCAACTTTCTAGGCATTTTCCTTGTGAACATAAAACCACCAAAAGACCAAAAACATCATAAATCACCATAAAAGACCAAAAAAATCACAAAACACTACACACAACGCATTAGGAAACAAGCACCTAGGTACATACAGTACACTTCACTTCAGCAGTTTACAAATCCTGGTTGACAATTAAATGAGCTCGGTTTAGGAGACTAGATTGAGACCAAACATTTTGGCGCCGTTGCCGGGGAAGTGAAAACTAGGTAACCTTTGTTTCTTAGCATCCAAAAACAATTTTATGCGTAGGGAGAGAGATTCAAGGGGAAGATTTATAAGCAGCAGAGGCAGAATTTTGATTTCTAGAACACCACTTGTTTCATCTAGAACCAGATCTAGTACATCTTCAACTCAAACCCATCTTCCATCCTCCCTTGATCCTGGACTTCTAGAAGATCTAAGGTCAACTATTCCATTAGAGAAACCTTCCACTTCATCCACTGAACCTGCCATAGAAGAAGACCTAAAGACTCCTAGTAGGGATACAAAACTTTCCACTTTCACAAGAGAGTCAACCATGGCAGAAGAAGGAGGAGGAGGAGTTTTTAATGGAGAAAACACACTATTTGGAGGAAGAGGTAGAGGTAGAGGAGAAGGAGGTAGTGGTGCAAATGGAGGAAGAGGTAGAATAGGAAGCTCTTTTGGGTTCCCTATACTTGATGAAGAAACCAATACAACCATGAAAAACATTTCACCCTCTGTCCTTCCAAACTTCTATGGAATTAAAACTGAAGATCCTGAAACTTTCTTATTCGAATTTGAAGTGTTGTGTAGAACTTATGACTACTTACAAGATGCTCAAAAACTGAAATTATTTCCTTCAACTTTGAAGGGAGCAGCATTGAAGTGGTTTATGAGTCTAATCAGTAGTTCTATTAGAACATGGGAAGACATGAAACAAGCATTTCTAGAGAGATACTTGAATTATTGTATGTCGGTTAATCATAAGGAAGAAGTGTTCAAGATGTTACAAAAAGAAGATGAAAACTTAGAAGATTTGTTGGAAAGATTTAATTACAACATCAAAAGGGAAAAAATGGAAAATCTAGATCAAGACACCTTAAAAGCTCTTTTGTTGAAAACAATTAGGGATGAATGGTTGGATATCCTTAACATGATGGGAAAAGGGGATATATCACAACTTACATTACCTGAAATATCTGAGTTATGTATTAACCTTTCAAGAGGGAAATCTAAAACTGTCAAAGGTCCAAGAGATCCTGCTCTTGCAAGGGCAAGCAAATCTGCTTCTGGGACAGTAAGTAGATCAGAAATTGGACACATGCTTGATGACTTTAAATCTGACATCTTAGGGAGTCTTAGTGAACAAATAGACACCCTTAAGATACAAAACAAGCAGAAGGCTGAATCTGATGCTTCAGTAATCTTTTGTCCCAAATGCAGAAAGAAACATGCCCTAAGAGAGTGTCCTTTGGATGTAAAAGTTATAGAAACCTGTGTCATTTGTTCTGAGAAACATGAGACCAAGAATTGTCCTTCTCTTCCTGGTCTCAAGGCTGTTTTTCGGGAAGAAACTCCTACAGATTCCACAGAGTCTCTTAACTTTGTATCTAGAATACCTTGGCAGGGACCTCAGACACAAGGATTCCATGATCAATTGTATAATCAACCTCCACCTTGGAATTCTTGGCAGCAACCTTGGCCCCAATTTCAAAATCAATCTCAATCTTGGGCACAAGGAACACAAAGTCCCTATGGAAGATCCTCTCCATACTATCAGTATCCACCATCCTATCCACCATATCCACATTTTTATCCTCAAAATCCTCAACAAAATTTTCCTCAAAATCTTCAACAAAACTTTCAACAAAATCCTCAACAACATCATCAGAACCAACCACATCAAAATCAACCACTTCCATTACCATTCCCTCAAAAATCCAATCAATTGCCAGCTCAACCCATATCAAACCCCAATAATAAAAACCCTCAGAATACATACATGATAGAAGGTTAACAATTTCCAACTTATTTAATTACTCCTCTAGACCTTAGTGATGTTCAACTTAGGTCTGGAAGGATACTTGAGAAGAGGAAACCTTCTGTGATCATACAAGAACAAGATAATTCTGAGAAAGACTCCCTACGGGTTAATAAAAGTCTTGAGGAAGACACATCCTTTCAAGACCAAAACATTGAAAAACTAAAACAAAAAGATCCAATAAATCCAACTCCTGTGTTAGAGCAACCATCCACATCTACTTCTATACCTCCCTTTCCGGAAAGATTACAAATTGATAGAGGTGTAGAAAAACAGATCATGGTGCCTAATTATGATTTCTTGGATGAATTGAGAAATGTTTGCATTAAAATTCCATTATTGCAAGCCATCAAGGAAATCCCAATTTTAGCCAAAACAATAAAGGAGTTGAGTATGAAGACAACAAAGAAAAGAATAAGAGAAACCAAGAAAATTCAAATGGTAGGACAAATAGCAGACATTATGATGGGTAAGATTACTATTCCAAAGTACCTTGACCCAGGAAATCCAGTTGTCAAAATTCACATCAATGGAATTGAAATTCAAAACACACTCATTGACTTAGGAGCAGCAATAAATATCATGAGTAGACAAATCATGGACAAGCTGAAACTTCCTAATCTTCTCTTTACACCCACACTATTACAATTAGCAGATAGATCTGTGATCAGACCAGATGGGGTAATAGAAGACATTCCAGTGTCCCTAGACTCTTGGGAGTACCCTATGGATTTCATGATCCTAACTCATAAGAATAATCTAGGAGGCCATCCTGTTATACTAGGAAGACCTTGGTCGGCTACAGCTGATGCTTTTATTAGTTGTAGGTCCGGTGATATGTATATTTCTGATGGTACTTCAACTAAGAGATTCACTTATTATCCTCCAGCTAGGACAATTACAAATCTAGATGACACTTAATGGATAGAGGATGAAGAAGATTTACAACCACTCTTCACAATTTCAGAAATTAGTGAAGATAATCAAATTCTGAATACTCTAGAAAACTTTGAATCCTCTCCAGAACAAAAACATGAATCATTTTAGGAGGGATCCAATATTGAGTTTTTGTCATCTATGCAGATGTCTCTTCATTCTATGGACAAGTTTGGCAGCTCTACAAGTGAAATTTTTCCAGGAAAAACTTTGAACATAAACAAGAACCTAGAAAAATCTCAACAAGAAGAGTTAATCAAAGTATTACAGAGACATTCTTCTCCATATGCATGGGAATACACTGACATGAAAGGGATAAGTCCCAAGACTTGTACTCATCACATCTATATAGAGGCAAATTTCAAACCAATCAGACAACCTCAAAGACGGATGAATCCAAATCTTAGGGAAATTGTCAAGGAAGAATTACAAAAATTGTTAAATGTTAAATTCATCTATCCTATTTCAGATAGTCAGTGGGTTTCCCCTTTAGTAATTGTACCTAAGAAAAATGGAAAATGGAGGGTGTGTGTTGACTATCGAGAACTGAATAAAGCTACTCTTAAAGACCATTTTCCCTTACCTTTCATAGATCAAGTATTAGATACATTAGCAGGTCAAAAGTACTTTTCATTCCTGGATGGATTTAGTGGTTACAATCAAATCCAAGTAGCACTTGAAGACCAAGATAAAACCACATTTACTTGTCCTTGGGGTACCTATGCCTACCAAGTATTGCCATTTGGATTATGCAATGCACCTGCAACATTCCAAAGGGCAGTATTAGGAATTTTTTCGGATCTAATACATGACTGTGTAGAGGTGTACATGGATGATTTCATAGTTTATGGGGACACATTTGAAGAGGCTTTAGAAAACTTGGAAAAAGTCTTAAAAAGATGTCAAGAAGCAAACCTTTCACTTAGTCATGAAAAATGTTTTATGATGTTCACTGAAGGTATTGTTTTAGGGCACCACATTTCAGGGGATGGGATTAGAGTTGATGAAGCGAAAGTTGAAGTTATTTATAACTTATCCATTCCAAGTTTTCAAAGAGATGTTAGAAGTTTTCTAGGATTTACAGGGTATTATCGGAGATTTATAGAAAACTTCACCAAAATAGCATCTCCTCTCTTCAAATTACTCACCAAAGATTGTGAATTTAAGTGGACTTATGATTGCCAGTTAGCTTTTGAAACCCTGAAAACCAAAATTTCTGAAGCACCTATATTAAGGGGACCTAACTGGAAGTTACCTTTTCATATCTCGACAGATGCTTCCGATACAGCTCTAGGAGCAGTATTGGGACAAAAAGATTTGATTCTCTATGCCATCTATTATACCAGTAAAAATTTGACTCCTACAGAGTTAAACTATACTGTAACTGAAAAAGAGTTTTTAGCTGTTGTTCATGCCATAAACAAATTTAGACACTATATAACAGGCTATGAAACTTTTGTTCACACTGATCATTCTGCAATTAGATACTTAATGAACAAATCAATCACTAATGGCAGAGTTATAAGATGGTTGTTGCTCTTACAAGAATTCAACATTACTATTTTAGATAGGCCTGGAAAACAAAACACAGTGGATGATTTCCTATCTAGAATCCAAAATATCAAAGATGACACTCCGGTTGAAGATCAATTTCCTGATGAATATATTTTTGCAATCTCTACTCAAACGCCATGGTTTGCTGATATTGCTAATTATTTAGTTTCAGGAAAATTTCCTTCAATTATGAATGCAAGGGATAAAAGAAAAATCATTAATGATAGTGCAAATTATTCATGGGTTGCTAATGAGTTGTACAAGACAGGTCCAGATTTGATCATTAGAAGGTGTGTTCGTGAAGATGAAATGCCTGAGATTCTCAAGGCATGTCATGATGAGCCTTGTGGCAGACACTTTGCAGATAAGAGGACAGCCTATAAGATCCTTAACTTAGGATATTATTGGCCATCCTTGTTTAAAGATGCTAAGGAGTATGTCAAAAGGTGTGACAGTTGCCAAAGGGTAGGGAAACCTTCTCCTTCGGGTGAGATGCCATTACAACCTCAGGTACATATTGAACCTTTTGAAAAATGGGCTTTGGATTTTGTAGGACCTATTAGTCCTCCATCAAGACAAAAGAAATATATATTAGTTTGCACTGATTATGTTACTAAATGGGTAGAAGCTAAACCATTACTTGTTGCTAATGAATCATCTGTAGTTAATTTTCTTTTTGACGATATTTTTACTCGTTTTGGTGTCCCAAGGGAAATTGTTACAGATCAAGGAGATCAATTTACATCAAGGCTAGTGGAGCAAATGATGGAGAAGTACAAAATCAGATATAGAAAAACAACTCCTTATCATCCACAAGCAAATGGTCAAGTGGAAACTACCAATAAAGTCATTGAAGGAATCCTAACAAAGATTGTTCATCTACATAGAAGAGATTGGGTAGATAGGCTTCCTGAAGCCTTGTGGGCCTATAGAACTACATGGAGAAACACAACAGGCCATACTCCTTATGAGCTTGTTTATGGAAAGCAAGTTTTGTTTCCCATAGAGTTCCAAATTCAAACCTTCAAGATGGCAGTTTAGCTAGGACTTGATCTAACGGAGGCACAAAAGCATAGACTGGAGCAAATTAATGAATTGGATGAGATTAGACAAGATGCAGTTCAGAAAACAAGTCTAGTCCAACAACAAAGGGCTAGATGGCATGACAAGTACATCAAGGAGAAGAAATTCACAGAAGGTGACTGGGCTCTCTTGTTTGATTCAAAATTCAAGGATTTTCAAGGTAAATTTCAGACACATTGGCTTGGGCCATATGAAATTGTTCAAATTTTTGATAATGGGGCAGTAAAAATCAAAACTATAGATGAAGAAGAGGTCACTTTTCTTGTGAATGGTCTTAGACTGAAGCTATACCACAAGCCACTCTCAAGAGAAGAGTTTTTCAAGAAGTTCCAAGAAAGCAATGATGTGATGTTAATGAAGAAGAGTCTCTCTTCTTCGTCAACTTGATTAAATTTTCTGAAGCATTTATTTTTGAAAAAAAATAAAAATAAAAAAAATAAAATAAAAATAAATAAATAAATAAAGGTATAAACATGAAAACCAGTCATTGATTGGCATGTTTATACAGAAAAGATATGGTGAAAATCAGAGTCTCTCTGACACTCTAACTTTTCCCATTTTTGTTTTTACAAGCAGCTGTTACAAAAATCATAAGTTCAGATCCATAGTGCTTATGATTCATCTCATTTCATTTCACTCCATTCATTTATCCATCCATACTCCATTTCATTCATTCATTCATGTCATACTCCATTCCACACTTCATTCATCTCATTCCATACTCCATCCATCTCATTTTCATGACAAAATTCAAAATTTGATGTCTTTCTGTAAGTGAATAAAACATGTCATGAATTGCAGTACAGTTCTTATGTTCTTTCACTCCATTTCATAAACTGAATCCATTCCATTTCATCATCCACTTCATACATATCATAATCCATCATCCATCTTCATTCATACCATATAACATTTCACCCATATTCCAAAAACACTCCATTTTCCTGATTAAAATGCTCTACAGGAACATTCTGCAGCTCAGTAGACATTCTGCAGCTGATCAGCCTTTCTGCAGCCAGACGTCTTTCCGCAGCTACAAACCCTGAAGGCATCAATCAACAGACATTAGAATTGCAACAAAATGACTCAGTGTATCCATGAATCAAAAGCATCAAGAAAATTATGAAGACTCTTCCAAAGATGAACAAGAAGACAAAGACTACAAAAAAATCAAATGAAAGGAAGAGGTAACAAGTTTAAATTATAATGGCATTTCATAAAAGTTTAGCATAGTTTTAGTTATGGATTGTTTGAAAAGGTGGTTTTAATTATTTTTATTGATCAAGACCAATAAACCCTCCACAGACTTTGGATTAAAACCTCTCAATTCAAATTCCATATCCGACATCATTTAAGCGGTTAAAATGGTCGAGGTATTTGAATTATTCACGTCTCTTAACCAAATCATTCAATGATGATTCCCTCTGCCGTCGTAAAAATCTCCGCCGTCTCTTCAATCATTAATTCATTCCCTCCACCTCACTCCACTACTTCATTCCGTGACCACTGCCATCACTCCATTCTGTAGCCGGCATTTCATTCCGTAGACAGAGATATTCTTATCAACGAGAGCAGAGCCAACGGATATCATTTTGAATAGCATTGAGCATTGTAAACGCAGAGCAGAGCAGAAGGGTAAATTTGGAGGCATAACATCGTGAGAATTTGAAGCCATTTGATTCCGTGGGCAGACAAAGTATCACTGTGGGCAGAGATTGAGCATTTTCACTATAAACACAGAAGTATAACAGTGTGGAGTTTGAAGTATTTTGTCACTAGAAGACAGAGGTGTTACAGTGTTGAATTCGAAACCATTTTCTACCAAGAGCCAGAGGTATTGCAGTGAAGAAATTGAAGCCAGTTGTCACTGTCAAACAGAGACATATCAGTCCAAAGTTCAATTGTCAACAGAGGCATATCAGCCCGAAGTTTTGAATCTGTTACCACTATTAATTAGAGGTATGTCATTCCAAAGTTTGAAGCCATTTCCATTCAGAACTTAAAGCCATTTCAATCCGAAAGTGAAATTCATTGTTTTTGTGGGTAGAAGAGTGTTAATTTGAACATTGAAGAAGCAATCATGGGTTTCATTGTAAGGACTGAACCAGTGGGTTCAAAATATTTAGAAGGCTACCCTCAATGCAAAGAAATGTTACAACAAATAGGATGGCTTCAATTTTTGGAGAAATTTAATGGCTTTCACAAGGAAGTCACTGAAACATTTGCAAGATCATTCCAAGGAACCAAAGTTGAAGTGGGAGATGTCAAATTTACTTTCACTGAAGTTTTCATTGCAGAGGCTACAAGGTTGCTCAGAACTGGAGAGAGATGGCTTAAAAATAGAGAATTCCACAATGACTCCTGGAAACAAATTTTAAAATCACCAGGTATGGATGTTACTGTATTTAAGAAAGGAATTCCCAGTTCTGCATTGAAAAACAAATGGAGAAACATACTACTTCTTCTGCAAAAATTTATTACATGTGAGGGTACATATGGAACATTTTATGTCTACCACATTAGACTAATAATGCATTTTTTGGGGGAAGACTTAAACCTACCATATTTCTTGCTTCAAAGTATGAAGAAGATGGCTTCATGTGTTCAAAGAAGGGTTCAATTTTTAGAGACAACCCTATATCATCATGGTTTGGTCAAAATTTTGATTGAACATCTTCTAGCTAAAACAAATGATACATGGGACGATTTCTTGATAAGAAATCATTTTGAAGAGCCAAAAGAACCCTCACCGGAACCACAGCCTACAAAGAGAAGTAGGAAATGGAGGGCTTCAAAAGTTGAAATTGATAAAATAGTCCAAGAGAGCAGTGAAGAAATAATTTTAGAGAAGTTGACCCAAATCAAGAGGCAACTTAAGAAAGAGAAGGTAATTAGGAAATCTGCCATGGAGAAAGGAGAGGGATCTTCTCAGCCTAGAAGAGGCCACAGACTAAAGGGGAAACTGAAGAAAACACTAATCAAACAAACATGGGTAATCAATATAGAAGATGAAGAAACATCCATTGAAGAGGATGTTGAAGAGGATTTTTATGAAGGAACCCCTGAAATTGACCCTGCTCAACAGGAAATTTATGACTATGTGGAAACTTAGGAGAGGAGAGCTTCAGAAAGCAGAGAGAGAACCCCCAGTCCTCCACTCTCTGAAATAGATATATTAAGAAGGGATAGGTATGAGTTGGAATTACTGAATAGACACATCAAAAATGAGAATGAAATTCTCAAGGATCAAGTCAAGCTCAAAACAGATATGAACTCAACCTTATCCCTCCATATAAATAAAGTGGAAAAGACCAATGAGAAGTTGAAGAAAAGGAACAAAAAGCTAATCAGGGCACTCACCAACCTAAGGTTCAAAATTGTTATCAGAAAACCTAGAAGATCTCTAGCTTCCAGACAAAGGAGAAGAAGAGGATTAGATGTCCTTGCAGAAGCCTCTGAGTTCATAGGATAATTTGCATGAGGACATGCAAAGAGACAGCAGTGGGGGTATGTTGAGCCTCAAAGTTGTGCTTTCTTTCACCTCATTTTACCTCATTTTCCCTTGTCCATTGCTATCCTAGACCTAATTGATCAATGAATATAGTTAAAATTACTTCTAGAATGATTTACATGACTGACTTGCTAAGTTTTGTGATTTTTGCCATTGTAAAGCATTTTGACCGGAACTAGCTGCAGAATGCAAACATTCCATAGCTAACCGGCGATTTTGCAGCTGCCTTCACATTTGAGTATGTTCCAGGTGGCCTCTCAAGGAAAACCGCATATGGGCATAATCCACGTCATGTCTACATGGTTCGTTGCTCATCATGGAGGAAGAAACGAATTCTGGGTATAGTTTTGGAACGTGGGAACACATTTAGGAAAGCAGACTTCTATTAGGACTGTCTCAGTCCAGATGTCTTTTTCCTCTTCATGCAGCCACTTCAAGAGTCCTAATGTGATTCCGATAAGGAAAGACAGTGTTCCTGAATTGTTGCAAGTCTTGTTATGTGCATTTTCTTTATAAACACTTGGGAAACCGAGAGCTATGTTAGATTTGATGTTAGATTTTATGCTAGATTTTGTTTAGACTCTGTGCTACATTTCTGAAGATGCAGAGTGTTATGTTCAAGTTCTTTCATCTTTAATGAAGCAGACAGTGTTGTTGTGAAGGTGTTGATTTAATTTGGAGTTGAATTCCGTCAGGTGGTAGAGGGCCCCTGCCTCTTGCATGGATTTATTTTGCGTAAATTAGATAAGTCTTCTAGCTGCCTTTACGTTTTGAATTTGAATTAATAGTTGTTTTAATTAGCTATCGTAGTTGTACTCATTCTAACTCTTCCACAAGAAGAAGCTCTTCCAAAAGACTATAATGATGAATGGGAAATGACTATAGTATTGTAGGATTAGGAGTTGAATTCATAGTTGTTTTTAATTAGCTACTGTAGTTATATTCATTCTAACTCTTCCACAAGAAGACATTCTTCCAAAATATTATAATGATGAATGATGAATGGCTATAGTACTGTAGAATTTAGTTGTAGTTTTTGTTGTTCACTATCACAATTACACTTGTTCTAATCACTCTTCCACAAGAAGAAACTCTTCCAAGAAATTCTTAAGAAGTTCAAGACATGACCGTGATAATGAATGATTTAGTTGTGTGTTTGTACTAAGTATCATCTCTGTTCTTGCTCTTAAACGCTTTCCCAAGACATCATAATGACGAGTAGGATATGGATATGATATCTTAGTTTTTCATTTGCTTTCATTCTTTTATGTTTGCATTTGCACTCAATTACACAGTCAGAATTGTTCTAGCTCTTCCAAAAGAAGGAATTATTCCAAAATATCAATAATGATGGACAAACATATTGTGTAATTTCATAGAATAATGCATGATAGCATAGTTAGGATGCTCTGGAGTTTCATTGCACTTAATTCATGATTTAGTTATTTTATTTTGGGTTTGATAATGACTTGTAGTTTAACACTGTTTTAGGTTAGTGACACCTTAGGTTTGGTTGTAGTTCAACTCATTGCATTTTCACTCCACATTCAATTGTTATTCACTGCACATTAGATTATTTCAGTTGTTAGGATTAAGAAAACAGCCTTCATTATTCACAAACCTCTTCTTGTTCTAAAATCCATAATTGATCTATAACCATATGAACAGAAGACAACATCATTTTAAGGCCTGAAGTACCTCTGCAATTTCCTCATCATTTCATAAACAGAGCTCTCCCTCAAAAGACTATTTTGAAAAAGAAGTCAATAACTCTTGAGTAAAGGTTTCGTGACATTCAATTAAATTACAGAATAGAACTAGGAACCAGTCCTAGAATAGAAGATCTTAGAATGGTATCAATGTTTTTCCTCCAAATCTGTTTCAAATCTCTAATTAAGGACAAAAATGTTGCATCATTGTAAGATTAGTTGTTTAACTGTTTAGTTAGAGGATTTGCATACTCAGTGATCATTTCTCAAGTTTAGTTTGTGTTTTGAATTATTTGTTTGAAAGTCATTATCAAGCTTTGCTTTTATTTAGTCATAGTTTAGATTCAGCTTCAGTGTTTCCAATTGCATTTGTCATTTGTTATCCATCAATTAGGTTTAACTCTGTTTTTAATCATCAGCTCATTTCCATCAACTTTCAAGGCATTTTTCTTGTGAACATAAAACCACCAAAATACCAAAAACATCATAAATCACCATAAAAGACCAAAAACATCACAAAACACTACAAACAACGCATTAGGAAACAAACACCTAGGTACATACAGTACACTTCACTTCAGCAGTTTACAAATCCTGGTTGACAATTAAATGAGCTCAGTTTAGGAGACTAGATTGAGACCAAACAAGTCATACCTCCAGAATGTCTATAAGAAGGTAAAAAACCTTCATTTTCATTTTTTGGAGTGATGTGAAAGAGCTCTGGAGCGAAAAAAGAGGTGAAGCTTCTACTGTCGATTTTGGATGATCTGAGAAATGGTTTTTGATTCTGCGAGTTCCAGGTAAGAGATTCAGCCTTAATCTAGATTTCCATTGGAATTTTCATTGTTTTTAATGGCTGAAAAATGAATTTTTAGCAGGCCCTAAAAATTTTAAATGGGTAACGCGGGCGCCCAGTGTTAGGGTCGCATTACACGCACTTCCCATTAAGGGACAGTGCGCTAGCATGCTCTTTTTTGCACCAAGGCCCACATTAGCTGGCACAAACATATTTTAAACATGGCTTTCCCAATCTTGAAGTGTTTATGCCTGAAATTCATCCATTGGAAACTTTCTTTGTATAGGTGTGAAGTTTTTACCATGAGTGTTTAGCACGAGAGAGAATACAAACAGGAAGAACGCGAAATGGTCACTAATCTAGCTAATTTTATTTTTTTCCAAAGATGTGGTTTACTGAAGTATGTTTGGTTAGAGATGATGAGGGGGTAGGAATACCTTCTGAGGTGGATAATCTAGTAGTGGGATGATCAAAAACATGTCTTTCACATCGAGGGTCATGAACTCTCGATTGAGAAAGATAATATATACTTTCTGGTCAGCCTGTCATGCAGAGGACTGAGGCCCAATCTGACAGGTTCAAGATTTGATCTCCGCACTACTGCGGATTTGATCCAGGCTCACTGCATAAACAATATTGTGGTGATAAGCAATAGGGTTCCTATAGCACTGGTGGTCTCGATACTGATGAGGTCTCTCTTATGGATGATAGTTTGCTTGGCAGGAGCCAAGAGTCATCACGTGGCCACCAAGGCCTAGGAATTATTGGCGTTGGATTGTATGCAACCACAAATTTTTTACTGGTGTGAAGGTGTTGTTCGTCGAGTTCGAGAAGAAATGACAGCATGTAAGACCCGGTCACAAAAAGAGTTTGGGTTTTTCACACTGATAGTTTTATTCATACTAGAGTGGGTGCTCACTATGAGGCCGAGGATGATCATGGATGTGATGGGACCGTGAGAGCCTAGACAGGGTTGATGGTCTTCTTTGATGCCACAGACTGGAGAGGGTCCAATCCATCACTGTTTTTATGATGCATTCTTCAAGTGGTTAGATATCCAGATCCTGATGATCGAAGATTATCCCTATGCAAGGATGAACTACACAGGAGATCTGGAGTTGATACTGCCACCAGGCACTAATAGGGTCTGGATGGTAAGAAGGAAAATGATCAGTTTTAAGTAATTTTTTATGTTTTGAATGTTTATGCAATTTTTTTTTTAATGGATGAAAATATTTTGACATGAAGCTTATTGCTTGACACAGATGTGGCACTCTTCCATCCAGTTGGAGCCCCTCACTATGCATGGTGAGGAATTCAACTACCTGGGGCTAGAGCAGCAATAGAGGCTGAAAAGTGGCCGCAGAGGCTGATGACGCACATAGTTTGCACGAGATTTCCAGGAACCTCGAAAGATTGAGCATTGGTGTGTCGCCTCTTCCCATGAGGGAGATCACGGTTCACCTGTAGCGACACACAGTGGGTGTGCCAAAGAGGTTCTTAGTGCCTCTTAGGAGGTTAGCCAGAGCTGTTATTTGCTACCATGAGCAGCAAGCTCAGGATGATTAGTTGATAGATGTATAAATGTCAGAGCGAGGATTATCAGATCCAACTTTTGTAAAACACCCAAGTTTTAGAAAGTTTTTATATGTGAAGAGTGACTTTATTATTTTATATATATATATATATATATATATATATATATATATATATATATATATATATATATATATATATATATATATATATATATAGATATAGATATACATATACATATACATATACATATATATATGTATGTATGTATATATATATATATATATATATATATATATATATACAGATTTTGGTGATTTTGATCTTCTGTTTTTTAATTTTTGATGGAAAAAATATACACTCATGCATGACTCTTTCTATAATAAATGGACAAATTCCAATCTAACACATAATTTTCCAAAGAATCAGCTAATGTATTAGATTCTATAGGAATGTGCTCAAAAGTAATGAATTGAAATTGACATTCTAGAAGTCGTACCCTTAAGTAATAACGTAATAATTTTGGATGATAGACGCGATAACAATTTTTGATATGAATTTATGCAGGAACACAATAAAAAATATAAATAGAAATAAAAACAAAGATGCAACATAAATAATACATCATTTAATTAATATCAAATAACTGAAATATGTTTACAGACAGAATGGAAATAAACTAGCTAGGGAGATGGTAGCTTATCTCTGAGAAGATATGTGGTGGCTACAATCCTCTGAAATATGTTACAATAAGGCTAGAAGGCCTATTTATTGTTGAGAAACAATTCAAAACCCTAAACATCCAAAAACCTAACAGTAGGAGATGAAGCGCCAAAAATATGGGCCCTGTTTGGGTAAATTGGTGTTTGAACTTCCCAGGGACGTAAATGTGGCATACGATCTCTGTTTGACACACATCATACCTTGTTAGAAAAATATATCCAAGGGGTACATATTTTTGTGTGAGAAATTTTAGTCCATGGACCCATTTTTCTCCCGTTTTTCCCAAAAAACATCGTTTAGGGCCTCAAAACGGCTCCGGAAGTTCAAGACCCGAAAAAATGCTAAAAATAGTAAGTTGTGCTGCAACTAAATAACTGAAAGAACTGATGGTGTAATTTCAAATGGAATAGGTTGGTGGCCACCAATATCCACCTGGATCACTAGCGCCCCAAAACGGCTTCGGAATTTCAAGAGCCAAAAGCCAACTAAAAATAATAAGATGTGTTAAAACTGAAAAACTGATAGAACCAATGGTGGGGGTCCAAATGGAATAGATGAGTGGCAACCAATATCCACCTAGATCATTCCTACCCCCTTAGGTAGCAATGGTCCCCATTGCGTTGAGATCATCCATGAGATGGGGAAAATTTTGTTGAACTGGGTATTAGATTTGTCGAAGATGTTATGGACCTGTGGGTGGACATGCTGGATCCGTTCAGTAAATTTGGTTTCTTGATCAACCTCATATAGTACATGTGTGGATTATTTATTTGTATTCACATGAGGTATGGCAACATCAGGTGGCGGTGCATCAGGGGTCAGCTCAATGGAGCACTTGTCATGACAGTGTAGAGGAACCTCTGTAAGTGAGGAGAACTTATCCTTGTATTCATACATGACTTTGTCCATCTGTTGTAGTTATGCAGGGGAGCCTTGTTTTGAGGTTGTGGCCACAATATTCTTCTTTCACTGTAAAATTTTTTTAAGGAAAATAAATTTCTTGGTTTGGGAAACAATCTTACTGCGTTGTTTTGCAGTAGTAAAAGAAATGACAAGAGGCAGTACCACCTCCAGTATCTTGTACAAGTTATTTCCCAAGGTAATAATAATTTCATGAGGCATAGATTCATACATATCATGTCTCCTCCACAATTATGGTTGGCCCAATAATACATCAGCTACATCAATAGGAGCAACATCATACAATACCTCATTTGTGAATGACTTGATGTTGTACGAAAGGTGATACTGTTGGCGTACGTGCAGATCTCTCCCTGGGTGAAGCCACCCGATGGTATATGGATGTAGGTTTGCTATGGTTGGTAGGTTGAGCCGATTCATGACCTCTACTAAAATGAGGTTCTTTTGGCTACCACTATCGATAAGAAATTGTAGTGGAGAACCCTTCACCCACATCTGCGAATGGAAGAAGTGCTCCCCCTCTTTTGGATCCTTGGGATCCTCCCTCAGGATCTTGGTAGTGGAAAAAATGGCACTGGGGTCCGCATCAATGATCTGCTTCCATTTTTCATCTCACTTGTATGATTCTGGATTAGGAGGATAACATTCATTTGATTTAGGTGCCTTCAGTTCGGCCACTAGTGACTATTTTTCCCCACACTCTGTTGTGATGCGAGTGGGGATGTAATGGAATTCACACCACTTCCCCATGTCCTTCTTTTGATTTTTGGTGGTGTTATGATTCGCCCTGCTTTGGCTCTGCCTCTTGTTCTATGGTTTGGGGGCACCTTTCTCTGGCTTCGGATTCGCGGATCTAAAGTCTCTATTCTTCTGCTTAAATTTCTGCTCAATATTGGCGGCATAGCGATATGTTGTGCCAAGCGAGGTAATGTCAAGGAACTCCATTTCCTCCTTAATGTGTCTATGCAAACCTTTGTGGTACTTGAGCACCAAATCTCTCTCTGAATATTTAACAGCCAAATTTGTGTGTAGGTTATGGAACAAGTTTGTCAGTTCCTACACATCTTAATCCCTCTCCTATCATAGTGTGGTCCATTGGATGTACTTGTCGTCATAGCTCCCCATGGACTAGTATTGTTCCTTGATGTTATCTCAGAATGAATTCCAGGTGGGTGTGGCCACTAACAAAGAGGGTTCCCCCTCCTCCTTTTGCTCACAGTAGGTTTCCCACTAATATTTGACATGGGTGGCGGCTTTGAGAAGTGAAAAAATAAAATTTTATCGGTCAGAGAAATCATGGGTTGAGAAATAGACTTTTAGAAAATTCAACCATCTATCTATGGCATCTGCATATAGCCATCCTTCAAATATAGGAATGTAAAATTTTATCTATACCTTGAAGAGAGTGGTGCATCCAGAGTGGTTTTTGGATGCAGATGCACTGTAGGTGGGTAGCCATTGAAGGATCTGAGCAAAGTTATCCATCATCGCGTTACTCTGTTTCTCGAGGGCTTCCTCGAGCAATATTTTGATAGGATATCTTGCTCCCTGGTCTTTATTTTCTTCTTGCATCGGAGGTCATCGGGGTTTGTGATGCTGACCTTGCAAGGGTTCAACCAGATCGAGCCCTAATTCATTATACCCTGACCTCGTTGAGAACATGCAAAGAAAAACAAAGAAAGAGTAGACCGCTCTGATACCACTGATATGGATTTATGTAAGAGCACAATAAAATATAGAAATAGACATAAACATGGAGATGCAGCGTAAATAATAATTCATTTCACTAATATCAAATAACTGAAATATGTTTAGAGACAGAATGGAGATAAACTAGCTAGGGCGATGGTAGCTTATCTCTGAGAAGAGATATGGTGGCTACATGCCTCCGAACTATGTTAAAATTAGGATTGAAGGCCTATTTATTGTTGATAAACAATTCAAAACCATAAAAATCCAACAACCTAACCGTAGGAGATGAAGCACCAAAACTATGGGCCCTGTTTGTGTAAATTGGTGTTTCAACTTCTTGGGGACGTAACTTTGGCATTCGATCTTTGTTTGACGCAAATCATACCTTGTTAGAAATATCTATCCAAGGAGTAAAAATTTTGGTGTGAGCAACATCTTTCTATGGAAACATGTTGCTCCCATTTTCCCTAAAAAACATCGCTAAGGGCCTCAAAACGACTCCATAAGTTCGGGACCCGAAAAACTACTAAAAATAGTAAGTTGTGTTGCAACTAAACAACTGAAAGAATTGATGGTGGAATTTCAAATGGAATAGGTGGATAGCCACCAATATCCACCTGGATCATTAGGGCCCCAAAATGGCTCTGGAAGTTCATGAGCCAAAAACCTGCTAAAAATAATAATATGTGTTGAAAGTGCAAAACTAAAAGAACCGATGGTAGGCGTCCAAACGGAATAGATGGGTGGCCAAAAATATCCACCTAGATCATTCCTACCCCCTTAGGAGGCAATGGTCCCCATTGTGTTGAGACCCTCCATGAGATGAGGAAAATTCTATTGAACTGGGTATTAGATTTGTCAAACATGTCATGGACCTGCGGGAAAAAATGTTGGATGCATTCAATAAATATGGTTTATTTATAAGCCTTAGATAGTACATGTGTGGATTTTGTCTGTGTAGTCACATGAGGTATGGAAACATCTGGTGGCGGTGCATCGGGGGTCATATCAATGGAGTGCTTGTCCTGACAGTGTAGAGGAACCTATGTGAATGAGGAGAAATTTTCCTCGTATTCCTCCATGACTTTGTCCATCTGCTATAGCCATGCAAGGGGGGCTTGTTTTGAGGTTGTGGCCATAGTATTATTCTTTCCTTGTGATCTAGTTGTAAGGAAAATAAATTCCCTGGTTTGGGAAACAATCTTACTGCGTTGTTTTGCAGTAGTCAAAGAGATGACAGGAGGCAGTACCACCTCCGGTATCCTGTACAAGTTATTTCCCAAAGTAATAATAGCATAACGAGGTCTAGAATAATGCACAACATGTCACCTCCACAAGTATGGTTGGCCAAATAATACATCATTTACATCAAGAGGAGAAACATCACACAATACGTCATATGTGAATGGCTTGATGTTGTATGGAAGGCGACACTGTTGGTGGACGCGCAGATCTCTCCCTGGGTGAAGCGACCTAATTCTATACGGTTGTGGGTGTGCTATGGTTGGTAGGTCGAGCCCCTTCATGACCTCTGCTGAAATGAGGTTATTTTGGCTTCCACTATCGTCAAGAAATTGCAGTGGAGAACCCTTCACCCACATCTGTGAATGGAAGAGGTGCTCCACCTCCTATAGATCCTCTGGATCCTCCCTCTAGATCTTGGTGGTGGAAAAAATGGCATTGGGGTTGTTAGCCAGCTATAAATTTTTTGAAAAGAAAATTAAGTGGCTAAATTGTTTCTGAGACTTCAATGAATGCATTTCCCTTAAAAAAAACATCATCCTTGAAGTCTCTCTGATTGCAAAAAAAATTATGCTCCGAAGGCCTCCATTCGCCCCTTGTATTCCTGTAGAATACCCCATTTTAACCCTTTATTCCCCCCTTCTCAAAATGCCCCTATAACCTTTCTAAATAATACCCATGCCCTTTTAAACCATTCCTACAACCTTTGTT